>OU342943.1:28875921-29520340 GCA_910592295.1 Andrena haemorrhoa
GATTGGCCGGTCGTTTGGCAGTTATTGGCCACTATTTCATAACCTATATGTGACATATACCCTACCTAATTATGAAATAATACCTTTTCTACTTAAATGTTTCTATATTAGCTAATATTGCACCTTTATTTAACAGCGTTTTAGATTGTATTAAAAGCATTTTCTTTTAAAACCTAACCTCTTAAAATCACAACAAAGAACTGTTTGAAGGCAATGATTGGCCGATCGTTTGGCAGTTATTGGCCACTATTTCATAACCTATATGTAACATATACCCTACCTAATTATGAAATAATACCTTTTCTACTTAAATGTTTCTATATTAGCTAGTATTGCACCTTCTTTTAACAGCGTTTTAGATTGTATTAAAAGCATTTTCTTTTAAAACCTAACCTCTTAAAATCACGTCAAAGATGCGGCCAACAACTGTTTCACTATTCCTATGACTGTTAGCTACCCATTGGCCTGGTGGCCAATGACTGTCCTAAGACATTATTTACATTACAGTTCTTGGCCACCTATAATTTTTGCAATAATGTATAATATTAATGAATAAATAATCAGTTTTTATAAAGTTTAAACCTTTATGTGTCTATATAACGAATACGAGAGTTATATATATATATCGTAAATACATTAAATTATCTAAGAATTGCCTCATGTAACCGTAAGGCTATTCAATTCAGCACTGTAGTTTCCAAGCATCGATTTCAAGTTATCTATTTTTTACACTTAGTATAACAATGAGTAGCAAAATAATGATTGCATTCGACGCATGAAAGTACAAGGTATCTGAATATGTTCATTATAAAAGGCATAATGTACATTATTTCTTAATATTCATGTTTTTTTAAAAAAAGGCCAATCACTGCCAGGTGGCCAATAACTACACTGTTTACCCCTATAAGAGTATAAGGGTAAAAGGGTACATATCCTGCGGAATGATCCCGAGAGTCGACGAACGAAACATGTGTGCGAAAGTGCAGGTGTGCGTGTAACGCGTATACGCATGATGTCGACGAAAATTTTGACTGGAGGAGAAGAATTAGAAGAAGAAAAATCTTTCTTACCGTTTCTGACAGATCCATGAGACGATATTACGATATTTCTGTCATGCGTGGACCGATTTTATTGAATTTGGTCGTATTCGAAAGCTTATATGCGGTTTACATAAGAAAAATGCCTTTAAATTTAGAAAATTATGCAGGCGTGATGAGATATTAATGAAATAAGTTTCAGGTTAGGTTGGATTAGCCGGGCGACGAGTAAATGATAGCGGTAGCAACAGTCGACATATACACGGTGTCGAAACATGTACTCTAGAGTCGCGACGCTGCCGCGTCTCTAGATTTTGCCGCCAGGGTATTTAGGAGAGGATGCGGCAGAATCACGAAATGAGTTTTATAAACAGGACCGACAATTTCATGCCCGTAAAGGTAGTAGGAAGAATAACCTCCTAGATATATTTCATAGAGCCCTGGACACTTCGAATCCATTTATATCTACCATATCACTCGCAAATAGAATGCAAAAACAAAAATTGAGCAGACGTGAGCTACCCACTGTCGAACCACAACCATCAACATCACATTCCGGAATAGCTGACAATGTTAATGTTTCCGATGATGATGATCATCATCATCATGAAGATAATGAGGAACATGAAGATTTACCTATATTGCAATATTTAGATAATGTGGAATTAGATTTGGATGTATTATAGGTAATAATTGTATATATTTTATATGTATAATAATTTTTAATATTTTTTTTAAGTCAAAGATAATGTTAGAACTGATTCTTTTTTCTCTTTTTTCTCTCTAGTACGGATATGATTTTTAATTTTGGCTATAAAATACCGCTTTCCAGACCACATTGCGCGTCATATTGAATCCGCCATTTTTAATTTGAATGTTTGGTGCCAAATTCGTTATCAGCGACCTCAAAAACCCTTAATCACCAAATTTCAGAAAGATCAGAATTTTGGCCGCTAAACGTAGGTATCTCCAGACCACTGTGCAGTGGGTAAACGCTTCAGATCTTGTCTTTCTGTGGCTGGTCACCATTATAAGCAATTGTTGTAGTAGATTATTTCAGTAAGCGTCTTGGCAAAGTTTGTTTACATTTTCAATTAATTCAGTTCAAAAACATATGGTTCCAATTAAAAAATTTAAGTTGACCTTCAAATCTCCTAAGCACCTCCGCCTGAGAATAAATACTGTTCGCCACGTAATGGGCCCCTTGGAGCCAAAAAACTTTTGTCTCAAACATTTCTTCCTATCTCAGAAAGTGTAGCACTTATTCAGGTGGATGTCTTATATGAGTCACCCTGTATAGATGCTGGAATTTATTGGTAAAGGAAAATGTTAAATTTAATTTTACTTTTTAAATGAACATTCAGGACATCAAAATATGAGAAGAGTGAAAGCGAACAGTACAAAGAAAATGGAAAACTTACCAGCATCTGCAATACAAAAGCAGGCACCTTTCACGTGAGACCGTTCCGATAATGGATCAGATGTGTTCCGACAATTAATATCCAAATTCAGATTGTTGCCAAATATACTAGATGTAAGACTGCGGTGTACCCTTTTCTCTGTTTCACTGATATTTGCTTCGCCTGATAATTCAATTCCAACATCCGCATAATCACTCTTAGCATTAGTAGATACTAGAAATATTGTCATAAATTTGTCCAGATTCTGGCCTTTTTCTTTTCGCAGCTTATACGCCATATTTTGATACAGAATCCCAATGTCCGGTGTACTATAGTTCGTGTAGTATAGCTTCAAATTTGGAATTGTCAAGAAATTATATAGAAGTTCGCTGCTCCTAAGTACCGGCTTTGAAAGTAACTTTTCTAGAAAATCTTCGTATCGTTGCCTATTAATAGCACCAGAAGAGTGTGGGTTTTTTCGTGATGGTAACGGCGAATCACTTAATTCTTTATCACCGTGAAACTCTGCTAGCCGTGTTCTTAGAGCATAAAAATCTTGATCGCGGCGTAAGACAGTCCAGGATTTTCTTTCGGCGACATTATTCACGGCAATCATATAAAGAGTTTGATTATCTCCAGTGTCAATATGTGGAATATTAATTCGCCACATTGTTAAATCTCTGGGAACATTATCATATGCGCCTTTAATTTCACTGTACGAACGTAAAGGATAATCTATTTCTTCGTCCTGATACATGTCTTGGAAAGACATTCCGTCAATTGCTGATGCTCGCAAGACTCCATCAATCCTTGGCAATGAATTTCCAATTTTCATCGATGTATTTGTCGCCCCACCAGCAATGCTGCAAATATAAATTATACACGCTATTAGCAAAATAAAATTACAACATTAAATTATATTTTTTATTTACATAGGAAATATATCATGTAGGAATCACAAGTTTTAGATCGAGCAGTACCACATAATTTAAGGGATCAGACCACCTTGGCCGTTATACAAGGTATATGCCGCTTTTTTAGGAATATATTTTGAAGTAATGAAAGCACTCCCTTGAAAAACACTTTTATTAATGATAAATACATGTACATAGAGTCATTCCATACCAAATTGATCACTTTTTGCACACGATGTCAGGGATTTTGTTCAAAATGAAATATGATGTACTCCACGTAAAATTCTGGTGGATTTAAGTCATCTTTTTGCTGGTTTTGAAATTATTTCAAACATCCAGGTCGTCAAAGTTTGCGATTTCTTATTTCGGAAATTACAATATTTATCAGATTGAGTTCATTCTTTTTTTTATTTCAATCTACAAAGTTTGTCCTATTTGAATAATGTTTTTTCAAATTGAAAATCATTTTTGTGACAAGGAAAATTATAAACAAATTTTTTACAAATTTCACCTCGTAGATCGGGGAGCCTCCAAATAAAAAGGCAATATATTGAATACAAAGTACATTTGCAGTGAAGCACACCATATTTTACCCTTGCGTAAATTCACATGAAAGTGGTCAAAGAAACTCTTCTGCAGGTACATATATGGGGTGACTCTCTCGCAGCACCGGTCAAAGAGATGCCGCCTGATACCCCGGTGTGAGGTCAACCCCCCGCGGTGCTTCACCAAAATTTATGGTTTTCGACCCTCGAAGGGGTTTCAATACCATCAAAATGTGACAAATGTCCAGGATTCCCGCATTTTTCACCAGATCTTTGTGAAAACGACGCCAATTGATTGCTTATGTTTCGCTGATGAAGCTGACATAAAGAACGACGTAATTCGGTACACAATGAAGGAAATGCCATGAAAAATTGATTTATATCATTTCAAGTTGACTCTGTTAATAATAATCCGATTTATATGATATTTGGTATGATTTTCATCGGAAAAAATAAGGAATCCATCGATGACACTCCCATATCGATACGATAAAGGCAGAAGAATTATTTTATTTCTGAAACAGGTATGAACCCTCGGCCGACCGCAGAGAATCGAGGACAATAAAAGGTGTTTCATCTATACGGCATGTAATTTTGACGAACTAATCTCGTTCGTGAAGTGAAACAATTTTGAATTCGTGTCGATTGATTGATATATCTTTCGAAATTAATAGAAAAATCCTTTTTGTGATGACGCTGCTAGGGGTCGGCTACAATGGGATCAATTTATTCTGCAGTTCTGTCCGCGCGGACGAACCGTTTCAGTTACATGTTTCCACATTGCGTTTTTCATCATAGATGTTGAAAATGTCATTACGGCAATCCAACTGGAAATACTAACTGAAAAGTTAATCTGAATAATTTTTTATTCCATAAACTTTAAAAAGTAAAAAAATAAGGCAAGTACGTGAATTATTATCTTTGTAAAAAGAAGTGAGATCCCCATAAAAAACTTCAAAAAAGTAAATTAAATAAGGCAAGGACGTGAAATCAAATGAATCACAAAAAATAGAAGTTAATACTAATTACAAAATAAAAAAGATGTGAAATCAAAATGAGCTGCAAGTACATAAAGGTGCTTTCCAACTGCGCTTAAGATGACACAACTACATATGCACAGCTAAAATGCTGTGTTCATAGCTTCCATTACTCATATTGCGGACATTTTAATGAACCCATCAAAAAGAATTCCATTTAAAAACATTGTCGTAAATTAATAGCTTTACAAAATTAATGATACACAAAAATTGCGCCAATTACAACAATGGCTATTTATACAAAGAAAAAATGTATTAATAATATTAAGCAGATATATTTTTATACAAATAAATATTTTAATACGAATAAATATTTTATTCAAAATACTTGGAGCTGCGAAACCGAAGAAACGCTAATTGTCTTACTATTAATAATTTGCAACAACTCCCTTACAATCTAAAATACATAATATACATATACATACTGGAAACGCAGTCAGATTTATTCTACATATATTTAATATTTAATTCTAATATCATATGTAGCATATGCACACGCACACATACACACATTCACGAACGCACGCACAGGAAAGAGAGAAAAAGATTAATGCTATTTAAACACATTTATTCAGTTTCGCAACACCAATTCGGAGCTGTTCGGAGCGCAGCGCCAAGTATTTTGAATAAAATATTTATTCGTATTAAAATATTTATTTGTATAAAAATATATCTGCTTAATATTATTAATACATTTTTTCTTTGTATAAATAGCCATTGTTATAATTGGCGCAATTTTTGTGTATCATTAATTTTGTAAAGCTATTAATTTACGACAATGTTTTTAAATGAAATTCGTTTTGGTGGGTTCATTAAAATGTCCGCGATATGAGTAATGGAAGCTATGAACACAGCATTTTAACTGTGCATATGTAGTTGTGTCATCTTAAGCGCAGTTGGAAAGCACCTTTATGTACTTGCAGCTCATTTTGATTTCACATCTTTTTTATTTTGTAATTAGTATTAACTTCTATTTTTTGTGATTTATTTGATTTCACGTCCTTGCCTTATTTTATTTACTTTTTTGAAGTTTTTTATGGGGATCTCACTTCTTTTTACAAAGATAATAATTCACGTACTGCACTTGCCTTATTTTTTACTTTTTGAAGTTTTTTATGGGGATCTCACTTCTTTTTACAAAGATAATAATTCATGTACTTGGCGCAATTTTTTTACTTTTTTGAAGTTTTTTATGGGGATCTCACTTCTTTTTACAAAGATAATTCATGTACTTGGCGTAATTTTTTTTACTTTTTTGAAGTTTTTTATGGGGATCTCACTTCTTTTTTCTTCCCTATGCAAAGATAATTTGCATCATCATCAACGGCCATGAACGACTGTTCATACTGAAATACTGTGATACGACTTTATCACACGACAGAATTAAGCATAAATTCTACATATATGAACGTATACTGAATCTCAATTGCATTATAAGGGTAAATTCAATGTTGCTTTGGCTTCAATTATTAACAAAAATCGACAACAATGCCTAAACGAGTTTACAGGCTCCTCCTGGACGTTCCCGCGTGCACAGAGTATTACATTTCAAAGAATTTACAGCAATCATTATAAGAAACTGAAATAGAGGTTCGACAAACAAATTTGACATCATTGAACCTCTATTTTCATCCAGAATTCCACTACACAGCTCAGTCACGTTTAGAATCACCTCCTGAAGATGCCCGCGTGCATAGAAAATTAAATTTCAAAGAATTTACAGCAGTCGTTATATAAAACTGCAAGTTGTTCAATAGTACATAGGGTATAGGTTATAAAATTCAATAGTATATATAGGTATGTGTACAATGACGGACGACGATCCCTGCCGAATGGTCCCGAGAGTCGACGAATCGACGAACGAAACATGTGTTAGTATCGTTTTGGCTGAAGGTGTGCGTATAACGCGTATACAGGGTCATCCATTAAGACTGCAACCCAGGTCCGCCCGACCAGGTAAAATGATAACCACTGCTTCAACCGATACTTCCGCCATCTATGAGCCAATGATGAAAGTGTACGGTCTTTTAGGCGCCAGTAGAGAGCGCAGGGTGCTTTTGGCTTTTGCCAGAGAATATTGAATTTGACGTAGCAGACGGGTAAGAAAACGGTAGCCATTTTATGAGTGCGACCGCGACGATCCCGTTATCTACGTATGCAATGGCCCAGCAGCGGTATTAGACCACGCTGACGCGTTAGTGGCCTGAGTTGAAGAATTTGGGGATTTTTTCGCATAACTTTTGAACTACAAAAGATATCGGAATGCAATTTGGTCCATAAAATGGGGACAAATTAACCCCTTCTAATGGTGGAAAATTTACCAAATTTTACGTTTACTTAACTTTTCTTTTTTCCATTTTTTAACCATAATTGTTGCGAAAAGCTTTTGCAAACTGTTTATTTAAATACTTTATATAATGCTCTTTTTAAAATTCGTGGCGCCGATAAACAATAGGCTAGTTACCCCTGTAGCATTACTTTCACAAATCGAGGAATTAAATTTTTATTTTTAATCCTGCAAACTAATTTCATGCGTAATATCGTTAATGGAGGCAGTGAGAGCAAACAACGGACTAACCCACATTCGTTTCGAAATTGAGGTAATAGCAATAACGTATTCCAACTTGGAACCATATTCTTGAGCCCGATGTGCGCCACTATGGGGTGACTTACGTTAATATCATCTTTTGAAATGATACGCCACCATTGTGGCTTTCACACGCAGGTGACGAAAAATCAAGTCAACTCTGTCGTCGCAAAAATTTTTGAAATTTAGACGAGTACGGGACCAGTCGACACATTGATTTTAAACCTCGTTACAGTAATCTGGGGTACGAGTCGTAAACCGGCCATAAAAGCGGAGCGCGCAGCTCGCTTACCTGGGCCGGGAAATTCCCAAATAGCTCTTTGCCACGTTAATTTGAAAGAGACCATCCTAAAATTCTCGAAGCTCGGGCATCACCGCTGTCCAGCGTTCGCTGGCAGCTCTCCGAACGCCGCGCCGCGCGCCGGGCCAGTGCAAGAAGTGGTTCCGATTTGTCTTACAGGCCTCTCATTATATTTTCCTTAAATTGATTCCACACTTATCGTTGTTATCGTCCTATTGTTCACCCACACTACTTTGCTGTAGGTATTGTATTATCGGTTTACTCGCCCGCTTCTTTGTGCGTTAGAATTTGATCTGAAAACAATCGCACGGAATAGTCTTCCGCGTAGACTTCCTCGCGCCTCAGTTTTCATATTCATTCATTTAAAACGCACGCCTAAAGGTGGAATCTGACGGCTCGTGAATCGGCGATCCATGAGCGTTCTGACGGCGCGGGACTCGGCGAGACGGCTCGGCTCGCCCAGGATCGCCCAGGCTCGTGAGTCGGCGAGCCATGAGCGTTCTGACAGCGCGTGGGCTCGGCGTGGTCTCGTGCCAGGCTCGCCGATCCACGTGCCGTCAGATTTCACCTTTAACGCTCCGCGGAGTGTGTCTCCGTTTGAAAGTCGACTTCGGTTACACTCGGGCCTCGTCGCGGGCAGACAACCCTGTTTTCTTTTTTATGATTTTATCCTTAATGTAGATATGCGAAGACCGGACCTAAGGGGTAACTAATGGGACGTGTCTTTGTTTGTAGCGGTCTTAGACATCCTTTGAATATTGTAAAACTTGCAAGTACTTTTAAAACAAAAATATTAATTGCCGAGTAAAATTATTTTCTATGTCTCTGTGTAAAATAGACGATGGTTTTGAAATAATAACCCAGAACTTCCTCGTTCGAATAACACACGAAGCGATTCGAAACGTTCGTTACAGAAAACCGCTGCAGCTGATTGATATACGATGTTAGTGTTCTGCCGTTTTTATACATAACCAGAAACAGTTCCTTGATGTGCTACCTACAAAATCAGCTCATTTCTAGAATGGTCCCTTTCAAATTAAAGTCGCAAACAGTTATCAGGTAGTGAAGCGGAGGCCCCCGCGTCTCAAGTAAGTGAGCTGGGCGCTCCGCTTTTATGGTCGGTTTACCATTCGCACCCCAGATTACTATAATGAGGTTTGAAAACAATATCAACTGGTCCCGTACCGGCCTTTTCAAACTTTTAGCTACGACAGGATTGACCGCGGCGCTATACCTCTGTACGAAGAGATTTTTCGCTGACTACGTATAAAACCCACAATAATGGCGTATCGTTCCAAAAAATGGCATAACCGGAAGCCGGTATAGGCGTGGCGTTAGGTAGCTAAAAGATTAATATATTCAGACACAAAAATTGTAGAAAAAAATTCAAAGACCGCTACAAACAAAGACACGTCCCATTAGTTACCCCTTACATCCGATCTGTGCATGCACTACATTGAGGATAAAATCACAAAATAGGAAACCAGAGCATTAGATTCTGGGGCTGCAGAACTAATATACATATAATTGAATAAAAATTTAATTCCTCAATTTGTGAAAGTAATGATACAGGGGTAACTAGCCTATTGTTTATCGGCGCCACGAATTTTAAAAAGAGCATTATATAAAGTATTTAAATAAACAGTTTGCAAAAGCTTTTCGCAACAATTATGGTTAAAAAATGGAAAAAAGAAAAGTTAAGTAAACGTAAAATTTGGTAAATTTTCCACCAATAGAAGGGGATAATTTGTCCCCATTTTATGGACCAAATTGCATTCCGATATCTTTTATAGTTCAAAAGTTATGCGAAAAAATCCCCAAATTCTTCAACTCAGGCCACTAACGCGTCAGCGTGGTCTAATACCGCTGCTAGGCCATTGCATACGTAGATAACGGGATCGTCGCGGTCGCACTCATAAAATGGCTACCGTTTTCTTACCCGTCTGCTACGTCAAATTCAATATTCTCTGGCAAAAGCCAAAAGCACCCTGCGCTCTCTACTGGCGCCTAAAAGACCGTACACTTTCATCATTGGCTCATAGATGGTGGAAGTATCGGTTGAGGCAGTGGTTATCATTTTACCTGGTCGGGCGGACCTGGGTTGCAGTCTTAATGGATGACCCTGTATACGTATTATGTCGACGAAAGTTTTGACTGGAGAATCAGAATCAGAATCAGAAGAAGAAGAAGAAGAAGCCAAACCTTACCATTTCTGACAGATCCATGAGACAATATTACGATATCTCTGTCACGCGTGGACCGATTGCATTGAATTTGGTCTTATTCGAAAGCTCACATGCGGTTTACATAAGAAAAATGCCATTAAAGGGTCTAGCAGGGTAAACATGGGCAAACGGCCCCCACGCCGATTCCTGGAGTTCTTATTTTTTAAACAATGCTCCTTGCCTGAAACACCATTATGTAAAGTATCAGATCGCTATCCCCACGTTTAAGGGTAATACGGGGGTAAACACCCTTAACGTTATTATTTTTTTTCTCGGTTACTAGTTAAGATAATTTAATTTAAAAAATACGAAAATATAGCTACGTACCAACTGTACTTCATATATTTTTCTCTAAATTGTAACTCAATTATTAAGGGTAGAAAAAAAATAATTAATTTTTTGGGGGTGGTTTTTGGAAACAACCCTTAGAGTGACAACCTCCAAAAAAATCAAGAATAATGCTTTGTTATCGAGCTATTATATAAAAAAACCCGAATATTGTCAAGATGGTGGAACATAGTTAAATAATTTAAAGAAGATCATTATATTATAAATACATGGGGTTTTGTGACGAGAAAGAATATTTGTCGCGAGCCTGAGTACGTGTCATTTAAATGCGAATGGAAGAAACGATTGCTGTTCGTTTGGGAGATCGAAGTGTGAAGGTGAAGGTAGCTGCGGAACAACGCGCATGCGCTAAATACGAATATTTCGTAGATATTAATATTCGTATGAGGCTTTACCTTGAATATGCATTAAAGTGAATATAATTCTCGCGTATATTTCGTACAGTATATTTCTAATCTTCGAGACAAATGGTTTACATATTCTCAAATAAGAGAATTATAGTGTGACATACAAATATTAATATCTGGGAAATATTCGTTGAATATATCATGGGAAATATTATCAATATTACTGTTGATGTTAGTTTCACGCGATTTTTGGTACAGTGTTCCTGATATTTAACTGCACCATCATCCTTAACAATTCGTTTCACTCTTCCAGTGAATTTTTTTATTTGTACGTTACATTTAATGCATTTCCCACCACTATGTTTATTAGACATTTTTCTAAATAGTAATCTACTTAGTAATCTTATATATTTCTAGATAATATCATTAATCTAAGTAATTCTAACGAATCTCATAATATCCAGTAATACAATAAACTCTGGTCTTTTCTTCGTGGTAATTGTTAGAGCGCGTAACGGTAAAGGTAGCTGCGGAACAACGCGCATGCGCTAAATTCGAATATTTCCCAGATATTAATATTTGTATGTCACACTATAATTCCCTTATTTGAGAATATGTAAACCATTTGTCTCGAAGATTAGAAATATACTGTACGAAATATACGCGAGAATTATATTCACTTTAATGCATATTCAAGGTAAAGCTCCATACGAATATTAATATCTGCGAAATATTCGTATTTAGCGCATGCGCGTTGTTCCGCAGCTACCTTCACTTTCACACTTCGATCTCCCAAACGAACCGCAATCGTTTCTTCCATTCGCATTTAAATGACACGTACTCAGGCTCGCGACAAATATTCTTTCTCGTCACAAAACCCCATGTATTTATAATATAATGATCTTCTTTAAATTATTTAACTATGTTCCACCATCTCGACAATATTCGGTTTTTTTTATATAATAGCTCGATAACAAAGCATTATTCTTGATTTTTTTGGAGGTTGTCACTCTAAGGGTTGTTTCCAAAGACCACCCCCCAAAAATGAATTATTTTTTTTCTACACTTAATAATTGATTTACAATTTAGAGAAAAACATATGAAGTACAGTTGGTACGTAGCTATATTTTCGTATTTTTTAAATTAAATTATCTTAACTAGTAACCGAGAAAAAAAATAATAACGTTAAGGGTGTTTACCCCCGTATTACCCTTAAACGTGGGGATAGCGATCTGATACTTTACATAATGGTGTTTCAGGCAAGGAGCATTGTTTAAAAAATAAGAACTCCAGGAATCGGCGTGGGGGCCGTTTGCCCATGTTTACTCTGCTAGACCCTTTAGAATATATCGCAGGCGTGATGAGATATTAGTGAAATAAATAAAAAGTTAGGTTGGAATGCCTCTGCGACGAGTAAAGATACACGGTAGCGACATCGACACATATACCGGGTGTCTTTTATGTACTTGGCGTCGAGACGCTACCGCGTCTCTAGATTACACCTATAAACATCCCAGTACGGATAAGGCAAATTGTTGCTTATCTATCATAAAATTTTGCAAATGTTTTCGACTCTTTATTCCAGTCAGCTGTCTTTTCTAATAAGGTCCACTGGGTATCCGCGGGAAGACTGGACAGCTGAATATCTCCTAAAGTATTGGAGATAACAAATTAAAAAAAATATGGACTTGCATGGTTCCATGGGGCTAATTTATTAGCGCAGACGATTTTTTTTTTCGATTATTATTTTAAAAGATACGATGGTCAAGTTCGGTTTTTTAAATGGCACTACGTTTTTTGAAGAGATGAGTTGATAGTGTGTTCCAAGACAAATTCAATAAGCATGAATGTATACACTTGATTTCCACTGGTTTTTTAGATATTGCGCTTGCAAATTTATTGATTTTCTTTGGAAGAAAACCCGCTGAAGTAGCAAGGACCGGGGTTGAAACAGATACCTACCTGCTAAAGGTCTACGCCAGGCCCAAAGGCTGGACAATTCTTTTCCGTCAGAAATGCTACTTAGGTAGGTACATCTGCGGTATCGAGAAGCGCACCGTTACTTTTATTTCGCACTTGTTTCCACGCTCGGATTGTCGGTTCTTTTGGGAGGGATGCAAGTTCGATTGGTTAGGTTCGGAGGTGTGAAAGTTGCTAGACTAAATTTCAACCATAGGGAGCAGATTGTATTAGAATCGGATTTGCATCCCTCACAAAAGAACCGACAATCCGAGCGTGGAAACAAGTGCGAAATAAAAGTAACGGTGCGCTTCTCGATACCGCAGATGTACCTACCTAAGTAGCATTTCTGACGGAAAAGAATTGTCCAACCTTTGGGCCTGGCGTAGACCTTTGGCAGGTAGGTATCTGCTTCAACAGGCAAGGCCCCCCGTGGCGCCAGCAAGACCGACCTCGGTCCTTGCTACTTCAGCGGGTTTTCTTCCAGTGAAAATCAGTAAATTTGCAAGCGCAATATCTCAAAAACCAGTGGAAATCAAGTGTATACATTAATGCTTATTGATTTTGTCTTGGAACGCACTATCAACTCACCTCTTCAAAAAACGTAGTGCCATTTAAAAAACCGAACTTGACCATCGTATCTTTTAAAATAATAATCGAAAAAAAAATTCGTCTGCGCTAATAAATTAGCCCCATCGAACCATGCAAGTCCATATTTTTTAAAATTTTTTATCTCCAATACTTTAGGAGATATTCAGCTGTCCAGTCTTCCCGCGGACACCCTGTAGATCAACGCTCAGTCTTTTCGGTGCTGAGGTAGAAGTGTCACGCGTACTATGCTGAGAACACAGTTGTATCTATTCCGCTACTAGTTAGAATCTCTATTACCCAGCGGCTTAGAGTTTGCGTGGAAATCGTCTTAACTGGCTTATTAGTAGATATAAAGAGTTTTTTTTTACAGAATTACGAATCTCTTCTGTACTATCTAAATAACACAATAAGGCTTAAGCTGCACATATTTTCTTGTCGTGAAAAAATGGTAAGGTTAAAAGCGGCTGTATTGAGCTCATTTTCGACGTCTTAATACATGCGGGAATCGTTATCTCTATTTTTCCGCAGATGTCCTAATATTTTCTAACTCAATCTGAGAGAACGTCTGCATCCGGTGTCTAGTAATTAGCGCGAGAAAGTTAATTAGATTTTTGGATATCGTACCCAAATTTAACTCTTCGTTCGCAGGCTGTTTTATACAATATTCAAGGACAATTTTCGGATTCCAAGTAACAATATGAAAAAATGTTTTTCGATACAGGCGGACACTGCTGCGAGACCGCAGATTACACAGTTCGACAGCCGTCTGGACTTGTAATATTCAATAGCCGTTTCTTATAGGTTTTCGTACGCTGAAAACGAATCTGCAAACTGTTTGTCGCCATCACCCTCAATTTTTGAGAAATTCGATTTTGGAAAAATCTGCAAGTTTTCGACTTTGAAAATCTTTTATGTCGAAACGGTAATAGTTATTTGGTTGCTCGTTGCGTCAAATTATTCTATGAACCCTCTCAAATACAACGATATAAGTTATTATTGCATTATGAACATTTAAATATGTTTAAACAACGATCAAAGGGAAAAGGACACCCGAAATGCACCCATTTTTGCAGATATATTTCAATTTATTTCCAAAACTACGGGTCTGGGAGAAAATCTGACCATTCCACGCGATGCAGCAGACAGTTTTCCTTCGGAAAGCGTCAACAGAAATGGTAAGTTTCATTTTGTTTTCAATACAGAAGCGAAATAGTTTGGCAAAACGCGCGGAGCCGACAGAATTGTATACAACCGGTTACCGACGCAGGGAACGACGCCTTCCCACGGTTTACTCGCACGTTCGGAGCATGTGTGGATTGTTAATTAATTAGGAATTGTTCTTTTGGACACCTATCACAATTTCTGACAGTCAATCGACTGTGGGATTCCCCTAGTCAGAAATTGTGTATATAAATTTATGTATGATGAGAAAAAGGCCTTCATCCATGTGAAATTGTACTGTTTTAGAGATGTGTGATGTCATGGTTTATTGTGCGTACGTATGTTCCATAGATGTATTTGATATATTTTTCCCTGATAACCAGATCTGAAGCGCAGAGCCTGACGTCAGATCCGTAGTCATCTGTGTCCGCATGCGCCGATCTCACCCAAACCAATACTAATACTCGGGACAAATTGGAAAGTGGAATGTGTTATGTCGGTATAAGTCAACAGAAATATTGTTAAGAGGGGGGACCGTGGTAAAGTGATTAAAAAAAGTCGGTAAAGTGTACCCTTTTATGCACAATTACTTCTGTATCTTTTGAACGCATTAATTGCCGAAGGTAAAATTTTATATTTGGGGTCTGTCCACACCTCTCATAATACCCACCAAGTTTCATCTCGATCGGCCACCGGTTGGGGCTAGACCAGTGTGTGGGGCGCGGAAAGCACGACAGCGAACCAATGTAAGTTCGGCGATGCCAAAAACGAGACCGTGGTTACAAAATTTCAAAAATAAAAAATAGGGGGACGGAAGGGCTCCTGGACAGGGAGGCTTGCACCAACGTCCAAAAAAAATTTCCCCAAAAAATTAACAATTTGTTATTAATATTTTGGAAACTAATAAATACCCGAAGCTACAATTTTAGATTTGGGGTGCACACCCCATCCCCACCCCTCCCCCCAAACCTCATCTCGATCGGCCACCGGTCCCTTTCGGAAGTACAGCCTATTGGCCGGTCGATTCGTTTTCGCGAACAGCGATCGAGGAGAAATCAGCCACCACTATCTGACGATCGTGGATTTGTCAGTTGGAGTTGCTTGGCCCCCGAAGGGTATGGTGGAGTAACCGAAATGCTGCTTGGCTCCGCCTGAACGTAGCCGTGTCGCTGTTATTTATTCTTATTGTTGGCGTAATAGTTGTGTGCGTTACGAAGCTATGCGTAGCCCAATACCTGATGAAGCTATCGAGAAAGAATCAATGTTCTAACCGATAAAACTCCTGGATTTTTTCGAAGCTATGGCACACCTATTCTGATGTATGCATGAGAACAAGCAATGCAATTGCCCGATGACTTGAAGCAACATTTCAATAGGTAAATGCATGAAACTCTGGGATCAGGAATTCCCAACCAAGTCATGCATAAGTAAGAACTGGCAAAATGCAACAATAGTTCGTCATCTAAAGTTTACTATTAAAGTATTTATTTGACGTGAATATAAAGTTTGTCAGCAAAGTCTTTCTCGATTTGAGTTCTATAGAAGGCTGACTTTCCTTCGCCATGGTAAGTCCCCTCTTGTCCTTTACGCTGGCAATCACGCGACTCGCTGAGTTTCGTGGGTTTCGACGCTCGAAACCATACAATGTTGCACACTAAGCAGTGACAAATTTGCATTTCTGCATTTCTAATCAGATCTTTGCTGAAGTTACGTCAATCTATTCCTTATGTTTCTCGATCAAATTGGCCCCAACAATTATATAATTCGGACCATAATTGAGGAAATCATGTGAAAAATTTGTTTGCAGAGTTGAAAGTCCGTTTCGTTAAAAATAGTCCAATTTAAATTATTTTCTGTCAATTTAATCGGGAGAATGCCAGTGTTATAGACATAGAGTTCTCCGGTCTACTGTGTAACTGCGTGAAAGACTCAACTTTGCGAAACAATTCAATCTACAAAATAACTTATTCAATTAACGATTTAATTTAAAGTATCATTCAATTTGCTCAATTAAAGTTACTATTATTTCGATCTCCTTTTATAATTCAAATCAAGTGTGTCTTCGCGTCTGATTCCTCTTTCTGACTCAGATTTATTAGCGATCCAGAACTACCCAAAACTCAAAAAGCAAATTTAAAAGCAGATTTACATTTATATTATTGAGACTGTCTGGTGAGTTCCATCTCTTATCTTTTTCTGTACAACTTATTTGAAACTGTTATAATCAATGCGTTTAACTAATAATTTCTGACAGTCAATCGACTGTGGGATTCCCTTAGTCAGAAATTATGTTCAATTATATTAGTACCTGAATTTTATACAATTATTGATCGATCATTTCCATATTTTATGTTATGTTCTTTTGATTCCATCCGTTATTCAA
The DNA here is from genome assembly GCA_910592295.1 of Andrena haemorrhoa. Taxonomy (NCBI): domain Eukaryota; kingdom Metazoa; phylum Arthropoda; class Insecta; order Hymenoptera; family Andrenidae; genus Andrena; species Andrena haemorrhoa. The sequence goes on from OU342943.1 coordinate 28,892,757, forward strand.
TATTAAAACTTTATTTATAATCAAACTCTACTAGTGAGTACCTATCTGATTCCATTGAAAAGACCCGTATGGAACTTGTTTCGGCAAAATCATCGCTCTCTCTATTTACCTCTGTCTCTATCCATCTTTCTTTCTCTCTCTTTCTCTCGTATCACATCAGCTGATTACCTCGTATTTACTTTTCGCGATCATACAAACATAATACTCTTCTACACAACATCTCACATACACTCACACACACACTCTCGCTCTCGTGATCGACCCGAGAGCCCGGTTATATATCAGTAGTCTCTCGCATTACGAACCGTTTAAATATGTATTGTTACGTCTCTACTGTATTACCTCATTTCTCAATTCTCTACTTTTCAATAAACTGCACTATTCTCAACTCTTTTGAGTTCTCTCTATACAGAAGTAGAGTACCAACGATCCCAAAATCTACCCCTTATCCTTCCGATAAGGTACCTAAATACTTAAAAATTAAAAGAATTGACTGTTACGACTGCGGCGAGCTTCCTTGCTTTTTCCAACACATAAACTCAATCCAGCAATACTTGATAGTCTAACGGCTGTGGGATACCCCTAATCGATATTGCGTGTATAAATCGTGCCGCTCGAACACCAAAAGCCGCGGCACGTAACACAATACTAAATTACGAGTGATCTTAACGTATTTAAAAACTCAAGTTTTACGGCGATTTTAAAATACTAGCACCTCGCTATACTGTATTCCACATTAGAGCATCCAGGTTTCGCGCAGGCACGACCCTCGCGATCGTTACTACGCCCGACTCCCCACTTAACCGCCTATGTTTTTCTCCGTCGCACGGCCCTCTACTCTCTCTGTTACCTTTTCGTGCGGGACGTTGTTTACGTTGACAACGGTCAGGTCCCGCGTTTGGGATGTACCAGTTATTCCTTGCAAACCAATCGCGTGCGGTTCAAACAGTGGGTAGTAGTGGGAGCTGCGCAGATCGGTCGCAAATCGGTAGGGGCGTCGGGATGCTCTTACATGGAATACAGTATAGCTGGGGTTCGACTTGCGACGGAACCAGAGCCTTAGCCCTATTACAAGCTCGTGAATTGCAAAACGGACATGTTGTGATCGTTAAACTTTGGGACCGTTTCTACGGCGTCTTTCAATTTGACCTGGGGCGATGGACCCTGGTCCGGAATAAGATTATAATTTAATACCGGTTTCCTATCGAAACGGGAGGAACCTGGAGTGGTAAAATTGTTTGCCGTTGGTGGGAGTGCAAGAAGTTTTTCCCTCCTTACGCGGATGGCTTGAATTTGACCGGAGAGGTCTTGTAACGCGGGGCCGTCCCACAGTGGTTCCAAAGTGCCTTTTTGTGGACAAAATTCCGTATCTCCGTCAATTCTCAACCGATTTTTTATTTTTTTGCTCGTTTTGTCGGGGATTAAATTTGCTATAATATCAAGTACCTGAATTGCGACCAAAACGTGTTTTTTCTATCTTTTTTTCTGACAAAGTTGAATGAAAACATTAGTAGAACAATCTTTGGGGCTAATTTGATAAGATTTTGCTTATCTAAGTAGTTTTTTTTACTTAAAATCTTTAATTCCTACTTGGCAAAAGCGGAAACGTAAAACAGGCGATTTGTTGACACGTCAGAATGTTTGAAATACAACATTACAATGGCTGAAAATTTGGAATGTCTATATACCGTGTTTACTACAACCAGAACCGTCTAAAATATCAATTTAATGTATGATTATAGAACCTAATAGCGTTCAGAAATATTCCAGAAAGTCAAAACCGTGATTTATTTTTTTACGTTCTTATTATTGTTTATTAGTCAACTTTATCGAATCTTTCCGAACCACTTCTTTTGCATTTGGAAGGTGGGTAACAATGTAATAAACAAATTCCGAATAGAATTAGCTGCCACTATTTGCCACTGCGGTGTCAATCCGATTTTGTTTAATTGGCGATAGCGTTTAAAGTGCCTTTTTGTGGACAAAATTCCGTGTCTCAGTGAATTCATAACCGATTTTTATTTCTTTGCTCGTTTTGTCGGGGATTAAATTTGCTAGAATGTCACACAGTAGTTTTCCAAAATTTTCTGTAGGGATTAAAAAAAACAAATTCTGAACTCTTGGTTCCGAAACAACGAGTTTAGCAACCATATATCATTAAAAGGAGATAAAATAAAAAATAAATATAAATTAAACAAGTTAGTTTTCAAGGATATCATAAACAGGTTCTCGCCGGAATCTTCAGGGTTAACAAAATTTTGTTGTAATTGCTGTGCTCGGACCAACCGTCACAGCCCCACTTAGAAATTAAAACTAAGTCTTTTTTCTTGGGAAGATTCCCAGATTGGTGCAATGATGAAAACAACCTCGAAACAGTACAGTCTGTTTGAGATTCAACTAATTCATCTCACCGCCACACTCACAATCTCAGCAGCACCTCCCGGGCGCAACATTCACGGCGGATCCACAATCAATCACGTAGCTCATTGTCAGATCTCGTCGCGCCGATCGATCAAACAATCACGCTTCCTCACGTCGTTCGATCTCGAGAACATTCGGGACGACTCGTAACCGGAAACGATCATCCACGCTTTCACGCTTGTTCACATCGAGTACGAGATACGACGCGTCGTTCGCCATAACTGTTATATCTTTAACGTGTGAAAATTCAATCAGCCAAAACTTTACTGAGCTCACCTAATCACGCTCACTCAATTGATCTTCATCTCGCTCATGCAATTTCCCCGCAGCGCGTAAACGTGATCGCCGAATCGTGATCGATTGTGGATCGTCGCGTGTGCGGTTTCCACGTGTTGCATAAAGTTCATGTTACTCATCTCAAAGCGCTCAATAACATTCTCATCGTGCACGCACGCACATGAACGGTGCCGTTTTTAAACCGGACTTCATATTATAAATAAAGACAGAACTTTTTACTCATCCATCTCAATGCAGAATTTCTAACCTCACATTATCCTCATCACGTTTTCGCATTCATAAACAAGTCAAGTAAGCATTGTGAATTTATACTTGCTCCTCTATCTGAAATTGTTATTGAGGTATAACATTCTTTCTTCGCTTCAAGAATGATTTTGTACGTAGGAAAAATTACTATAAAAAAACTTTTAAAAAATCACAAAAAGTAGAAGGTAATAATAACAAAATAAAAAAAATATGTGAAATGAAAATGAGCTGCAAATATATAAAGTTGCTTTCAGTCAAATACTTGGCTTGGCGAGGCAAGGTATTCTCAAATCATCATTACCCATACCTTCCTTCTCGCGAGGTTTCAGAAGGTGGGTCTCGGGGAGGCGACATTGCTGTGAAGAAGGCCTCTTCAAAACAGTGGCCGTTTGGGGGGATGCAGGGCAGATCGGTTAGATTAGGACCAATCGGACTTCAAGCCCACCTTTTCTCGCACGGAATACGTCAACGCGTGCTTTTGTTTTGAAATTTGAGCGCGTGTTTATACTCGAGAGATAAGGGATCTGTCTTTAATTTGAAAGAAGGACGACGCAGGCGGGACCACGCGCTGACAGCGGACAACCCCTTTTCTTCCTGTGTCTCTCCGCGAGGCGTATTGATGTTGGATAATACTTTTTAATTTCTGGTTCCCCAAAATTAATCAGGCTGATCGGCCAGAGCATTTCGCCAGGGTCGCGGTTTATGACCGTATTGTCCCGTTAGTCGGCGGTAGATAACGATTTCCTACAGTCTTGGATAATTTATGACTTAATTGGTTCCGCCTCGTAATAGACGTGAACTCAGGGAATCGGAAAGGGGAAACAGGAATGGTATGCATTTTCTTCTTTATAGCAACTCGAACACTTTCTGCTTCTCTTCTCTTCGGACCCTTTCGAACCGAAACACGTGGTGTCTGCTGCCTACCTCGAAGCAATGGGTACGTTGGCAGTAAAAAGGGCGGAGCGCGGGCTTTTGTGAAAGTGTACGACGGTTCGTTCGTTGCACTTCTGCAAAGCACGTGTGTTTCGAAAATATGATGGCTTCTTTTTACCTAAAGCCTCTTGCCCTGGTGGGGGTTAACTCATAATGGAACGAGAGAAGCTACTTGGGGGTAGAGGAAGTTGCTTGGAAAAAATCCTGTCAGTCAGCTAGCAATCACGTCGTAGAAATGTACTCGGATGAAGAATATTACGCGATGTTCTGGGTGTACCCCCCGAACAACGGAGACGCAAGTGCTGCAGCGTGAGAATTTGCGCGGAAATACCCACGGCTCCGAACGCAAAGTAAAAATTCATTTCCACTAATTTGTATAACGTAGAAACAACACGTTCCATGAAAAATAAATTAAGTGATCAGTGTTAGTAGGTGTGCAGTGAAGTGAATATTCGGTACATTAACTCGGACGCACTTGACGTTGCGACCCTTAACTTTGGATGGTGTCGTGTACCTGAGATCAGCTGTGCACTCGGCGCGTCTGTCGATGACCAGGATCGGTTCAGTGACCTAGTGACACAGGTTTTCAAGCTGCAGGTAAATTTCCGAAAGGATGAGTTTTAGTTACATTATTGGCGACTATTATTTCTTAAATTTAACGCAGGCTATGGCTTATTTCCGGCGATAATTCTAAAAATTTCCATACCTAAATATTTCTTAGGGGTTTTTAAACAAACTTATTCGTTAAAAGCAACACTGTTGGCCGTTATTGAATTATGGATTTTAATCACAATAACGAACTATGATCACTTTTCGTTTATTTCCTGTTACATTACCTTGTCGTGGCTACGTTATTAACACAAGGAAATTTACGTATTCCTTATCCTTCCACTTCAAATAATTATTATTTTCGATTCTTCTAAAGAAAACCTTTGTATTCGTCTTTTTACGTTAGACATGATTTTCATCCATTTCTCCTTTATTCATTAGTCACTTTAAATGACAAACAAATCATGACAAAATGTTCGATTTTATTTGTTACGTCTTTTTCATTTGCCATTCTACCCAATTTCCTTTGATGCATGCCGAGTTGCTTGTTCGTAGTCGCAGCGCGGCACGCGGCCACGCTAGCACGGGAACTCGGCCGCCAGACTCGGGCTCTGATTGGTCGCTGCTTTTTGTTAATATCTCGTTAACGAAACCTCGGAGAACATTTTCGCAAAGGAAAAAGTTGTTTGCAATTACCCCCCGAGTCACCCCCTTCAAGGAACCGCAGCATTTTTGGAACACCCTGTATATGAAAAAATCTGCTCGACTCCATCATCAACCGAATAGTGTTCCTAGTGAGTGATAGAGTCCCAATCAACCGCATTCAAATAGTTGATCACATTAGGATAGTCACCACACTTAAAGTCATAGTTAAAGTCATAAATCATTTAAGCGTACTATTAGCGGTGGATGATACGCATCCGGAGTTATAAGGTAGTCATTGGCACTATCTACAGATACATCATAATCACTTACAAAAATTAAATCTAACATAGTGTCTCTTGAGTTGAAGACAATGTTCACCTGAGCTAATTTAGAATAACCAAAACCCTCACGGATGAGGTCGATAGCTCTTGATACAGCCAATAAAGTACCGGATTTTGTTAAAACAAGTTAGGCCTCGTTCATGAAGCCATATAGCATGAGGGAGTTTAAAGTCACCAACAATACAAAGCTTGTCTTCACTAAAGTCATAAAAAATGTCCATAATGGACCCAATGTGACAATCATAGAGAGCCGCGATTGAGACCCAGGAGGGAGATACATAGCACCTAGAATTAAATGAGTAGAATGGAGCCGCACTCGCACAAAGAGCTGCTCCAGATCATCACGCTTAGGGTCAATCAAAGAACAAAGCAGAGTGTTCCTAATCGCAATAAGAACCCCCCCTCCCCCCTGTAAAAATCACTCGTGAGATGTGATCTATCCACTCGAAAGACGTTATAGTCACATAAGCCCAGGTCAGGTGATGAAATTGGCGAGTTAAGCCAGACTAAGTTTCGACTAAGATTACAATATCGAACTGGGCTGCCGATGCCATAATAGCCAATTTCAAATCATCCAACTTAATCCTAAGCCCTCTTACATTTTGAAAGTAAACTACAGGATAGCTTAATGGTTTTTTGTCGCGGGGTCCCGAGATCTACCACACGTAACAATTTTGGGCATACCATGAATATAGTGAATCGTCTTATCAGTCTCTCCCTGGTCATGAAGGTCACGTAATTTGGCACTATGCAACTCCAGCGCCTGCCGTTGGACCATCGTCTTATCGTCCGTGATCTTACACGGCCCTGAGTAGCAGGACTTGTTCCTCAAAATGCATCTTGCTTCTCCCATCGACTTGAGACTTACACAGAGGGACCGCGGGGACGGGCCTTTCAGTTTCCCAAACCTCTGTATCCGTAATTCTGCATAGTCCGAAGTTAAAATTTGATTAAAAATAAGTTTAACGCCCTCCACGTCCTCCCTACTTGCTAGGTCAGGGGAGGTGCTATTCGACTCTGGCAATCCATGAACAATAACGTTCGATGCCCATAACTGCCGCTCATTAATCTCGGCGCCAATTCATCCGTGGCAGCAAGACTAGAGGGCAGACTATCCTTCAGACCCGCTGGATTAATCTCAAGTTGACGCACACGCTCATTCAGGTCCCCAACCGTAGTGCGTAACTCCACAAGCTCCGATCTGTAGCCAGCGATCATCCCCTAGCGAAAATTATTCAGCTCCACTCTGACTACTACTTCACAAATTAGGTCTCTAAACTGATAAACAGAGGGAAAAGATCATTGTGACAGCACCAACGGTGACGGAGCCAGGGACATAGCTACATCTGTCGAAAGAGTTGGAGTAGACGAGCCCAAGCCACAATTCAATGGCTTGCCGTTAAACCATGGGTGGCCCGTACGGCCAAGACAAGTGACCCCTTGTGTGACACAATGCCACAGTCAGCACATGTGACCGGGTTGGCCACTACTGACCCACAGCCCTTACATTTCATAGACGCAGGGGACATGATTCGTACAAATGCCACTCCTCACTTAAACACGACCGAACAGGCATCACTGGAGACCGAGTTAACCGATCGCAAAAAGTCACAGCTCCGAGCATAATTGGTTCTAATGGAACTCAACCGCAGACCAGCTATATCCCGTAGTTCCAAATAATCCCGGATCGAAGCCACCGATACTTGAAACTTTAAACGGAGTCGTAACGGATTCCTGAAGCGAAGGTAAACACGTCCGTTCACTAATGAGGTTAAAGCGACAATGATGCGCGTGCAGACCTCATGTATTTGGCAGTACATTTTCTCAATGTCTGCCAAGAACACAATGGAGTGGTGCCGCCAGCGCATTAGAATATCGAATATCTCGGGCAGTAAATTTAAACCTTTATATACGAGATCAGTTAGCGACAGACCAGAAGTTGTTTTGCACGAAGCGTTAAAAACTACTTGAAGTTTCGTAGTAGACGGACGAATTATACCGTGATGAGGTAAATAATAGAAATCAGAAGTATCGCGAGAATCACTCGGGGCCAGCGTCATATGGTCGAGTGCCTCATACTCTTCCATTAATGAGCGTCGTTTCCAGTTCGGAGGAATTGAGGAATTTCCTTTTCAGTTTTCGTAAAAGAACCTCGGAAGTTAGACGCAAGAAACCGAGATTACTAGTAGAACGAGAAAACGTTAGCTTTACTATACAGGGTGTCCGCGGGAACTAGAAACACCTCAAAATCTCCTAAACTATTGGAGATAAAAATATTTAAAAAATAGGGAATTGCATGGTTCGAGGGGGCAAATTGATTAGCCGGAACGAATTTTTTTTCGATTATTATTTTAAAAGATACGATGGTCAAGTTCGGTTCTGTAAATGGCACTACGTATTTTGAAGAGGTGAGTTGATAGTGCTTTCCAAGACAAATTCAATAAGCATTAATGTATACACTTGATTTCCACTGGTTTTTGAGATATTGCGCTTGCAAATTTACTGATTTTCACTGGAAGAAAACGCGCTGAAGTAGCAAGGACCGGGGACGGTCAGACAAGCACCACGGGTGGCACTGCCTGTTGAAACTGATACCTACCTGCCAAGGGTCTACCCCGAGACTGGCAGGCCCAAAGGCTGGACAATTCTTTTCCGTCAGAAATGCTACTTAGGTAGGTACATCTGCGGCACCGAGAAGCGCACCGTTAGTTTTATTTCGCACTTGCTTCTACGCTCGGATGGCCGGTTCTTTTGGAAGGGATGCAAGTTGGATTGGTTAGGTTAGGAGGTGTGAAAGTTGCTAGACTAAATTTCAACCATAGGGAGCAGATTGTAGTAGAACCAATCGGATTTGCATCCATCATAAACGGCTGCTCAAGCTGGAAGAGGCCCTCTGCACAGCAATACCTCCTCCCCAATGCCCACCTTCTCTCGCACGGAATACGTCAACGCATGCTTTTGTTTTGATATTGAAATTCGTATTTATACTCGAGAGGACCACGCGTCGACAGCGGGCTACCCCTATTCTTCCTGTGTCTCTCCACGAGGAGTATTGACGGTGGATTGTAGGAGCGTAGATGTCGGGATGCCAGTTATTGAATTCAGGAGACGATAGAAACACTTTATTAGAAAACACACATGTACTATAATTAAAGTAAAACGTATTCCTCTCGGGCAGGAGTACTGATAACGATCGAACTTGAGCCCCACTTCGCGCAGACCGATTACACGGAGGGTAGTCGAGTCACACACTGCACAAATGATACAGGGTAATTCTGGAGCTACCGCCGTCAAGGAGATGCGGCCTGGTACCCCGTGGCGAGGACAGACCTTCGCAGCGCCCCTCACCCGATTTTTATGGCTTTTTCCGGAAAAAGGTATGAATCCTGGGTCGAACGTAGCGAATTGAGGTCGAGCCCTTGCAGTCGAGGGATTACAGCGTATTAAGAAATTATTTTCTTCATCGTATCGAAATGGAAGTGGCTCCAATGGATTCCTTATGTTTTTCTGATGAAAATCATACCAAATATCATGCAAATCGGACTACTTTGACACAAGCTATTTGTATTCCTTATGTAAAAGTAGTCCGATTTACACGACATTTAGCATGATTTTCATCGGAAAACCACAAGGAATCCATCGGCGACACTTCCATATCCATACGATAAAGAATTATTTTATTTCCTAAATAGATACAGGGTAATTCTGGAGCTGTGCCCGTCACCACGTGGCGAGGGATGCCCTTCGCAGTGCCTCACTCGAATTTTATGGCTTTTTCCGGAAAAAGATACGAATCTTGGGCCGAACGTAGCGAATTGGGGTCAGGCCCCCGCAGTGGAGGGTGAAATATCCATTACAGCGTATTAAGAAATTCTTTTCTTCATCATGTCGAAAGGGAAGTGACGCCAATGGATTCCTTATGTTTTTCTGATGAAAATCATACCAAATAGCATGCAAATCGGACTACTTTGACACAAGCTATTTGTAGTCCTTATGTAAAAGTTGTCCGATTTACACGACATTTGTAATGATGTTCATCGGAAAAACATAAGGAATCCATCGGCGACATTTCCATATCCATACGATAAAGAATAAGGAATTAGTTTATTTCCTAAACAGATACAGGGTAATAATTCTGGAGCTGTGCCCGTCACCCCGTGGCGAGGGCTGCCCTTCGCAGTGCCTCCCTCGAATTTTATGGCTTTTTCCGGAAAAAGGTACGAATCTTGGGCCGAACGTAGCGAATTGGGGTCAGGCCCCCGCAGTGGAGGGTTAAATATCCATTACAGCGTATTAAGAAATTATTTTCTTCGTCGTATCGAAGGGGAAGGGACGCCAATGGATTCCGGGCGTTCTCCCGATTAAAATCATACCAAACATCATGCAAATCGGACAACTTTTACATAAGGAATACAAATAGCTTGTGTCAAAGTAGTCCAATTTGCATGATATTTGGTATGATTTTCATCAGAAAAACATAAGGAATCCATTGGCGTCACTTCCCTTTCGATACGATGAAGAAAAGAATTTCTTAATACGCTGTACTGGATATTGCACCCTCGACTGCGGGGGCTCGACCTCACTTCGCTACGTTCGGCCCAAGATTCATACCTTCTTCCGGAAAAAGCCATAAAAATCGGGCGAGGCACTGCGAAGGTCTGTCCTCGCCACGGGGTACCAGGCCGCATCTTCTTGACGGGCGTTGCTCCAGAATTACCCTGTATCATTTGTGCAGTGTGTGACTCGACTACCCTCCGTGTAATCGGTCATCAGTACTCCTGCCCGAGAGGAATACGATTTACTTTAATTATAGTACAGGTGTGTTTTCTAATAAAGTGTTTCTATCGTCTCCTGAATTCAATAACTGGCATCCCGACATCTACGCTCCTACAATCCACCGTCAATACTCCTCGTGGAGAGACACAGGAAGAAAAGGGGTAGCCCGCTGTCGACGCGTGGTCCTCTCGAGTATAAACACGAATTTCAATATCAAAACAAAAGCATGTGTTGACGTATTCCGTGCGAGAGAAGGTGGGCATTGGGGAGGAGGTATTGCTGTGCAGAGGGCCTCTTCCAGCTTGAGCAGCCGTTTGGGATGGTTGCAAATCCGATTGGTTCTACTACAATCTGCTCCCAATCCAACTTGCATCCCTTCCAAAAGAACCGGCCATCCGAGCGTAGAAGCAAGTGCGAAATAAAACTAACGGTGCGCTTCTCGGTGCCGCAGATATACCTACCTAAGTAGCATTCCTGACGGAAAAGAATTGTCCAGCCTTTGGGCCTGCCAGTCTCGGGGTAGACCTTTGGCAGGTAGGTATCAGGTTCAACAGGCAGTGCCACCCGTGGTGCTTGTCTGACCGTCCCCGGTCCTTGCTACTTCAGCGCGTTTTCTTCCAGTGAAAATCAGTAAATTTGCAAGCGCAATATCTCAAAAACCAGTGGAAATCAAGTGTATACATTAATGCTTATTGAATTTGTCTTGGAAAGCACTATCAACTCACCTCTTCAAAAAACGTAGTGCCATTTACAGAATCGAACTTGACCATCGTATCTTTTAAAATAATAATCGAAAAAAAATTCGTTCCGCCTAATCAATTTGCCCCCTCGAACCATGCAATTCCCTATTTTTTAAATATTTTTATCTCCAATAGTTTAGAAGATATTGAGGTGTTTCTAGTTCCTAGAAGGTGTTTCTAGTTTCTAGTACAGGACACCCTGTATATCTGCCACTGTCCTCGCGAGAATGCGTCCGAACAAAGTGATCTTCGCAAGCCTTCTCCTCAGTGGTTAATGTAGTGGTATCGACACCTCTTCTTGCTTTCAGAATTTTTGTAAGATCTCCGTAATATCGACGTCAGTAGAACACTGAAGAATGACAACTACTGTTGCCTTCGAGAAGTTTCCCGGATCGTCGACCCGGCCAGTGAGTATCCAGCCCAGAGCGGTAGCTTGAGCTACCGGTGCGCGCGCAGAGCCATACCGCAACCCCTCTCGTACAATTTGAGAATAAACTTCCGCGCCTAAAGAATGCAGTGACTGTACGCGTGACAGTGTAGCTTTGAACCAAAGAGGGTTGAAAATAAAGAGCTTATATACTCCCAAAATAAGTGGGGACTCCCTAGAAATCTCCATATAAGGAAATCCTAGACCTCGCCGTCGTGTCACTCCCCTCCCTATGGTCAGGATCCAGCTGGCCGAGATCGTGACCCCTATTACTGGTGTGTGATACCCGGAAGGCTTTTAGGACGTCTTCCCTTCGCAGGCGGGAGCTCGAAAAAACGGTTGAGAGCGGCGTATGGGAAAGTTCCACATACATAACACAGCTAACGTGGTTATGACTCATTTACGATCGGAATGGACAATTTCATTCGTGTCGACTTTTATTCAATTCTGAATTATAGACAAAACTTTTCGATCCAATGTGTTACAATGAAACTAGGAGTACCAAAAATTAACGTCAACATGCGGCTGGTAGCAGTTAACTACGTAACAACAAGAATAAACAATATGACAATGATTACTATTAGCGGATTACATTTATAATCGTAACTCTACTCATTAAGATGTTACCTTCGCAATTCCATTGAAAAAAACACGGGTTATTAATCTCATACGTTCTTCCATTAATCGATCCCGGATTTTGTATTTTGTACCTAATTTATTCGAGTGAATTTTTTAGTATCAAAAATCGGTTTTGTGCGTTCAAACAGTTATATGATTCAACTTTTATGCAAAATTGTAGAGAGCTCATAAAGACCTATCTCTTTGAGTGCGATAAATTGAGGAAACAAAAAAATTAAGGGGGGTGAGGGCGAATTTCGAAAATATTAATTTGTTTCGAAAATTCTTTATCACTATATTGTAGGACGTTAAAAACCATCAAACTTTGAATTTAGCATTTTTTCACGGTAATATGAAATCTCATAATTTCTTCGAGGTGATGTTTTATCCTTAGGGCCATTTCATTATCGAAACTAGCATCACTGGAGCTATACATATTTCTGCAATGTTTCAGATTTTTTTGAATTTTCAAGTTGCCGAACTTTGCTTATTAGGCGTTATTGATACGTGTTAAGCTGTTGTGACAGAAACAGTATCTAAAGATTTATCTTGTAACATCACCATAAGAGCTACATATTTTTTAAATATAATGTCATAGGAGTGACTAACGTATTTTAAGTTTTAATTTTGTCATTCTTCAGAATCTGAATAATAAATTTGAAACCCATAAATCTATGTCATGTATATAGTAAATTTGCAAATACAGATTACTTTATTCTAGTTATTTTATTTAGTAGATTTTAATCGAAAAAAAGCAGAATACTTACCTTACGAGGGGAGTTTTTTTAGCACAATCTGAGACTTGTTGTCCGCATAATAAATCGTATAGCTGTAATATCAGAAAAAGACAATAGTTAACGTTGTATGTGTAACATAAAAAGTAATTAACCCGTAATTTTCTTACTTGGAAACTGTGATGAAATGATGGTAGACAAGTGGATTCTAATAAGGCATGAGCTTCCTGATGTGCTTGGTAAAATGGTCGAGATGTTCTTAACTCTTGAATTTTTGTTGATCCTTTTTCGAGAACTGAAATCATTATCATTAAATAATATATAATGTAATGAGTAAAATTTATCCGTATCAAACAATATATTATTTAACCCTCCGTATACTGTGCCGGAGTCATTGGTAACTCAAGGTTCAAACAGTACACACACACACACACACAGCGACGCGACGGTCGTCCGAGCCTGGCCCCGTGCGTCGCTGTGTTAGTATAATATCGGTGAGGAGCTCCGCGGCCTACTGCCCGGAAGCCCAAACACACCGAACGAAACCGTTTGCGCGGGAAATCTTGGGAAAAACACAGGCCTAACGGAAGCGTCGCGGGAAGGTCACTATGCCTTGGCCGCCAGGACGCTATCAGTAGTGTTCCTTCTCGAGAAATTCTATAATTTCTTATTCCTCATTTCTCGAGAAATCACAGTATTTCTCGAGAAACTTAAGTGTAGGAAAATGATTATAAATCCTATTTGTTTTCAGAAATAAATTTTCAGCTATGTACTTCAAATTGTGTATCAAAAAGATTCAAAGGACGCATTTTTCCACTTAATATCCAAGACAGACATATATAAAGCGGCGAAACAAATTCTAAGTAGACTTTTCGGAAAATATAAGAATAACCGCGATTCTCCTGAAAATATTGAAAACCTTACAGATCTTGACACTGAATTACCTTTAAAAAAACAATTGGAGTTATCAATCGCAGATACCCTACAGGAATTCAATGTCAACCAAGGAGACGATAAATTCCGGATTAGCAAAGGAATTCCATATTTTTGAGTCCACTGGGAAAAGGACATCCAATTTACAACAACTTTTGGATGCTCTATATACAATTAAACCAACATCCACTCAGAATGAAATAAATTTCTCTACAGCCGCGGATTTTGTCACAAAGAAAAGAAGTAGATTGGCTGACGCGACATTAGACGCATTGTGCTTTTTAAAAAACTATTTTAAAACAAAACAGTAATGTTTCACCTTGCTCGCATTTTGTATGAGATAAATAAATTTATCGATTATATTTAATATTTGTTTTTTCATTTACACAAGTTTTGTGTAAGTTAGACCCGAATAAAAATTTAGATAAATATTATCAACATTATTACAAAAATATACATTTTGCAATGTTCTTTAAATTTTTTGAGAATTCTCGAGAATTCTCGAGAAATATAATTTGATTTCTCATTTCTCGAGATGCGAAAAATATCGAGAAATCAGGAACACTAGCTATCAGTCTTGTCCGGTCTTTGGGACACGCTGGTCTCCATTTCGGAAGCCCTTCGCACTTTACATTTCTAAAATACAGTCTAGTGTGATATTGATAGTGTGTGTGACTGCGTGTGTTTGACGTCCATCGTAAGTACAACGTTTTTATTGTTTTTAGAGTCTTTTGTTTGGTTTTCACATCATGTCGGTACTACCAAGTACTAGCGAGCAATCTCGATATGCTGAATTTGCCGAAGCCGAAGACGAAAACGATCACGATCGTGATCAATCATCGGATGGTGGAACTGCATCCAATAGTGATGCGGAGCCCGAAGAAGAGTCCGACACTGATTCCGAAACTGATTCTGAAACTGATGTGCCAGAAGCCATGGGCAATGTTTCGGGAGGTGAAATTGAATCTGGCCGTAAATGGCAGCGGATTGCATCAAACATCAGTAATGTCGCAGATGAAATCATGTCACGTAAGTGTTCACTGACAAGAACATCTGAGCATGTATAAACAATGGAAGAATGTTTTCATCTATTCATGAATGAAGAAATAATCCAAACCGTTATTTTTTACACGAATAAGAAAGCAATGGCAAGTGTGCCTGCAAATAAAAACTGGAAACTTGTTGACCGAATCGAAATTGATGCATTTTTCGGGCTTGTGTTACTCATCGGAAGATTTAGAGAGTCACGAGAAAGCAAAAGTGACTTATGGGAACGAGATTATGCAGTTTGTCGTCGATTTTATACAGCAATAATGTCGCGTGATCGTTTTACTGATATACTGCGATATATGCGTTTTGATGATTCCGCCACACGGGAAGACAGAAAATCAAGTGATAAACTGGCACCACTTAGAGACATTACAAACATATTTTCAAAAAATTGTGAAGAGTCTTACGATGCAACAGGCGTTGGATGCGTCGATGAACAATTAGTGACGTTTCGGGGCCGATGTTCCTTCAAAGTATATATGCCGAGTAAACCTGGCAAGTATGGGATCAAAATATGGACCCTCTGTGATTCGAAGACATTTTACTGCTGCAATATGGAGGTATATTTAGGAAAACGTGGGACTGCTCCAGAAAAGCAACAAGGCCAACGTGTTGTAAAAGAACGCGTAAATTTCTGGAGAAATTCGGGTCGTTGCGTTACGACGGACAAGTTTTTCACAGACATAACTTTGGCAGAACAACTACTCGAGGACAATATTTATTTAGTTGGGACTATGCGAAAAAATAGACGAAATTTGCCGAAGATACTTGTAGACACAAAAAACCGGGCACAATATTCTTCCGAATTCTTATTTACCGACAACCTGACATTAGTATCGTACGTTCCGAAACCGAAAAAGTGCGTTGTTCTTCTTTCAACATTACACCACCAACATGATATATCGACACAAGAAGAAAATTTTAAACCAAAGATTATAGAATATTATAATTCGACAAAAAGTGGAGTAGACGTTTTAGATAAACTAATTAGAGAATACTCTACTAGACGCTGCACTCGTCGATGGCCTTTGTCATTATTTCTACATTATGTAGACATCGCCGCGTATAATGCGTTGGTTATATGGCAAACAAAATATCCAGAGTGGGAAGACAGAAAATCAGCAAAAACAAGAAGAAAGATGTTCATACAGGAATTATCCAAAAAACTGTCTGCTGAAAATATAGACAGGCGTGCAATTCAATTTGAAAGCCAACAAATAGGCTTACATAAACACGTTGTCACTGCAATAGAAGCAACGGGGAGGAAAATTCTAAAAAAAACAAAATTGGAAGGTCAAAAGCGTGCCAGATACTGTTTCTGTATAGGTAGCAATAACAGATATTCATCAGTATGCGATTATTGTAGTAAACACGTATGTAACACGCATTCAACACAAACCAGGACAAATATATGTAATGCTTATACTAGTAATATGAATGACTAGAATAAATATTATTTTTTTTATAATTCATGATTCTTTCCTAAATATAATCCCAATAATATCGTCGTTCCAGTCTAACAATGACGCAATTGCAAATACGTAATTTTCCAGGAGACGAAGATAGAGGAAAGACTAGATATGTCTGATACTAGTAGCACATTTATCTCAAAATTTGTAAATTTGTAATTACATGATTGTTGCACCGGAACAGCGACCGTCACTGCGAAGCACAATGTCGGTGAGGCGCTCGACCTCGAGCGACCGTCACTGTGTTAGTACAATATCGGTGAGGGCCTCGCGGTCAAAAGATTGTGAAGTAGTATTAGTGAAATATCGGTGTGAGTCAGAAATGACTCCGGCACCGGAGGCCGAGGTGCAGTAGTGCGAGGGTTAAATTTCAAATTAAAATATTAATTAAAAAATTATATAATTGCATGATGTTTGTAAATTGAGTGAATATTTAATATCAAAGAGATGGAGTTGCAGCAATTCTGACGGACAAAAGAAAAATAATGTTGCATATACAACTGTCAAACAGGTTTAACACAGAGTATGAGCACGTTGCGGGAGATAAATACCCCCCCCCCCCCCCCCGAAGAGCCCGACAGGACATCACGTGTGGGGGGGGGGGGCGTGCATATATCCCTAGCTAACTCGCATGCTACCCCTTCGAACTTCGGTCCCTTTCATTCCCGCGCAGGGTTGTCACTTTGTGGTTTTTCGTCGATTAAAGATCAACACTACTCCGACTCCCTCCACTTGGTGGCCGGAGTGTCCGTACTGGATTTTCCCCAAGTAAAAAAAAGTATAACTACTATTGAAAGAGGAGGGCTCACCCGTGTGGAATAGCAATAATCATTTTTCCACGACGTCGTACCAGGCGACTAACAATAAGTGGAGAACCTGGGGGCGGGGTTCCCCCAGGCAGCCTGTGAACTTGTCGGTGTATGTAATCTTTCATCGGGCGTTAGTCCCGGTGTAGTGGCGTCGGGGGCAGCAGGTGTCTTGCCTTAATCGACTGGGCTGCGAGGAGATAAACCACTCCGAGGTGTCGGGCCCGATTCTGTTAATCTTCAGATGGGCAACCAGCGGGATGAATTAAAGGAGATCGTGGCCCGGCTGGGAGCCGAGCTGTCCTTGTTGTCCCCTTGTCACGTGTTCTCATCCTCCCTACCCCTTACTCGATTTAGTGAGATAACAGTGAGTATATAAACATTCGGAAAGCGGGGGTTCACCCAAGGCTGACCGCGTCGCCCGGTTTGAACGCATCTCTTTCCCCTGCGCTGTCCGGGGTCAGAGAACCTCTCTTCAACGGCCGGGACCGAGCAGGAAGAGACGACTTGCCACCCGGTCCGGAAGACCACACTATCTACCCTGCACGGCCCGGGAAGACAGGCCTCCACCAAAGGGAGGAGGGAATGGCTTTGGATGGCCGTCTCTCATGGTATGCATTAACCCGCCAGGATTCTACCCAGTTTCACGGGTACGCGTCTGCTTTTTATAGGCCTCCCACCAAGGGGTTCCAGCCTCGCCCACGACACTTGTGAAGAGGAGTGGGTCTCCCTCCAGCAGCGACGACCGGTTGCTGGAGATGATTGGGGGGCTTGTAGAGACCAATCCCGCTCCGTTCTGACAGGAGTTGTCCCCTGGACGCGCGTTAAGGCCACCAATGGGCGCGCCGGTGCACAGTGGTTCCAAAGTGCCTTTTTGTTGACAAAATTCCGTATCTCCGTCAATTCTCAAACGACTTTTTATTTTTTTTGCTCGTTTTGGCGGGGATTAAATTTCCTATAATAACAAGTACCTGAATTGCGACCAAAACGTGGTTTTTTCTATCTTTTTTTCTAACAAAGTTGGATGAAAACATTAGTAGAATAATCTTTGGGGCTAATTTGATAAGATTTTGCTTATCTAAGTAGGTTTTTTTACGTAAAATCTTTAATTCGTACTTGGCAATAGCGGAAACATAAAACAGGCGATTTGTTGACCCGTCAGAATGTTTGAAATACAACATTACAATGGCTGAAAATTTGGAATGTCTACCGTGTTTACTATAACCAGAACCGTCTAAAATATCAATTTAACGTATGATTATAAGGTAATGGTATAGATAAAGGGCAACCTCACGTTCAAGGACGTCATTCTGAACAACTTTTTCCACTAAACTTTTTGGCGGTCGACCTTACTTTCCGAGATAATTGCAAAAATCTTTGGTAAATATTCACACTAGAGGAACCACCCCCAATTTCAATGGCCTTGAAATATGGTGCCAAGGACGTCATTTTCAACAACTTTTCTCTATATATGTTACTGTCGCCTGGCCGTAGGTTTCGAGATATTTGCAAAAAAAGTAGATAAATGTTGATTTTAGGGTCCTTTGAATCCACGGTGGTCGGTCGCCAGGGGGATTTGTTATAGATCTGGCCCTCTCACGGCGCGTCTCAAGTTCAATTATTAAGAAAGAAATATTCTTTTAAGTGATAATCTCGAATGCGCCGTCCGTGTGACGGCCACAACTATAACAAATCCCCCCGGCGACCGACCACCTCGAGTCCACCGTGGAATTGGTTAACTCGAACTTTTTAGTTTACCCGGTATATACGTTGCCTGCCGGTCACTGTGTTACATGGGCCCTTCAGGTCCATCCCGTGCTCGCTATCCACGCGTTGCTTTCTTTCGACATCGGCGATTCAGCGGAATCGCCTCGCGCGCGGCAGGCAGGTCGCCGAACCGCGGAATCTATGGTCGTATGCACAACGTGACCATCGACAGCCCGGGCCTCGATATTTCCTAATAAGGAGCGATCGACAGGTGCCGACGGGGCGATTTCCCCCTACGGACTTCGAAAACGCGAGGCAAGAACGGTAGTAGGCGACTTGGAAACATGCATTCGATTTTGGGTTTTGGAATCCGTCGGATCGACACGCATACGCGCGGTAGGAACTCCACAAACCGGTAGACCATTCTAATTCGGGAGCTCGAGCTAGGAAGTGACGACGGACCAGAGGACCGTCTAGATACCGCGACCACTTCTCCGCGTAGATTCCGCGAAGTACGCTCGGTCGATAGTAATTCGCGAGAAGGGTAACTCCGTCCGATATACTGGAAACGGCCTCGCCGGGAGAGCCTTGTGCGTAAATCGAAATCCGACGTTTAGAGACAGTGCGGTACGACGGGCCCCAGGCCACCGACTTCCGAGAGCACAGCGAGCGATCACGACCTACCCTTGGGTCAGCGACACTGCGAGCGACTGAAACGCTAGACGGCAAGCGTGCCACGCGCGATACCCTAGCGTCAGCAGAGACGGAGCGCCGTCTCTGAGGTATGTCATTTATATTATCTTTAACCAGAATATATATATAATCCTATTGTTGTTCCTCGAATCCTATTGTAAACACTCATTTCAACCCCTTCCCCTTCCTGGTAAGTATAGTCAAGATGGGCATAAGCCCTTTAAAAGAGCAAGAACCCGGTAGATCATTCCAGCCGCTCGGGGTGATTTACAGATAGTCCCTTCAGGACGTAACAACTGCGACGTATATATGCAGAAACAGCAGATAAGCGGTGGTCTCGTGTTGACGCATACGCTGCCGCATCATGCACGTACAGATCGGATTTAATGTAGTGGTAGCAACATAATTTTGCGAATATCTCGAAAACGAGGGTCGACCGCCAAAAAGTTTAGAGGAAAAAGTTGTTCAGAATGACGTCCTTGACAACATATTTCAAGGTCGTCAAAATCCGTGAGGTTGCCATCTATCTATACCATTACCGATTATAAAACCTAATAGCGTACCGAAATATTCCAGAAAGTCAAAACCGTGATTTATTTTTTTACGTTTTTATTATTGTATGTATATGGTTTATTGTATCCCCTAAGGGTTTACATTCTCCTTTCCCTCTCTTCTCTTTACATTTTCTTACCCTATCCTTATTCTCTATCCTTACTCTAATTCTTATATTACATTGCTCTATTTTCCGCTCTCGCCGTACTCGCTCTTTCGCTTTTCTCGCCGTCCTCGCTCTTTCGCCGCTCTCTCTCGCTCTCACCGCCCTCGCTCCCTCCGCCATCCTCTCGCTCTCCTACTCTCTCTTATTTTCTATCCTTATTCTACGCATGTCCTTCTCTCTCTCCTCTTACATTGCTTTCTCTTACTTCCTAACGCTTATTCCCGCCACCTTTGACTTTCATTTCCTTTCTTCCACTCCATTCTTTCTTTCACTCCTTCCTCCTTCCCTTTTTCCCTCCCTCCCTCCCTCTCCCTCACCCCCTTCCTGCTCCCTCCCTCCTCTTTCTCTCCATCCTCTTCATCCATTCCTCTCCTTTCCCTCCTTCATCCAATATTTCTCTTATCTTTTCCCCTATTCCCCTCTCATTTTCCTCTTCCCTTGCACACCTCTCCACCACGTGTTCCCACGTCTCTTCTTCCCCTCCACAGATCCTGCATCTCCTATCCTCCTGCTTTTCCCAATACCACCCTCCCCTCATTTCGTTTCCCAACCTAAATCGCGCTATCCTTCTATACCTCTCCTCACTCCATCCTGCTCCCAAATACTTCGGTACTCCTTCCGTTCTTACTTCCCTGTACCATCTATTGTACCTTGAATCTCTTATTTTCTCTCTTCTCTCCTCTTCCTGTTTCCTACAATCTTCCTTTTCCATTTCTTCATACCCTTCCCCTCTCCTTTCCCCCTCTTCCTCCCCCTGCCATCCCCTTTTTCTCTTAAATTCTTTCCTCTCTCTCTCCCATGTGGTCATCTCTTCCTCCTTCTTTTCCCTTACCTCTCCCCAACATAGTCTTGCTAGCTCCCCCCCCTCTCCCCTGCTCAACTTCTCCTCATACTTCCATGCTCTTTTTCCCGCCCACGTCCTTAACTTCATCCTTTTCGTCTCCTCCCTTACCATATACCCCGGTGTTCTCCAGTCTACCCCTAATGTCCACCTTATAAATCTCTCCTGTACCCTCTCCACTTCCTCTCTTTCCTTCCAACCCCATACTTCCGCTCCATATCCTAACACCGTCCACACCAGCGTGTCAAAGAGCCACATCCTCCTACTCCATTTCTTCCCAAATTTTCTCTTTCCTATTCCCCATGCCTGCCTCATTATCACCCCTGCTTTCTTCACTCTATCCCTTATTTGTGCCTCTTGCCCTCCATTTTTCTTGAACACATACCCTAAATATTTAAATTCCTTTACCTCTTCTATTCTCCTTCCCTTCCATCTCCATTCCATCACTCTCTCTCTCCCTCCCCCTTTCCTGAATCTCATTATCTTTGTTTTCCCTACATTCACCTCTAGTCTCTTCTTCTCCATATACTTTTCCATCCTCCTTATCATACTTTCCATTTCTTCTTCCCTTTCCGCCATTACCACCACGTCATCTGCATAAGCCAATGCGCATATCCTCCTTTGCCCCACCTCCACCCCTCCCCATTTTCCTTTCCTTAACTCCTCATCCAGATCTGCTGTTAGCAGATTGAATAGAATTGGGCTTAGTGGACACCCCTGCCTCAGTCCTTTCGCCGTCCAGAAGCTCTCCCCTATTTCCCCTCCGACCTTCACCCTACTTATTGTCTCCCCGTATATTTCCTTCACCCTTTCCACTAACCCCGCCCGCACCCCTCTCTTTTCCATCGTCTCCCATAAAATCCTCCTGTCCACTGAATCAAAGGCCGCTTTTAGGTCAACGAACATGGCTACTACCTTTCCCTTCTTTTTATTTATATATTTCCCTATCACATAGTTTAGCACGTAGATGTTATCCATTGTCCCTACTCCTTTCCTAAATCCCACCTGATTACTTGGGATCATCCTTTGCCCTTCGACCTCCTTCTCCAACCTCCTTGCCAGTACCGTTGCGTAAATTTTGTACGCTGACGGCATCAGTGTCACTCCCCTATAATCGTGTACCTCCTCTCCTCCTCCTTTTTTCACCAGTGGTACTATTATCCCCTCCTTCCATCCCTGCGGCCATCCCTCTCCTTCCCACACTCTTCTACAAATCTCCCACGCTATCTCCACCGCCTTCTCCCCTCCAAACTTCCACGCCTCATTCGGGATATCGTCTCGTCCCATCGCCTTCCCCTCCTTTAGCTTCTTTATCACTGCCCTTATCTCTTCCTTACTTATTCCTTCCCCCTTTTCCTTCCTCCTATCTTCCTCCCCTCCCATCCTCACTCTGTTTTCCACTCCCCCTAGTAGTCCCATAAAATACTCCTTCCACTCTTCCTTACTTATTCCTTCGTTCACCCCTTTCCATGTCTTTCTTCCCCTATTAACTATCTCCCAGACTTTGTTCTCCGTCTTTGCTTCCGCCACTTCCCTTATCACCCTCTCCCTCTCTTCCTCTTTCTTTTTTTCGCATACCTCTTTGTATTCCCTCCTAGCCCTCTTGTACTCCTCCCTCCTACTCTCATTTCCTCTCCACTTTCTTAACTCTCTTCTCACCTCCTTCTTTTTCTCCCTGCATTCTCTGTCCCACCAACCTTCCCTCCTTCTTTGCATTTCTCTCCCCCCGGCCTCCTCCCCCTTCTTCATCTCCTCCTTTATTCTTGCCTCCACCTTGTTCACTTCCTCCTGTATCCCTCCCCCCCCTATACTCGCCCCTCCCATCCCCTTCTCGTATTCTTCCTTCATCCGCTCCGACCATTTTCCCTTTCCTACTTTTCTTTCCCTCTCTTTCCTTCTTCTCCTCCCCGCCCCTCCTTCCTTCATTGTCACCACCAACGGGTGATGATCCGATTCTACTCTGTCCCCTACCTGCATCTTTTCTATCCCTCTCCTCGTCCTGTCATCCCCCAACACGTAATCTATCACCGTTTCCCCCTTTCCTCCCACGTTTTTATTATTGTTTATTAGTAAATAAAACTTTATCGAATCTCTCCGGACCACATCTTTTGCATTTGGAAGGTGGGTAACAATGTAATAAACAAATTCCGAATAGAATTAGCTGCCACTATTTGCCACTGCGGTGTCAATCCGATTTTGTTTAATTGGCGATAGCGCTCAAAATACCTTTTTGTGGACAAAATTCCGTATCTCAGTGAATTCATAACCGATTTTTATCTTTTTTTGCTCGTTTTGTCGGGGATTAAATTTGCTAAAATGTTACACAGTAGTTTTTCAAAATTTTCTTTAGGGATTAAAAAAACAAATTCTGAACTCTTGGTTCCAAAACAACGAGTTTAGCAACCAGTTTTTTCATATATCATTAAAAGGAGATAAAATAAAAAATAAATATAAATTAAACAAGTTAGTCTTCAAGGATATCATAAACAGACTCTCGTCGGAATCTTCAGGGTTAACAAAATTTTGTTGTAATTGCTGTGCCCGGACCAACCGTCACAGCCCCATTTAGAAATTAAAACTAAGTCTTTTATGTTGGGAAGATTCCCAGATTAGTGCAACGATGAAAACAACCTCGAAACAACCTCGTACAGTCATTCTTTCAATAACATTCTTTCTTCGCTTCAAGAATGATTTTGCTCTTAGCCATAATACCATAAAAAACTTTAAAAAATCAGAAAAAATAGAATATAATAATTACAAAATCAAATGTGTAAAGGCGAAGCTAAGAGCGGAGGAGGAGATGTAGAGGGAAGGAGATTTTAACCCCTAGGGGCGCAATAAAGAGTATATATAATTACAAAATCAAAAAAATATGTGAAATGAAAATGAGCTGCAGGTATATAAAGTTGTTTTCAGTCAAGTACTTGGCTTGGCGAGGCAAGGTATTCTCAGATCATCAATACCCATACCTTCCTTCTCGCGAGCTTTCAGATCATTTTTCAATTTAAAACTCTGACAATAACAGTACACTTTCATTATTATGCGTTTTTAAATAATTCTTATTCATCGACAGTAGTATGTCTATGCCGATTCTAACCCAGGTCCTCTGAGCGGAGCGCGGGGGCGGGGGGGAATTGATGGCGCGCGGTGAGCGCGGCGGAGGGAAACATTGGCGCGGGGGGAGCGAGGAGAGGAAGACCGGCTGCGCGCGCACGAGCCGCGGAGTGGGGGAAGCCGCGATGATGGAGGGGATCAGTCCGGGCCGAGCCGCCGCGGAGACCTCTCCAGACCGGGTCCGCCGCTGGAAAGGGTCTAGCAGGGTAAACATGGGCAAACGGCCCCCACGCCGATTCCTGGAGTTGTTATTTTTTAAACAATGCTCCTTGCCTGAAACACCATTATGTAAAGTTTCAGATCGCTATCCCCACGTTTAAGGGTAATACGGGGGTAAACACCCTTAACGTTCTTATTTTTTTTCTCGGTTACTAGTTAAGATAATTTAGTTTAAAAAATACGAAAATATAGCTACGTACCAACTGTACTTCATATATTTTTCTCTAAATTGTAAATCAATTATTAAGGGTAGAAAAAAAATAATTAATTTTTTGGGGGTGGTTTTTGGAAACAACCCTTAGAGTGACAACCTCCAAAAAAATCAAGAATAATGCTTTGTTATCGAGCTATTATATAAAAAAACCCGAATATTGTCGAGATGGTGGAACATAGTTAAATAATTTAAAGAAGATCATTATATTATAAATACATGGGGTTTTGTGACGAGAAAGAATATTTGTCGCGAGCCTGAGTACGTGTCATTTAAATGCGAATGGAAGAAACGATTGCGGTTCGTTTGGGAGATCGAAGTGTGAAGGTGAAGGTAGCTGCGGAACAACGCGCATGCGCTAAATACGAATATTTCGCAGATATTAATATTCGTATGGAGCTTTACCTTGAATATGCATTAAAGTGAATATAATTCTCGCGTATATTTCGTACAGTATATTTCTAATCTTCGAGACAAATGGTTTACATATTCTCAAATAAGAGAACTATAGTGTGACATACAAATATTAATATCTGGGAAATATTCGAATTTAGCGCATGCGCGTTGTTCCGCAGCTACCTTTACCGTTACGCGCTCTAACAATTACCACGAAGAAAAGACCAGAGTTTATTGTATTACTTGATATTATTAGATTCGTTAGAATTACTTAGATTAATGATATTATCTATAAATATATAAGATTACTAAGTAGATTACTATTTAGAAAAATGTCTAATAAACATAGTGGTGAGAAATGCATTAAATGTAACGTACAAATAAAAAAATTCACTGGAAAAGTGAAACGAATTGTTAAGGATGATGGTGCAGTTAAATATCAGGAACACTGTACCAAAAATCGCGTGAAACTAACATCAACAGTAATATTGATAATATTTCCCATGATATATTCAACGAATATTTCCCAGATATTAATATTTGTATGTCACACTATAATTCCCTTATTTGAGAATATGTAAACCATTTGTCTCGAAGATTAGAAATATACTGTACGAAATATACGCGAGAATTATATTCACTTTAATGCATATTCAAGGTAAAGCTCCATACGAATATTAATATCTGCGAAATATTCGTATTTAGCGCATGCGCGTTGTTCCGCAGCTACCTTCACTTTCACACTTCGATCTCCCAAACGAACCGCAATCGTTTCTTCCATTCGCATTTAAATGACACGTACTCAGGCTCGCGACAAATATTCTTTCTCGTCACAAAACCCCATGTATTTATAATATAATGATCTTCTTTAAATTATTTAACTATGTTCCACCATCTCGACAATATTCGGTTTTTTTTATATAATAGCTCGATAACAAAGCATTATTCTTGATTTTTTTGGAGGTTGTCACTCTAAGGGTTGTTTCCAAAGACCACCCCCCAAAAATGAATTATTTTTTTTCTACACTTAATAATTGATTTACAATTTAGAGAAAAACATATGAAGTACAGTTGGTACGTAGCTATATTTTCGTATTTTTTAAATTAAATTATCTTAACTAGTAACCGAGAAAAAAAATAAGAACGTTAAGGGTGTTTACCCCCGTATTACCCTTAAACGTGGGGATAGCGATCTGAAACTTTACATAATGGTATTTCAGGCAAGGAGCATTGTTTAAAAAATAACAACTCCAGGAATCGGCGTGGGGGCCGATTGCCCATGTTTACCCTGCTAGACCCTTTCCGCGGAGGGAGAGGCCCACCCCCGTAATTTTTTAATACCTAACCGAGGGAGGGAATGACTTTGGCCCACCCCGAAAATTTTTTACACCTGGCCGAGAGAGGGAATGACCCCCAAATATTTTTTTTCAAACCATTATGAAACTGAAATTGTTTAATAATTTATCAGAAATTGTTTCAGATAATGTCGGGAAAGATCGGCGTTTTTACACACCACGTATTTGGAGGAGGGAAAGAGACAGAGATTTTAAAGCTAAATTCGTGGAGAGAAAGAGAGAGCAATATTTTAAAGCTAAATTCGTGGAGGGAAAGAGAGAGCAATACTTTGTTATTTTAAAGCTAAATTCGGAGGAGTGAAAGAGAGAGCATTAAGATTTAGCGTCGCAGCGTATCGCGCGATCTCGCGAAATCTAGCCGCGCGGGATGACGTCATTTGGTGGCGTGAAGAATGAAATATAATTATACAGTGTCAGCAGAATTCCGAAACGCCGAATCTTAGAATTAGGTGGCGAGGAGAGATGGAGTATGATGGGTAAATAAAATTGTGAAATAATATACGTTTAAGAAGTTTTATTTAAAATTAAAATTAAAAGAATATGAAAGAAAAAATACAAAAAATATAAAATAATAGAAGAATACAATATAAAAAATGCAATATAAATATAAAAGAATATGGGGGGAACCACGTGACGTGCGTAAGAGAATAACGTGTGTATGCAGACAGGTGAAAGAAATAGACGAAAAGTGTGGCAAAAGTGCGCAGAAAATAACGAGGTCGGGTGGAAACCGAGGGGATTAGACAAGGTCCCGGTGGACAGTACAACCGACAGTCAATAAAGGGTCGAAGGGTGAGAGAAAAGGTGAAGAAGAAAAGGTGTGAAACGAGTGCACGAAGTATAAGATACGTGGCAAGGTTAAGTGACATCTAGAGGAGTGGAAAAAATAAGAAGACAAGGCGGAGACAGCAGTAGGTAAAGAAGAGCGGACACGCTAATGAGCCGAGCAGACGAAGGCGGGGAGGTGCAAAAGGAAGCGAGAAGAAGGGGAAGACCATCGTTGGCAGAACAGCTGGGAAGGAAAAGAGCGGACAGCGAAGGCTCGATACTGGACTCATTCAAGAGGAAACGGGAGGGCGAGGAGGAGCAGGAGAGGTTAAGGGCTGAAAAAGAAATAGAAGAAGAATTCTTAAAAGCGAGGAAAGTAGGGAGGTCGCCTCCGCTGAAGAAAACTGAGGTAGTAATAGGAACTGCGGAAATGTCAGATAGCCAGAAGACAGAGCAGGAAAAAGAAATGAATGCAAAATTAGACAAACTGATGGAAGCTGTGATGGCAGTTAAGAAGGACATGGAAGAGCTGAGAAAAGATAATAGAGATTTGAGGAGAGATAATAAAGATCTGAGGCAGGGAATGCAGGACCTGAAGGACGAGTGGAAGAGAAGGGATGAGATATGCGAAAAGGAAAGGAACGAAATGAGAGGAAGGGTAGAAGTACTGGAGGCCAAGAAGGATCAGGCAGAGAAGCTGACAGGAAGACTGGAGGGGCTAGAAGGGAAGGAAGAGGCTAGAGAAAAAAGAGAGAGAAGAAATAATATTACCCTAAGAGGAGAGGATTTGCCGTGTAAAGAGACGCCGAAGGAGACGGTGGAGTTTGTGCTAAGACACGAACTGCAGGTAGAAGCAGAAATTGAGGAAGCATACTGGGTAGGAAGGGGAGAGAAAAGAGGGCTACTGATAGCGAAGTTAAGTAGCTGGCAACAGAAAAGAGCAGTAATGCTAAAGAAGAGTACATTGAAAGATAAGAGGCTGTTTATTGACAATGACCTGACGAAAAAGGAAAGGGAGATTCAGAGAAATATTAAAGATATTGCTAAGGCGGAAAGGGAGCAACAAGGGGCAAAGGTGAAAGTTGGGTACAGGAAAGTAAAAATCAACGATAAGACATTCATCTGGAAAGAGGATGGTGGACTGAAAGAAGTAAATTCTTGGAGTCGCCAGAGTTCTGTGAACCTCTAAATCATTGGAGGATCGCAGAGCTTACTGGGACAACGAACGCACGACAAAAGGCAGTACCAACACCCGTTCCCCGCGCGCCTGCGAATGCAGATATGCGGGGAGAGGGGGTACACAGAATTGGGAAAGGAATAAGAAGTCAAAGAGAAATAAATACATTTAAAATAGGATACTGGAATGTAGCAGGATTATTCAGCAAAGACAAACAGTTCTGGGATTTCTTAAAAGAACTCGATGTAATAGGATTAGTAGAAACGTGGATTGAAGAGAAACAATGGGAAGGATTGAAAGATAAATTGCCAGAAGAATTCTCATGGAAATGTAAATATGCCACCAGAGAGAGAAAAAAAGGGAGAGCGATAGGCGGAATTATCACAGGTATAAGAAAGGGCATAGAAGAGGAGGAATCAAGCGCGGGAACGGAACATATTCAAGAGAGAAGAATAAAGATACAAAATGAAAAACGGAGAATAATAACAGTGTACAGCAGAGATATGAAGGAGACGAAAGAAGAGCTAGACCAGATAATAGAGGAGAAGGAGGTGGAGAAACTGATAATCGGAGGAGATTTCAATGCAAGAATTGGACAGGAAGGGGGCGATTTTAGAATAGAAGAAAAGCATGAGGTAAGGAGATCAAAGGACAAAGTCAAAAACACAGAAGGAAAGTTGTTATTAGAGACGGTGGAGGAAAGAGGATGGAATATTCTGAACGGGAATATGGAGGGAGATGATAAAGGAGAGTATACATATACGGGGCCGAGAGGCAGCACGGTAATTGATTATATAATAACAAATGTCGAGGCGAAAGAAGATATCAAGAAATTCACAGTGGAAGAAAGAGTTGAGTCAGACCATATGCCTCTGATTGCGGAACTATATTGGGGAAATAAAAGGAGAGAACGAGAGGGAAATCAGGAGGAGAGGTGGAGAGAGAGAAGAGTCTGGACAGAGGAAGGGAAAAGAGAGTTCCAAATGGAATTAAACAAAATAAGTTATAATAGGACGGAGGTGAATGAAATGGTAGAAGAAATGATAGGAAAAGTAAATAGTGCAGTACGGAAAGAAGAAGTAAAAATAAAAAAATGGAGACTGGGCAGCTTTAAGTGGTGGAATTCGAATTGTACGAAAAAGGAAAGAGAAACCAGGAAAGCATTGAGGAACTGGAGAAGGGGTAAAGGAGACAAAGAAGACTACCAGAAGAAAAGAAGGGAATACAAAAAAGTGTGCGAAGAAAGGAGAAGGGAATTACAAGAAAATACAGAAAATGAGATAATGCAATTAAAGGGAGAAAATCAAATATGGGAATACATAAATAAACAAAGAAAGAAAAGAATAGGAATCTCCAATAAAATAGATTTAAAAGAATGGAAGGAGCATTTTAAAACATTGCTAGAAGGCGTCGACTGTAAAAAAGAAGTAGAAGAGTTGGAAGAAATAGATAACACGGAAGAAGAAGAGGGAGAGGAAATAACAGAAGCAGAAGTAAAAGAACAAATCAGGAAATTAAAAAAGAAGAAAGCAGCAGGGGAAGACAAAATAGAAAATGAAGCCTGGATTTACGGTAACGTGAAAATAGTAAAAAGGATCACAGAAATTTTCAATAAAGTGTGGAAGGGAGAAGGATTCCCAGAGAGGTGGAAAGAAGGGGTAATTGCACCAATATTCAAAAAAGGAGATAGAGATAAGGTGAGCAACTACCGGGGGATAACGATCCTAAACACAGCGTACAAAATATATGCTATGGTTCTGGAAAAAAGATTAAAAGAAGACCTGGAAAAGAAACACATAATACCAGAAACGCAAGCAGGATTCAGGAACGGTAGGTCGACAACAGATAACATTTTTATTCTGAACTATGTAGCTAACAGAGAAATACAGAAAAAAGGGGGAAAGCTGTATACCTTTTTCGCGGACCTAAGCGCTGCATTTGACAAAGTGGATAGAGTAAAACTTCAGAACATCATGAAGAGAAAGGAAATAAGTAAACGCTTGAGGATGAGAATCGGAGAAATTTACAAAGAACCAAGAAATACTATAAAAGCAAACGGAGAAATGTCATCCAAATTCTGGACAACAATAGGGGTAAGACAGGGATGCCCACTGAGTCCAACGTTATTTACAATATATGTAGCGGATTTGGAGGAAACCATGAGGAAAAACCAAGCTGGAGGAGTTAGAGTAGGAAAAGAAAAAATCTGGACTCTTGCATATGCGGACGATATAGCGCTACTAGCAAATGAACCAAAGGATCTTAAGGACATGATACGAAGATTCGGAAAATACCTTGAAAGGAAAGGGTTGCAACTGAACGCAGAGAAATCAAAAGTGCTGATTTTCCATAAAGGAAGAGGAAAGAAGAAGAAAGAGGAATGGGGCTGGCAGGGAATCAGCCTGGAAGAAGTAAAGGAGTTTAAATACTTAGGGTACAATTTCCAGAAAAATGGGGGCAGGGAGAGGCATATAAGGGAAGTCATAAAGAAAGCAAGAATAGCAATGGCGCAGATATGGGGAATAGGACAAAGAATGTTCAAGAACAATTTTGAGAGAAGAATGAAAATATTCAGAAGCATAGGGAAAAGTATCCTGCTGTACGCGGCAGAAATTTGGGGATGGATGGAAGCAGAAAAGGTAGAGAAAATACAGGAGAAATACATAAGGTGGACTTTAGGTTTGGACTTCAATACACCAGCCTATCTAATTTTGGAGGAAACAAAAACGGACAAAGTAAGGATAGAAGCGGGGAAAAGAGCAATAAAATATGAGGAGAAAACGAAACGGCTGAATAAGAATAAAATAGTACAAGAATGCTGGAGGGAAATAGACGCGAAGCAAGCAGAGAAAAAGTCGAAATGGGAGGAAATGAGAGACGCATACTACAGGCAAAAGATGATGGATATCCAAGAAATGGAAATAGAAAGAAGCAGAGGAAGAGAGTTTGCTGAGGAACTAGAGCAAAGAGACAGAGCAGAGCAGGTTCAATGGCAATACGACAGAATACTAGGAGGCAGATACACAGAAATCAGGGATAACCAGAGAGCAAATTACCTGAACGGAAACTACAGAGGCAGAGACCAAAGCATGATCGCAAGGTTCAGATGTGGTAACGAAGAGCGGGGAAGCAAGTACTGGAAGGAAGAAAAGGAGACAGTATGCAGACTATGTAATGGGGCTAGAGAGACGCTGGCTCACATGCTACAAGACTGTAAGGAACTGAAAAGAGAAAACTCAACGATAAGAGGGATACTAAAGGGAGAAGAAGAAGGAGCGGAATGGATGCGTATGGTTCTGGAAAAAGGAGAAGAAAAGAAGAACAAGATGAAGGAAGAAGTCAAAACGAAAGCACAATATTGAGTTTACAGACCCAGAAACACTTACACACATAACACATGTAACCCCATTTTGAGGCCGAAAGGCAAAAAATAAACCTATTTACTACTATAAAAGAATATACAAAATCCAATATAAAAATATGAATATATAAGAAAAAATATATGTATGTATGCTTTATTGGTTCCCCTATGGGGTTACAAGACTCCTTTACAATTTCCTTAACCTAACCTTATCCTACGCTCTTAACCTACTTTCCTCTCTTTCGCCACGCTCGTTCTCTCTCTCCACTCTCTCGCCCGTCGTTTCCCTCTCTCTGCCGCCGCTCTTACTCTAATCTTATTCTAGCCTTAGCCTATCGCCTTCGCATCTTACGTCTACGCATTTTCCGCTCTCGCCTCCGCTCCTTTCCTCCGCCTTCGACTTCCATTTCCCCTCTTTCATTCCAATCCTCCTTTCATTCGCTAGCTCCTTTCTCCCTCCCTCCTCCCCTCCCCCTTCTCCCCTGTTCCTCCTTCCCTCTCCCCTCTCATTCTCTCTATCCTCTTCATCCATTCTTCTCCCTTACCTCCTTCGTCCAGTATCTCCTTTATCTTTTCCGCTATTCCCCTCTCATCCCCTTCTTCTTCCCTTGCACACCTCTCTAGTACGTGTTCCCACGTCTCTTCTTCCCCCCCACATACCCTGCATCCCCTCTCCTCCTCCTTCTCCCAATACCTGCCCTCCCTCATCTCGTTCCCCAACCGAAACCTCGCCACCCTCCTGTACCTCTCTTCACTCCATCCCACTGCCAAGTATTTCGGCGTCCCCCTTGTCATTATCTCCCTGTACCACCTGTTGAATCTTGACTCCTGTATTTTTTCCCTTCTTTCCTCTGCCTGCCTCTTGCTGTCTTCTTTCTCCATCTCCTCGTACCCACCTCTTCTCCTTGACCCTTCATTTTCTTCACTCCCCCCTCTCCCCGTCCTAAAGTCCTTTCTCTCTCTCTCCCACCCCGCCATCTCCACCCCCTCCTCTTTCTCCCTCTCTCTTACCTCTTTCAAGCACAGTCTAGCCAGCTCCCCTCCCTCTCCCCTGCCCAGCTTCTCTTCGTACCTCCACGCCCTTCCCCCCGCCCTCGTCCTCAGCTTTTCCCTCTTCGTCTCCTCCCTCACCAAGTATCCCGGTGTCCTCCAGTCCACCCCCAAGGACCACCTTAAAAACCTTTCCTGGACCCTCTCCACCTCCTCCCTCTCCTTCCACCCCCACACCTCCGCCCCGTAACCCAACACCGTCCACACCAGCGCAAGAAAAAATATATAAAAATACAATATAAATAGAAAATAAAAAATAGAAATAGAAATAGAAATACAAATAGAAATGGAAAAATAAAAATATAAACAAAATGAAAATAAATTAAAAAATCTATATAAATTGTATCCCGCGGGCGGCGGCAGTGCAGGCGGCGTTGGCGGTGCCGCGAGTGATTGCAGGGAGCACGCCCTGCAAACGCGCTATCTGGGGCGGCGGTGGCAATGGTGGCAGGTTCTAAAACACGTAAATACCAATATAATATTGATACATCCTACACAATATCCTATCACAAAATCCTATCACAATATTCCATCACTTACCAACAAATCATCCAAGGCTGCGGCGATGTGATCACCGCCATCATCGGTGCTATCGCCGGCGTCATCATCATCATCATCATCGTTATCATTATCATTATTATCATTATAATAATTATCATTATTTTCATTATCATTATCATTATCATTATTATCATTATCATTATCATTATTATCATTATCATTATCATTATCATTATTATCATTATCATTATCATTATTATCATTATTATCATTGAATACACCCTGCAAATCATAAACATAGAAACCTGGATATAACATTGCAACATTTAAGAAACATGTAAAACATTGCAAAGTATTAGATACATACCTCACGATTTTCGAAACATTCTTCAAGATCTTTCTGTGGAGCAATTCTCATTATGCCCAATTCTTTTCACTTGCAAAAAAATGTATTTTAAAAAATCTAACAGCCTGCCTCGAAGCTTCGGAAGACAACTGAACTCACAACATCTCCAGGCTCGCGCATGCAGTTCGTTGCATGCAGGTACTTATCTCGAAACCGAGAAGTGCGTAGCTTTGCAAAGTAGCATGTCTTTGTTCTTCGCCTTCATCTTCGCTGACCATTCCATTTTTCTTCTTCGCAATCACCATTCGGCTGAACCGAACCGCATCCCCATCTTCTTTGGACACATAATTCGTCTAGACCATGTCACATGAATGTGTATCGAACGCCTACCGAACCACTAAGATCACGTATCGAACATCAAACGTACAACTTTGAACGTGTATTGGACGTCTATCGTACCACTCTGAACATGTATTGATCATCTATCGTACCACTTTGAACGTGAATTGGACGTCTATCGTACCACTCTGAACATGTATTGAACATCTATCGTACCACTTTGAACATCTATTGATCATCTATCGTACCACATTGAACATGTATTAAACATCAATCGAACCACATTGAACATGTATTGAACATCAATCGAACCACTTTGAACGTGTATTCACAGCGAATATTTCAGGCCTTCGAGCTGCGCAGCCGTTTCGTGCGCAAAGGTGCCGGGCATTCGAGCACAGGACTTTTGTGGCGCGAAATAGACACTGCTTTCGATACCCGCGTATTAACTGGTGCCGTGCTAAATTCGAACTATATCGAGCCGCGCAACTTCCTCCAAGATGCGGGGACCATTATGTTGGTGCATGTGCAGGGTGCTTTGAGGAAACATCGAAACCTCAAAGTGAACACAGTGTTCAACGGCGAATTTGTGGCAGGTGACAAGCATGCTTGTAAAAGCATCAACACCCGAAACTGCGAACTCTTCCGCACATCCGATCTACAGGAGTGGTACCAGCGATGCATCACCGAACCCACCCTGGCATCGTTGGAAGAGTCCCAGGAACGCGACAGCGGATGGGCATTGACGAGAATCATGAATCTGACCGTCAATGTCAACAAGTACAATCCGCTGCGTGCGGGATGTCACATTAAGTTGCCGCGGGAATTGTCGTTGAAGAAGGCAACGATTAGCGTACAATCTCCGGACAACGCCTGTTTCGCGTGGGCTGTGGTCGCCGCTGTCCATCCTGCCGAAAGACATACCGATCGCCCAAGTTCATACCCCGACTATGCTTCCGTATTAAATCTCCAGGCCATTGAGTTTCCAATGTCCCTGGCGCAGATTGGGAAGTTTGAGGGGTTGAACGACATCTCCGTAAACATCTACAGCTTCGGGGAGGAGATGAAAAAGGGACCGACAATCTTTACGCTGCGCCTCACCAGCCACAAGAAGGATCGGCACGTGAACCTGCTCTACGCACCACACCATGGAGGTAACGATGTAGGGCACTTTGCGTGGATTAAGGACTTGTCCCGGCTTGCGAAATGTTGAAATGTCTCGCGAAACATATTAAATAAAAAAATTTGTTTGGTTTTTACAGATGCATGCACTACTTCGGATCTGCCGAGAAGTTGGAGGCCCATGCCGTGGATTGCGGGAAAATGAATGATTGCGCCATTCTGCTGCCCAGCGAAGGCAACAACCTGCTCAGTTTCGACAACTATGGTAGGAAAGAGCAGCTCCCCTTCGTGGTGTATGCAGATCTGGAGTGCAACATCGCGAAAACGGAGGACAGTCACCAAATGGGTGATGTAAATAATCAATTAACATCAGCATTGCACAGCATTGCATATTATATGCATTGTTCGTACGATACATCGCTATCGACGTAACGATGTCGCCGCGACGCGGATTGTGTTTCTTGGTTCATCGACGAACTTAAAAATTTTGCTGATTTTGCCAAACCCATTCTGGCAAATAATATTCCAATGCTTGATTTAACTAGCGAACACTGGACGACATTTCGCAATGCAACACATTGCCATATTTGCGAAGAACTATTCGAAGCTGCCGATATACGAGTTCGCGATCACTGCCATCTATCAGGACGGTTTAGAGGTCCAGCACATTCGGAGTGCAATTTAAATTATAAAAATGCGTTTTACACCCCATAGTTTTCCATAATTTCTCCGGCTATGATTCCCATTTTATTATCGAGAAAATAGCTACGGCTTTCGAAGGCAGCGTTGATGTGTTGCCTATAACTAAAGAAAAATATATTTCGTTTAGCAAAAATGTCGAAGATACGGCTGAATCAGACTCGCGAAATTATATTAAATTACGTTTCATCGATTCGTACAAATTTCTCAATACTAGTCTCGACAAATTAGCATCTTTTCTTAGCGCAGATCAATTAAAAATTTTAAAATCCAAATTTGAAACATTATCCACCGAGGATTTCAATTTATTGACGCGAAAGGGTGTCTTTCCGTATGAATACCTCGATTGCGCGAACAACCTGCAGGATCCATGCTTACCACCGCGCGAGTCATTCTACAGTTCCTTAACGGGTGAGACTGTAGCCGAGACCGATTATGCACACGCCGAGACAGTCTGGCAGCGTTTCGGTATTAAAACCTTGGGCGAATACAGCGACTTGTATTTGAAAACAGATGTCTTGTTATTGGCAGATATTTTAGAAAATTTTCACGAAAGTTGTATCAAGAGTTAGGGACTAGATTCAGCGCATTATTATACTTTACCTGGTTTCACGTGGGATGCCATGCTAAAACATACCAAAATTATCATGTTTATTGAACGCGGTATACGTGGGGGTGAAAATGTACGAAATCACGTGGATGTAAAACATTTGACGCATTGGGACGGGCGATATGGCGCGGAGGCAATGATCGCGAAACCGAATTTCCACAGCAGAAGTGTTTTTTCGGAAAATTTAATAGCTGTTGAATTACGAAATCTCGAGGTGAAATTCAACAAACCGATATACGTAGGTATGTGCATCCTGGACATATCAAAAATTTGTTTGTATGAATTTCATCACGAGTACATGTCTCCCCTGCACGGACCAAATTGTAAAATTCTATATACGGACACAGACAGCCTCATTTATCACATTCGATACGGCGATATTTACGAGACTATGAAACACAATATCGACAGATTCGACACAAGCGATTATCCCATCGGCAATGCATATAATATGCCACGCGTAAATAAGAAGGTTCCAGGGCTGATGAAGGATGAAAATAACGGTGCAATAATGACCGAATTCGTAGGTCTTAGAGCCAAAATGTATGCACTTCGCGTAGACGGTAAAAAAGATACGAGAAAGGCGAAAGGCGTCAAGACCAACGTCATAGCCAGAACGATAACTTTCGACGACTACGCGCAGTGTTTGCATAGGGAGATTGAAATGGTTCGCAGGCAATCATGCATACGGTCTAAATTGCATGAGGTGTACACCATTTCGGAATCCAAAATCGCTCTAAGTCCATACGATGACAAGCGGCATATCGTATCCGATTCGACCGATACTCTGCCCTGGGGACATTACAAAATTCCATTATAATGTACCGTTATAAAATTCCATTGTAAAAAAATATCGATGTAAAATAGAAACTATTGTATTTATTGTATAATGTAACATTCTTCGCACAATTATTATTGTATTTATTAACTCGTTCATATAAATATTGTATAATATAAAATTGTTCGCAAATGTATAGAAATTGTTTGCAACAGTATAGAAATTGTTTGCATATGTATCATTGTATATATTAACTGGATTATAAATGGTAGTAATAATGTGTAAAAATAAAAATTGTTCGCACATTTACATATACAGGGTGTCCCAAAAATGTCGGAGTTCCTTCAAAGGGGTGACTCAGGGGGTGATTTGAAACAACTTTTTCCTTAGCGAAAATATTGTCCGAAGTTTCGATTAGGAGATATTAACAAAAACCACCGACCAATCAGAGCGCGCGCCTTCCGCCCGAGCTCCCGCGGTAGCGTTGGCTACGCGGTAGGCGGCTGCGCTTGTACTACGAACGTACGAACAAGCAAGTCGGCATGCATCGAAGTAAACCGCGTTACACAGACTTTTTTTTAAACAGAATCTTAAATAATAATTGTTTGAGGTGAGAGGACAAGAAATATATAAATTTCATTTTCGAATAAGGCATAAACTTAATGGTAATGTAACAGAAAATGTACGACAAGTGATCGTAATTCGTTATTGAGGAAAAAATCCGTAGATTAATAACGGCCAACATAACTAAAGTTAAAAAATAATATCAGGTGTATGAATAAATTGTTTCCGACTGGATTTACATAATCAGTACAAAGCTACCGAATTTCTATCGCGGTGATATTCGTAAGCTGCCAGAAAAATGGCGAAAGGTAATTAACAGTAATGGAAATTGTTTCGATGATTGAAATGTTTTCATATTTTTTAAATCAAACTGTTATTGTACCTACCCTAAAATCGAACAGAATTTATTTCTACACCTAACAGTCACCAATAAATTAAATAAAATTCACCCTTTCGGACATTCCTTTCCTTTCTATTCGGAAAGCTGTGTCACTAAGTAGGTCACTGTACCGATCCTGGTCATCGGTGGACGAAAAGATTTATGGTAGGGTAGCGCCCCGTGCTCAGCTGATCGCAGGTATACGACACCACCCGAAGGTAAGGGTCGTAACGTCAAGTGCGTCCGGGTTAATGTACCGAATATTCATTTCACTGCACGGCCACTAACACTGATCACTTAATTTATTTTTCATGGAACGTGATGTTCCTGCGTTATAACAATTGTCTATGCACACCTGACCACGTACGATCAGCTGTCTTTGGACGGCCTGCAAAGTTTGTGGTATTATGTTCTCACCGTAGCGTGAATTCGCACAACGATGTTCAAAATAATTTTGACGCCAAACGCCGAATCGCACCCTAGCTTGGGGTTTGGATATGCGGGTATTCCCGTGAAAACGTTCGCACAGTAGCACTTGCGTCCCCGTTGTTCCGGGCGTACACCCAGAACATCGCGTAATAGGTATTATTGGACCGTGAACATTTCTGCGACGTGATTGCTAGCTGACTGACAGGATTTTTCCCAAGCAACTTCCTCTACCCCCAAGTAGCTTCTCTCGTTCCATTATGAGTTAACTCCCACCAGGCCAAGAAGCTTTAGGTAAAAAGAAGCCAGCACATTTTCGAAACACACGTGCTTCGCAGAAGTGCAACGAACGAACCGTCGTACACTTTCACAGAAGCCCGCGCTCCGTCCTTTTACTGCCAATGTACCCATTGCTTCGAGGTAGGCAGCAGACACCACGTGTTTCGGTTCGAAAGGGTCCGAAGAGAAGAGAAACAGAAAGTCTTCGAGTTGCTATAAAGAAGAAAATGCATACAATTCCTGTTTCCCCTTTCCGATATCCTGATTTCACGTCTGCTACGAGGCGGAACCAACTAAGTCATAAATTATCCAAAACTGTAGGCAACCGTTCTCTACCGCCGACTAGCGGGACAATACGGTCATAAACCGCGACCCTGGCGAAATGCTCTGGCCGATCAGTCTGATTAATTTTGGGGAAGCAGAATTTAAAAAGTTTTATCCAACATCAATGCGCCTCGCGGAGAGACACAGGAAGAAAAGGGGTAGTACGCTGACAGAGCGTGGTCCCGCTTGCGTCGTCCTGTCCGCTGACAGCGCGTGATCCCGCCTGCGTCGTGCTTCCTTCAAATTAAAGACAGATCTCTTATCTCTCGAGTATAAACACGCGCTCGATTTTCAAAACAAAAGCACGCGTTGACGTATTCCGTGCGAGGGAAGGTGGACTTGAAGTCCGATTGGTCCCAATCTAACCAATCTGCCCTGCATCCCTCCTAAACGGCCACTGTCTTGAAGAGGCCCACTTCACAGCAATATCTCTTCCCCGAGACCCACCTTCTCTCGCACGGAATACGTCGACGCGTGCTTTTGTTTTGAAATTCGAGCGTGTGTTTATACACGAGAGATAAGCAGGCCCGATTGGTTCGTTTAGGACCAATCGAACTTCAAGCCCACCTTCTCTCGCAAGGAACACGTCGTCGCGTGCTTTTGTTTTGAAAATCGAGCGCGTCTTTATACTGGTGGGCCTCGGGGAGGAGATATTGCTGTGAAGAGGGCCTCTTCAAGACAGTGGCCGTTTGGGCGGGATGCAGGGCAGATTGGTTCGGTTACGACCAATCGGTCTTCAAGTGCACCTTTTCTCGCACGGAATACGTCGAGGCGTGCTTTTGTTTTGAAATTCGAGCGCGTGTTTATACTCGGGAGATAAGGGATTCGTCTTTAATTTGAAGGTAGGATGTAGCAGGCGGAACTACGTGCAGTTTTGGGTAATTTATGGCTTAGTTGGTCCCGCCTCGTAGCAGACGTGAAATCAGGATATCGGAAAGGGGAAACAGGAATGGTATGCATTTTCTTCTTTATAGAAAGTCGAAGACTTTCTGTTTCTCTTCTCTTCGGACCCTTTCGAACCGAAACACGTGGTGTCTGCTGCCTACCTCGAAGCAATGGGTACATTGGCAGTAAAAGGACGGAGCGCGGGCTTTTGTGAAAGTGTACGACGGTTCGTTCGTTGCACTTCTGCGAAGCACGTGTATTTCGAAAATGTGCTGGCTTCTTTTTACCTAAAGCCTCTTGGCCTGGTGGCAGTTAACTCATAATGGAACGAGAGAAGCTACTTGGGGGTAGAGGAAGTGGCTTGGGAAAAATCCTGTCAGTCAGCTAGCAATCACGTCGCAGAAATGTTCACGGCCCAATAATACCTATTACGCGATGTTCTGGGTGTACGCCCGGAACAACGGGGACGCAGGTGCTACTGTGCGAGCGTTTTCACGGGAATACCCGCATATCCAAACCACAAGCTAGGGTACGATTCGGCGTTCGGCGTCAAAATTATTCTGAACATCCTTGTGCGAATTCACGCTGCGGTGACGAACATAATACCACAAACTTTGCAGGCCGTCCAAAAACAGCTGATCGTACGTACTGAGGTGTGCATAGACAATTTTTATAACGCAGGAACAACACGTTCCATGAAAAATAAATTAAGTGATCAGTGTTAGTGGCCGTGCAGTGAAGTGAATATTCGGTACATTAACCCGGTCGCACTTGACCTTACCTTCGGGTGGTGTCGTATACCTGCGATCAGTTGAGCACCGGGCGCTACCCTACCATAAAACTTTTCCTCCACCGATGACCAGGATCGGTACCTACTTAGTGACATAGCTTTCCGAAAAGAAAGGAAAGGAATGTCCGAAAGGGTGAGTTTTATTTAATTTATTGGTGATTATTAGGTGTAGAAATAAATTCTGTTCGATTTTAGGGTAGGTACAATAACAGTTGTAACCGTCTCCGGTTGTGAGACGGTCGTCGGTAGGATTGAAGGAGGGAGATTGCCGACTCAGTCGGGTGTCAGGGTTCTTCAAATGAACGAGAGTGATGGATTTGCTGGTAGAAATAGTATTTATTTTTGTAATACACTTCCGCGTTTAAAATGCCGAGTACGCGTATTGCGGAGGCGCGGGTTTATCGCGGTCGCAGCGGTCGGTTGCGGTACCGGGCGACTCGCGGCGGCGACGGCTTCGGCGAGGCTTTGGGGAATTGGAGTGCGGAGAAGAACAACTGCCCTTGGGTAGCCGTAAGTGGCGTCCCCAATGTCGGGAGTCGTATGGAGAGGTCCTGGTGCAATGTGGCCTCCGAGTTTATTACTGCGGAGGGTCACTCAGGTTTTGGTGTACGACGCAAGATTACTCTCGGTCTATATCGGGAGAAGCTGGTAATGGCGCAGTGATGGCGATGGCCGATCACTGGCACACTTCAGGAGCCAAAAAGCGGCGACTCGTTTGTACGGTTAGCAAGCTGGTGAGGCTTCTGGTTGTACGGAACGGAGAGCCTCGACTGAGCTCGCGGCGGCCTTTATATCGGTATCGGCGCTTATCTTCGCCAGCGAGTCGACCGCGGAGCCGGCGGCCGCCCGGCGGCCGCGGCGCGCACTAAATCTACCCGCGCCCGGAGCGCGCGCGCGCCTCGTGACGTCGCTACGTCACACAGTTTGGTTTAAAAAATTTGAAAACATTTCAATCATCGAAACCATTTCCATTACTGTTAATTACCTTTCGCCATTTTTCTGGCAGCTTACGAATATCACCGCGATAGAAATTCGGTAGCTTTGTACTGATTATGTAAATCCAGTCGGAAACAATTTATTCATACACCTGATATTATTTTTTAACTTTAGTTATGTT
The DNA here is from genome assembly GCA_910592295.1 of Andrena haemorrhoa. Lineage (NCBI taxonomy): Eukaryota > Metazoa > Arthropoda > Insecta > Hymenoptera > Andrenidae > Andrena > Andrena haemorrhoa. The sequence goes on from OU342943.1 coordinate 28,934,511, forward strand.
GGCCGTTATTAATCTACGGATTTTTTCCTCAATAACGAATTACGATCACTTGTCGTACATTTTCTGTTACATTACCATTAAGTTTATGCTTTATTTGAAAATGAAATTTATGTATTTCTTGTCCTCTCACCAGAGATCTGCAACGGGCGGGTTTAACCCGCCCGTCACCCGGCCGTGACTCGATTCACCCGCCCGCCCGTGCCCGAATCTGCACTCATCCGGTGCTACTCGCTAGCAATCCGCCCATACCCGCCCGAAGCTGGCGCAACGTTTACCCGACCCGCCCGGACCCGCTGCCGGGTAAGCGGGTCAGCGTTGATTTCTACCCGCCCGAAGCTATCGCGACGCGTACTTGACTCACCCGTAGTCGCGCCGTTATCCGTTCGTACCCGTGCCTTTAGCTGCACTTCAATACCGACTTTACTGGCACTTTATTCGGCCGTTGTTATATCAAGACGCGGATTTATTTCATTCTACGAATGAACAGTATGGCGTGCATTGTATCAAATTCAAGAAATTATGGATACATGCAGAAATTTAATTTAAATTGAAATAATGAATCAACAAAAATACTTGTAATATGTTTTGTTTCAGAATATGTAATGTACAGAATGGAACAGTAGAATACAACCACAAAAAATGTTTTATATAAATATGTAATAAAACGGTGTAATTATTTTCTTTTTTTGTATGAAAGAATATAGGATTGATCCCTATGACATCATTCAAAATACTGTCAAAATAACTTCAAATATTATTAATACACAAAAAATTTTTAAATGTCACTTTATTTATGTTTAATTATAATGTTTTGTGTTTTTTATTTTGTAATAGTATGTATATAGTGCAATATTATTTTTATGCTACACAATTTTATGCTATTCATATATTAAAAGCTTTTATGTTTCGTTGCACTATTGGAATTTTTGTTACTTTCCCTTTGTTAATAATTATAATATAAATAAAATATTAACTCGGTTTGGGCTACCGTCCGTTTCTGATAATGAGTAACAGCGAACATTGGGTGCACAGCGGGTAAGAACGCGTATAGCGTAGCGCGGGTATTAGCGGATATAGCGCGGATACGGGCGGGTCGGATAAAAGTTGCGTCAGCTTCGGGCGGGTATGGGCGGGTAGACATCGACGCTGACCCGCTAACCCGCCGGCGGGTCCGGGCGGGTCGGGTGAATCGAAAGACGGACGGGTAACGGGCGGGTAGACCCGCGATATATCCGCCCGATGCAGACCTCTGCCTCTCACCTCAAACAATTATTATTTAAGATTTTGTTTAAAAAAAGTCTGTGTAACGCGGTTTACTTCGATGCATGCCGACTTGCTTGTTCGTACGTTCGTAGTACAAACGCAGCCGCCTACCGCGTAGCCAACGCTACCGCGGGAGCTCGGGCGGAAGGCGCGCGCTCTGATTGGTCGGGGTTTTTTGTTAATATCTCCTTAACGAAGCTTCGGAAAATATTTTCGCTAAGGAAAAAGTTGTTTCAAATCACCCCCTGAGTCACCCCTTTCAAGGAACTCCGACATTTTTGGGACACCCTGTATATGTGTAACGAGTCACCGCGGTAGGACGACGATCTTGCCCCCCCACCGTGCGCCCGACCGTTGGAGTTCGTACCGCGCTCCGCCAACGGTCTTGCCCCCCACCGCTCGGCCGGTTTCCGAGAACCGACGCGAGAGGGTCGCGTAATTAGCAACTCTCTCGCCACCGAAATTACGCGGCCGAGGGTATATAAGGCGGGGGCATAGGCCTAATATTCAGAGTTTGCCTAGACCTCCGAGACACCGCTCGACGAGACCACCTAGCGCACAGTACGCATCGTACGCCTCTCCCAGCGACCTTCTGCGTGATTCCACGTTCTTGTGCCGACACTCGTACTTGCGAAAGACAAGCGCTCGTGTAAGCACCAGTTCTCGTGCGTCATCAGACTGTGTCTCTGCGCCTTTTTGCAACCTCCTCCTCCACGGTTCCCAGACGGACAGCGTGAGCCATCCTCTGGACGCAGACCGATAACCGCCATCGATCTCCCGAATAGATTCACCTCTATTCTCGAGAGCGTCCTTAAAGCCTCCGTCTCGCTCCCGGGCTGTGCCCACCGAGTGAACGGGCCCAAGGCTCTCCGACCAGGGTCCAGTGGCAGGGTAGGCCCGCCAGGACACCGAAGGGTCACATCGTCTTTCCCGCCCATCTTCGCCGAATCGTCACCGCCGAGAGTACTACGTGCCGCGCCGCGCGCTACCTTACCGACACCGACTCGTGACGCGAACCGCGCCGCCTGCACGGCAACCCGCGCCGCGACACGCGCCGTTCACACTTCGACCCGCGATAGTATAAGGCCTAGGTTAAGCCGCTTCCACACTGTTTGCCAGCACAGACCTGGCCGGGATTCTCTGTATCGCCGACTAAATAAATTGTCGTACTCTACCTCACCTCAACGCGTACAGTCATTCGATCGACGGCCCTGGATAACCGTCCTGAGCTGGCGATACGGTTCCTCCACCGTCCCACCGGTAACCCCGCGAATAACGGTTACATATGTATCATTGTATTTATTGAACCATGTATTATTATTTTACAATACATTATTTTTATTTATCCATGAATTGTGTGATTTATCAAACCCCAGCCACTTGACGTACACCTTATCCCCCTTCCTACGCAAAAGAAAAACGAGAAAAACGCGTTTAAAGTTTTACGTGAGTGCCAAGTGGCCGGGTTTTACCCACGCATTTGCCGCTACTCAAATGCCCATAACTTCGGGAATTTTACGAATTTCAAAAAATCCTTTTAAACACGTATTCTTAAAAGGTTGAACATTAGGGTGTCCCTTATTTTTCAAAGTTTTTATTTTACTACGCATAGGCTCTAAATTTTTTTATTGTTCCCCAAAATACTAGAAAATATTTTTTTTACATTATTTGGTGCAGTGCAACCCGTGCCGACATGCGAGGAAACATGTTCAAACAAGTTGCGTTACAGGTGCGGCGCGTGCCCGCTGTTATTGTCATTCAGTCTCGGCTTGTCGGGTAATTAACGCGGATTGTTTAAACTAAGAAGCAATAAAAAAAGTATTTTCTTGGTTGGTGAGGTAAATCACCAAATAACGGGTGCAAAATTACCGTCTAATCGTCAAGTTCTCGCAGTTCTATTTTTTAACATACGCGAAGTTAAATTGACTGTAAGTGAAAGCGCAAATCTTGTCATTAGGGAGTGCATTATATTCTGGGAAAATGCTAGAATACCTACGAGAGCTGTTCCTAATTGCATTAAGAAGCTCGTGGATCTTTATCATGTCTGGCGAGACCTGCAAAAAAATTGCAAGAAGACACAGGATTTTCATAGACACCGCGAGGAGGAGTTTCAACAGGATTTGGATAATTTATTCGATGTCGCACACGCAAATGCTCTTGAAAAAATTAAAATAGACGAAGATAAAGTTTTCTTACAAAAACAGAGAGAGCCAGGCCGCCCGGGGTGCTTAGCGGGTATAGACAAAAAGTTAGCTGAAATGGAAGAAAGGGCAAGGCTAAGAAAACTAGCAGAAGAAAAAAAAAACTAAAGCAAATGCCTTTAGAGAGCTTAATGACATCTGTTACTTCACACAGCTATACAACATCTCAAGAATTGCAAGATCAGTCTACAAGCTCTGAAAGAAGTCTGGAAGAACCTTTGCCTTCCACATCTCAATCCGTAAATTCTTTAGTTACGACGACAAAAAGAGGAAGGAAAGATTTTATCACGTCTAAATTAGTTGCAACTTCAGACAGATGTCAACTAAGCATCAGAGATTCTGTTTATATAATTCGGGCTGTGGTAGAAGCACTAGGTCTTAGTTGCGACGATTACCCAATCAACAAATCTTCTCTTGAACGCGTTCTTCTCTTCAACACAAATGAGAAAAGATAGAGCAGAATCCATAAAATCTGATTTTCAAAATAACGTACCTGAAGTAGTTACAGTTCATTCGAATGGAAAATTGTTACCTGGCCTGGATGTGAGAAGCTGTACAGAAGAACGCCTGCCAATTATTATCTCATTTGGGGAGAAGGAATAACTTCTAGCAGTACCGAAATTAGAAAGGTCTTCCGGTGAAAATCAAGCGCAAGCAGTATCAAACGCGCTTCATGATTGGAACCTTACTGATAACGTACAAATAATGTGCTGTGATACGACAGCATCTAATACAGGCCGCTTCAATGACGCTTGTGTGCTTTTAGAACAAAATCTAGAAAGAGAATTGTTACTCTTTGCTTGTCGCCATCATGTTTGTGAACTGGTGCTGAAAAGGGTATTTGAATCAAAGATCCAACAAATCACTAAGAGTCCCGATATCCCACTATTCAAAAAGTTTAGAGAAAACTGGAAGAATATTAATTCTAATGCAATCGAACGATGCACTGATTTTGTCAAACAACATCTCTGTGACGCGATCATTAATGACTTGGTGACGTTTTTTAACAACGAACTGGAAAAATCGATTGTACGCGACGATTATCGAGAACTCATCGAACTCGCTATTATTTTTTTGGGGAGGTGATTACGAAAATAAAATTAAAATCGGACCTCCAGGCGCAATGCACCAAGCGCGATGGATGGCAAGAGCTATTTACTCCATGAAAATATGTTTGCTGCAATCACAATTTAAAATGAGCGTTAAAGACAAACAAGCTTTACAAGAAGTTGGTTTATTTATTGTGGCAGTTTATGTGAAGCCCTGGCTTGGATGCAGTTTGGCGATAAAAGCGCCGAATCAAGATCTTAGTTTTTTGAAGACGCTGAAAGATTATGAAACAGTTGACAAATTAATTTCCAAAGCAGCTTTAAGCAAATTTAGTCAACACTTATGGTATTTAACGGAGGAAATAGTCGTCCTATCAATTTTTGATGACGAAGTTGATGAACAAACCAAACGGAACATTGTAGCAAACTTACAAACAGAAAGCTTTTGCAATTTTGAAAAGAGATATGTTCCATCGAAGGAAGAGATGTCTGTCTCTATATATGGTAGCTGGAATTTCATCAGTTATTTTAAAAGTTATTTTATGCATACTATAGCTATTTTTTTGCTTTAGAAAAATCTTTGAGTGATTTCATGTCTCAAAAGAGCAAAGATTTATTTTCACGATTAAAAATTGATAGCAGTTTCCTTCAAGAAAATGTGTCTTCGTGGAAAGAAAATACCGCCTTTGTGGAAGCTAAAAAGAAGGTTTTCAGCTTGAAAGCAGTGAATGATACAGCTGAAACAAAAGCAATTTCTATTACGCTCTGTGCAAGAACATAGAAAGATGTATCCAGATTGTAAAAAAGAGACTTTAAAAAGCAAGTATCCCAAGTAGTAATGTATTTTTTTTTTTTGAATAATTAAAGAAAGTAATTACCTAAATTTGTGTTTTCATCAATATGTACCTAACTTATAAATATTTGCGATGATCTACTCACATATTAAGAAATGGCCAAAAACAGCTATTTTCTAAAACTGTGTACCCTGTCGGCACGGTTTAAAATAAACGTAGGAAGTTGAAATTTTGTATTTGAGTAAAGATTAGTATATTAAACAGAATTAGAGGGTATGCGTTTTGATAATTAAAAAACAAAAATTTCGCGCATATAAGGGACACCCTATTGAACATTCGAAAAATGAAATAAAAAAAATCGATCTTTAGACCGGACGGTTCCTTTAAAGTTTTACGTGAGTGCCAAGTGGCCGGGTTTTACCCACGCATTTGCCGCTACTCAAATGACCATAACTTCGGGAATTTATCGAATTTCAAAAAATCCTTTTAAACACGTATTCTTAAAAGGTTGAACATTCGAAAAATGATATTAAAAAAATTCGATTTTTGGACCGAACGGTCCCCTTAATTTATAATGAGGCCTACCTCGCGGAGTTCCTCGATAATCGATAGAATCTCGTTGTCATGCGAATTGTTACCCGCCTAACGCGACGCTTCCAACAACGGAATCGGTCCACCAGCTCGTTGGGATCGTCCCAGTGCACGTAATCGATTTTGCTATCGTTTACCACCATGGCTCGCGGTGTTGTTAGACCTTTCTCAGCCTTACTGGTTGATACACGGGGGAGTAGTGGTGCAATAACATTTTTATACTTGTATCCCTTGTTGTCCAATATGGGATTTTGAGCGTTATGACCGCGTCTGTAGGCATTCGTCGTCAGCAGTATGCTTTTGTATTTTTGTTTATCGGCATCGGTGTATACAGGGTGTTCCAAAAATGCTGCGGTTCCTTGAAGGGGGTGACTCGGGGGGTAATTGCAAACAACTTTTTCCTTTGCGAAAATGTTCTCCGAGGTTTCGTTAACAGGATATTAACAAAAAACAGCGACCAATCAGAGCCCGAGTCTGGCGGCCGAATTCCCGTGCTAGCGTGGCCGCGTGCCGCGCTGCGACTGCGAACAAGCAACTCGGCATGCATCGAAGGAAATTGGGTAGAATGGCAAATAAAAAGACGTAACAAATAAAATCGAACATTTTGTCATGATTTGTTTGTCATTTAAAGTGAATAATGAAGTAGTATGTCTAGGCGGGTTCTAACCCAGGTCCTCTGAGGGGAGCGCGGGGGCGGGGGGAAGTGAGGGCGCGCGGGGGAGCGCGGCGGAGGGAAACATGGGCGCGGGGTCTGCGGGGAGAGGAAGACCGGTTGCGCGCGCACGTGCCGCGGAGTGGAGGAAGCCGCGATGATGGAGGGGATCACTCCAGGCCGAGCTGCCGCGGAGACCTCTCCAGATCGGACCCACCGCTGGAAATTTCCGCGGAGGGAGAGGCCCACCCCCCAAAGTCTTTTTCAGACCTTGGCCCACCCCCGAAATATTTTTAGACCTGGCCGAGGGGGAATGACCCCCAAATATTTTTTTCAAACCATTATGAAGCTGAAATTGTTTAATAATTTATCGGATGATGTCGGACAATGTCGGGAAAGATCGGCGTTTTTAAACACCACGTATTTGGAGGAGGGAAAGAGACAGAGCATGCTAAAATTCTAAGGAGGGAAAGAGACAGAGCATTATTTTAAAGCTAGAGAGATGGAAGATGATAGGAAAATGAAATGGACAAATAATATACGTTTAAAAAATGATATATTGTTACAATAAAAAGGATATAATAAAAAAGAATATATAAAAAGGATATAATAAAAAAGAATATATAAAAAGGATATAATAAAAAAGAATATATAAAAAGGATATAATAAAAAAGAATATATAAAAAGGATATAATAAAAAAGAATATATAAAAAGGATATAATAAAAAAGAATATATAAAAAGGATATAATAAAAAAGAATATATAAAAAGGATATAATAAAAAAGAATATATAAAAAGGATATAATAAAAAAGAATATATAAAAAGGATATATTAAAAAAGAATATATAAAAAGGATATAATAAAAAAGAATATATAAAAAGGATATAATAAAAAAGAATATATAAAAAGGATATAATAAAAAAGAATATATAAAAAGGATATAATAAAAAAGAATATATAAAAAGGATATAATAAAAAAGAATATATAAAAAGGATATAATAAAAAAGAATATATAAAAAGGATATAATAAAAAAGAATATATAAAAAGGATATAATAAAAAAGAATATATAAAAAGGATATAATAAAAATGAATAAAACAAAAATAGAATATAATAAAAAAGAATATATAAAAAAGGATATAATAAAAATGAATAAAACAAAAATAGAATATAATAAAAAAGAATATATAAAAAAAGGATATAATAAAAAAAGAATATATAATAAAATAAAATAAAAATGAATATAAATATAAATATAAATATGAATATAAAAATATAAAAATATAAAAAAAGAAAAATATAAAAAGGATATAAAAATATAAAAAAAAATGAATATAAATATAAATATGAATATAATACTACTACTACTACTACTAATAAAAAAATGAATATAAAATAAAATGAAATATATAATAATAAATATAAAAATAAAAAAAAATGAATAATATATATATAAAAATAGAAAAAAACTAATAACTAAATCGCGTCCGGTGGTGAGGACGACGGCGATGCTGGTGGCGATGGTGGCAGCGATGAAGGGGGTGATGGTGGCAGCGATGAAGGGGGTGATGGTGACGGTGATGGGGGTCCCGCCGCCTAGAACATACAAACATCGATATAATAATGACACATCAATCGTATTAAACATGAAACATACAAAACAATGTAGTGTATTACATACCTGTGGTGGTGGCGATGGTGGTGAAGGGGACCCTGGGGGCGTCATCACCCACCCTGGATGTGGCGTCGGTGGCAACGGCCTGCTGACGTCTATCCAGGGGGGTGATGGTGGCGATGGGGGCCGCGGTCGTCGCAGGGCCCCCAATTGCCTATATGGCACCCATGGATGCCGCAGTCGCGACGACATTGTGGAACCAATCACCACCCCCGAATGTCGCCGCATCTGCGGCTCCATGGGGCACATCCACAGGGGCGCATCCTGGGCCGCCACCAGGGCCTGCGCCAACATCAACAGCTGCGCCTGGTTCTAGCTGTTCCTGGTTCTAGAACACATACACGAACATCAATATAATATTGACCCATTAACAAACACACGCATGCACGCATGCACGCACGCACGCACGCACGCACACACGCACACACGCACGCACACACACACACACACACACTACGGTGGTGGCGGTGGCGACGACGGCGGCGGCGACGACGACGACGACGACGATGATGAGGGAGATAATAGGATTGGTAATTCCTAAAAACATAGAAACCCGCGATATAATATCGATTTCAATGACTAAACGCGATAAATGTAAAAAAGTATTGTTATATACATACCTCTGGGACCTCCCTGCACGGCTCTTCATCCCACTCCGGGGCTATGCGCGTTAATCCCATTTTTTACTTGTCACAAAAGTACAACACTTAAAAAAATCAGTCTCTCTCGCTGTCGCAATTGAAGAGCAACTGGTCTCGTAGCATCTCCAGGCTCTCGCCTGTAGGCCCATGCCTAAAGTTGCAAAGCTTTGCAAAGTAGGATACCTTTGTTCTTCACCTGCATTTTCGCTGACAATCATTTCCTCCCATACATCTTCTTCGAATTATACACTGCCCATCCTCAATGCATTTATTATCTTCATCGCACTCATCATTTGCTTGAACCAAACCCAATAGAATTCGGAAACGTTGAATCTTATAATTAGGTGGCGAGGAGAGAAGGACGATGGGTAAATAAAATTGACAAATAATATACGTTTAAGAAATTTTATTTAAAATTAAAAGAATATAATTTAACATTTTTTCCTACGAGCATGAGCTAGAATATCACTGATTGCACATGCTAACAGTTCGCAATCTACAAGATAATCCTCACAGTAATGTTCACTATCTCGTATGATTTTAGCAGCACGATACGTATCTAATGTTTCGCAGGCAACATCGCTCTGCTGTAGCACGTTAACAAAAATTTCAAATTTTACTCTCGCATTTTCCGCAGTTTGATACATCCGTGGATACATATATTCTATACATGGCTGAAGATTAAATAAAAATATTGCTGTGTCCAGTGTGAAATACAGTGTATTATCACCTTGCGTCATCTTTACAATCGGAGAATCAAAGATCCGAAAAAATTCCACCGTTAAATTATCAATCCGCATTGAGTCTGGTTCAGGTAATCGTGCACGTTGTTCGATGGTTTCACGGCTGTCGAATAGCACACCCCATGTATGCCATGGTAATATGAGATGATTTCCATGATTATCGCCAAGAAGGACTTCTACATCGATCGTAGGTCCTACATCGATTCCAATTTCCAAGTATTTGCTACCCATGGTTGTTAATGCATATCTTCTGACCATGATATCCGCGATCCTCCGCGCGGACTAAGAGAACAATCAAAGCTATGAAATTGTCCGCTCGTATTAGGAATAAACATAAAAAAAATTTTGAGAAGATGTGAAAATTACCCCTCACCGGTCAAAATATATATTCTCCCCACATGGAGCCACGCCATCATCTCGCACGATCGGAACGAAATAATACACCTAGCGAGTATTTCATCAATAGTACTGTACATTTTCAGAGCACTATTTGTTCTGCCGAAAGTCACTGAGGCTACTGAGCGATTGATTGAATGGCATTCCAGAGATTGGCTTAAATAGAGGTGCAATTGCTTCCCCACCACCACATTTTATTCTAAAGCTACCAATTTTCCATAATGTTTTTTCAATCTTAACATCGCAGCGTATCGCGCGATCTCGCGAATTCTGACTCCTGTGGAGCAGCCGCGCGGGATGACGTCATTTGGTGGCGTGAAGAACGAAATATAATTATGCGGTGTCAGCAGAATTTCGAAACGTCGAATCTTAAAATTAGATAGCGAGGAGAGAAGGAGGAAGACGGGTAAATATATACGTTTAAGAAATTTTATTTAAAATATAATTTATCATTTTTTCTTACAAGCATCAGCTAGAACAGGCCTGGGATATAAGTGAACGCGGCGGCCGATTTTCGGAGGCAACGCCTCCTTTCTCCCGCCGCGCGTCTTGGCCCCCGCGACAACCTAGGAGCTTGGAGCGCCTCAGGCCCGTACCTTATGAACCGCATGTAGCGCATTGGGGGGCCCCCGTATCAATAGATTTCCACATCACCCATGGGGGTACTATCATCGATGCGTTTTTTTTTATAGTGGTATCCCCTAGGCCCTAGCACGTCTAAACGTGCGCGAAAATCTAGTTTTCCCAAAGATATTTGAAATTTTGATAATAAAACGCGTTTTTCCAATACATTTTTTATCGCGCGACACAGTGGAATAGGCCTATAGGGGATACCACTATAAAAAAAAATCGCATCGATGATAGTACCCCCATGGGTGATGTGGAAATCTATTGATGCGGGGGCCCCCCAATGCGCTACGCGCGGTTCATATGGCACGGGCCTGAGGCGCTCCAAGCTCCTAGGCTGTCGCGGGGGCCAAGACGCGCGGCGGGAGAAAGGAGGCGTCGCCTCCGAAAATCGGGCGCCGCGTTCACTTAAATCCCAGGCCTGAGCTAGAATATCATTGATTGCACATGCTAACAGTTCGCAATCTACATAATAATCCTCACAGTAATGTTCGCTATCACATATGATTTTAGCAGCACGACGCGCATCTAATGTTTCGCAGGCAACATCGCTCTGCTGTAACACGTTAACAAAAGTTTCAAATTTTGTCCTTACATCGTATACAGTTTGATGCAGCCGCGAATACACATAGCTGACACATGGCTCAAGATTTAATAAAAATGTTACTGTATCTGGTTTGAAATACAGTGGCTTATCATGTAGCGTCATCCTTGCAATCGGAGAATTATAGATCTCACAAAAATCCATCGTTAATTTATCTATCTGCATCGAAGGTGATCCAGGTAATCGTGAACGTTCTTCAATGGTCGTACGACTGTTGCATAGCGCATGCCATGTATACGATGGTAACGTGAGATACATCCCACGATTGTCGCCGAGAACAATTTCTACATCGATCGTAGGCCGTACGCTGATTCTAATTTCCAAATATTTGCTGCCCATGGATGTTAATGCGTATCTTCTGACCATGATACGCGATGTTCGACGTGGGCTAAGAGAACAATCAAAACTATGAAATTGTCCGCTCGTATTAGGTATAAACATAAAAAAATTTTGAGAAGATGTGAAAATTAAGCCTTACCAATAAACTGTATTCTCCCCACACTGAGCCACGCCATCATCTCGCACGATCGGAACGTAATAATTCATGCGTCCAACGTTTGCTTCAGCACTGGTACTGCACATTTTTTCAGAGCACTATTTGTTCCGCCGAAAGTCACTGAGGCTACTGAGCGATTGATTGAATAGCATTCCAGAGATTGGCTTAAATAGAGGTGCAATTGCTTCCCCCACCACCACATTTTATTTCAAAGCTATCGATTTTCCATAATGTTTTTTCAATCTTAACGTCGCAGCATGTAACTTGAGCCCCATCCTCAAGGATAAAAGTCTCGACACGTGTCGAATGTAATATGATACTTTTGGGAACGTCGAATCTTCGATTTATGCGGAATCAGCAAAAACCATGTCGTATGATGTTGCGCGCCAATTCGTCATACGCGTGAATCACAGAAACAATTATGCTGTATCGATAGAAACTAAACTGTATGGAACCATGTTGGAACGGATCACCGTTTTTTTGCATGCAATGCATCCGAGGGAGAAGGTACACCGAAAGAGTTAGACAGAGATACCAAATCGTGGTATCAGTGATAAAAGCGCGGTCTAAACCATACGAAGCCTCAAATCGTTGCAACGTGTTGCGAGGAAAAGATATTACATATTGTTTGAGATTCAACTAATTCATCTCACCGCCACACTCACGATCTCAACAGCACCTCCCGGGCGCAACACTCACGGCGGATCCACAATCAATCACGTAGCTCAGATCACGTCGCGCCGATCGATCAACCAATCACGCGTCTCCACGTCTGTCAAGTTTCGAGAAGATTCGGGACGGCGGTAACGGACGCTTGCTTCCATCTTGTCTTTTTGACTCTTGTTCACAACATGTTACGGATACGTCGCGTCGCGAAGATACATAGTTCCTTTAGAGTTCAGAAATTCTATCACCTCATAACTCGCTCAGCTCAACTACTCTCGCTCTTGTTATCGCAATTCAGCTTAACGGACGCGTCGCGTAGTTATTCTGAAAACGTGCAGTTAGCAATTTCTCAATCTCTCTGAATCAGCTCATGTAACAAACAATCCGTGCTCATCTCACTTTCATACTCAGCTCTGCTCACGCACATCGGTTTTCCATAAATTTATCATCGCGAACGCGAGTGATCTGCACGTGTTTGTGCACGTGCTACGACGCGCGGACAGAAGTCCAGCCATGACTCTCTCTTGTACGAACTGTTGTGCAGAACGGACGCGTCGCGTGTTTTACACAGCATATTCATGCAATTATCATCGATTAACTCATGTAATCAAAGTATCAACGTTCTCATCTCACGCTCAACTGTACTCATCTCCGCTCTCGCGTGCTCATCGATAAAAGAGCGCCGCGAAAGACCTTGCACGTCGTTGTGCACGTGCAAGAAAACTCATCATCGCGCAGTTTATCTGTGCGAGCGAAATCAACCTCACCAGTGCTCAATCACTCAGCTCACTCTGTGCAATCACTCACAGTGTATTTTTAATAAATCGACTCGCTAAATCAGTTAATTGCAGTGTCGTCTTGCTCCCTCTCACCGCCGATTCCTAACCTCACTTTCACCAGCGTGACCACCGGTCTCATTCTCGAACACATATACATATACATTCCATTTACGGTCATGGATAAATTCGCGCAAGTAGAACGCCAATTATTGGATCAATCTACACGATTGATTTCACCGGAAGAGTACCTCGCGTGGGAAGAACGGTGCAACGAGTGTATCGAATCGTTGGAAGAACACAGCCGCGTAAAACGTCCTCGATTATCGATTGGTGTTCGACAATCGCTGGTTGCGCGAATCGCGCAGCTCGAAGGACTGAAATATTCGCTGCGCGGTCGTTTCGTGCGTGAAGGTGCCGGACATTCGAGCACAGGACTTTTGTGGCGCGAAATAGACACTGCGTTCGATACCCGCGTGTTAACTGGTGCCGTGCTAAATTCAAATTATATCGAGCCGCGCAACTTCCTACAAGATGCGGGGACAATTGTGTTGGAGCATGTGCGGGGTGCTTTGAGGAAACATCGAAACCTCAAAGTGAACACTGTGTTCAACGGTGAATTTGTAGCAGGTGACAAGCATGCTTGTAAAAGCATCAACACCCGAAACTGTGAACTCTTCCGCACATCCGATCTGCAGGAGTGGTACCAGCGATGCATCATCGAACCCACCCTGGCATCGCAGGAAGAGTTCCAGGAACGCGACAGCGGATGGGCATTGACGAGAATTCTCAACCTAACCGTCAATGCCAACAAGTACAATCCGCTGCGTGCGGGATGCCACATCAAGTTGCCGCAGAAATTGTCGCTAAAGAAGGCGACAATTAGTGTTCAATCCCCGAACAATGCATGTTTCGCGTGGGCAGTGATCGCCGCTCTCCATCCTGCGGAAAGACATACTGATCGCCCAAGTTCATACCCCGACTATACTTCCATATTAAATCTCCAGGGCATTGATTTTCCAATGTCCCTGGAGCAAATTGGGAAGTTTGAGGGGTTGAACGACATCTCCGTCAACGTCTACAGCTTCGAGGCGGAGAAAGGGTCGACGGTCTTTCCGCTGCGCCTCACCAGCCACAAGAGGGATCAACATGTCAACATGCTCTACACGCCGAATCATGAACACGGCGATGTAGGGCACTTTGTACTAATCAAGGACTTGTCCCGGCTGGTGAGCGCACAGCTGAGCAAGAAGAAGGCAAAGAAATTCATCTGTGATCGGTACGTATATAAACTTGCGAAATGTTGAAATGTCTCGCGAAACATATTAAATAAAATTTTTTTTATGGGTGACAATAAATTACACCTGTACCAGCACCATAAAGTGCATAGCATTGCATATTATATGCATTGTTCGTATGATACATCGCTATCGACGTATCGATGTCGCCGCGACGCGGATTGTGTTTCTTGGTTCGTAGACGAACTTAAAAATTTTGCAGATTTTGCCAAACCCATCCTCACAAGTAATGTTCCCATGTTAGATTTAACTGCCGAACAGTGGACGACATTTCGCAATGCGACACATTGCTATATTTGTGAAGAACCATTCGAAGCTGCCGATATACGAGTTCGCGATCACTGCCATCTATCAGGACGGTTTAGAGGTCCAGCACATTCGGAGTGCAATTTAAATTATAAAAATTCATTTTACATCCCCATAGTTTTCCATAATTTATCCGGCTATGATTCCCATTTTATTATCGAAGAATTAGCTACCGCTTTTGAAGGTCACGTTGATGTGTTGCCTATAACCAAAGAAAAATATATTTCTTTCACCAAAAATATTGAAGATACGGCTGAATCAGACTCGCGAAATTATATTAAATTACGTTTCATCGATTCGTACAAATTTCTCAATACTAGTCTCGACAAATTAGCATCTTTTCTTAGCGCAGATCAATTAAAAATTTTAAAATCCAAATTTGAAACATTATCCACCGAGGATTTCAATTTATTGACGCGAAAGGGTGTCTTTCCATATGAATACCTCGATTGCGCGAACAAGTTGCAGGATTCGTGCTTACCACCGCGCGAGTCATTCTACAGTTCCTTAACGGGTGAGACTGTATCCGAGACCGATTACGCACATGCCGAGACAGTCTGGCAGCGTTTCGGGATTAAAACCTTGGGCGAATACAGCGACTTGTATTTGAAAACAGATGTCTTGTTATTGGCAGATATTTTTGAAAATTTTCGCGAAAGTTGTATCAAGAGTTATGGATTAGATTCAGCACATTATTATACTTT
This sequence comes from Andrena haemorrhoa, assembly GCA_910592295.1. Classification (NCBI taxonomy): domain Eukaryota; kingdom Metazoa; phylum Arthropoda; class Insecta; order Hymenoptera; family Andrenidae; genus Andrena; species Andrena haemorrhoa. The sequence continues at coordinate 28,949,996 of OU342943.1, forward strand.
ACCTGGTTTCACATGGGATGCCATGCTAAAACACACCAAAATTACATTCGAATTGCTCACAGACATCGATATGGTTATGTTTATTGAACGCGGTATACGTGGAGGTTTAAGTCAATGTTCCGGAAGATATGCAGAGGCCAATAACAAGTACATGTCATCTTACGACGCATCGAAAGAGTCATCGTATTTGATGTACTTTGACGTAAACAATTTGTATGGATGGGCAATGTATCAGCCCCTTCCATATGCCAAATTTCAATGGGTCGAAGATGTAGCAAATTTTGACGTGTCTAAAATCGATTACGATTGGCCCACGGGATACATTCTCGAGGTAGATCTAGAATATCCGCAACGTCTGCACGACGCTCATGCCGTTCTGCCCGACGCGTGCCAAACCACCTGGCAGCAGACAGGACAAATTACTCGTGACGGTATATGATAAGCAGCGTTACGTCATCCATTATCGCAACCTGCAACAGTGCACGCGTCACGGTCTTCGTATTACAAAGATACACCACGTGCTTCAATTCGTTCAATCCCCCTGGCTCCGCGATTACATCGAACTCAACACACGGTTTAGAACAAGCGCGACAAACGACTTTGAAAAAAATTTGTACAAATTGATGAACAACGCGGTATTCGGTAAAACTATGGAAAATGTACGCAATCACGTGGATGTAAAACTTTTGACACATTGGGAAGGGCGATATGGCGCGGAGGCAATGATCGCGAAACCGAATTTCCACAGCAGAAGTGTTTTTTCGGAAAATTTAATAGCTGTTGAATTGCGAAAACTCGAGGTGAAATTCAACAACCCGATATACGTGGGTATGTGCATCCTGGACATATAAAAAATTTGTTTGTATGAATTTCATCACGAGTACATGTCTCCACTGCACGGTCAAAATTGTAAAATTCTATACACCGACACAGACAGCCTAATTTATCACATTAAATGCGACGATATCTACGAGACGATGAAACATATGTCACGTCCCGCGACGTAGAATCAAATATTATTTAACCTTTAATTCATTTTATTTACTATTCCGTACTCTGAGGTAATATAACAACCTCGTATGAAAACATCATACTAAATATTGTGCAACAAATTGCCGATAAGGCATTATCATAATAAGTTACAATAAGAAGAGATCGAGCAAGGGATATTCGAACGGCAACAGCGAACAGGACAAACAGCATCAAGGAGGTAGCGGACAGTCAGCAGTACACCAGCTCGTTGACCGCACGCACACGAAAGAGGCCCAGTCAACACCAGCTGACGTTCAGCATGGGACGGAGGGCCTTATCAACCAGCGGAGTCGACACCACCTTCGCAGAGCTGTGCCCCTGGTCCTCGCCAGAAGATTGCCCTCCCATTTATTTCCCGATACTCGATCACCGATACCCATATCATATATTTAACTTCAGACCCTAGTACGTAAGCCGCACGGAATCAACCGTACAGAAAATATAATAAACATCTAAATCTAAATATGTATAAAGAATCTTGCTATCGTCGCCGCTGGGAATCTAAAAATAATACATATTAGTCGCGAGGAAAGACACATAAAAGGCCACGGAGGAACGTGACTAAATCGTAAACAGATTCTCAGATAGCGCGATGGGAAGATTCTCCCTGGAAGATCCCAGGTGGAGGCTGTGGGGTGGGCTCTCCCACCTATGATTTGTCATGTGACAAATCCTAGAGTAGGAGTGACCAATTGCCCTATAAAAAGGGACTGACCACCCGCGGAGCTCATTACCATAATAATTACCGGAATCATCTAAAACATTCGCTTCAGTGTCCACGTTTTATTTTTCAAAGTGTAAAAGTTGTAAGTAAAGTTTTTATTATTAATAAAAGTGATAAAATCATTTTTAACGCGTTCCAAGTGTTTTACTAGCCTTCCTAAGCTTTTGGGCATTCGGAGTGTTTTTTGAGTTACCGTAGAAATGAGAATAAAGAAATCCAGATTCTCCTCTGTTGAAAGTGTCATTGGCGAGCAGTCAGCTGCCCACTATGTCACTAGATACTAGAGATCAATCTGTATACGCGGTCAATTTAATACTAATCGATCCATCAATTCATAAAAAAAATGAATAATTAACGAACTATGGTTTGAGCTGATTTCTTTAGAATCACTGGCGCGCAGACAGCTGCCCACCAGTGTCCTCTGGAGTGTAAGCGTAAACCGAGTTCCATTTGAACAAAACTAAAAGATTTAATTAATTCCCAGATGCCTAAAAGCAATCGTGCCGGGCGAAAGGTACAACTACGAAGAATAAACTATAATCATAAGTGCGCCCCAGCAATAGGATCCTTGTTGGGAGTCACCCCAACTCCCGTAATAAAAAACATCAAGCCAAGGGTTAAGGGAATCACGATCTACTGCGGCGATTGGGCCCAACAGAAATCCAACGCAGCTCTAGAAATTAACGGCATTCCGAACGCTCCCATCCCCTGGCGACTCATCGAATTATAAAAAGTAAGTATGTTCAATAATACGCGTAACAATCATTCTCAACTATCCCAGAGCGTTAAGTCCCAGGATTAGTTCAAAAGCGGATAGAAAATATAAATTCCCTAGAAATCGCACTTAAATAAGGAAGTAGGGACGTAACACATAATATCGATAGATTCGACACAAGCGATTATCCTACCGACAATGCATATAATATGCCACATGTAAATAAGAAGGTCCCAGGGCTGATGAAGGACGAAAATAACGGTGCGATAATGACCGAATTCGTAGGTCTTAGAGCGAAAATGTATGCACTTCGCGTAGACGGTAAAAAAGATACAAAAAAGGCGAAAGGCGTCAAGACCAACGTCATAGCCCGAACGCTAACTTTCGACGACTACGCACAGTGTTTGCATAGGGAGATCGAAATGGTTCGCAGACAATCATGCATACGGTCTAAATTGCATAAAGTGTACACCATTTCGGAATCTAAAATCGCTCTAAGTCCGTACGATGATAAGCGGCATATCGTACCCGATTCGACCGACACTCTGCCCTGGGGACATTATAAAATACCCTTGTAAAAATATCATTGTATCAAATTGTTCACTCATGTATATGTATATCATTGTATTTATTTTGAACCATGTATTATTATTATTTTGAACCATGTATTATTATTATTTTGAACCATGTATTATTATTGTATTTATTGTAACATTCTTCGCATGTGTATAGAAATTGTTTGCAACAGTATAGAAATTGTTTGCATATGTATCATTATATATATATATATATATATATATATATTAACTGAATTATAAATGGTTGAAATAATGTGTAAAAATAAAAAAATGTTCACACATTTACATATATGTATCATTGTATTTATTGAACCATGTATTATTATTTTACAATACATTATTTTTATTTATCCATGAATTGTGTGATTTATCAAACCCCAGCCACTTGACATACACCTTATCCCCCTTCCTATGCAAAACTTTTTCCACTAGATATACATAGAATGGTGCGATAATTATCGTGTACGTGCATTATGTGCCGAGGAAATTCTGAACAAGTTCAATCGTCACGCATGATTCTCCTTCGCAGCGCTGTTGTGGGATAGAATTCGACGCCTGCGATATCTTTTGAACGCTGTTTTGCAGCGTCATCATATCTCTCTGAAACACGACCAGCTTCCTCTCTAATTCTTCCTGCTGCTCTCTCAAAAGTTTAATGCTCTTTTCCATGTATAGTTTATTGACGGCATCGCTGTCAGCCGTGGGTTGCGCTACGCGTCGTATCTTGCGCGATTTTGCATCAAAGTCCGCACCAGCCACGCAAAGAGCGTTATCTCGCATGTATTTTCGAAGCACACCGTTCCATTTCTAATAGTCCATTCTAGCTGCTCCGCTCTTCTCGAGCGATACCCCAAATTTGTTGATCGACATCTCGATGCATACAGTGCAAATCATCGACGTGCGGTTTAATTCATAATGAGGCCTACCTCGCGGAGTTCCTCGATAATCGATAGAATCTCGTTGTCATGCGAGTTGTTACTCGCCTGACGCGACGTTTCCAGCAAACGGAATCGGTCCACCAGCTCGTTGGGATCGTCCCAGTGCACGTAATCCATCTTGCTATCGTTTACCACCATGGCTAGCGGTGTTGTTAGACCTTTCCCAGCCTTAGTGGTTGATACACGGGGGAGTAGTGGTGCAATTACATTTTTATATTTGTATCCCTTATTGCCCAATATGGGATTTTGAGCATTATGGCCGCGTCTGTAGGCATTCGTCGTCAGCAGTATGCTTTTGTATTTTTGTTTATCGGCATCGGTGTATATAGCATCATCGGGAATTCTCTTGAAAATCAGTTCGTAAAGGCCGGGTGTTCCTCTGTATTTTAAACCATCTATGATTATATTATCAGCCTTGTCTATATCGAAAGCCTTATCCCCAAGCATCGTTCCACTATTGTCAAAGTATACACCGTATACATAGTCCATTGCTGTATCCCTATCAGCGGACCGAAATGGCTGCGAAACGTTTTTTGTCCCTCGGATGTCTGGAGTTGCTGTCTAATAGATGTTGCAAACGACTCATTGGGACTAGATTTGAAAACGTCTTCATCATCATTGGTTGTGAGCGATTGTACACCCAGAAATGTATTTATTGGTGTGGGAGGAACGGGTGAATCGTTTGATGCGACATTCTGTCGTTTCCGCTTCGATTGAATTGGTGTGGAGGATACAAGTGATTTTTCCAATGACATGTCTTTCGACCCGATTTTTGTTTTAGGCGTTAATGTTTCATTCCCTTCGATGTCTGTGCTCATCAGCGGTGACGTGTCAGCATCCACCGCTGCGGTATTTTCAACAATATGTTTTAAGGGTTCAATAACAGGTTTAAAGTATCTCTCCAACGCGGTATCTTCCTCCATCTTGCCAGTCTTCAAAGCCTGATGTTTCTTGCGAATGGCTTCACTGGTTTTTGCAATTTCCTTCGCTATTCTCTCGCGATCCTTAATCTTCAGAGTATCGATGTCGATCATCGTCATTGTACCGTAGACATTGCTTTCCCGCCGACGTGTTGATGACAATTGACCATCTCACGGTATCGCAAACTCGTTAAATCCCTTTCTATAACGTCCATTGGACATCGCGCTATCCTTGTCTATTACCACGAAACCATACTCCCGCTGCCAGCAATTACGACACAAAGCACTGAAATCCTCGTAAGACATGTCGGTGTTTACGTGATCGTTGTACACATGTTTCAAGTTGGTACCATCCTGCTTAAACAGAATCAGCAGATCCGCATTGTCGCGTATAAGATGTTTGGGAATCTTTGCATACGTCTGACAGAGATAGAAGCAGTCGACATTCGAGTGGCGCCCCATTGCGAAGTATTCCCTTATCGTATCTTGCTTGTCGCATGCCACATCATCAAATATAAAAATGGAATTCGGAAGCGATTCGCTCGGTGGGATGACGTCACTGTTATTCGAAAACGTAAAGTAGCCAATTTCATCTATCGGAGTCAATAAATTCTCCAAATATTGATATTTCGGCTGTTGAAACGACTTGGAATACACGTACATGTTCTCGAAGCGGACGCCGTGAGGACTTTCCAACAAGCTCACCAGCGCGTTGGTGTTTCCACAATTTGATGGACCGCAAATGAGGGAATGGATAGTGTTTGGCAGCATGCTACCATGTCTGCGTCTTGTATTTTTTGGGGACATCATTTGCGATTTATCGTCAAAATTTGTCACACGTATCGTCACAGGTTGCCGCACGAATCGCATCCTCTGCGCGAACCGTGAAAAATGATTTTGATACGTCGAAGCGGCGAATAGTCTTATTTATAGGCCCACGCCGAAACAAAACAGCTCAGTATTCAAAATGCTTCTGATCCTGTCGGATAATTGCGATATTCGAGACCTAACCTCTGAGCAGTTGCAATATATACCAACAATTATTCTACTCCGCGAGTTTGGCAGACACATTGATCAGTTGTGGAACAAACTCCCCGAGCATATAAAAGCTGATTCTGAGGTTCGACAGTATCGTCGGTGCTTGGAACATTATAATCGCCCTTGGCAGCGAACGCATATCGACGGTCCAGCACCACTGATTAAAAACTGTGGCGAATGTCCCCGACGAGAGTAAAGAAAGGTTGTGGTTTGTTAAATCGGGCAATAAACGCGCTACCTATAGAATTACATATCCCGGGATACCAGTTTTGCGGTCCAGGAACTCATCTGGCAAAACGATTGGCTAGAGGTGATCAAGGCATAAATCCGTTGGACGCAGCGTGCCGCGAACACGATATTGCGTATTCCCGCAGCAACGATCTCAGTGAAAGGCACGCGGCAGATAACGTACTCGCTGACAAAGCGCGAAAACGCATCGTTGCGCGAGACTCGACTCTGGGTGAAAGAGGCGCTGCTACAGCTGTTTGGGCGGCTATGAAGGCCAAGACGAAAATCGGAATGGGGATGAAAACAAAAACCCGCAAAAGGACTCCAAAGAGAGCGCCGCAAAAACGGATTCTTCCGGTGGCAAAACGAAGTGGTATATTACCACTTCTCCCGCTGCTAGGTGTTCTCGGATCATTGGCTGGCGAGCGGCGGGGATCGCCAAGGCGGTAAACGATAATAAGGCGGCGCAACGTCAGCTACAGAAAATGCAACGTCATAACCGCTCCATGGAAGGTCGCGGACTTTATCTCACACCACACAAGCGCGGACAGGGAATATCGAAACGAAAAAAAAACGCCGAAAAGACATTAAAAATGCCTGTGTGCGTAACTACCGACATGCAATTGGAGGATTTGGCAAAACGTATGCGCATTCCATTCTTTAGAGGTGTTTTTATGCGCAACGCGCTACCAGCCGGAGGAGTGCGTCGAAACGAGAGCGGTATCATAACTTTGGACAATGACGAGGGGCCGGGGACTCATTGGATGGCTCATTGAAGCAGCGATTACTCGAACGATATCCTCAAAATTTCGGTGGTGTTGACAACAACAATGATGACGGTGACAACGATGTGTATCCAATAGTGTTGCGCGCCAACAACAACACCATGAAAAGCGAGCTGTATTGTCGGTTCGCCGTAGACTTTACAAAGCCTAATAACATTGGATCGCTACTGGGATTCTCAACGAATCGGGTATTAGAAGCGGGACAGTGGCACGAATCGGACAATCCAATTAATATCATGAATGTAAACATTATTCGCATAGAATGTAACGTGACCGCTGGCTCGTACAATAATGGGAAAGCGCGTACATACGATACATGAATTTTCTCCGAGAGTCCCGCCAGGATATAAGATATCGGAATCGTCCGCGCAGATCATTTACCTTCCAATCACCGCACGAGTCATTACGGATCTAACGATACGCGTTGTGGATCAAGACGGACAGTTGCTCGATTTTCGAGGTGAAGAGATTACCATCAGACTGTACGTACGACGACGACGATAATACATGTGGTGCGAACGAATGAGATGCTTGTTTTGAACGACTCCAGAAACACGTTTCTTCCAAACGGAATTGTTTGCAACAACAACAACAACAACAACAGCTCTGATTACGCTAAAAAGAAGAGGCCCAGTGCTGTGAACATTGCGAAAAATGAAATCGCTGGGATTCATTGTACGCATTTAAGTTGAAAAATGGCTGACATTCTAAGCATTGGAGGGAAGCCGACCTTTGATGATCGTGTGACGTTCCGTGTTCAGAGACCGACTGAACGCTTTTAAGCCTCGAAGGGAGAGCGGCGTCCCCTCGACTGTGGGAAAGGTGGGATTCGTTTTTATCGAGTAAAGAATTGAAATTCAAAGTTAACATAACAATCGAGCTCGTAGACTCTTTGGCAATTTCTGTTGTAAAAACAGCCGCTGCCGTTTCCGGAGCTCGGTCGCAGTTTTTGTAGAAGCAGGATTCTATCGTTCTAATTGAATAGTCCAAAGAGGAGCACCAGTAACTTTTATACACTGGAGATCCGCCGCTACCGTTTCCGGAGCGAGCTGAATCTCACTGGTTGAAACTTAAGCTACCTCTAGGGCTGAACATTCGTCGACTATGAGCGTGGTTTCCAATGTAGCTTTGAATGCGCGCTGGGCTGCGTGCGCCTCCTTATATACTGGAAAATTGGCGGGCTAGCGCATGCGCAGTAGGTTATTTCTTAATGTTTCGCTTTTTACTCGCTTATTATATATTATTTTGTCTTCCTCTTTTATCAGTATCTATAATTAATTATTCCTAATGTCCTTATAATGTTTGTTTTCCTAGTATTCGCTTGTTTCATAAATTATATGTAAAAGTATTTATAATGCTAATGCGTGGTAACATAGATCAGTTCTACTATACCGACAGTTGGTGACGCTAGGTTCAAGTCCCAGTGGGACGTTACACCTCCCCCCTGGGGGATCTCTCGTCCTCGAGAGATTTGTACGAGGTGGAAAATGAAAAATAGGAGATATATGTATATATATATAGAAGATTTATTAGTTTAATTTTTTATATTTTCTTCCTTATTTTATTTTTTGGTTTATACGGGTCGGCTGCTCCCGTCCCGAATAGACCCAAGAGCCGCCAGATCTTCCTCCGGGGGTCCTCTTTGGGCAGGCTTCTGTAAGCCTCCCTGTCTGGGTCTGGGATTTTAATTTTTATTAACTTTGGCCACTTTGCTGGTGGTACCTCCGGAATTTTGAAATCCCAGTCCGGTATTTTGAATTCCGGAGTCTTCGGAAATTCCGGCGTAAGTGGGAGTGTATCCAGTGGTGTGTGTGGTGGCGTTCGAAGAAATGTCTTTAAAATTTTATATTTGTCAGTAAAATGGAATAAGGAATTTAATGGATTTTTGTTTTTTACAATTTGTGGAGGAGAGTGCGGGAATGGAGTAATTAACGGAGGTACCTCTACCATCTCCTTCAATATCTTTTCAATTTCCGTTTTATCTTTTTGATGCTTCGTGCGTTTGCCTGAGCGTTTCGGCATTTCGGTAAAGAATGAATATGGCGGAGGTTTAAACATTTAGTACCGGCGGAAATATGGCGCTGGTGTATAATGGTTAGTAGGTCGGAAATGGCGCCATCTAGCGGATTTTCTTACAATATTTTTTACAACTTTGTTCTTATTTCATGAATTTTTTACTTACTTAAGTTAAGGTTTAGGTTTATAAATTTTTGCGTTTTCCTTTATGTATAAAAATAGTTTATTATAAAAATGCTCAAAATCTAGGTGTAAGTGTTAAATACATTGTGTGCGTGTGTGTGTGGTGTGTAATTCTAAAGTGTAGTGTAATTAAAAAAAATGTATTAAAATATAAAAATACATAAGTACGTTATAGTTTACTCATTCATCTGCTGTAAGTACTGCGTACATGTTGTACATTCTTTTGCCGGTCTGGCTATGTACAATGTTCTCCGACAAAAGTGACAAACTTTCCACCTACGTGGATTATCTTTTGCCATAAGGTGTTTTTCCACAATATCCTCCTCCACCTCTACACTCTGGGTGCACACAACGCATACTGTGTATAATTTATAATAATATACGTCCCTCTCGTAGACTTGCTTTAGGCAATAATATTTCTCCATTGTATCTCGTCTTTACGTACTATGGCACAATGGAAGTTTCCTCCGTTTGTACTTCCTTATATAGCCTCCTATGCAGGGTTGCAACTTTTGAAATTGACTTTCATTTGTTTTAGGGTTTTTTTTCGCTTAAATAGAATTTTTAAATTTGTTTCAAAATTACTTACATTTTTAGAGACCTTTTAAGATTCTTTTCCGAATAACGGGATAAACATAGCCCTGTTCTATATTATTTACGGATATCAATGACATAATGTGCAAGTAGTTGCTTTTTCCTTAAGGGGAGGTTTTCCGGTCTAAAAGTCGATTTTTTTATTTCGTTATTCGATTGTTCAACCTTTCAGGAATACGTGTTTAAAAGGATTTGTTGAAATTCGTCAAATTCCCGAAGTTATAGGCATTTGAGTAGCGGCGAATGCGTGGCAAAACCCGGCCACTCGGCACTCACGTAAAACTTTAAACGCGTTTTTCTCGAAACAGTGTTCTCAAAACGGTGGGACCTATATCTCCAAAAGTTATTAACCGATTCGACTGAAACTTTTTTTATTTTGAAGAATATACTTCTGGCCAGGGGGCAAACCAGACAAAATTACAAAATAGTGAAAATTTCTAATTTTATAAAGGCGTGGAAAGGACGAACAGTATAGGGAAAAAGTGATTTCAAACTTCAAGTATCGTTATTTTCTAAAAAAATGTCATTTTTGTAATTTTGTGTGCCCCCCCCCCCTAGCAAGAAGTATATTCTTTAAAATAAAACAAGTTTCAGTCGAATCGGATAATAACTTTTGGAGATACAGGTCCCACCGATTTGGATGATTTTTTTGACGCCTTGACTTTAACGACTCCCCAGTGCCGTCTGCAATGATTAATTACAAAACAAAAAATATATTTCTATAATTTAAGATGTCCTCAATGCAATGCAAAAAGTCCCATTAAGTTATATGTAGTAGTTTTCCTTTAATTAATTCCTAAAGATCACCTATTTTTGGGGGCTCTAGACCGGAACCTCCCCTTAATATAAAATACTCGTGTACAGCAGAAACAATACTCATAATATTTGCCGTTTTTATCTAATGTAAGGAGATGCTTCTGTGCCTCGTCCCCATTTTCATGTCTTAGTTCCCTATATACTCCATTCATCCTTTGTGTGCAACCTCTGCAGAGTACATGTTTCTCCCGGTGTAAAGTTCTCGAACGAGACGTTGCCGTTAGTTACAGGAAGTTCCACAAGTAGAGCGGTTTACCTGTAGAATAGTGGGATTGGTTCGGGTGGCGTGCGATAAAGAAATGAATTTCACGAACGAGAGTCCTTCTTTTAACAGTAAATAACAAAAATAATTTATTCAAAAGAATTGTGGAATTTGTAAAATAATATAATAAGCGAAATTGACCCGTTGGTCGGCAAGACTGAATACTGATCTAATTTTGTTCGCGACGCTAAGTCGGTATCACGGATAGAACGCAAAATTAACTAACTTAAATATCGCTTCGTTTGTTCGGTGAACGAAAATAGAAATTGACGCTTAGTCGAAAAGAAATAGAAGTTGACGCTTGGTCGAAATAGAAATATAAATTGACGCTTAGTCGAAATAGAAATGTAAATTGACGCTTAGTCGAAATAGAAATATAAATTGACGCTTAGTCGAAATAGAAATATAAATTGACGCTTAGTCGAAATAGAAATATAAATTCTGGCTGATCGGAATTACGACGCCTTCGATCATTGAAATGTAGGTTAAGGTTGTGTATTGGACAAGGTCACGACGCTAAGTCGTTATGGTATAACACAGAGAGATTGACGCTTTTCTGGTCGATTTGAATGTTAAGTGAGAATTTAGAGTTCCTTCTCTCGTGATTGAATGGCTTCCAGTTGCCTATCAGCTGGTCCACGCTTTCTAGGATTGTTGCTAAGGTGCCTCTTGCAAGGCAACCTTAGTTGTAGATTTCACGTTTCTTGGATGCCTAGTCGAGCAATCCAAGATGGTAGCCAAGGTGCCTAGTCGGACAGCCTCAGTTCGTAGAATATAGAATTTGAGTGGTATGGAACCCAAGGTGCTCCTTTCAAAGCGGCCGTGAGCACTGGAAGGTGGATTTAGTGGGGTGCCGGTTCAAGCGCCTCGGAGAGAAGGTGTCTAATACTGGATGTCTCTAGGATGAGATCTGGAAGATTTCTGCTCGACTGCTGCTGGTGGGCCTCTATTTATACCCATCTGTGGAACTTGGCCCGCACCAATCACTTGTCGCGCTCTACGCGCACCAATTAGCTTGCGTATTTGATTTACGCAGTCAACCGAAAAGGCCCCCATACACAACCTAGCCGCTCGGCGAGCCGCGAGCCGAGCCGCTCGCGAACTACAGGTTTGGCGAGCAAGTTCGCTGGTGTGTGGGGTCGACGAGCGATTATAATGCTCGGCTCGCTCATGAGCCGAGCCGAGCGCCGAGCTTGGCCATAGCTGGGGCTGGTCGAATATGTTTGTAGAGTATATGAACAATCGCGAGCATATGAGCTAGCTGCACAGAAGCTTCATGCTCGCATGCTCGCTGGTGTATGGGATCAACGAGCGGTTGAAATGCTCGGCTCGTACGAATGCTCGGTTCGTTGGAAATGGCCTACGAGCCGAGCGGACAGCCCAACTTGCACCTCTGTGTGTGGGTTTTATCTGCGGAACCGCCTGCCTCGTCCTCTCTTCAAATTACAGAAGGATCCCTTATCGCTTGAGTGTATAAACACGCGATCGAACATCAAAACAGGACGCGCGACATATTGGGTGGAGGAAAAGGTGGGCCATGAGGAGGAGATATTACTATAAAGAGGTGTAAACTTCAGGTCTGCAAGGAATGCAGGACCGATTGGGATCCATCTCCAATTTGAAGGGAAGCTGACGTGGGCGGGGTCAAGCGCAGTCAGAGGACTACCCCTTTTATTCCTGTGACTCTTGGCAAGACATGTATTTAGCCACCTTTGCAGAGCAGGGTGGTCGTAAAGAAGGTATCTCTTTACATCAATTGGTACCGCTGCTCGGTACTTCACTGTGCGACCTCGCAAGTGTATTCTTTACATATATGTATATATACGCGCTCGGCACAACGGCATATGTATACAAGTGATATGTATACATAAATTATTTATATATAAATTGTTAATATTATTATACTAATAATATTATGAATTATTAAATTCATAATATCAAATAAATTGGGATCAAAATAATAATAAACTTTACATAAAATTGAAACTTAAATAATTCATTAAAAGAATAATTCTCAATTAATAAAATTACAGTAAATATTATTAAAAATAAACTAACTTCATAAGAAACAGCTTGAGCAATTGATCGAATTGCACCTAATATCGAATAGTTAGAATTTGAAGATGTATACATATCACTTGTATACATATGCCGTTGTGCCGAGTTGTGCCGAGCACGTATATATACATATATATATATATATATATATATATATAAAGAATATATATATATATATATATAAAGAATATATATATATATATAAAGAATATATATATATATATATGTAAAGAATATATATATACATACGCGTTCGGCACAACTGAGGCTCGTCGAATGTTCGTACCGTGTGTGGGCTCCCGCGAGCATGGCGACGAGCTTGACGCGAGCGGCTCGGCGAGCGGCTCGGCGAGCATGCTCGCTCGTGTATGGGGGCCTTAACACTCGCGTTCACTAGGCGTTCGAAAGATCGTACGTTTTCGCGCATGCGCAGTCGATCCGTTCGCGGTCCGCACTCGGTTCACTCGCTCGGTTGAATGTCACTGCGCATGCGTTCACTTCACTTAGTTCTTTCACTGATCGCTAGATCGCATTCATCCATACGTGTATTCGCGTCTTATGGCTAATACAAATGTTAAAGTATAATATAATAGAATATAAATGTAATAGGAAGTAGTATTTTAAATAGAAAGAAACAATTTTAATGGCGAATCGTCGCGGAACGTTACACCGGTAATAATATATACCCCCCTCGTAGATTTGTTTTAAGTATATAAGTTTATCCATTACGACAAATATGATGTTAACTGTTTGCTGTCTCGTTTTTAAATGAAAGAGTCTTCTATTCGCTTCTCCTTTTACAGTATTGTCTCGTTAGCGGCTCGCTGGTCGGGACCGGCGTTGAGCCCGTATCGTGATCAGAGCTCTAATTCCGTGCCAACGTTTCTCGCTTCTTTCTGGCCGAAGGGGGGAGTGAGAGAAACGCTTTGCTTGCGCGACGGGCGTGCGCAATGGTTGCGAGCAGTTAGCGTCGGCACGAGACCGCTTCTGTGCGAGCATAACGCAGGCCCGACGCAAGTTTTTTTTGCGCCCTAGGCGAACTTATCAAATTGCACCCTTTATTATATTACATTTATTTGAGATTATTGATGACCTTACACTGAATTATTATTCGTAATTTAAAACAGTTGCAGTACAATTTGTAGTATTTTATTTAAAAATTTATTTTCAACAATATTAACAATGAAAATACCATTTTGCACTACAAATTGTACTGCAATTGTTTTAAACTACGAATAAAAATGCAGAGTAAGGTCATCAATAAGTTCAAATAAATGTGATATAATAAAGGGTGCAATTTGACAAGTTCGCCTAGGGCGCAAAAGAGACTTGCGCCGAGCCTGCGTTATGCTCGCACAGAAGCGGTTTTCGTGTCGACGTTAACTGCTCACGACCATTGCGCACGCCCGTCGCGCACGCAAAGGACGGAGTGTCAGGCATCAGAAGGAAGGAGCGAGACAAAACATCAACACGTCGTCTGTCTCCTACCGTCTTCGCTCGCTTCCAGTGCCCCTGACTCTCTCTCGTTCCATCTCGCTCTCACCTTCGCCGGACAAGAGTGAGGCAGAAGTGGTGGGGATAGCGAAAAGTCCGTAACGTGTAACCAAATCGAGCCGCTAACGAGACAATACTGTATACACTCCACGTACGGTGGCGCCCTCTGGTGGTAAAAAACCTTTCTTCACCCTATTCATGTGAACGACTCGGTTTTGTTTAATGGTAATTGCTATCTTCAAGTTGCTATTTTGTAGAACCTCGGTGATTTGGTAAGGTCCGCTATATTCCGGTCCTAGTTTTTCGCGTCTTGGGTTTAGTAACCAAACCCAATCTCGTGCTTTATACGTTTGAGGTTGTATTTTTCGATCGTAATAATGTTTCTGTCGTATCTTCGAGTCTTCTAAGTTTTTTCGCGCCATTTGTCGGATGTGGTGTAGTTTATTCATTAATTCGTCGACGTAATCAGGATATGTTTTAATGTGATCCGTTGGAGGAATGCTTGAAGGAAGACGTGCTTTTCTACCATAAACAAGTTCGTGAGGCGTGAATTTCGTGCCTTCGTGAGTACTTGTATTATATGAAAACATCGCCTGTGGTAACCACTGCTCCCATTTTGTTTCTCCTTCGATGTATAATGTCGTAGGTATTCGACAAGGACATGATGACTTCTCTCCAGTGAACCATTAGATTGTGGATGGTATGCGGAAGTTCGATACTGTTTGATGTGGAATGCCTTGGCTAGTTTCTTCATAAGAGAACTCATAAAATTTGGTCCCTGGTCACTAAGGATAGCTTTAGGACTTCCAAATTTACAAATAAAGTGCTCTGTGAATGCCTTTGCTATATCTTCTGAAGTAATATTTAGTAACGGTATTGCTAGAGAGAATTTGGTTAAATTATCTTGAATGGTGAGTATATAACTATTTCCCATGTTTGTAGAAGGTAGTGGTCCTACTATGTCCATTGAAATTTTGTCAAATGCATCTACTGGAGAATCTGTTAATATCATGGGTTCTTTATTTTTGACCCTTACTAGCTTAGTTTTTTGGCATTCTAAGCAAGTTTTAATAAATTGTGTTATCTCGTACTTCATATTCTTCCAATAGTATTTGCTTCTTATACGATGATATGTTTTAGTAATTCCTTTGTGTCCTCCTATAGGTGTCTGATGATTTTCCTGGATTATCTGATGTCTATCTTGTACAGGAGGGATTATAAGAGTGCCTTTACAGAATATAAATTGGATATCTTCTTGTATGAATATTAATTCTATTACATTTTGTAATTGTTTTAATGAAATTTTATTCTCTTCTGATGATATGTATATTTTTGTTGCTGTTTCAGATACTAGATATGTATGAAGTGACTTTAGTGAGTTGTATATGTCTTCTTCTGTTGGGTGTTCTGGTGTGACAAGTCCAAGGATTATATGTTTCCCTTCTTTAAGTTTTACTAATTCTCCGATCCTTAGTGTTTGTTGGATTCTGTGAGTTTTCATATTTTTCTCTTTATATAACTTTTCTCCTGCTGGTCCTATTGGTATTCCTCTTGTATTTATGAATGTTACTACATATCCTTTTCCCATCCATAAATGATCTTCCACCTCAATATTTTGTTTTTTAACAGGAACGTTTGACACTATTCTCGGTCTGTCTGTTGTGTGTTGTGGAAGTGGAGATGGTGGAGGAAATTGTAACGAGGGAGAGGGAGATAATAATGGTAGAGGGGATAATAGCGAGGGAAAGGGTGATGGTGACGGAGGAGGAGTGAGTATTCTCCCTTTCTTAATTTTTATGGGAGTTATAGGAGCGGTATCTGTGCTGGAATTCCTTTTTAATTTTTGTTTCTTCTTTTTAGGTGCATAGTGAGTGCTTGAACTTGATTCTGCCTTTATCTTGGGAGGGACTTTGTAATTGTGCCTTGGTACTATTACTGTTTCGTCGATTTCCTCTATTATATCCTCTTCTTGCTTGATGCGTGGTTTTTTACATGTTTGAATGTTATTTTGGGGGGGTTTATATATTTTTGGGGGATCCACGGCTTGAGGGGGTGCGTGTGTTGATATTTAGGGGGGTGCATGTACTTCTATTGGTACTGAGATTTGAGGGGGCTTATTTTGTGAAGGTATAAATACTTCTGCATAGCGAGGGGGTGTGTGTGTCTCTATATTTTGCTTCTTTGTTTCCGGATGTGAAGATGAAGTGTTTGTTTTTTGTTTCTTCCGTTTTAATTTTTTCCGTCTTACATTTAATGCATCGCTTTCATCGTATGATGAGGAATCAGATTCCGAAGAACTAATCCTTGGTCGTTTATATGGGGCTGGATTTCCTGAGGTTGAAGCGGTAGTTTCTCTTCGTCGGGTATTAGCTTGATGGAATCGTTTTTGTTTTTTATTCTCATGGGAATTTGTTTCAGAGTGTACCCGTTTCGCATTGAAGGGTAATGCTATAGGATTTCTTGACAATGCGTCCGCGTTAGTATTATATTTTCCCGGTTTATATAAGATTTTATAGTCGTATTCTGCTAATTTAATTTTCCAGCGCATGAGTCGAGATGTAGGATTAGAGAGATTTTGAAGTCATTCTAATGGTTTATGATCCGTTACCAGATAAAACTTCCTACCATAAACATAAGGTCTGAAGTGAAATACTGCATAAATAATTGCTAAAAGTTCCCGTTCTGTTGGAGAATAGCGCGTTTCTGCATCGTTTAAGACTCAAGACGCATAGGCTATCGGTAAATCTTTTCCTATTTCCCCGTGACTAAGAACCGCACTAACAGCAATACCTAAGGCATCTGTTGTAATATTAAATGTTTTTTCAAAGTCTGGATACTGCAAAATTGGTTCATTGCAGAAAGCTTCTCGCAGAGTTTCAAATGCTTTTTGTTGTTTGTAGGTCCACTCGAATTGGTAATCTTTTTTTGTGAGGTTGGAAAGTGGTCTTGCGATTTTTGAAAAATCTTTGATAAATCTTCTATAGTATCCTCTCAGTCCTAGGAACTGCTTAACATTTTTTACCGTTGTGCGTGTTGTGAATTCTTTAACTGCTACTATCTTCCGTGGATCAGGTTTAACTCCTTCTTCTCCTATTATGTGTCCTAAGTATGAAACTTCTTTCTTCAGGAATTCGCATTTGTCTGGGTGAAGGTGAAGATCTGCATCCCGTAGTCTATTCATTAATCGTTTGAACTTGGTTGCATGTTCTTTGAGAGAGCTAGCATATATAACGATGTCATCTAAATAGCCCAGTTAAGACTTGGTCCATGAGCCTTTGGAAAGTGGCTGGTGCGTTTTTAAGTCCGAACGGCATTGTATTGAATTCGTAGTGTCCGTATATTGTAGAAAAAGCTGTTTTATGGCGATCATCCGGATGCATAGGAATTTGATGGAATCCAGACGCGAGATCAAATACGGAGAAGTATTTCGCGCTTCCCAACTGATCCAATATGTCAGTTATATTTGGTAAAGGGTAGGCGTCTCCAATTGTTTTTTCATTTAGTTTCCTGAAGTCAATTACTATCGCATGAAGATCGTTTTAGCATGGAAGATAATAAAAACTTGGTAGAGACTAATTTAAATGAATTAAAGTCGAAAATAGATTAATTAATAGCACATTCGGCAACCTGCACTAGTGCGCACTGAATGCGAACTTTTTCGCTTCCAATTGGCGAAAATTTGAATCCAGTGCGCACCAGTGCGACCGTCCGAATACGCTGTAGGAGAGATGCGGAGAATATGAAACATTTTGTTTTAAGTCGACTTCATAGTTTTTTTCTTATACAACGCCCGCTAATTCCTTAAAACCGAAACTGAAAATCTGAGCACTGAATTGATTTGTGGCCAATAAAGGAATTTCAAGTATAAACAGTGACAGAGTAATCAGTGTTCGAGCGGAGAACGAGAATACAATTGGAATTAGCAAAGTTGATTTCACAATCTTTGCAGGTGAACTTTTTTCGTGAATGAAAGGGAATTAGCTTCTTTCATACATGAGTCATGTTTATGGGGGGGGGGGGGGAGATTTCATTACTTTTTTCATAATTTGTTATAAATTACTAAGTACCCTATTTCATAACGGTCTTCATCCTCAAAGCGGTTCATATTCATGCATGATACGTGATGGTACATCAGTATAGAAATGTATTGACAACGACAAAATTAATCTAACGAAATTTTACATAGAGCTATATCTTACGTATATAGAAGTACGAATAATACTCTTCTTTGCCCTCGTCTGTTCCATGTACTTGAGGGGGGTAGGGCAGAGGAGTGACATTTTAAGATTTCTGGAAAAAGGTTTTCGGAAAGGACGGTTTTCAGGAGAAAGGGTCTTCTTTACCATCATGACGTTTCAAAAATGTTAACAACTAGCAGGTTATGATTGAAAATGACAGCCAAGTGACATTTATAAATTATGCTTTCGAGGCGACACCTACTGGCGTCAAGTGGAGGAGGAAAACGTGACGTCATACCTCGTAATCCTAAAAGTATCACTTTTATAACTATTAATTCAGAATAAATATTATATCTTTTAGACAAATAGCTTGATACATTAAGTAAAACGACATATGGGTTCGAAAAAAAAAATGATTCGCTTAATCATGTAAAAACACCGGCACTATGTCATAAAATAAGATAATAAGGCTAAAATAGCTCCGACGACCTGTCAATTTCGCTATCTTTCGGGTATAGAGACAGGGTCGCTCAGTGAGCCTATGGGTAGAGGGGAAGGGGGAATTAGCTTCCAGACGCGACCGCGTCTGTTGATTCTAGATTTTCTTTCTCCTTCTGAATCTTCTTTTTTTAACACTATCCATGTAGGTGAATTATAAGGGGATGAGGAGGGTTGTATTATCCCCTTCTCAAGTAATTCTTTAGTTTGCTTCCTTACTTCTTCTTTGTACGTTTGAGGGTACCGATACTGCTTTGTAAAGACAGGGGCATCGTTTTTCGTTATGATTCTATGGTAAGCTTTATTTGCTGCTTTCAATTTTTCCCCTGCAAGATAAAATCTATCTGCATGCTCCTTTATCAGTTCCTCAACACTGGCTCGTTCTTCTGAGTTTAAATGGTATAATAGTAATTGCTTTAATAACTGATGAGTTCTATTTGTTGCTTTGTATATTTTTGATGATTTTTCTTCTACAGGTGCTTCTATAAATGGTTCTAGTTCGACCGATGGTATAGGTATTTTGATGTCCTTTGTAGATGTATTAATTGCGAAGAGACATGCCACGCCGTTTTTATTTGATACAATTGCATTCCCTATA
This sequence comes from Andrena haemorrhoa, assembly GCA_910592295.1. NCBI lineage: Eukaryota > Metazoa > Arthropoda > Insecta > Hymenoptera > Andrenidae > Andrena > Andrena haemorrhoa. The sequence continues at coordinate 28,969,651 of OU342943.1, forward strand.
TGCACATTAGGATGAATATTTATTTTAGGAATATATCCCGTGCTAGTCTGTGTATTAAGGACTCGCACATATATTTGACTCCTTGTTCTGGCCGGTATTGTAACCATTTCTGGGTCGATGAATGGAATAGTTTCCGTTCCAATGGTTATTGCTGATCTTGTGTAGTCGATAGTTGCCCCATTGGTTTGAAAGAAATCTGTTCCCAATATTCCATCTTGCCTAATAGGAAGGTCCTCTACAACATGAAGGATGATCTCCGTGTCCAAAGTTTTAATTTTGATGTACCCCATAGTGCTGAGTAATCCGTCCGTAACACCGTTGAGGTAAAAAAGAGTGTCTGTGTGGATTGGTGTATCGGTAGAAACTGCACTCTTCTTGATTACATTGAGGTCGGATCCGGTGTCAATCATTAATGTTGCTTGTTCTGCGTTGAATTCTGCATCATAGAGAAGGATGCTAGGAGGTTTCCTTATTTGCTCCGTTCTTAATCTTAGTATGGCCTGCCTACGTACCATACGGGGTTGTGCCTCTTCCTTTTCCTTCCTGTCAAAATACATCTTCGTTCTGCATTGCTCTATTGTATGGCCCTTAAATTTGCAATATTTGCAGAATATTTCCGGTTGCTGTGTTCTATGATTTCGACTTCTGCATTCTTGCATCGTGTGACCCGGTCTTCTGCAGTAGTCACAATATCTAGTGGTTTGGGGAGTCCTATTCATGTTATTCCGGCTTCTACATTCTTGCGTCGTGTGACCTGGTCTTCGGCAGAAGTCACAATATGCGCTGCATTGAGAGGCTCTGCTCGTGTAACTGCGGCTTCTACAATCTTGCGTCATGTGGCCTGGCCTTCGGCAGAAGTCACAGAATGTATCGTTCTGTGCTCCGTTTCGATATCTACATTCTTGCGTCGTATGCCCCGTCTTGTTACAATGTTGACAATTTTTTCGTTGCCAGTTATTTCGCAAGGTTTGTTGACTACAGGTGGTAGAATTATGACCATATCCAAGGCAATTTGTGCATTGATTTGCCCGTGTGTTCCCTGAAGCTATTCCTGCTCTTATTTGATTCTCATTGTGTTCTGCTTCTGCTTTAATGGCGTGGTGGATAGCCAGATCAAGATTGTTGAAGGTGGGTTCATAGAGTCTGTTATATACTTCTATTTTTAATCCCGTTAGAAAGGCTTTTACAGCGTTCTTTTCCGCGGTTACATGAAATTGCACTACATGTGTCGGTACTTCTATCGCGTTACAATGTTTAATCTGAAGGAAGAGATTAGATACACGACTACCGTAATCTACGTAATCTTCCTAAAAAATAAGGAATCCATTGGCGTCACTTCCCCTTCGATACAATGAAGAAAAGAATTTCTTAATACGCTGTAATGGATATTGCACCCGCTTCTTGATACCGCAGATGTACCTACCTAAGTAGGATTTCTGACGGAAAAGAATTGTCCAGCCTTAGGGCATGGCGTAGACCTTTGGCAGGTAGATATCTGTTTCAACAGGCAAGGCCCCCTGTGGCGCCAGCAAGATCGACCCCGGTCCTTGCTATTTCAGCGGGTTTTCTTCCAGTGAAAATCAGTAAATTTGCAAGCGCAATATCTCAAAAACCAGTGGAAATCAAGTGTATACATTAATGCTTATTGAATTTGTCTTGGAACGCACTATCAACTCACCTCTTCAAAAAAAATAGTTGCATTTAAAAAACCGAACTTGACCATCGTATCTTTTAAAATAAAAATCGAAAAAAAAATTCGTCTGCGCTAATAAATTGGCCCCATCGAACCATGCAATTCCATATTTTTTTTATTTTTTTATCTCCCATATGTTAGGAGATATCCTGCTGTCCAGTCTACCGTGGGACACCCTGTATATATATGTACATATGTATGTTGCACTGTACAGCCGCTACAGTTTCCGGGGTGAAGCTCGTACTCTTGGCAACATCTGCTGTAAGAACGACCGCTACTGTTTCCGGGGTGAAGCTCGTTACTCTTAGCTTATACATATCTGCTGCTAGAACGGCCGCTACCGTTTCCGGGGCGAATCTCGTTACTGTTGGCAGAGATTTGGAATGCTCGCTGGGCTGCGTGCGCCTCCTTTTATAGTAGGAAATTGGCGAGCTGACGCATGCGCAGTGAGTCGCTTTTCGATGTTTCGCTTTTTACTCGCTTATTATATATTATTTTGTTTTGCGCTTTTATCAGTATTTATAATTATTTATTTCTAATGTTTCTATAATGGTTGTTTCCCTAATATTCGCTTATTTTATAAATTATATATGAAAGTATTCAGAATGCTTATGCACCGTAATGTAGTATAGTTTCGTGGTAATCTAATACAGTTTCTATTGTATCAACGGTCGGTAATACTGGGTCCAAGTCCCAGTGGGACGTTACAACTTTGTAAACTCAATCCTTGACTGTTATAAATTGTGATTCTATAATTCAGAAACATTGAAAATTGTTTTCTAATAACAAATGCCCTATCCACTACTTCAAATTTAACGCTTACTCTTTCAATGAAATACTCTAATCCCCAGGATAGAAGGAGATTAATTTTCTCTACATAATCGGTAGACATATCTTGTACAACTGAAATTACCTTAGCTATGGTACCATTCACAAGACCCAAAGTAGCATCAATGTTACGCCTTATCACAACGTTTGCTTCAATCTTAATTACATTTTCCTTTGAAAGTCCAGCAGTTTTAGAATTATCGTCATCAGTATTGGACAATACTTTTGATACTTTCTTTCTCACATACTGAATACAGTCAATCGTATCTTCGGTAATTAATAATTTCTCTTTTGCTGTATTGCGATTTAATATTCCAGCATTAAGTACGTCACACATATGACGAATAGGTAATAAACAAACAATTTACAACGGAAAATCATTAATAAAATGACATAATTGGTTTAATCTGAGTTCATACGAATCACCAGTAAAAGATATTTTTCTATTCTCAAAAATCTCGCAATCCGATTTTGTCAATAGATCAATACGAATTCTTGACAACAACTGAGATGATCATGCCGGCCGATATGTGGTTCCGAAGGAAACCAGATTTTTCTGGGATTCAGATGTTCGGGGCAAAAGCCTATGCGAATTGTCTAACGTACACAAGAAAACTCAACGACAGAACAAAGGAGCATGTCTCTGTCGGAAACGGGTTGAACCGCTATCGTCTGTGGGACGCGAGGAGAAGAAACATAGTTCTCTCAAGGGATGTTATAGTCGAGAACGGAAAATATGGACTTGCACGAAAACAAACAGAAATAAAACTGGATTTTTCAGAAGACAGTGAAACAGACGAAGGTCCAAACCAAATTGAAGATGAAGAGGAAGAAGAACAACCAGAAACGTATGTTACTGACACCGTACAAAAGGAACATGAAGAACAAGCAGCAAACAGCAAAGGTACAATCCTAAAAGTGGTGAATAAGTCCACCAGGCCAAAACGACAAACAAGAAGACCGGCCATCTGAGTGGCTTCGTGAATCTGACATACGAAGAAGTACTCACTGGTGAGAAAAATCCAAATGGGTAGAAGCCATACGAGAAGAAAAGGACTCACTGGCTAGGAACATCACTTGGACAGTAGTAGACACAAATAAAACGAATGGAGCTAAACTCTTAAATAACAAATGGGTATTCAAAGTAGAAAACGACTACAAGGCGAGACTAGTCGTATGCGGGTGCAAACAGGAATTTGGAATAGACTACACCAGGGGTGAACACTAAATCTGCTCTAGGGCAGTCGGTGCGCCCTCGAGCTCGACCGTGGTATGCTCATCCCCCACTTCTCGGTATAAGGTCTCATGGTGGGGAACTCTATGATTGCAAAGGCCGTATGCCCATTACAACTACAAGCATACACGCGATAAATATACAAGACCAAACGAAAACGTACAGAATGTTATATACGTGAATATACATATATTTCTATGTATAATTTGTTAATATTTATTAATCGTGGATTCATTTTTCTTCAATTTGAAACCTTGAGTATTCCGACATACACAGCTGCATCACTGTGTGCGTTAGCGATCTTAAATGGTGGGTTAAAATTGACTCAGGCATAGGATACGGAGGGTTAATTGCGATTTGAAAAATGTTTAAATTTTTGTGGGCAATAATAATAATTTTGTTCAAAGTTATAATGATAGCAGTAAGAAGGGTTTAAAAAAGATTGTTCCTGGAGAACATGATTCTGGCTGTCGTAGTCATCGGAAACAAAAAGCGCAATTTTTTTTTAATATACATGAGTGTGGTTATCGTGTGAACTAGAATGAAGAAATTATTTGCAAAATCCAATTTTGCAACACAGAAAACTAACAAATGCTTTTCCAAAAAATAAATGTTTTCATTTGAAATACAACCATTTTCGGGCTTTTCAACATTATTCATTCAACATTAACTAAAGTTCAAACGATAACCACACTCGTATAGATTAAGAAAAATTGTACGTTTTTTGTTTCAGATGATTATGACAGCCAAAATCATGCTCGCTAGTGTTACGTCCCTAGTTCCTTATTTAAGCGCGATTTCGGGAATTTATATTTTTATCCGCTTTTGAACTAATCCTGGGATTTAACGCTCTGGGATAGTTGAGAATGATTGTTACGCGTATTATTGAACATACTTACTTTTTATAATGCGATGGGTCGCCAGGGGATGGGAGCGTTCGGGATGCCGTTAGTTTCTGGAGCTGGGTTGGATTTCGGTTGGGCCCAATCGCCGCAGTAAATCGTGACTCCTTTAACCCTTGGGTCGATGTTTTTTATCACAGGAGATGGGGTGACTCCCAACAAGGATCCTGTTGCTGGGGCGCACTTATAATTATTGTTTATTTTTCGTAATTGTACCTTTCGCCCGGCACGATTGCTTTTAGGCATCTGGGAATTAATTAAATCTTTTAGTTTTGTTCAAATGGAACTCGGTTTTCGCTTACACTCCAGAGGACACTGGTGGGCAGCTGTCTGCGCGCCAGTGATTCTAAAGAATCAGCCCAAACCATGGTTCGTTAATTATTCATTTTTTGTGAAATTTATGGATCGATTAGTATTAAATTGACCGCGTATACAGATTGATCTCTAGTATCTGGTGACATAGTGGGCAGCTGACTGCTCGCCAATGACACTTTCAACAGAGGAGAATCTGGATTTTCTTTATTCTCATTTCTACGGTAATTCAAAAATAACACTCCGAATGCCCAAAAGCTTAGGAAGGCTAGTAAAACACTCGAAACGCGTTAAATATGATTTTATCACTTTTATTAATAATAAAAACTTCACTTACAACTTTTACACTTTGAAGATATAAATCGTGGACACTGAAGCGAAATGTTTAAATGGTTCCGATAATTATTATGGTAATAATATAATAATATGAGCTCCGCGGGTGGTCAATCCCTTTTTATAGGGCAATTGGTCACTCCTACTCTAGGATTTGTCACATGACAAATCATAGGTGGGAGAGCCCACCCCACAGCCTCCACCTGGTATCTTCCAGGAAGAATCTTCCCATCGCGCTATCTGAGAATCTGTTTACGATTTAGTCACGTTCCTCCGTGGCCTTTTATGTGTCTTTCCTCGCGACTAATATGTATTATTTTTAGATTCCCAGCGGCGACGATAGCAAGATTCTTTATACATGTTTAGATTTATATGTTTATTATATTTTCTGTACGGTTGATTCCGTGCAGCTTACGTACTAGGGTTTGAAGTTAAGTATATGATATGGGTATCGGTGATCGAGTATCGGGAAATAGACGGGAGGGCAATCTTCTGGCGAGGACCAGGGGCACAGCTCTGCGAAGGTGGTGTCGACTCCGCTGGTTGATAAGGCCCTCCGTCCCATGCTGAACGTCAGCTGGTGCGGTCAACGAGCTGGTGTACTGCTGACTGTCCGCTACCTCCTTGATGCTGGCTGTCCTGTTCGTTGTTGCCGTTCGAATATTCCTTGCTCGATCTCTTCTTATTGTAACTTATTATGATAATGCCTTATCGGCAATTTGTTGCACAATATGTAGTATGATGTTTTCATACGAGGTTGTTATACTACCTCAGAGTACGGAATAGTAAATAAAAATGAATTAAAGGTTAAATAATATTTGATTCTACGTCGCGGGACGTGACACCTCCCCCTTTAGAAAGCAAATTTCCAGAAGAAATTTGTTTTAATTCTTGGATGGCTTCTTTGAATTCCCTTGCCGCTGGAGTTGGTTGTCGTCCCTCGTCAGTTGTTGCTGGTTGATCTGCATTCTGCGATGATGGTTGTTTTTTCTTGGCCAAATATAATATTAAAGTTGTTATGGAGGTCCAAATTGCTCCTAACAAGTGTAATCCGCATCCGTAGACTGCATGTATTTGATATCCGTGTATAATGGTATCAAATATTGTTTTTATTATTTTAATGATAATAAAAACTCCAAGGAGTCCTGCGGTGACTGTTCCAAATTTAAGGAATCCGTTCCAGAATTTGGCTGCTGCATTCTCGGCTAATGTGATGATGGTTTCTTCGTCCATAATTCCCATTATTGAAATTGATCCTGCGGGAATATTTTTCCCGGATACTCCTCTGGCGAGTGTGTTTAATACGGCTGCCTTTTCAGCAGGGAACATAATGTGGTCCCTTAAATTTTCCAGTTCCTTCTGTGTATATATCCCGCTGGTTGCGAGATCCGAAGGAGATGTGTAGTGCCAACTGAGTTTTGTTTTTGGATATAATAATTGAGGTGGACGGACTTCAATCGGGTGTGGTGAAATTCTGTGCCATGCTTGGTCGATTTCATACATGACTGGTAGAATGGGACTACATTCTCTATGTGTCCCTTGAGCGGTTAAAATATGTGTCTTCGGTGTTAAGAACATTGAATTATTTTTTAACCATACAGGCAATTCTATATAGCATTCATCTGTTTGGCGTATTTTAACTTGAACAGAAATGCATTTTATAATGTGAATCACTTCACCAGCTACTAGTGCCATATGTCCCGGTGTTTTCGTGACTATATTAGCAAATTCGTCTGGTTTCAGCGTAGCAATTATTAGAGCATTGTTTAATATTTGTTGTTCCAATAAGCATTTTTGTATAATGATGTCTCTGTATAGGGTTTTCAATTCAGTTCTTATATGTTTCTCCACGTAGACAAATTTGGAATTCACGTACGTGAAAATATCCAAATTTTCTACTGGGATTTTGTGTAAAGATGCAAAAATTCTTTCCTTCGTTGTTTCCAAGATAAATAACTTTGGATGTTCCGTTTGTATGAGCGTATAACCACATAGATGTTGCTCTCCTATTGGAGTTAAAGCGAACGTAATATCTTGTGTAGTCAATGCATATACGGAAGGTGATTTTTCTTCGGCTTGGCTGGTATCGGTAATTTTGGATGCCAGCCCTTCGTAGAGTACATCATAGCGATCGAATTTGCAAGTCGATGGTGGAAAGGAGTGCCAGAACGTGTGTCCGTCCTCGTTGTCCACGCAAAATCCGTTTTGAAAATAGCATATAGTTCCAGATTTCAATATGATTTTGTTGTGCTCCAGTCGTACTGGTACTAGAGCAGTTTTGAGTGTTATTTTCGCCATTGCTTGTACTACTACCTTTTCCCATGATCCATAAGGGTCGGAAAATTGTGCTCCGGTACATTTTCCATCTGCGGTGAGTGATCCAGCCATGGTGAATGTCCGGGTTGATGTTTGGTTCATTTTGAGTCCTATCAAATAGACGTTGTTACCAATGACGGTGGATCCGTATCCATGCATATCTCGGCATTGACGTTCGGTTAAATCTTCGAGGTATTCATTTAATCCGTTGTGTACTGCGGAAATGTGTGAATGCATTCCGCAATAATAAATGGTTCTTGAAATTATCAGCTTGCATTGGATGACTTCCACGTAGTTGAAGTCCGAGAGTTGCAGAAGTTGAATGTAGATTTCCTTTGTAGTTGTGGAGATTGGGTTGATTTCGCAATCTCCTACTGAATTTAATGAGACGGTTGTCACGTTTAAATGTTGCCCATTGCAATCGTATCCAATGAGGGCCCAAACGAGTTTCACGTTGATTAGAATTATCCATGGTAAAATCATGGTAATTCCCCTTTTAACAAAAAAAAATAATAAAATTTGTTTTGATCTATCGTTATTTTAATAACGATTCATAATATTCCTTTTAGTATTTCGTACTCTCTTAATCTTATTCTATTTATAGTAGACTCTTTATGAATACCTAGTCGTCGTTCTATGTATCTCCTCTCGCAGGTAATCATATCAGATTCATTTCGACGATTAAGCATATGCAGCCTCTTCATTACGTTGGTAGCTACCGTAGTGTAACCATCCGTTTATTATCTTTGGAAAATCTAACGTAAGTTTATTTAGAAATTGTTACTTATTTTACCTTTATGCAGAAATCTAAGTAGGCTATCTTATTTATTATTTCGTAGATGTCCGATAGAAGTCAGAACAGCCAAATACGGCGATTATGGCGTTTAACTAACAGTCTTGCGCACTAGGCAGATTAGTTATTTGCAGAGGCGTATCGGACACCCGAGATCGGTAGTGTTTGCCGATTTAGAGCATCCTCCCTGTACTCTTCTTAAGGAAGATTATGAAAAATTTTATCTTAGGGTACAGGGGGATATCCTCGCCTTTTATGGGGAGTAGAATATTGTAAACCTTTCGAAAATATATATATATCAAAATTCTTGGAATTTAATATATAGTCTCGTTTATTTGATTTTTACCATTTTCTTTGACTATTTTAGATTTTTCTAGTTCAGGGAGAAACACTAGTCCTTTATGGATTATAGGTATTTTTAATCGATAAAGTGCGATTTGAGAAAAATTCTCAACATACATATATATAACATTCATATTATATCAACTTATTATTACTATGTTTACCACCTATTTTCTACAATCTTGTAATCTCCATCAATTAATCTATTATATTCCTGGTTCGTTAGTTTCAAATATTCCTCAGTACACCCGGCGCATTCTACTGCCGCTCCAATCCATGCGATGTCTTCATCGCATAGATCGCAGGAAGAAATTAGCTGGGCTTCCTCGTCAGCACAGAGGGCATGTAAATGTTCTTCGATCACGTATCCTTCGGGTTCCGTTATTTTTATATAGCATTCAGCACAGATACACATAGTGTTGGATACATAGATTAGGTATCGGTTTTGTCGGACGCAATAAAGTGATAATAGTCTTGAGTAAGTCTCGGGGAAATTTTGGGGAAGTACGCCGTCTATAGGGCCACGATGTTTTGGATAGCCTGGTTCTTTGGGGTCGTGTAGTACTCCCATCTTGATTAAGTTTGATTTTCTGTAATCATTCCGACGTCCATTTCCTATTACTAGACTATAACTTTTGTGTGGGTTTAACAATACAACTCACAACAGATTTGGGGGTAAATATATATATATTTTTTCGTATTATAAATAATACATATTTATTTTATCACCAACGGGTTATTATATCTAGGCACCCCCCTCTATTTATATGATCCCATTCTTCCGGGCCCATTTCAAAGTATTCCTCTATGCATTCTTGGCATCGACTCGCCGGTTTAACCGAGGCTATCTGGGTATTGCACTTAAAGCATGTTGATGCTGTTAGGGTGGTCGTATATAAGCATACACTATGCCACCCTCCTTCTTCGTAATACTCTTTTTCACCTTCAGTAGTATCTTCATAACAGTTTGTACATATGCGTAGCTCATCATATGTGTAAATTGTGATTATTGCTTTTTGTATACAATACATATTCATTAGGGGGCGATAGGCTTCCGGGTAATGGTGGGGGAGGACCCCATCTATCGGCCCGTAAAACTCCAAATCTTCTTCTATTTGCGCCTCTAATGGGAGCTTCATATCTGGAATAATTATAAATCTCTATGACTTATACCAAATTTAAGTAAATTGTTCATAACTTGATTTTGTCTGGATATATATATATATGTACATTGAGGGGTAGGTTTCTTCCTTTCTCTCTCCCCTTTTTTTTTTATATATATTCCACGGCAATTACAGCCCCGCGTAACAATCGACGGTTTCCTGCCGGGTTTAGCGAAACGCATTTATTCATGCATTGCGTACATGTTACCGCGGGTCTTCTAAATACCATTCCGACCCCGCATTTGGTACATATGGATCCTTGTAATAACCCCATATAGTTACAGAGGCTATGACCCGCGGTTTCTATGTATTGATTTCTTTCACATTGGTCGACTTGATCATAGCATACTTCGCAAATTCGTTGGTGATCGCGAATGTATATAGATGCTGTAGCTCGTATTAGACAGTAAAGGTGCTCTAGTCGGGTGTAGAGGGGTGGAGTGAGGGTTGATATCACCTCCTCTATTGCCCTACTATAATTTACCTCTATCTCTTGAGAAACTTCGACCGGGAGTTTCATTGTCTGTAATAGATGATACTCTAAGTATTTGATTTGTTTAATTACTTTGTATACGACTTTGTTTTAATTACTAATTAACCTGGATTAGACCTAATATATGCAAGTTTAAGTTTATTTATATGTACTGTACGGGTTGTCCCATCAGATAATATTTTGACATTCTGATTTGGTAACAATTCAAGTACTTTATACGGTCCTGAGTACTGATCTGCGAACTTTGTCCTCCGAGGTTCTTTCATGAGATATACTAAGTCTCCTGCTTTAAAATTTTGCGGATTAATTTTCCGATCATAATACTGTTTAGATTTGGCTTTTGCCTTTATCAAATTTTCTCGGGCTTGAGTTTGCAGATTAGTTATTTTGCGAAATAAATCTCTAAGGTATTCGGCATATGTGGGTTCCAAATCTTCACCAATAGGTTTTTCGCTCGAAGGTTCTCGTGCAATGCATCCGAAAACTAATTCATGCGGTGAAAATTTAGTACCCTCGTGTACTGCGGTATTATATGAAAACATTGCTAAATCTATCCAATCGTCCCAATTTTCGTCGTTCGTCGTATATTGTTTTAAATATTCGGTTAATACGTGATGCGATCTTTCTATCGAACCGTTACTCTGTGGATGATAGGCTGTAGTAACATAACGCTTAATTTTGAATCGTTTAGCGACGATTTTTATCAAGTTTGAAGTAAAATTTGTTCCTTGATCGGTTAAAATAGCTTTAGGTGATCCGAATCGGCAAATAAACCGTTTTATAAATACATCCGCTATATCGGCAGAGGTGGTTCGGGCTAAAGGTATCGCTATTGAATATTTTGTTAACAAATCTTGTATCGTTAATATGTGTGTTCTTCCTTTTCTAGTTTTTGGTAATGGTCCAACAATGTCCATACTGATTTTGTCGAACGCTTTGCCTGGAGTGTCTGTCAAGACCATTGGTTGTTTTGTTTTTATTCTTGTTAATTTTCTCATTTGACAGTCTTGGCATTCTCTGATGAATTTTTGTATTTCCTTTTTCATATTCTCCCAATAATAATTTTGACGTATTCTGTGGTAGGTTTTTGTAACTCCCTTGTGTCCTCCACTGGACGACGTATGTTTTTCTTTTATTATGTGTTCCCTCAGATTTTCGGGTGGTGTTACTACATCACCCGTACAAATTGTAATTGTTATTGGTAGTTCTTTGAAGACGTCTTTTAGTCTGTTTATAATATATTTCCATGGTACGTCCTCTATATTATGAGTTCTACTTATGGAGAATGATTGTAGGTTAAATTCCGTAACTGTGTCCCATAAAGACACTAGACTATTTAAAATGTTATCAGGTTGTATAGGAGTTCTTGAATCCTTTTTGATTGGTAGACTTATTATATATTTCGTTCCATCTGGTACTGACCGTGCCCTTTCTAGGGTAAGTTCTACATGATTTGGTAGCAAATTTTCTGTTTCTAATTCTTTGGCACCTCTATCAATTGGATTTCCATCCAATCCAATGAAAATGACTCTATTATCTTTTATTTTTGCCAAAGAATCCCTAGATTCTCTTATCACTAATTGGTTTTGATGAGGGATTGTATCCTCGCTTCTACTTGTCGTTGTTCTAGGTGATAATTGAGGTGGTGATGGAGGTGTATCTATTGTTTCTATTGATTCTTCTTCTTGTGGTGTTTCCGTGGTTTCAATTGATTCTTCTTCTAGTGACGTTTCTGTAATTTCTATTGGCTCCTCCACGGGTTTCCTTTTTAATGAAGGACCAGCTATTGGTGAATCACTTGATAGAGTTCTTTTCCGTTTTTGTTCCAAACTTCGAGATGTATCTGATAATAGTGTATTTAATTCCATATCTTCATCTTCTGATTCTTCTTGTATTGGTATGCGTTTACGTCTTCTTTTTGGGAATTCTAAATGTTTGAGTTCCCTATTTGGAAAATCCAAATGTCTGCTTCTTGTCATTGGTCCTTTAAAGTCTTCCGGTAAAATTAACGGTAAGTTTTTCTTTTGAGGTGGTTCGCCTTCTGGAGGATCCTCCTCCTCCCTTGCTCTTATTGGTAGGCATACTTCTGGTGGGTTTCGAGACAACGCATCAGCGTTGAGGTTACTTTTTCCTTTTTTATAGTTTATTTCGAATTCGTAATCAGATAGTTTAAGTTTCCATTTCCAAATTCGAGAATTTGGATCTTTTATTGAATTCATCCATACCAGAGGTTTGTGGTCTGTTTCTATTTTAAATTTACGACCATATAAATAAGGTCGAAAATGTGTTACGCAGTAAATAATTGCTAAACATTCCTTTTCAATCGTGGAATATTTTTGTTCTGCTGAATTTAATAAGCGGGACGCATAAGCAATAGGAAGATCGTCGCCGGTAAAATCCTGACTAAGCACTCCTCCTATGGCGTAACCTGAAGCGTCCGTCGTTACCTTGAACGGCTGTGAAAAATCTGGATATTGAAGTAATGGTTTGGATATTAGAGCCTTCTTTAATATTTGGAATGCTTCCTCTTCTTCTTTGCCCCAAATAAATTTCGTTGTCTTTTTCAACAAGTTAGTTAGTGGTTTCGATTTTCTTGAGAATTCCGGTATAAATCGTCTATAGTATCCAATTAATCCCAAAAATTGTTTAATGTTCTTTGGTGTTTTGGGTTTAGGAAAATTCTCTGCTGCGTCAATCTTCTTCGGATCTGGTTTTACTCCGTGTTCGTCAATTATGTGTCCTAAGTACATCACTTCACGTCGTAAGAATTCACATTTATCCGGTTGAAGCATTAATTTTGCATCTCGTAGTCTTTTCATTAATCTTGTAAATTTTATTTCGTGTTCACGAAGAGATCTGGAATATATTACAATGTCGTCCAGATAAACAAAAAGTTCGGTTCCTTGAAGTCCCGATAGAACATTATTCATGAGGCGTTGAAATGTTGCAGGTGCATTTTTCAAACCAAAGGGCATTCTTGTAAACTGATAATGTCCATATGGTGTAGAAAATGCTGTCTTGTGTGCGTCTTCTGGTGCCATCTTAATCTGATGAAACCCTGATGCTAAGTCGAATGTAGAGAAATATTTTGCACTCCCTAATTGATCTAATATCTCAGTAATATTTGGTAGGGGATACGCATCGCCTATCGTCTTTTCATTTAATTTTCGATAATCGATTACTAATCTCCATCGTTTTTTACCTTTTGAATCTGGTTTTTTAGGAACGATCCATAATGGAGAATTATATGGAGATGTGGATGATTCTACCACACCAGTTTCCAATAGTTCTTTTATTTGTTGATTTATTTCGTCCTTATGAATTGGTGGATATCGATACTGCCGAGTATTTATCGGTATATCATCCGTAGTATGAATTCTATGTTGTATACTATCTGTTCCTTCCAAAGTTTCTCCTGTTAAATGAAATCGATCTTCATTTTCCTTTATTAGTTGCATCACATTTTCTTTTTCTTCCTCGTTTAAGTGATCTAATCGCAGTAGTTTCAAGATTTCCTCAAATCGATTTTCCTTCGATATCTTTGTCGTATTACATCGTTTAGTGGGACGTTCTTCAAATGGAAGTATTTCAATTGTAGGTACCACAATGTGATAATCTTCATCCGTACTATTTACTATTCTCATATGAGCTTTTCCTTCTCGATTTGTTACTAATGCATTTCCCAAATAGATTCCTTCTTTTATGTGTAATTTTCCTACGTATCCTTCACGCAGTTCTGGATTTGCAATATTAATGTGGAAAGGGACTGAACTTCTTTTTGGCACGAATATCTTCTCGTATGTATTAAAGGGAATATAGGTTTTTCCCCACTTGATTTGCCTTTTTGCATAATCGATGCTAGCTTCTTGATGTAACAGAAATTCGGATCCTAAGATTCCGTCTTCATCGTCAAACAGTGTGTCGTTTACCACGTGGAAATTCACTGGATGATTCGCAATCATTATTGATGCAGTCCCTAAGGTAGCTTGATTCGAATCGATTATTCCACGGATATATATGATTTCTTGAGTGTTGACGATTGTCGATGCTGTTACCATTGATTTCTTGATGAGGTTGACGTCGGATCCCGAATCAACCATTAATCGTGCCTTCCCTTCCAGATTAGGAGATGCTATTAGTATTGTTGGAATATTTCGTACGGTATTTATTGGAACAGTTACTGTTCGTCTATTTCTTCGTCTTCTTCCTCCATCGAGTCCCTCTTGGTTTGTTTTTCCTTCACTGACTTTTCCTCGATTTCCAACGTCGGTTTCCAGGGCGTTGATTTTCCTGATGGTTTTATTTCTCCCGCTTTTGGGACTTCTATTTTCATTATTTTCTGGCGCTGTGGAGAGTTCCCACTCCGGATTGCGCCGGACGTTTCCGGATGGCCCTGCTCGTTTCCCTGGTTCATTCTTGAATACGGGACTATTTCTCCTGACTCTATTTTAGCCTTGAACTTGAAACAATCCTTAATCAAATGTCCCGGTTTCTTACAATAATTGCAAGAAATTTCTAATTGATTCGATGGTGAAGCTGCTGCTCCGTTGTTTCGCGATGAATTTGATTGCCATGCGTTATTTCGCGGCTGATTGCTTTGCCATCCACTATTTCGCGGTTGGTTATTTTGCCATTTTGGTATGGCTCCTTCATATCTTGGGGGACCGAAGTTTGGTTTATTTTGGGGTACCGGCGGGTACCCTCTCTGATCGCGGGACACGGGTTGTTGACGGTTATATGAACTTGTCTTCATTCTTTCGTCTTCAATTTTGACTTCTTTATCTATTTTAACGGCTAGAACATAGATCTCATCCAGCTCTAGTTCTTGACTCTCCTGTCTCAAGCGTAAAGAAATTTCTCGAGGTAATCCTTTAATAAAAGCTTCCTGTGTGTCCGTATTAATGTTTTCTTGAATTGTAGCGGATATTTCTTCATGATCTCGTTTTTCTCCGTCCATTATAGCTAAACGCAAATCTTGAACGCGAGTTATATAATCGAGAATATTTTCTCCTGGTTTTTTAAACGTATTCCCCAATTCGCCTTTATACTGATTAACATTTTTACACGGCGCGAAGTACTGTTTCAATTTATTTCCGAATTCGTCTAAAGTAGTTAGATCGGAGTCGCCTATCGCAATTAAAGCATGTCCGCGTAATTTGTTCATTAGTAATTTTGTTAATTGCATTTCTTGCTGAGGGGCTAACATTGATTTTGCCCGTTCACATGCTTTTAAAAATTGAAAAACAGATGGTCGATAGCCATCAAATAAAGGAACTGCTTCTAACGCGAGTTTAATTGGAATTTTTCCGTCCGTCGGATCCTGTTTAGATTTAGGGTCGCGAATTTCCAATTCACGTGATACTGGACGTTTTTCGACCGGATTTGGGGTATTTAAGTTAGATTTGATACTGTGAACGTCTTCGGCACCTTTTCTCTCTAGTCTTTTCACTCTTGCTGTTATTGTCTCTAGATGCTCGAATTTTTCATCCCACAAAGTTAATATTGTGAGGAGTTGAGATAAAGTTTCGGCAGGGGATAAATCACTCCTAGCTTGTAAAGCTGACTTTGCTTGTCGAATTATTTCTGTTTGCCTTCGCAATTCCTCCTCGTCGTCGTTTTCACCGTGGTCCGACATGATTCTTGATTTTACACGCTTGATTTTACTGATTTTACTTCTCAACTATTGCGGATTATCCCACCGCTGCCACCATTTTTTATGTTGTTACGTCCCTAGTTCCTTATTTAAGCGCGATTTCGGGAATTTATATTTTTATCCGCTTTTGAACTAATCCTGGGATTTAACGCTCTGGGATAGTTGAGAATGATTGTTACGCGTATTATTGAACATACTTACTTTTTATAATGCGATGGGTCGCCAGGGGATGGGAGCGTTCGGGATGCCGTTAGTTTCTGGAGCTGGGTTGGATTTCGGTTGGGCCCAATCGCCGCAGTAAATCGTGACTCCTTTAACCCTTGGGTCGATGTTTTTTATCACAGGAGATGGGGTGACTCCCAACAAGGATCCTGTTGCTGGGGCGCACTTATAATTATTGTTTATTTTTCGTAATTGTACCTTTCGCCCGGCACGATTGCTTTTAGGCATCTGGGAATTAATTAAATCTTTTAGTTTTGTTCAAATGGAACTCGGTTTTCGCTTACACTCCAGAGGACACTGGTGGGCAGCTGTCTGCGCGCCAGTGATTCTAAAGAATCAGCCCAAACCATGGTTCGTTAATTATTCATTTTTTGTGAAATTTATGGATCGATTAGTATTAAATTGACCGCGTATACAGATTGATCTCTAGTATCTGGTGACATAGTGGGCAGCTGACTGCTCGCCAATGACACTTTCAACAGAGGAGAATCTGGATTTTCTTTATTCTCATTTCTACGGTAATTCAAAAATAACACTCCGAATGCCCAAAAGCTTAGGAAGGCTAGTAAAACACTCGAAACGCGTTAAATATGATTTTATCACTTTTATTAATAATAAAAACTTCACTTACAACTTTTACACTTTGAAGATATAAATCGTGGACACTGAAGCGAAATGTTTAAATGGTTCCGATAATTATTATGGTAATAATATAATAATATGAGCTCCGCGGGTGGTCAATCCCTTTTTATAGGGCAATTGGTCACTCCTACTCTAGGATTTGTCACATGACAAATCATAGGTGGGAGAGCCCACCCCACAGCCTCCACCTGGTATCTTCCAGGAAGAATCTTCCCATCGCGCTATCTGAGAATCTGTTTACGATTTAGTCACGTTCCTCCGTGGCCTTTTATGTGTCTTTCCTCGCGACTAATATGTATTATTTTTAGATTCCCAGCGGCGACGATAGCAAGATTCTTTATACATGTTTAGATTTATATGTTTATTATATTTTCTGTACGGTTGATTCCGTGCAGCTTACGTACTAGGGTTTGAAGTTAAGTATATGATATGGGTATCGGTGATCGAGTATCGGGAAATAGACGGGAGGGCAATCTTCTGGCGAGGACCAGGGGCACAGCTCTGCGAAGGTGGTGTCGACTCCGCTGGTTGATAAGGCCCTCCGTCCCATGCTGAACGTCAGCTGGTGCGGTCAACGAGCTGGTGTACTGCTGACTGTCCGCTACCTCCTTGATGCTGGCTGTCCTGTTCGTTGTTGCCGTTCGAATATTCCTTGCTCGATCTCTTCTTATTGTAACTTATTATGATAATGCCTTATCGGCAATTTGTTGCACAATATGTAGTATGATGTTTTCATACGAGGTTGTTATACTACCTCAGAGTACGGAATAGTAAATAAAAATGAATTAAAGGTTAAATAATATTTGATTCTACGTCGCGGGACGTGACACTAGCAACAAACTTTTTTTCAAACCCCTTTTACTACTACCATTATAACTTTGAACCGAATTACTATTATTGTATACAAAAATTTGAACATATTTTTCAAATTTCAATTAATAAACGTACAGAGATTGAAATTATAATACTCAATACTTTTCATTTAAAAATTTCCCAAAATGTGCCTTACTTTCGGAGCGATTTAAAATTTCCGTACTCTTTATTTGAGCTATTTCTATTATTCAAACCTTAAAATGAATTTTTTTATTAAAAGATGAATATTTTGATACTGTACATTGATGAACTTTGTTAAAATTAGAATCCACTCTCGGCCAGTACCGTGGACGCTGTAGCAGCCTTCGATAAAAAATATTTTTCAGAGTATGATCTAAAATCTAAAGTCTAAACGTAATCACATTTCTCGCTAGATTTTTCGATAATTATATCAAGTTGCGACAAAGAAACACGCACTATTTACAAATCAATTAGGCGCAGCGTGCACGTTACCGTTCGATGGAAACTACGGAAAAGTGGTGGTCTTTTCAAATAGAATAGAACAAATAGAACCCACCACCGATTCTACTGAAATGACGGTTAAATGTTGCAAATAAAGAGTACGGAAATTTAAAATGAAAACAAGAAATTAT
Organism: Andrena haemorrhoa; assembly: GCA_910592295.1. Classification (NCBI taxonomy): domain Eukaryota; kingdom Metazoa; phylum Arthropoda; class Insecta; order Hymenoptera; family Andrenidae; genus Andrena; species Andrena haemorrhoa. The sequence goes on from OU342943.1 coordinate 28,988,043, forward strand.
GAATGTACATTTTTCATTGTTAAACAAGTTACAGAAGAACTTTATTTAACTTTTTTTATGTAGAATTTAGTTCGTATATCTGAAAAATCGAAGAACCGTAACGGGTAATTATCATTTTTCGTGATCTAATCGGATCTTGACAAGAATATAAAATTTAAATATGAAGTTTCATTGAAATCCATTTTGCCGTTTAAACGTATTCGTGTTAACAAATATATGAGATATTTAAAAAAAGCTCTTTTCTAAATAGTCAAAACGTGATCAGAAGGTTTTAAAACGTGATTTCCGTAACAAAACTTTATCCACATTTTTTTTCATTACAAGAGTATTACACATGTGTCAGAAAGTGAAAAGTGTATCTCGAGGCACTCAAGAAGATCGTGCCCGGCCGCGTGTCTCTTGCACCTCGCCATGGATCACAGCGTTTCAAGAGCGAGAGAGAAAGACACACATTCGTTTTCTCTCTCGTCTTTCCGACGTTGTCCGAAGCGCCGAGCTCACGGACACGCGACTCCGGCGTAGTGTGCATGCGAGGTGGGGGAAATTCTCGAGAGATCCCGTCCTTGAAATGGCATCACTGCCCAGTGGCAGCCTGTGACGCTCCGCTCTCACTACTCCAGGCGCTCCCCACTCCGTGGCGAACTCGCTTGTCCTTCGACTGAGCTGAGCTCGAGCTCGAATGTGCGCTCGCGCCCGGAATTGGGGGTCCTGTGCATACCTGGATTACACGGAGCCGTACAGCCCGGTGGTGAACATAAATTCATTATGCGTGTTGTTCGCTCTGGCAGCCTCAAGAAACTCTAACAACATAGGTTTTCATGTGAAAACAGCCTTTCTGTATGGAGAATTAAGCGAAGAAATCTACATGAATATGCCAAAAGGGTATGGGCAGAAGAATCAAGCGTGCAAGTTAAAAAAGAGTCTGTATGGGTTAAAACAGGCACCAATCAAATGGAACATGAAATTTACAAATTTTCTGAAAGACAATAGCCTACGAGAAACACAATCGGGGAGGTGCATGTTCAAAAATGAAAGCGGATCAATTATTCTCGCACTGTACGTGGACGATGGAATAATAATTGGCTCAGATAAAACAGAAATGAAGAAATTACTCAACTCGTTGTCAGAGAGTTTGAAATTAAAATTAACGAAAATCTAAGAACGTTCATTGGAATAGAAGTTAACGAAACAAAAGAACAAATCGAACTGAAACAACAAGAGTACATTGAAGACGTATTGGAAAAATTTAGGATAAGCGATTCCAAACCGTTCAGAACCCCAATTGAAAAGCCTCGAAAAGGAGAAAAAAATACGGACTTGAAAACTAAATTTCCGTATAGAGAAGCAGTGGGGATCATACTGTAAGCGGCGAATAGAACAAGACCAGACATATCATTCGCGATTGGCTATGAAAGCTGATTCGTGGGAAAGACGATTGACATCGCGAACGTGAAGAGGACACTGAGGTAATTGAATGGAACGAGAAATCGAGGGATTGCCTTCAAACGCGAGCAGGACGAACAGCTGCTGCAAGCATACTGCGATTCGGATTATGCGGGAGACGAGGACACAAGACGAAGTATAGGGTATCTGATTCTATTCTGTGGGGGCCCGATTTCATGGTGCTCACGAAGACAACCAATTGTCGCCCTTTCAAGCACCGAGGCAGAATTCATTGCTGCTGCCGAATGCTGCAAAGAATTATTGTACTTGAAAGGTTTAATAACTGAACTAACGAGTAAAAAGGTAAAAACAGAACTTCACGTCGACAATCAAAGTACAATTAAGCTCATACAAAAGGGGGTAATAAACAAACGAAGAAAACATATCGATGTCAGGTATAAGTTTATTACCGAAAGAGTAAAGTCAGAGGAAATAGAAATTAAATACCTACTGTCCGACGGAAGACCAATTGGCGGACGTATTTACCAAAGCTGTGAATAAGGTTACATTTGAGCAACATGTAACGTCCCACTAGGACTTGAACCAACCGTCGGTATAATAGAACTATTCTACATTATCATTAAGTCACTCTATGCTACCACGCATCAACATTGTAAATACTTTTATACACATAATTTATGAAACAAGCGAATATTAGGAAAACAAACATTATAGAGACATTAGGAATAATTAATTATAGACACTGATAAAAGCGCAAGACAAAATAACATATTGTTGCGAGCACCGGGTATAGGGCTATGCATGGCCTGCTGGTGCTCGCAGCTGAAGAGAGAAGACGGTCGGCCTCCATCAAGAGGACGATCAAGAGGCCGACCAGAAGACTGTCTTGTGCCGAACGCCATTGCGTTCGGACGTACGGGTTGTACCATTGTATTACAATATAGCTCTGTGTACCGAAATATAGTTCAGTCGTGCTCAATTGTACACCCGTATTTATTATTCAACCCCTTTGCGTCGGGGCGGCGTGTCCTGGAAACGCCCCGGCGCAACATTGGTGTCAGAAGTGGGATCCGTAGCCGCGGATCCCGAAGATACGCAAGGAGCTGTTGCGTGCGATACGCAAGGAGCCGTTGCGTTCGATCCAGCCTGCAGCGGCAGCAACGAGGGACAGCCGCCAGCGGCGGCGACAACGAGGGACAGCCGCCAGCAGCGGCAGCAACGAGGGACAGCCGCTGAAGCAGCGGCAACATCGGGGGACGGCTGCGGAGCAGCAGCGACGGCGCTCGACGCCCGTCGACACCGAGGGATGGACGCAGCAAGAGCGGCGACGGCGGTCGAGGCCCGCCGACATCGAGGGACAGACACAGGGACAGCGAGAGCGGCGATGGCGGTCGAGGCCCGCCGACATCGGAGGCTTCGAGGCTTCGGCGAAGCTGCTGCCGGAAAAGAAGGAGTCCAGGAGGCCATTGCTGGGTCGGCTTCTACGCACTGAAGTTGGCTCTCTCGCGAGTATCGAGCGCGATTTTGACACATTGACGTTTTGACATTGACGTTTTGACTTCTTCCGAGATGGGGAGACCGGTTTTCCGTGAGGACGGCGTGAGTCGTCGAAGGCTATCCTGATACAACGCTCAGCAATGCCGATTCGACTTGCAGCTGCAAGAGGAATCGAGGGGCTCGTCGGATTCGGGGAATTATCAACACAAGAGGCCGAGTTTCGACGCTATAGAGGGAGCGTCGGAGTGTTGGTGGTGGAGGTGCGACTTCGACAGGGGCGCAGGGACGTCCGGGAGTGCACGGACCACACCAAGGGTGGGTGTACGGCTCTGGGTGGCGGTCGGGGATCCATGCAGTTGAGTTGCTGGCGAGCGGCGTCCCCAGGAGCGCGGGCACCACCGAAGCAACGTGGAGGCGCCTGGGGTGCGCGGAGTTGCTGAGCTGCGACGAAGGAAGTTCGAGGGCGAACATCGTCGCAGAAAGGCCGAGTGCGAAGTCGCGACGGAGGGAATTCGAGGTCGAATACCGTCGCAGGATCGCCAAACCCCCGAGAGAGAGCCCCGAAGAGTGGAGTCGTTCAATCGAGATAGGCCGTTCGTCGACTGAAAGTCGAAGAAATCTCTTGCTTAAGAAATGTTTCTTTCGAAGATTAGTTTTAATCTAATCCAGTGGACTGGGCTGCGGAGGCTACCTTCGTAGCCCGGCCCCTTTTCTTGAGTTGTTTCAGGGACCTCCGGAGCCATCGATGGATTGGAGTTTCGACCAGGGTCACTGGAAGGACATCGAGGGCGAATCCCAAGGGGCTGTCCGTGGCTGAGGCCGCGAGCTGACTGCGAGGGATTGCAGCGTCGGAGCGTTGGAGCCGTCGTGGGACGTTCGATGAAGTGGAGTTCCAGGGACGTCGAGGGACAGGATGCCCACCCTGGGGACATCGACGGAGCAGAGCTCCAGGGACGTCGTGGGACCAGCGGGGACGCTTCGTCGAGGGACGCACCCGGCGTTCTCCGTGGATCTCGGCGCGGGACGCTTGGAAGAAGACGGCGCCGCCACAGTTCCGGAGGACGATCGACGAGGCCAGGATGCTTCGCCGCTGGACTTCCACCGTGGGAATTCGTGATGCTGCGGAATCGCCGTTGGACGACCGACTCCCAGGGACGGCACGAGAAGGATTCCGCCAACGAGGTCTTCCCCCAGAAGTTCCGCTGTACCCACGCCTTGCTCAGGGTTTTTCCGTGGTTTTCCCCTGAGCGAGAAGGCAAATGCCGAGGCGGATGTCTGAGGAAGCCACGGGGCTGCACGACCACTTCTTCAGACAGGGGTACGAGGTTTCCGAAGAGGATTCGACGCGGTCGGGACGCCCGCTTTTCTGGAGGGGGGAGCAGTGTTGCGAGCACCGGGTATAGGGCTATGCATGGCCTGCTGGTGCTCGCAGCTGAAGAGAGAAGACGGTCGGCCTCCATCAAGAGGACGATCAAGAGGCCGACCAGAAGACTGTCTTGTGCCGAACGCCATTGCGTTCGGACGTACGGGTTGTACCATTGTATTACAATATGGCTCTGTGTACCGAAATATAGTTCAGTCGTGCTCAATTGTACACCCGTATTTATTATTCAACCCCTTTGCGTCGGGGCGGCGTGTCCTGGAAACGCCCCGGCGCAACAATATAATAAGCGAGTAATAAGCGAAATATCAGGAAATAACCTACTGCGCATGCGCTAGCCCGCCAATTTTACAGTATACAGGGTGTCCCAAAAATGTCGGAGTTCCTTGAAAGGGGTGACTCAGGGGGTGATTTGAAACAACTTTTTCCTTAGCGAAAATATTGTCCGAAGTTTCGTTAAGGAGATATTAACAAAAACCCCCGACCAATCAGAGCGCGCGCCTTCCGCCCGAGCTCCCGCGGTAGCGTTGGCTACGCGGTAGGCAGCTGCGCTTGTACTACGAACGTACGAACAAGCAAGTCGGCATGCATCGAAGTAAATCGCGTTACACAGACTTTTTTTAAACAGAATCATAAATAATAATTGTTTGAGGTGAGAGGACAAGAAACACATAAATTTCATTTTCAAATAAGGCATAAACTGAATGGTAATGTAACAGAAAATGTACGACAAGTGAACGTAATTCGTTATTGAGGTAAAAATCCGTAGATTAATAACGGCCAACATAACTAAAGTTAAAAAATAATATCAGGTGTATGAATAAATTGTTTCCGACTGGATTTACATAATCAGTACAAAGCTACCGAATTTCTATCGCGGTGATATTCGTAAGCTGCCAGAAAAATGGCGAAAGGTAATTAACAGTAATGGAAATTGTTTGGATGATTGAAATGTTTTCATATTTTTTAAATCAAACTGTTATTGTACCTACCCTAAAATCGAACAGAATTTATTTCTACACCTAATAATCACCAATAAATTAAATAAAACTCACCCTTTCGGACAATCCTTTCCTTTCTTTTCGGAAAGCTGTGTCACTAAGTAGGTCACTGTACCGATCCTGGTCATCGGTGGACGAAAAGTTTTATGGTAGGGTAGCGCCCGGTGCTCAGCTGATCACAGGTATACGACACCACCCGAAGGTATGGGTCGTAACAACAAGTGCGTCCGGGTTAATGTACCGAATATTCACTTCACTGCACGGCCACTAACACTGATCACTTAATTTATTTTTCATGGAACGTGTTGTTCCTGCGTTATAAAAATTGTCTATGCACACCTCAGCACGTACGATCAGCTGTCTTTGGACGGCCTGCAAAGTTTGTGGTATTATGTTCGTCACCCCAGCGTAAATTCGTACAACGATGTTCAGAATAATTTTGACGCCAAACGCCGAATTGTACCCTAGCTTGGGCTTTGGATATGCGGGTATTCCCGTGAAAACGCCGTTGTTCTGGGCGTACACCCAGAACATCGCGTAATAGGTATTATTGGGCCGTGAACATTTCTGCGACGTGATTGCTAGCTGACTGACAGGATTTTTCCCAAGCAACTTCCTCTACCCCCAAGTACCGTCTCTCGTTCCATTATGAGTTAACTCCCACCAGGACAAGAGGCTTTAGGTAAAAAGAAGCCAGCACATTTTCGAATCACACGTGCTTCGCAGAAGTGCAACGAACGAACCGTCGTACACTTTCACAAAAGCCCGCGCTCAGTCCTTTTACTGCCAATGTACCCATTGCTTCGAGGTAGGCAGCAGACACCACGTGTTCCGGTTCGAAAGGGTCCGAAGAGAAGAGAAACAGAAAGTCTTCGAGTTGCTATAAAGAAGAAAATGCATACAATTCCTGTTTCCCCTTTCCGATATCCTGATTTCACGTCTGCTACGAGGCGGGACCAACTAAGCCATAAATTACCCAAAACTGCGCGTAGTTCCGCCTGCTACGTCCTACCTTCAAATTAAAGACGAATCCCTTATTTCCCGAGTATAAACACGCGCTCGAATTTCACAACAAAAGCACGCCTCGACGTATTCCGTGCGAGAAAAGGTGGGTCTCGGGGAAGAGATATTGCTGTGAAGTGGGCCTCTTCAAGACAGTGGCCGTTTGGGAGGGATGCAGGGCAAATTGGTTAGATTAGGACCAATCGGACTTCAAATCCACCTTCTCTCGCACGGAATACGTCAACGCGTGCTTTTGTTTTGAAAATCGAGCGCGTGTTTATACTCGAGAGATAAGGGATTTGTCTTTAATTTGAAGGAAGCACGACGCAGGCGGGATCACGCGCTGTCAGCGGACAGGACGACGCAAGCGGGACCACGCGCTGTCAGCGGACTACCCCTTTTCTTCCTATGTCTCTCCGCGAGGCGTATTGATGTTGGATAATACTTTTTAAATTCTGCTTCCCCAAAATTAATCAGGCTGATCGACCAGAGCATTTCGCCAGGGTCGCGGTTTATGACCGTATTGTCCCGCTAGTCGGCGGTAGAGAACGGTTGCCTACAGTTTTGGATAATTTATGACTTAATTGGTTCCGCCTCGTAGCAGACGTGAAATCAGGATATCGGAAAGGGGAAACAGGAATTGTATGCATTTTCTTCTTTATAGCAACTCGAAGACTTTCTGTTTCTCTTCTCTTCGGACCCTTTCGAACCGGAACACGTGGTGTCTGCTGCCTACCTCGAAGCAATGGGTACATTGGCAGTAAAAGGACTGAGCGCGGGCTTTTGTGAAAGTGTACGACGGTTCGTTCGTTGCACTTCTGCGAAGCACGTGTGATTCGAAAATGTGCTGGCTTCTTTTTACCTAAAGCCTCTTGTCCTGGTGGGAGTTAACTCATAATGGAACGAGAGACGGTACTTGGGGGTAGAGGAAGTTGCTTGGGAAAAATCCTGTCAGTCAGCTAGCAATCACGTCGCAGAAATGTTCACGGCCCAATAATACCTATTACGCGATGTTCTGGGTGTACGCCCAGAACAACGGCGTTTTCACGGGAATACCCGCATATCCAAAGCCCAAGCTAGGGTACAATTCGGCGTTTGGCGTCAAAATTATTCTGAACATCGTTGTACGAATTTACGCTGGGGTGACGAACATAATACCACAAACTTTGCAGGCCGTCCAAAGACAGCTGATCGTACGTGCTGAGGTGTGCATAGACAATTTTTATAACGCAGGAACAACACGTTCCATGAAAAATAAATTAAGTGATCAGTGTTAGTGGCCGTGCAGTGAAGTGAATATTCGGTACATTAACCCGGACGCACTTGTTGTTACGACCCATACCTTCGGGTGGTGTCGTATACCTGTGATCAGCTGAGCACCGGGCGCTACCCTACCATAAAACTTTTCGTCCACCGATGACCAGGATCGGTACAGTGACCTACTTAGTGACACAGCTTTCCGAAAAGAAAGGAAAGGATTGTCCGAAAGGGTGAGTTTTATTTAATTTATTGGTGATTATTAGGTGTAGAAATAAATTCTGTTCGATTTTAGGGTAGGTACAATAACAGTTTGATTTAAAAAATATGAAAACATTTCAATCATCCAAACAATTTCCATTACTGTTAATTACCTTTCGCCATTTTTCTGGCAGCTTACGAATATCACCGCGATAGAAATTCGGTAGCTTTGTACTGATTATGTAAATCCAGTCGGAAACAATTTATTCATACACCTGATATTATTTTTAACTTTAGTTATGTTGGCCGTTATTAATCTACGGATTTTTACCTCAATAACGAATTACTATCACTTGTCGTACATTTTCTGTTACATTACCATTAATTTTATGCTTTATTTGAAAATGAAATTTATGTATTTCTTGTCCTCTCACCTCAAACAATTATTATTTATGATTCTGTTTAAAAAAAGTCTGTGTAACGCGATTTACTTCGATGCATGCCGACTTGCTTGTTCGTACGTTCGTAGTACAAGCGCAGCCGCCTACCGCGTAGCCAACGCTACCGCGGGAGCTCGGGCGGAAGGCGCGCGCTCTGATTGGTCGGGGTTTTTTGTTAATATCTCCTTAACGAAACTTCGGACAATATTTTCGCTAAGGAAAAAGTTGTTTCAAATCACCCCCTGAGTCACCCCTTTCAAGGAACTCCGACATTTTTGGGACACCCTGTATAAGGAGGCGCAGGCAGCGTGGCGGCGTTCATTACGAATTACGAATTACAAAGCTATTCATCACGAAACACGTTCCTGCGACCAACGAATGCTAGTGTCTGGAGGCAGCTTAAGTACCATCCAGTAGAATTTTAGCACGCTCCGGAAACTGCAGCGACTGGTTCTCAGTGTATAAAAAGGTACTGGTGCTCCTTTTTGGACCTATCATTTGAAGGTTGAGAACTTTGTCTACGCGGAGGTTTCAAGCGTTGCTCCTATTAGTAAGTAGCAGCTTAACCGCTTAGCGAAGCCAAGGTCAGCGGAACCCTATGTAACGAGTTATATCGGTGGGACGCGGATCTTCCCCCACCACGCGCGCCTGGCGCGGCCCGCCGCTACCGAGCGCGGCCGCGCATATAGGCCAGCGCGGCGGGCCCGTCAGGCAGAAGCTACCACGAGCGATAGGCTACAGGCTAGATTTCTCCCAAAGAGCTCTTGAGTATTACAAGCTGCATCTTTGTGTAATTTTGACCCCCTCCACACCCACGGCTCCCAAAGGCCGGCGAGTTCGCTTACCTTTGGACGCAGGTCGAGATCCCCTGTCAATCTTAGGAGCAGACTTTATCTGCTCTGGAGGACATCCCCCATCAATTTTGCGAGCAGACTTCCTCTGCTCTAGAGTCTTACCCCACACCCCCGTCTCGCTTGCGGGTTTTACCCACATGGCGAAACGGGTCCCAGGCGCCCCGGTCAGGACCGCTGGTGGAGACCACAGCCACGGAAACCGTACGACCACCCCCTCCACTTCCTCCCTGCTCACCGACACGTTTGTTACACTGTTAGCCAGCTTGACCTGGCCGGGACTTTTTGTACACGCGGCAACAATAAAACTCGTATACCCACGAACTCGCAGTCATTTACTCGGCGACCCTTGGATTACCGTTCTGAGCCGGCATAACTGCGGCACCTCCCCCGCAACCCCGGTAACCCTCACGAGGAGAGGTTACACCTAGAAAAGAATTCTGCCAAGAGTGTCGGGAACTGCTCCGGAGACGGCAGCGGCCGCCCTCACTGCAGAAGGTCGGGTATAGAATCTAACTCTGCCAAAAGTATTGGGAACCGCTCCGGAAACGGCAGCGGCCAAACTTACTGCAGAAGCGCGAATACACATATATATAACGAATAGCATTAATTAGTATAAATAACACAAAAAACATAAAAAACCCAAAAACAAAATATAATCGTAGTCGTAAGCAGTATTAATTGTTAACCTTGTTATTTTCAAACTAAGTGTTATTTAATAAATAGTCCATTGTTACTGTTAAGTTTGAATTTCAATTCTTTACTCTTTTACCGACGAATTCCCACCTTTCCAACACTCGAGGGGACGCCGCTCTCCTCGCGAGGCCTGCGACTTTAGTTGTCGTTCGACAGCTGAACGTTACAAACATGTAAACAGTATTGTGTTTTAGTATTATGTTTCACCTAAGAGAGTTATAAAGACTAAGGGTGTACCACGAATCAAAGGGAAGTGTTGGAAATGGGATTTAAGAAATGTATTCTGATTCGTTGTTCGTCCCCACTTCCTGGATAAGTCGGCTTCTGGTAGAATATGCTGGAAGGTCCTTACGAACGGGCGTGTTGGCCAGATTACATCAAACTATCCATTATTGTAGTCCTTTGTATTTTTTATTTTTGATCTTATCTGGCAAACCAACTTGTCACAAGTAAAAGCAACATTTTTGGTTTCTTCTAATTGAGTGTATTTAATCAACGAATATCCTGCCTCGCTCCTTTGGAAAACCTCGGCCTCTCAACATGGACGGTTCTGACGAACTGAAGGAAACAATGACTGCGGATCAGAAAAGGGAATGGCATTGAAGTGACGCCAAGGCCCTGTGTACCACAAGTCGTCACATGCAGCTTTGCTTCCTTTGCAATAGACATCAGAATGATTCTATGGGCCTTGGCGTCACTTCGATGCCATTGCTTTTTCTGATCCGCAGTCATTGTTTCCTTCAGTTCGTCAGAGCCGTCCAGCAGTCCGTAGAGATTTTCAGACTTCATTATTATTATCACGTGGAATTTCCACATATCGAAGTCTTCGGCTTTCACCAGTTTTTTGATAATTTGTATATCGCCGTTTAACGACTGAGTCAGTTTTTTGGAATAATTATTACTTATTTCATGTTATCTCCCTTTCCGTGCTTTTTGTTCAAATCCAAGGATTTGCGTTTTTACTTTTACTTTCGCACATATAACTTTCCAACCTCACTTTTAAAAAACCGGAACACGTGGCTTCTACCCTGCGCCCATAACCTGTTGAGAGCCCGAGGTTTTCCAAAGGAGCGAGGCAGGATATTCGTTGATTAAATACACTCACTTAGAAGAGACCAAAAATTTTGCTTTTACTTGTGATAAGTTGATTTGTAAGATAAGCTCAAAAATAAAAAATACAAAGGACTACAATAATGAATAGTTTGATATAATCTCGCCAACACGCCCGTTCGTAAGGACCTTCCAGCACAATCTACCAGAAGCCGACTTATCCAGGAAGTGCGTACGAGCACGTTCGCTTTACCGGTCAGCGTTCCTACAATCATAGCCTCTGGCTCACAAAGCGAGGGCGAACAACGAATCAGAATACATTTCTTAAATCTCCTATCCAACAGTTAGGTTACGACCAATCGGATTTCAAGCCCACCTTCTCCCGCACGAAATACGGCAACGCGTGTTTTTGTTTTGAAATTCGAGCGCGTGTTTATACTTGAGAAATAAGGGATCTGTCTTTAATTTGAAGGAAACACGAAGCAGGCGGGACTACGCGCAGTCAGCGAGCTACCCTCTTTCTTCCTGTGTCTCTCCGTGAGGCGTATTGTGGGCCAAAGCATTTCGCGAGAGTCGCGGTTTATGACTGTATTGTCCCGCAAGTCGGCGGTAGAGGACGATTTCCTACAGTTTTAGGTAATTAGGCGTGAACTCAGAGTACCTATCGGAAAACGGAAACAGGAATGGCATGCCTTTTCTTCTTTATAGCAACTCAAAGACTTTCTGTTCCTCTTCTCTTCGGACACTTTCGAACCGAAACATGTGGTGTCTGCTGTCTATCTCGAAGCAATGGGAACATTGGCAGTAAAAGGACGGAGCGCGAGCTTTCGTGAAAGTGTAGGATGTTTCGTTCGTTGCACTTCTGCAAAGCACGTGTGTTTCGAAAATGTACTGGCTTCTTTTTATCTTAAGCCTCTTGTCCTGGTGGGAGTTATCTCAGAATGGAACGAGAGAAACTACTTGGGGGTAGAGGAAGTTGCTTGGAACAAACCCTGTCAGTCAGTTAGCAATCTCGTCCCAGAAATGTTCACCGCTCACGAATATTACGCGGTGTTCTGGGTGTACGCCCGTAACAACGGGGACGCAGGTACTACTGTGCAAAAGTTTGTACGGGAATACCCGCACATCCAAACCCGAAGCGAGGGTACGATTCGATGTTTGGCGTCAAGATTATTCTCAACGGGGTCAATAATGCTGCAAGGCAGTGATATGGGTAGACCCAGAGGCGCGCGGAATCTTGCAGTACAACAGAACGTGTTGGATGCTATCGGACGAAGACCCAACCACAGCGTGCGCGACTTGAGCCGCCGCCTAGAGTAAGTCACGGTACAAGAAAACTGCAGCAATGATTAAGTAAGGAAAAAAGATGTTATCTAATAGTGGATGTTTCTGCATTTTCTTCTAGTGCCATCGGAATGGCGGTACACCGAACTCTGAGGGAAAACATGTTGCATCCGTACAGTTATGTTAGAGGGCAATGTTGACAGCATATGTCAAGGTCATTGAAATCGGTGAGGAGGTAGCTTTTCGACAGGTTTACCATTTTTTATGGTTGGAATATTTATTCACGAATTTTATTAATATTTATCATATAATCAACAATTAGAGACATTAATTTACAAAGAATACTAATACTGTCGGCTGTGAAACAGTCGCCTGTATAGGCAGATTTCAATGTAGAATTATTCCAAGTTTTTTGGAAATATCTCGTAAACCAAAGCCGAGCGCCGAAAAGTTTAGAGGAAAATGTTGTTCAGAATGATGACCTTGACAACATATGTGAAGGTCATTGAAATCGGAGAATCCTCCCCTAATCTAAACATTTACCTTCTTTTTTTACTTACGTTTTGTATTTGTTATGCAACAATCATTTCAGGATGAGGTGTACCGTCAGCCAGTGGATACACTAGAAGACATTGTCAGTCGAATTGGCGCTGCAGTGGCGAACATAACGCCACAAACTTTGCAGGCAGTCCAAAGACAGCTGATTGTACGTGCTGAGGCACGTGTTGTGCCCTGCGTGATGGCTCGCAAGGCTGGTAGGGGATCTGGCGTAATCGTGGTTTCGGGAGTGTTTAAAGGATAAGAATCCACCGGGTGAACTGCACCAAGTTTGTTTAAGCTCACAGACTAAGTCTTTATTCAAAAACACTAAACTAGACAGAAGTGTACAAGTAGGTTTTAGCCGTGTTACCCAGTCGAGGGTCGGATCTCCAGTCTGCCGATTTGCGGCGGCAAATCGGTTTTTGTTCCGCTATTGGGCGTGGGCCCCCCGCTTCGCGGCGCCGTATGTGGTCACCTTGAAGCGCTCGCAATTCCGCTGATTTTGTAGATTCGCGCTTTGCCTCGCAACCGATTTGGCTTAGGGACGTCTCGAACGTTCTACGGTAATATAATATGTATAACGTGTATAATACGTGTGCTTGGGCGTTGCCTGGGCACAACATCCCTCCCCCCTTGGGGAGGAAAAGCCATAGCTTTTCCAACTGCCGATGATAAACTATCTTAGGGAAATCCCAAAACTCGTAATAGTTGGATTGATTATCATCGACTTACATTTTTCTTAAACTAGATTATAATGGTAACTCGGTGAGTATGAATATAAACTGTCTTATATATTTGACAGTGAGAGGTTATAATATTTATATAATATAGCGACAATAGTTTGTTTATGATGATTATAGTGTTTCAAAGAGAATTTGTGGAGGACGTTTCTTCCTTACTAACTATTTTGATTATCGCCTCGGGTTTTTGCGTGGTTTTGTCGCGACTTGTGTTATTCGTTGTACAATGCCGTGGTGTTCTCGCTTTGCATCGTACAATGCATTTATAGAGTGCGAAGATACATAGAGTGATTGTTATAAATCCCGTTATTGAAGATAGTGTGAAGAAGCTATAATGATACTCGGTTGGTATAATCTCGGGTTTTTCTAAATCGTTTTGTAAGTCTTCTAATTTTTTGCTAACTTTATTTAATTCTTCCGGGTGTTTGATTATCCTTTTAAGTTCGAAGTTTGTGTTTTGATACGAATTTACAGTGGTTTGTGGAAGCGTAATTTCGTCTAGTGACAAATTGTAACCAGGTAAGTAGTTCCATGTTTTTTCTATTCCGTATTGCTTACCAGTTTCTATCGTGAATTCGGCGGTAGTGATTGTACATTTATTTCTTATCGTTATGATACCAGAGTCCTTAATACTATACATGTTTGTGTTTTTATCGTCGCAGGTTACTGCTAGTTGTATTTGTTTCGGCGCGATATAAATCCATGTACCCGGTTGTTGTAATTCTATCAGGATCGTGTGGTTTAGTGTCATGATTCGTATTTTACAATTGTTTGGTTTTTGTGTCAATTTTGTGTACAACTGTACTTCGCAGGGTCCGTATGGTATTGCTTTGAACATTGGGTGATTAGAGGTACAGAGATATAGATCGTTTATAATTTTACATTCTGCTAGGTCTTGTTTACTTAGTTGTATGTAATCTTGCACGGAAGTGTCAAGTACTACGTATGAGTCGAGGGGTTCTATATATGCGTAGAATGAGTCGTTTACCTTTGTAGGTACCGGGTGTACCTTACTTAATTTGAATTTCTTTGCGCTCAACAATGGGATGTCTAGTACTACGGTAATTGATTTAGTATCCGAAAATGCGGAGAGAGTTAGGATATCATATAGGACATACATGTTTTCTAATTTTATTCCGATAGGGAAGTCTAATCCTTTCGGAATAGATGGAAGTGCTGAAGTGAGGTATGTTATGATTTGAGCTGGTGGTATTAATCGTGGGTTAAGGATTCCTTTCTTTATATCCATTATGAATTCTAACAGGTCCTGTGCGTCGTGCAATAGTGTTTCCGTGACGCTATTTATTAAAATGAGGTGCTCGTCTATTGTCTCTCGAAATCTAGTAATGTCAGTTGACTGTTGTAGTTGATATTGAATTTGCCAAGTCGCGTTTAAGAGCGTTTTTTCGTTGTCTTGTATGTTATGTATAGTCTCGTTGAGAAGTTCGGCGTTGGCTCTAACGATTTGCATTTGTCCCTTTATTATATTTTTTAGTCTGTTTTCCTGTCCCTTTAAAAAGTCTATTTGGTCGTTGATTTTCTTCCTATCTTCGGAATCCATTAGTCCGAAGAGTGATTTGCCTATGTAACCTAATCCGTCTATTAATCCGCGGCGCTGTTTTTGTGCTGAGCTTATAGTTTGCTGGACGTAGGTAAGGAGTTTAGCGACGCGGTCTAGCTCGTCTCGAATTCTCGTGCCGAACGTCTTGCAGAATTTTTGTAAGTTATCGGTAGAAGGCGTTTTACATTGAGCAACTATGTCGTGTAGTACAGCTTGGAGGGTCGCTTCACGTCGATATATATAGGATATGTCTATGTGTAATATTAATTTCCAGCTATCTCGATAAATCTGTAGGTCGCCTAGGTTTTCGAAGTAAATGCCGGGGTGATCTTGAAATTCTTTTATAGCGAAGTCTGTGTCGGGGGGTGTCCCTCCTACGAATAGTGTCGTTGACTGTAGGACGGTAATCCTATAATAAAAAAAATATATAATGTCGAGGTGTAGTCGGCGTTTCGTTCTGTTAGTTGTGAAGTCTTTCGTCGTGCGAGTGCGTGCTCGAGATAAAAATTTGCTAACGTGAGCAGATCGCTTTCGTGGGCTCGATTGTTTCGTCTCAGCTCATACCGTTGCGATTCGTTCGAAGATGATGTCTATATTGGTTGTTCCGCGAGAACTCGCGATGTTTTTACTGGTACGTGTAGTGCGAGTTTGTTGGCGTTTTGTGGTTGACGCGAGTGTGTGTAGGGCGTGAAGTTTGTGTTATTTACTTTCGTTTTTGTTCAGAGATTGGAGTTCCCGTCTCCTCCCGGTCACACCAATCATGCTTATCGGCGGGCGGTGCGAGAATATCGCAGGGCTCGGCGTCGTTTCGACGCCGAGAATGCTGAGTGGTTGGACGACGAAGACGCGTGGGGCATACGCGCAATGTTTGGTGAGTTTCTTGATGCCCTTGTTTCCCAAATGTTCTCTGCTCTAGTTGAACTCTCTGATTTGATGATTTCGCGTTCGGTGATTGTTTTAGAACGACAAGGAGAGCGTTTCGTTGGGCTTGCTCGGCCGCCCGACCTGTGGGCCTGCTGGGGGGCGGTCCTCGAGGCCGATTGTCAACGTTTTTAATAAACTTATTTTAACCTATATTATTTTGTCTAAAGTTTCGCGTATCGTTAATTCCCTTCACGTCTGCGACCATTTCCCTATTCCTGCCCTATTCTATGAAATGTTTAAGCCGGTTCGCGTGTACGCGACGCGTTTTTCGTCCTTTTCCTATAGTGTAATTATTATTGTCGTGCGTAGCTTGTATCGAGTAGGGACCTATCCACGCGGGTGTTAGTTTTTTAGATCGTCCGCGTCTCAATGTCTCGTCGTGCAGTAGCACTTGATCTCCAACTTTAAAGGATTTGTCCGCCGTCTTCTTATCGTAGTACGTTTTTGATTTTTCTTTATTTTTTCCTATAGTCTCGCGGGCGATGTCGTTGGCCGACCGTAATCTCTCGCGCAGTTCTTCTGCGTATTTGTCGTAGGTATACGTTAGCTGGGGTGGTTGTCTTAACGAAGTCGGTAAGGTAGCTTGCCTTCCGAAGACAAGTTCGTACGGCGTGTAGCCCGTGGTAGTATGAGGGGTCGTGTTATAAGTGAACATTGCGTACGGCAACCAGTTGTCCCAGTCCGTCTGGTCGTCCGTAATAAAATTCTTTAGATATTCCGCCAGTGTGCGATGGCTTCTTTCTAGTGCTCCGTTTGATTGGGGGTGGTAAGCCGTAGTTTGAATTTTGTCGATTTTTAATAGCTTACAAACATTTTTAAAGACTTGGCTCAGAAAATTAGTTCCTTGATCAGTTAGCACTCGTTGTGGTATGCCGTATTCGCAGACTATTTTGGTGACAAATTCTTTTGCTACTGTGTTTGCTTCTTGATTTTCGAGGGGTATGGCTTTACTGAATTTGGTTAGTAGGTCTTGAAACGTTAATATGTATTTGTTTCCGTTGTCTGTCTCGGGTAAGGGCCCTACTATGTCGAGTGCACATTTCTCGAACGGTTCTGTGGGGGTATCTGTGATTGTCATTGGAGCTTTGGCTACTTTTGATAGCTTATTTTTCTGGCATTTTTCGCATTTGGAAATATATTTCTCTACTTCTTGTCTCATACCTGGCCACGAGTGTTTTAATTTTATTCGTTCCATGGTTCTTTTTATGCCTAGATGTCCACCTAGGGGTGTGTCGTGGAATTCGCGTAACAATCGAAGTTTTTCGTCTTCCGTGTATGTTGTATCGCTCAATTTTCCGTCTGCACGGGACTCGTCCTTTTCGCTGGTACTTTCGCTGGCGCCGGCTACTGTTTCACGGTCAATCTTTTGTTTCGTTCCTCGCGTTATCGCGAACATTCTGCTGAGGGCGTCAGCGTTCTTGTTAGTCTTCCCGGTCTTATACTCTATGCTATAGTCGTATTCTGCTAACTTCAATTTCCACCTCATTAATCTAGACCCAGGGTCCTTAACGTTAAAAAGCCAAGTAAGTGGCTTGTGGTCTGTCACGATTTTGAATTTGGTGCCGTATAGGTATGGTCTGAAATGTTGCGTTGCCCATACGATGGCTAACAATTCCTTTTCGATTGTACTATAATTCTCTTCCGCCTTGTTCAATACCCTGCTCGCGTATGCTATCGGCAGATCTTGTCCTATTTTCCCTTGCGATAATACTGCTCCTATCGCTTTTCCGGAAGCGTCCGTTGTTAGAACAAACGGTTTTGAGAAATCTGGGTATTGCAATATCGGTGCTGTCATTAATTTTTCCTTTAGAATCTCGAGGGCTTCCTGCTCCTGCGCGGTCCATCTGAATGTTTGGTCTTTCTTTAAAAGTTGTGTCAATGGTTTCGCGATTTGTGAGAAATTATCTATGAATCTCCTGTAATATCCGGCTAAACCTAGGAAGGATTGCACGTCTTTAACTCCTTTGGGTATTGGGAAGTCTCGGACAGCATCTAATTTTGACGGGTCGGGTTTGATGCCGTTTTCGGTTATTATGTGTCCTAAGTATATGGTTCCTTGCGTAGAAATTCGCACTTGTTGGGTTGAAGTTTTAGGCCACTCTCTTGTATGCGTTTGAACACGAGTTCTAGTCGCTCTTGGTGTTCCTTTAACGAACGTCCGTAGACGACTATGTCGTCTAAATACACGAAACATTTTATTCCTTGTAGGCCCGACAGCGCGGTATTCATTAATCTTTGAAACGTCGCGGGGGCGTTTTTGAGCCCGAATGGCATTCTATTATACTCAAAATGTCCGTACGGCGTCGAGAATGCGGTTTTTTCGCGGTCCTCCTTTTTCATGGCTATTTGATGGAATCCTGACGCTAAATCTAGAGTTGAGAAGTATTTCGCTCCGCCTAATTGGTCTAGAATGTCTGTTATGTTGGGTAGAGGGTACGAATCGCCTATCGTCACGTCGTTTACCTTCCTGAAATCTACCACTACTCTTAACCTGCGTTTACCTGTAGCATCTGGTTTTTTCGGGACTACTAGCAGGGGAGCGTTCCATTGGCTGATGCTTGGTCTAATTATTCCTTCTTCTACCATCTCTTGAACTTGTCTATCTACTTCCTCTGTATGCGCTTGGGGCAATCTATACGGTTTCACGTATATAGGTTTGGTACCTTGGGTTAGCGTAATTGAATGTTCCGCCTTTGTGGAGTATCCTAGTTTGTCTCCTTCTAATCCGAATATTTCGTTATATTTTTCGCAAAGCCCAAGTAAGCTGGCTTTTTCCTCGCTATTTAGGTGTTCGGTCCTGAGGTTTTCGCGCAAGACTTGCATCCTATTTCTCCCGTGTACAGCGTGTACCATATATGTCGGCGCGTCGCGCTCTTTATCGCAGATTGCGTCCGTCGGGTCAATGTCATCGCTCGTCAGTGTTTCTAACGTCACAGTCGGCGTATTGATAAGGACTTCGTCCGCTGTGGTGTTCATTACGCTTATTACGCATTGACCGTCATTGCCTACCGTTAATGAATTTCCTATGAACACTCCTGGCTTAATAGATTGTCCTTCTACTATTCCTTCTCCTTTACTCGTCGTTCTGGCTAAGAGAATCGTTTCTGATCGCGGTTTTAACGTTACGTTTCCTCCTCCGGAGTAAGGGAACCGTATTCCGTACAATTCTATTCCTTGATTTGCCCGAATGCATACGTCGTGTTTGGTCATAAAATCTTGTCCTACGATTCCGTCTGCTTCTAGCGGAAAGTCGTCTCTTACTAATCGGCAAGGGTGTGTTATTAATTTATTCCCGACTTTTATGTTTAACTGTATTAGACACAGCGTCTTGATTTCCATTGGAGCTATTCCTCGCAGAGACACTACTTCGTCTTGGGCTTGGACGTCGCCCAACACCTTTCCTATCTTTATTAACGTGATGTCGGCACCGGTGTCGACTAGCATGTTTGCTCTTTCCTCTATTAGTTCCGGCGCCGAGATTTCAATGGTAT
This sequence comes from Andrena haemorrhoa, assembly GCA_910592295.1. Lineage (NCBI taxonomy): Eukaryota > Metazoa > Arthropoda > Insecta > Hymenoptera > Andrenidae > Andrena > Andrena haemorrhoa. The sequence goes on from OU342943.1 coordinate 29,007,363, forward strand.
TCTCTATCTTGGAAGTCACTACTAGATTCGCGCGATATGAGTCCACCCTGGCTCCTGCGTTAGTTTGTCTATCGTCGGGTGTTCCGCTGCTCGCGTTCGCGTAATCTCGATTTCCGCCAGATGATTCTCGGCTCGAGTTCCTGTTAAAATTCTGTCTAGGGTCGTCGCGCCTGTAATTAGTGTTTGTATAGCGCGGTTTATATTCTCGCTCGTTTGCCCTTTCTCTGGCCCTGCATTCTCTGATTTGGTGCCCCGGTTTTTTACAATAGTGACAGACTACCGTGGCGTGATGAACTTCCCTTTTTATGTGTGTCGTCGGTTGCGTCGGATAGTTTATTCGCGGCATGCTTAGTCGCGTATAGCAATTCCTCGCTAAATGTCCTAATTTATTACAGCGTTCGCAACGCGGTACGTTTGACCCTTCTCTTCTTCTGGGCTGATCATCGGACTTCCTAAAGTTCCGTGAGTTATTTAGACCCATTGCTTGTTCTTCTTCTATTGCTGCTCCTATAGCTGCATTTAAAGTCGCATAGTTTCGAGACCTTATAATCGTCTTTAATCTTACATTCAATCCGAGGGTGAAAACATCTAAAGCGCGTTCTTGTACCGATCCTACTAACGCGTCATTTACTTCGTTGCTGTTCCCTGGCTTTACCGTTAGCTCGGATAATTCTCCTGCTAATTCCTCTACTCTACACGCGAATAGTTTTACACTCTCGCCATCTCGTTGACGACAGGCGTGAAACTCCGCTCCGACAGCTCCTATTGACCTTTTGTCCACAAATAATGATGTTAAGATATCCTTTAATTGATCGAAACTCTCTATTTCCTTGTATTCTAGTACCTTGGCTGCCTTGCCTTTTATTTTTGTTCCCATTACCGTTCTCAAGAAACGCGGTAGCTCGTCCGCGGGGACAAACTCTGAGGCGCTTGCATAAGATTTCAGAAATTCTGCAAGTTCGTCTGACGATTTTCCTACGAATTTGTCGACTAACGACAATGCGGTAGATAATTTTTTTACGTCTAGTTGTAGCCCGGGGGGGTTAGCGCCGTCAAGTAACGACATTTCTTGTTCCTTCGAATTTACTCCGTCCAACAAACTAAAATCCGCTAATAAAATCGGGTATTCTCTATTTGGTGTTACGAAATTTTCCGGAGACGATTCTGCGCTTGAATCGTCGTTCCTCCTAACGTTTAATTCTAACGGCGGCGGTCGAAGTGTGTGACGAGACGGTCTTGGATGGTCTATAGAAGGTAGAAGGTCTAGTTCTTCTCGTACGAAGGTTAACTTTTTATTGAAAAACGATTCGAATGATCTCGACAAGATTCTTTGACCCGGGAGTTTGAATTGATTCGCGCGTTCGTCTTCTATAGACATGCATGTACCGTTTCTGAATTTCTTTAGGACTCTGGTTTACAATATTTACGTCCGCGTTTTCTGTTTCGGACTCGGTATGAGTTTCGTTTACTCACAATGCTGCTCGCAACCACATGTCGTCAGCTCGGTCGGACGTCCTCTCGTACGTGAACCAACGGCGGTGATTAGATGAAACTGGACCCAGCAAGGTCGATCCGTACAGCTGTTTGCTGCGTGCTCCGACGGCTGCTTCCCTCGTACGGCTCTCCGTCCGTCCTTCAGGTGCGGCTCCTACACGTTCCTCTGTCTCCAAGTCCTCTCGTGCGCCTCGGTCCTCGGATCCGTGACGTCTTCGTAGATGGATTTGGTGTTTGGTAGATGGTTGATTCACCCGTTCACTCTCAAGTCGATTTTACTCGTTGTTAGGCTCGTCGTCGTTCGGACTGCGTCGAACGTCTTCTCAAAGGCCGTTCCTCGGTCCTCTGTGCTACCTCGAAAGCGACGATAGCCTAACCAGCCTATGTGACTGCGATGTCCCAATAATCTTGTCAGAGAGAGTTCACTCTCAGACGATGTCGAGTAATTGGTTGCGTCAAGGCTTGGTAAAATTTTTACGATGCAGATCCCACCGCTGCCACCAATTTTGTTGTGCCCTGCGTGATGGCTCGCAAGGCTGGTAGGGGATCTGGCGTAATCGTGGTTTCGGGAGTGTTTAAAGGATAAGAATCCACCGGGTGAACTGCACCAAGTTTGTTTAAGCTCAAAGACTAAGTCTTTATTCAAAAACACTAAACTAGACAGAAGTGTACAAGTAGGTTTTAGCCGTGTTACCCAGTCGAGGGTCGGATCTCCAGTCTGCCGATTTGCGGCGGCAAATCGGTTTTTGTTCCGCTATTGGGCGTGGGCCCCCCGCTTCGCGGCGCCGTATGTGGTCACCTTGAAGCGCTCGCAATTCCGCTGATTTTGTAGATTCGCGCTTTGCCTCGCAACCGATTTGGCTTAGGGACGTCTCGAACGTTCTACGGTAATATAATATGTATAACGTGTATAATACGTGTGCTTGGGCGTTGCCTGGGCACAACACACGCATAGACACTGAGGGTGGTCACATCAAGCAACTGCTCAATTAACAGTAGTCGGCCCCTTTCGGGGCCACCAATTTTTATAACGTATGAACAACACGTTCCATGAAAAATAAAGTAAGTGATCAGTGTTAGTGGCCGTGCAGTGAAGTGAATATTCGGTACATTAGCCCGGACGCACTTGACGTTGCAACCCTTACCTTCGGGTGGTGTCTTATACCTGCGATCAGCTGAACACTGGGCGCTATCCTACCACAAATCTTTTCGTCCACCGATGCCCAGGATCGGTACAGTGACCTACTTAGTGACGCAGCTTTCCGAAAAAGAAGGAAAAGAATGTCCGAAAGGGTGAGTTTTATTTAATTTATTGGTGATTATTAGGTGTAGAAATAAATTCTGTTCGATTTTAGGGTACAATAACAGTTTGATTTAAAAAATATCAAAACATCTCAAACATCGAAATAATTTCCATTATTGTTAATTACCTTTAGCCATTTTTCTGGCAGCTTACGAATATCACCGCGATAAAAATTCGGTAGCTTTGACCTGATTATGTAAATCTAGTCGGAAAGAATGTATTTAAACACCTAATATTATTTTGTAAGCCGAGCGACGGCCGTAGCGTGTGAACCGCGTGTGTGTGCGTGTGTGCGTCCCAGACGTATGGCCTGCGAGACGAGTGACCTTCGGAAAAGGAGCATTGTTGGACGTAGCCGAAACCGCGACGTCGAGTCTGCGACGATCGACAAAAGAACGCGACGATCGGCGGGCGCAGACGAGAGTCTCCTGCAGTCGCTCGCACGGAACAGACGTGTCGAGCACCTCATGTATTAATAAATATTTCTATTCACTTCTCGTACTAACCAACTCTTTCCTTAACCCTTCTATAAGTCAGAAGTGGGATCTAGCCAACGTGAGAGTCAGTGGCGAGGATCGCGCGGTTACGTTTACGCGAAGTGTTCACGCGAAGTACGAGGAAATGAGTTGCTCACTAACGGTGGCCGAGCTGGAGGAGAGGTTGAAGTCGATGGACCTGCAATCGACCGGTACAAAGTGCGAGTTAGTGAAACGCCTGCTAAGTGTCGGCGTCGCGCCCGAAGATCTACGTATGACGGAGGACGCGGCGAGAGAAGCGCAGGAGAGTCGGAACATGGAGACTCAGAATCAGCTAGGTACGAGAACGCCGACGGAAGAAATGGTCTCTCGAGAGCTGGACGTGCTGAGAAGGGAACGAGACGTGGCTACGCAGGAAGCCGAGCTACTCAGAAGGGAACTGGCCTTGCTACGAACGACCCCCAGGTCGGAGGCAAGCCCCATGGCGGAGGCAAACCCCAGGTCGGAGGCAAGCGCATCCGAACGAACGACGGTGAAGAAATGGCAGGAGCTCAAAGATATGGTCGGCGAATATGGTGGAAGCAGCCTGGACTTCGATAGGTGGGAAAGACAAATGAGGAAGCTCCTATCGTCGTACGAGCTGAATAGCCACCAAGCGAAAGCGTTGGTATGCAGCTGGTTGACCGGTCGAGCGCTGAAATGGTACCACTCAAGGGTCGACTGCGTCGAGTTAGGTCACGAGGACCTATTGCGAGGATTGAAGACGATGTACGGGCAGCAACTGGACCCCTTGGCCTTGAGACAGGCGCTCATAGCGAGGAAGTGGAGCGCAGGGGAGACCTTCGCCGATTACGTCCACGAAAAAGTCCTACTCGCGAACCAGGTGCCGGTCGTAGAAAAAGAGTTAGTCAGCTACGTCGTCGGTGGCATCCCAAGTTGGGAGCTACGGACGCAGGGCAAGGTCCAGCGCTATGAGTCCGTGGACGCGATGCTGGCGGCCTTTACGGACGTCGAGCTACCGTCGGAGAAGAAGACCCCGCCGCCGTCGGACGCACCCCGGAAGCAGCATTTGCACGGTCGGGCAACGGCCCCATCGGCCGTCGGAACAGGGAAGCCGCCACCGAAGGACGAACAGGGAACCAAGTATGCGGGGTGGAAGTGCTTCAACTGCAACCAGACGGGGCACATCGCAGCCGAGTGCCCGAAGTCGAGATACTCAATGCACAAAGGCTGTCGGAGCCTCAAGTAGAAAACGTGATGAAACTGACGGTCACGAGCGATAAACCGTTTTCATTTTCGCCGCGTAGATTATCGTACGACGAGAAGAATAAGCTGCGACGGATCCTGGATGAATTGTTAGCCAAAGGAATCATTAGAGAAAGCAAGTCGGAATACGTGTCGCCCATCATCTTGACGAGGAAAAAGAACGGCGAAATCAGGCTGTGCATAGATTTTCGGGCGTTAAACAAGATCACGGCACGCGACAACTTCCCGCTCCCGTTAATCGAAGACCTGTTGGATTTTTTAGGCGGGAAAAAGTATTTCACGACCCTTGACTTGAAGGACGGGTTTTTCCACATTAAGATGGACGAAGGGTCGACGAAGTTTACCTCCTTCGTTACACCTTTTGGGCAGTACGAATACACGCGAATGCCTTTCGGGTTGAAGGGAGCCCCCCTCAAATTCCAGCGGTACGTTACTCAGATCTTCAATGAGCAGATTAAGGCCGGCGAGATATCAGTTTATTTAGATGATTTCTTGATCGCGACGGAGACCGTAGAGCACCATCTCGAGATATTGGAAAAAGTATTCAAGCTACTCGCAGCTAATCATCTAGAACTGCGGCTAGATAAGTGCAGGTTCCTCGAAACGAAGCTGGACCATTTAGGTTATACCGTTACTAGCGAGGGAATGAAGCCAACGGAACAGGGCCTGCAGGCGGTAAAAAGGCTTCCGGTTCCACGAAATGTTCGGGAGGTGCAAGGATTTTTAGGTCTATGTTCGTACTTCCGTAAATTCGTAGAGAGTTTTTCCATAATCGCCAAGCCTTTGTACGACCTGACAAAGAAGGACCTGAGCTTCCACTTTGGCGAGGAAGAAAGGCACGCGTTCGGCGCGCTCAGGGATCGCTTGTTAGACGCACCGATATTGAGCTGCATTGCGATGCGAGTGCAGTAGGGTTCGGAGCGATCTTGTTGCAGAAAAAGCCGGACAAGAAGCTGCACCCAGTGTTCTACTTCTCGAAACGAGCCACCGAAGTCGAATCACGGTACCATAGCTTTGAACTGGAGACGCTAGCTATAATTTATGCCCTCCGCCGTTTCCGAACATACCTATTAGGCGTAAAATTTAAAATAATTACAGACTGCCAGGCCCTCAGTCTAACCCTGAATAAGAAAGAAACGAACCCCCGAATTGCGCGGTGGATGCTAGAGATGCAGGATTACGATTACGTACTGGAGCACAGGTCAGGTTCGCGCATGCTCCATGTAGATTCATTAAGCCGCCAGATTTTCGTAGTTGAGGATAACTCGTTCGACCGAAATCTTGCGTTATGTCAAGGCGATGACACGGATATCGAGAAGATTCATAAGGAGATGGAAAACGCTGAAAGTAAATTCTATGAGTTAAGGGACGGCCTCGTGTACCGGAAGCATCAGGGTCGAATTTTGTTTTATGTGCCGAGCGCGTTAGAAACAGACATTGCGCATAAGTACCATAACGAGATGGGCCATGTCGGGGTCGATAAAACAGTGCGGAATATCGTGAATAACTATTGGTTCCCCAACATGAAATCCAAATTCGAAAAGCACATTCGGGGTTGCTTGAAATGCATCGCGTACACGCCGAATTCGGGAAAGTCGGAAGGTACCCTGCATAACATACCAAAGGGAAACGAACCTTTTGTTACGCTACATGTAGACAATGTAGCCCCCGTGTCAAGATCGCACAAGTCCAAATACCACTACATATTCGTCGTGGTCGACGCGTTTAGTAAATACGTAAAACTATACGCCGCCAAAACTATTAATACGACGGAGGTCATAAGGTGCCTGAGGTCGTATTTCGAATATTACAGTCGACCGTTGCGCGTCATTTCAGATCGGGGAAGTTGCTTCACATCCCGCGAGTTTGAGGACTTCACGCGAGAGTGTAGCATACAACACGTTAAAGTAGCAACCGCCTCACCCCAGGTGAATGGGCAGGTGGAGAGACTCAACCGTACGATTTTACCGATGATCGCAAAATTAACGAGTGAACGCGATACGAATTGGTACAACGTGTTAAGGGGCAACATACACCTAGATATATAAAAAAAATCGATTTTTCAAAAATATTCTTATTCGATTGTATATCCATTTATCTGTGCTCTGTGAAAGTTTGAGTGGAAATTCGTAAAATTGACGAAGTTACGCCTATTGGAGCCCGCAGCCGTGTCTCCCCTTGCGCGCAGGTATACGGTCACTGGGCAATAGTATTGTACGAGCCAGAAGGGATGAAATGGAGGTGTCAACATCTCAAGAAGGTGAATTTTATGGTCCAGGCATTGATGATTCAATGTAAGTATGAAAACTTATATTTATGTCAATTTTACGTACGCTAAAAACTTTAAACGCGTTTTTCTCAAAACGATGTTTTTCAAAACGGTAACCATTATATCTCAAAAACTACTAAACCGATTTACTTGAAATTTTATACAGGCATTCTAGATATAATTATTTAGTTTTTCACGTAGGATTTTGTTTCTAAATACAATAGTTTACTTTTTATAAATTAAAGACTCTCATATTTTCCACTTAAAAATCGACTTTTATGAATAAATATCTGCCATTCTGCAAAAAATTGAAAAAACAAAAATCGGCTACGACAAGTACTAGTTTTTTTCGTCTCCTTTAGGAAGAATTTTTCTTTTTTGTTTCAGATAAGAAAGATCCAAGTTACACCGGTTACCGCAGATACCTTCATTGAAAAATCGTTCTGCAGAAATGGCCACCCTGCTGTTCCTATTAAAAATTTCTTATTAAAAATTTAGTATTTTATAGACAGGAATATAGCATTTCCAATGTACTCAATGTTTTTTTAATAGAAACATCTATTGAGCAAAAACATCTGAAAATCCAGCCTACATTTCTACCTCCTAGGTGTATGTTGCCCCTTAAGAGAGGTAGAATTCGCGTGCAACAATACGGTCTGTAGGTCGACAAACAATAGTCCGAGTATGTTACTGTTCGGAGTTCGACAGCGTGGCGACGTCGTAGACGGATTGCGAGACTCGTTGGAAGCTAGCGGGAAAATTAGCCTTCCGCGCGATTTGAAAACGGTCCGGGAGGAGGCCAGCGAACGAATTCGCAGGGGTCAGGACGCGCAAAAACGCATCTACGACAAGAAGCACAAAGCCCCGAGCAAGTACAAGGTGGGGGACAAAGTATTAATTAGGAACTACGACTGTACCCCAGGCGCCTCACCGAAGATGATCCCGCGTTTTAAAGGTCCGTACGAGGTCGACCGCGAGCTGAGAAACGATCGCTACGTGATCAAAGACGTAGAAGGGTTCCAGTTAACGCAAACGCCCCATCGTGGAACCTGGGAAGCCGCGAACATGCGACCGTGGCGTCCGTCATCCTAGTTTTTAAGCATAATAATTATCTATAACCCGTTACGTATCCATTGTGTATATAGCCGTATTCTATAATTAATCGTATTACTTTTGATATTTTATGTTCGTTTAGGTGTAAGTTTTACCTGTGTTCAAATTTATGTTTATTTGGCGTTAAAAATGGCGATGACTCTAATTAAGTCAAGCGTGCGTGTGTCTGATGATTGATGAATCGGGACGGTTAATCGTCAGGATGGTCGAGTTGTAAGCCGAGCGACGGCCGTAGTGTGTGAACCGTGTGTGTGTGCGTGTATGCGTCCCAGACGTATGGGCCGCGAGACGAGTGACCTTCGGAAAAGGAGCATTGTTGGATGTAGCTGAAACCGCGACGTCGAGTCTGCCACGATCGACAAAAGAACGCGACGATCGGCGGGCGCAGACGAGAGTCTCCTGCAGTCGCTCGCACGGGACAGACGTGTCGAGCACCTCATGTATTAATAAATATTTCTATTCACTTCTCATACTAACCAACTCTTTCCTTAACCCTTCTATAATTTTCTACGGATTTTTACCTCAATAACGAATTACGATCACTTGTCATACATTTTCTGTTACATTACCATTCAGTTTATGCCTTATTTGAAAATGAAATTTATGTGTTTCTTGTCCTCTCACCTCAAACAATTATTATTTAAGATTCTGTTTAAAAAAAGTCTGTGTAACGCGGTTTACTTCGATGCATGCTGACTTGCTTGTTCGTACGTTCGTAGCGCCTACCGCGTAGCCAACGCTACCGCGGGAACTCCGGCGGAAGGCGCGCGCTCTGATTGGTCGGGGGTTTTTGTTAATATCTCCTAAACGAAACTTCGGACAATATTTTCGCTAAGGAAAAAGTTGTTTCAAATCACCCCCTGAGTAACCCCTTTCAAGGAACTCCGACATTTTTGGGACACCCTGTATATATAAAATTCAAATCTAATACCACTAATAATCACGATTTCTCTGGAACCACTGATCCAATGAGCATGAAATTTGGTAGGTAGGATCCTCTTGGCCCCTAGGTGCTCGCTAAGAAATCTTTTTAAAAAACTCCCTCCCCTTCACCGAAAAACCATATTCTATATCTATAATATTCAAATCAAATACCACTGATAACACGGTTCGACAGCCATCTGGACTTGTAACATTCAATAGCCTTTTCTTATAGGTTATCGTGCGCTGAAAACGAATCCGCAAACCGTTTGTCGCTATCACCCTCAGTTTTTGAGAAATTCGATTTTGAAAAAAAACTGCAAATTTTCGACTTTGAACATTTTTTATGTCGAAACGGTAGTATTTATTCAGTTGCTCGTTACGTCAAATTATTCTATGAACCCTCCCGAAAACAACGATACAAATTATTATTGCATTATGAACATTTAAATATGTTTAAACAACGATCAAAGGGAAAAGGACACCCGAAATACACCCATTTTTGCAGATATATTTCAATTTATTTAAAGAAAACTAAGGGTCTGGGAGAAAATCTGACAATTCCACGCGATGCAGCAGACAGTTTTCCTTCGGAAAGTGTCAACAGAAGTGGTAAGTCTCATTTTGTTTTCAATACAGAAGTGAAATGGTTTGGCAAAACGCGCGGTACCGGCAGTGATAGTCACGCGCGTTAAGCGTTTGTATTACGCTGAGCGGCAGTGGATCACGCACCGCTGTTGACTACCATTGTCGACTCCGCGTGTTCTGCCAAACTATTTCGCTTCTGTATTGAAAACGAAACGAGACCTACAACTTCTGTTGACGCTTTCCGAAGGAAAACTGTCTGCTGTATCGCGTGGAATGGTCTGATTTTCTCTCAGACCCTTAGTTTTCGTAATAAATTGAAATATATCTGCAAAAATGGGTGTATTTCGGGTGTCCTTTTCCCTTTGATCGTTGTTTAAACATATTTACATGTTCATAATGCAATAATAATTTATATCGTTGTATTCGGGAGGGTTCATAGAATAATTTGACGTAACGAGCAACTGAATAACTACTACCGTTTCGACATAAAAGATGTTCAAAGACGAAAATTTGCAGTTTTTTTCAAAATCGAATTTCTCAAAAACTGAGGATGATAGCGACAAACGGTTTGTGGATTCGTTTTCAGCGCACGATAACCTATAAGAAACAGCTATTGAATGTTACAAGTCCAGATGGCTGTCGAACTGTGTAATGGGTGGATGACTGGAGAGTCATTTTATGAATACATGACTAATGTATTCCACCCATGGTGCATTGAAAATGAAATTATATTTCCAATAGTCATGTACTAGAGCTGTTTCGAGACTCGAAACATTCGAGTAGCTTGAAATTCGCACCGAGCGGGACTCGGTTTTTCGAGCCGAGCCGAGACTCGAACGGTTTCGGGTAGCTCGATTTTTTCGGGTAACTCGAATGTTTCGAGCCGCCCGAATATATTTTAGGTAGTCGACTGTATGGTGCAGTGTGACAGCTTGATGTAGCTGGAACATTTTGTAGGCACCGAATATAAATTTAGATGTATAATATATATTATACATAATACCTAAAATATATTTGGGCGGCTCGAAACATTCGAGTTACCCGAAAAAATCGAGCTACCCGAAACACATTCAAGCTGCTCGAAAAAATCGAGCTACCCGAAACACATTCAAGCTGCTCGAAAAAATCGAGCTACCCGAATCCGTTCGGGTCTCGGCTCGGCTCGATTGTTTCGAGTTTCGAAGCAGCTCTATCATGTACCTAGATGGATATTCATCACATGCTACAATGGCTCTAATTGTAAGTAATTTCTGTGTGGAACATGAAATAGAACTTATTTCATTGTATCCCAATTCGACCCATATAAGCCAGCCAATGGATGTTGCTTTATTTCGTCCTCTGAAGGAAGCTTGGAAAAAAGCTGTCACAGATTGGAGAATGAAAAATGGGGGGATAGCTGTAGCAAAACTTTGCACCAATTTTACAAACTGCTTTGCAGTCTCTTAACCTTGTAGATATTTTATCACATGGCTTTACTGCATGTGGACTTGCACCATTTTCTGCAGATGCAATCAATTATGCAAAGTTATTGAATGACAATATAGTATTGCATCAAAAAAATATTAATACAAATAGCTCTACGCCACAACACAATACCCATGAATGTACTTTGACATTTATAGAGAATTTTGCAGGCATTAAAATACTGAAACTTTTTAAAGTGACTGAAGTTAGAAAACGAGAATGGTGCGGAGAAGAAAAGTATCAGGCGTTATTTTCAGTTTGACTGAAATGTAGAAAGCTTATGTCAGATAAGAATGTAGGAGCAACAAACAGCAAACGCATTAAAGTGTCTTCGATATCAACGGTTAAAGATTTTTTTAATTATAAATTATTTTAATTTTCATGATATTATTTATTAAATTTATTAAAATATACGAAATGTTAATTTATGGCTGTTAACACCAGAGGGTGTTGTTGTAAGAGGGAGGCGCAGAGTGTAGTGACACTCTAGTAGTTGTACAAAATAGAGAACTAGGTTTAAGGTGATGTAAGTCACGAGACGCGATCACCACGTGATAGCGAAAAGGATTTCAACACTTTTATTCAATAAAGACAGTTTTTTCTAACAACGGCATGTATAGTGATTTAACTTCAATAGGTTATGGGCCCAGGGAACTACGTTATACACCTGAGGCGTAAATGTACTGCTTGAGGAGAGAAACAGTTAAGTGTGCCGTTGTGAAGTATCAACAGAGAGCCATAGTAAAATGCATCTGACGAAACACATCAAGCCGCTGCCCGGTGAGACAGACTGGCCGTAAGAACTGTACTGTAAGGCGAACAGTTACGCTAAGTTGATAATAGCAAGCTCGGGTAGGACGCGTGGGAAGCGCTTAGACAACAGTTTGACGCGACGTCTAAAGACCAACTATTTAAGATATGCAGTGATTTCTTCGCTTTCGGTTGGACGTCTGGTGAGGATGTTTCTACACACATAGCAAAATTGAGCAGTCTATGGAATGAGGTGAATAATGGCCTCGTAGCTAAGTAAGAGAACAAGTTACCATTATTAATGTTAGTCTGTAAAGTATTGCACATTTTGCCGGACGAATTTGAGACATTTGGCTCTAGTTGGATGCTATTAACTAAGGATGCGGAAAAAGCATGTTTGAAAGAAATTTCAAGAAAACGGCATCTGTGAAAACTGAAAAGTTCATACGGGAAGCGCTGGTGACAAAAACCTTCAAGAAACAAGAGAAATCAATGAAAACAAATAGGAAGATATCAAAACAAGATAGTGCATGCAATTATTGCAAAAAGAAGGGTCATTGGGTGGGTGACTGTAAAAAATGAGTAGCAGATAGACGACCACCCAAGAATAAGGACGTCAGTGAACCACAAGGCAATTTAGTTGAGTTAAAAAAGACACTTTTTCTTACAGCGCGTGAAGAAGTGTGTTCCACTGATGTAAATAAAGTAGACTGGTGGATAGACAATGGGGCGACGTGTCGTATAACGAACGATTCAAGTTTCTTCACTGATTTTAAGGAATTTAAAAGTCCGTGCACCATAAAGGCTGCAGGAAACGAAACCTTGAAAGCTCTTGGGAAGGGAACAATTAAATTCGTGTCAAAAATAGATTCTATCTTTAACTGATGTTTGGTATGTTCCAGTTATTTCAAAGAACCTGTTTTCTGTTATGGCAACGCAGGACAAAAATAGAAGCAGTGGATTCGAATCCACTACGACGAAGTGTTGGCTTGAAGTTAGTGGGAGAGTAGTGTTTAGCGGCGCTCGTAGCGCATACGGAACACTATTCAGGGCAAACATTTAACCAATAGTTCCTAACAAAGAGATAAAAGTGGAAGTTGCCAGTGCAGGTGGCTCCATGCTGCAGCTGTACCATGAGAGATGGGGCCACCAGGATAAACGACATGTAAAAGAGATGCTTGAAAAAGAGCTAGGTGTTAAAGTAAAACTGGAAAAGGAACTCTGTGAGCCATGCATTTATGGAAAGACATATCGTCTACCTTTTGGCACAAGGAGACAAACGACCGAACCTGAAGAGTTAATGTCAACTGATGTGTGCAGTCCCTTCGACAAGTCATTTGGAAAGAAAAGGTATGTGGTTGTTTTCAAAGATAGTTACACTAAATATCGATATGGTTTTGTCGTTAGGGAAAAGTCAGATGTAAAAGCCGTTCTGCAACAAGTGATTGCACATGCAAAGGAAGATTCTTCATAAGAGTGGAATCACACAGAGATTGACAGATCCATATACGCCAGAGCAGAATGGTGGTAGTGAACGAGAAAAACGTACAATAATAGAACTGGCAAGAACGTTCAAATATTCAAATAAAGAGGTCAGGTTTTCTGAAGCAATATGGGCGGAACTGGTGACCCCTGCAGTATATGTCCTTAACAGAACAGGAAAATCGTCGGTGGCGTCTGGAATTCAACAGAGGAGTCCATCGAATCGGAGGTTGAAGAAGCACCGATGGAAGATCGAGATAGAACCACGATCAAGAGACCAATCAGATACCATGATGGACTTGATCCTGACACTGTTCTGTCGATGGAGCTGGAGGAACCTCGAAGTTATCAAGAGGCAATCGCTAGCCCATATGCGGATGAGTGGAAGCGCGCCATGGATAGCGAGATCGAATCCCTAAAAGAAACAATACCTGGAGTATTGTAAATAAGCAAACAGCCGCAAAACCAATTGAAAACCGTTGGGTTTTTTAAGTAAAAAGAAAGTCCGATGGTACTATTGAGCGGTTCAAGGCTAGGCTTGTGGCCAAAGGGTACTCCCAGAAATACGGGATTGATTATCACGAAACTTTTAGTCCCGTGGTCAGATTCGATTCCATAAGAGTCATTTTGGCGTTGGCGGCATCAAGAGAGATGACTTTACGGCAGTTTGACATCAGGACTGCTTTTCTCAATGGATTTGCTATAATGTCACACAGTAGTTTTACAAAAAAACCGATTCTGAACTCTTGGTGCCGAAACAACGAGTTTAGCAACCAGTTTTTCATATATCATTAAAAGGAGATAAAATAAAAAATAAATATAAATTAAACAAGTTAGTCTTCAAGGATATCATAAACAGTAAAATAATTACGCCAAGTACATGAAATCAAATAAATCACAAAAAGTAGAAGATAATAATTGCAAAATAAAAAAAAGATGTGAAATGAAAATGAGCTGCAAGTATATAAAGGTGCTTTCAGTTAAATACTTGGCCTGGCGAGGCAAGGTCAAGGTGTCGATGAATAAGAATTATTTAAAAACGCATAATAATGAAAGTGTACTCTTATTGTCAGAGTTTTAAATAGAAAAATTCTCTGAAAGCTTGTGAGGGGAAAATTATCGGTATCGATGAATGATCTTGAAATTATGTTAAAACGCAGTATAATGACAATGTACTCATATTGTCAGAGTTTTAAATTGATCTGAAAGCTCGCGAGAAGGAAGGTATGGGTATTGATGATCTGAGAATGCCTTGCCTCGCCAAGCCAAGTATTTGACTGAAAGCAACTTTATATATTTGCAGCTCATTTTCATTTCACATATTTTTTTTATTTTGTTATTATTATCTTCTACGTTTTGTGATTTTTTAAAGGTTTTTATAGTAATTTTTCCTACGTACAAAATCATTCTTGAAACGAACAAAGAATGTTATCCCTCAATAACCATTTCAGATAGAGGAGCAAGTATAAATTCACAATGCTTACTTGACTGTACTGTTTCGAGGTTGTTTTCATCGTTGCACAAATCTGGGAATCTTCCAAACAAAAAAGACTTAGTTTTAATTTCTAAGTGGGGCTGTGACGGTTGGTCCGGGCACAGCAATTACAACAAAATTTTGTTAACCCTGAAGATTCCGACGAGAGCCTGTTTATGATATCCTTGAAGACTAACTTGTTTAATTTATATTTCTTTTTTATTTTATCTCCTTTTAATGATATATGAAAAACTGGTTGCTAAACTCGTTGTTTTGGAACCAAGAGTTCAGAATTTTTTTTTTAATCCCTAAAGAAAATTTTGAAAAACTACTGTGTGACATTTTAGCAAATTTAATCCCCGACAAAACGAGCAAAAAAAGATAAAAATCGTTTATGAATTCACTGAGATACGGAATTTTGTCCACAAAAAGGCACTTTGAGCGCTATCGCCAATTAAACAAAATCGAATTGACACCGCAGTGGCAAATAGTGGCAGCTAATTCTGTTCTGAATTTGTTTATTACATTGTTACCCACCTTCCAAATGCAAAAGATGTGGTTCGGAAAGATTTGATAAAGTTTTATTTTAGGTTGGATAGGACGGTATTCTCATAGTAGTCGAGGGTGTCGGGTGTGTTTCCACAATAATCAGCATCAGCGTCGTAGCTGTAATCATCGTCGTTATCATTATCACAGCCGTTGTTCATCTTCTTCCTCTCGCCGACGTACAGTTCAACAACATCTACGACGTTTATGTTTGCTTGTATCAGCAATTGTAACATCTAATCATTATTTTCGACAGCCTTCACGAATATAGCGTTAACGGCCGCAAGTGATGATGCCCTGTGAGCCACGTCGCCTGGCGCTTTTAGAACGGACTCAAGCGAGTGTAGAAGTACGGTGCGGTGGTTCGAATATCCACAGACAGATCGTCGTGTCAATATTATAATTGTTCGCGAGAATTGCGATTTCCATAGCAACGAAGTTGTTTCGTGCGGATTTGCTGCCTTGCAGATCAACAACAGCGGACAACGTTATTATTGTTGTTGTTATACTATTAGGCTGTAGTAACAGTAGTAAAAGTACCGGCGGCGGCGGCGGAATAGCGACTGACGGCTTTGCGGCCATCATCGTCGTAGTGGTTGTCGCTTGCATCACGTGATTTTTCGCATCACGTTCGTCAAAGGACTGCACTGGATTATACGATCAGTAGGCAATCAGTAGGCAATACGCGGTAGTATTAGCAGGCATGTTATCTCTACACTCGAAGTCGATTCGCCGTGCTCTTCACCGATTCATTCTGTCGAGAGCAATCTGTGATTGAGATAGGAGTGTATCGTACGAATTCGCTCGTATTCAACATCGATTCGCCGTGGCCGTAGTATATTCTCTTCTTCTCTACATAGTATAAAATAAAGTCCCCGGTAGGCGTCTGCATGTTTGATCGCGCTAATCTCGAGAATTACTGAACGGAGTGTGATGGGGTTTACACCGTTATGTAAAGCATTTTTCGAGGAAGGTTTATGTGTATGCAACATTAACCTATGACAAAAAGAAGCCGAGCAATGACAATTTTAGTGAAGTAAGATTGGCGTGAATCGCAGAACAGCTAACGATGTGACTCAGTATCCCCACCATTGTGCGGGCAACTGTCACGCGCATCTCTTTCGTGCAGAGCGGTGCTCGCCAGATGCACAATATGTTTATGTTATGTTTGTTGGAATGTAACGATATTTACACGTACATAGGAGCAGGATAGCAGTTGGCGACCGTTGGGCCTCTTGACGCCTGGGTTTTTTTCCCGGACCCTTTGTCTTGCTTCTAGGGACGCAGTTAACTCAGGGAAGGGTGCGGAGACGACAGTTTTTCCGTTCAGTCTGCACAGAGCCTCCATGGTGCAGAGACACAGTATCACTCAAACAGTTATAGCTAGCAGAGTTGTATTTTACTATTTGTACCATCATCACTTATTGTTAATAAATATATTATTCTATATTCTACCAAAAAGTCCAACAATGTTTTATTTTTCCTGTGTTTTAAGCAGGATGGCGTTTCAAGCTTATTTTGCTTATATTGTCCAACGAATTATAGTCCCATTTTTCTCCCTCCTCTCTCCTTGGGGTCCCAGCAGCAGCAGCGCACCGGGAGAAATGTGGTCTCCCATCTTTCCTCAGGACACCGCCCCGTGATGTTTACCTTCAGTGATCTAACGAGAACCGGTGTTTTCCATAACGGTTACGACCGCTGGTAGATCCACACTAGATTATACATATTGCGCGTATGGACCTGTATCACGCACCTACAGCTTGATCCGTCCAGTGGTTCTCGAGATTAGCGTGATCAAACATACAGACGCCTACCGGGGACTTTATTTTATACTATGTAGACATAAACATGAATCAGTCACGCTAATAACTCGGGCGAAGACGAGACGGGGCATGCTAGTGTACAATAACCGAAGCATTAACAAGCGCGAGCGACTACTTAGTAGTCGTATCACTAACTCAGTTCTCATGATGCACCCCTATATGCGAGGCTGCCACCGTCGGATTTTAGTCAGTAAGAGTCTGACGCTCCCTGGGTCCTTTCCCTAGGAGGCGTCCGATGCGGATTTCTCCACGTAACAAAATAGAAGCTATGAATACTTACTTTGTTTTATGCCCGTTGATATATCCTCTGGTAAATGTAAATACTCTGGGCCATTAGGATCGAGGTACGTTAAATATATGTTTTGAATGTCATTATATAAAGTACATTCTGCTTTCGTGCTCATATCTGGGTTTAGCATACGCTTACTGAGATCATCTAAAAATAAATTAACATAATAATATTCAGAAAATAGAATAGGTTAGAGAAATGAAAATAACGGCATTTGAAAATGTTTACTATAAGCATAGTTCATACATACACATGACAACAGCTATAACGTTTTTATAGTATCTAATTAACCAACGTTTTCTAAGTTTTTTAAAACTTTTTATTCGAAGGAAGTTTAAAAAATCTAGTTCATAGTACTTGGGCTGTACGAAATTAATCATAAAAATATTACTTAAAGATATTTTTAAATTTCAAATGATTTTCTTTTCATACAGGGTGTCTGAGAATTGAGGGACAATCCGGAACATGCAATATCCTGATGCAAGAAGACATCGAAAAGTCCTTTGTCGTTTTGGGATCCGAGGCTTCGTCCTCGAGATAGTAATAGTTGAATATTAGCGGTTGGAACATCCGGACTGTGAGGTTTCTAGCCGATTCAGTTGAGCGCACGGTATCGTACACTCGCACGCACACGCAGGTGGTTGCGTGTATGTAGATACAGGTTCACACAGCAGTAGAACCCGATGTTTGGGTCCAACAGTGAAAATGGGTTAGCGCCACTCAACTGTGTTGTGAATACTGGGTCTGTATCTACGCGTGTCTCCTACGTGTGCGTGTTAGGGATCACTGTTCCACGTCAGCTGTTCCTGCTTTGAACCTCCGGCCTGGAAGTTACATCGCTAATATCCAACTGTAAATACATCGGGAACAAAGCTTCGGATCCCAAAACGGTAAAGAACTTTTCGATGTCTTCTTGCATATTTCGGATTGTCCCTCAATTCTGGGACAGCCTGTATATTGGTGTAGCAGAATGTACGAGAGTCATATCCTACATTGCCCTAATTGTTGAAGTATTTGACAAATTAAGTTTTTGTCGACAACAATATGCTAGATATAAAAAGTGCAACTGTAAACTTTGCTTGTAAACTATACTTACGAAAAATAATTTGTGTCATGTAATTCTATATTTCAATCACAGAGACAATCTCTACATAGTATAAAATAAAGTCCCCGGTAGGCGTCTGTATGATTGATCCCGCTAATCTCGAAAACAACTGGACGGAGTGTGATGCGGTTTGCACCGTTTTGTAGAGCATTTCTCGAGGAAGGTTTAGGTGTATGCAACATTAACCAATGCCAAAAAGAATCCGAGCAATGATGATTTTAGTGAAGTAAGATTTGCGTCAATCGCAGCGCTCACAGAACAGCTAACGATGTGATTCAGCATCCCCACCAATGTGCGGGCAATCGTCACGCGCATCTCTTTCGCGCAGAGCGGTGCTCGCCACGCTGTGTATAAGGGCCTATGCACACGGCGACTGTATCGCTGCAGAAGCGCAACAGAATAAACGAGCAGCAACTGCATCGCGTTATTATCGCGGCCTCTTTGCGAGTGTATAGCGACTGTATCACTGCAAAAAGTCGCCGTGTGCATAGGCCCTAAGATCCACACTATGTTTATGTTATGTTTTATTGTTTTTTCCTGTGTTTTAAGCAGGATGGCGGCATTTCAAACTTATATTGCCCAAATAACTATAGTCCCATTTTTCCCGCTCCTCTCTCCTTCGGGTCCCAAAAGCAGCAGCGCACCGGGATAAAGGTGGCCTCCCATCTTTCCCCAGTACACCACCCCGTGATGTTTAACTTCGATGATCTAACGAGAAACGGTGTTTTCCATCACGGCTACGCCCGCTGGTAGATCCACACTAGATTCTACATCTTGCACCTACAGCTTGATCCGTCCAGTGGTTCTCGAGATTAGCGCGATCAAACATACAGACGTCTACCGGGGACTTTGTTTTATACTATGTAAAGATAAACATTAATCAGTCACGCTAATAACTCGGGAAAAGCCGAGACGGGGCATTCTAGTATCTCATATTACACATTAACAATCACTTTCCAGAACGAAATATTGCGTTCCGTTTTTTCAAATTATATAATGAATATCATAATAGTAAAGATAAAAGAATTATTCATCATATAATATTTAGTAATGTAAATATTTACCAATATCTAAGCAGAATTGAAAAAGATCCATAGGTCCAGACTCCTTGATATGTTGCATGAACTTATATAACAATCGAGGGTCATTTAAAACTTCGTCTAATGAGGGCTTCAAATGATTGTGTGTAATTTTTGGTACCGTTGGAATCGTCATCCAGCACTGCAGCATCGGTACATTAACTGTATGTATATGATTGGAAACTGAACCATCGCGATGAGTTGCCAATATTACTAATGCATTTATATTTTCTGGATCAGCAATTGCATCTATTGCGGGTAAAAGAATCCAATTCACTAGAATTTCACGCAGTATGACCTAAAATTAAAAAATGGTGATAAAATGTGTTCGTTTAAATGAAAATATGCGTTAGGTTAAATTAATAAATATATTATCTTTTACCAATCAATTATCTTTACAGACAATTTTGAGTTCTACACTAATTTTGACGTTTGGCTTAGGCTGAGCTCAGACGGACCACTTTAGAAGCCCATTACAACCACAAGACGGAGGCTGGGCTGTCGCTGGAATCAACTTCACGTTTGGAGTCCGTATCGCCGACAAAAAACTGTACCACCAAATTGTCGCTGTTGGTGGTTGGTAAAACGCACATCTGTGAAGTTCATTCCAGCGACAGGCCAACCATCGTTTTGTGGTTGTGATGGGCTTCTAAAGTGGTCCGTCTGAGTTCAGCCTTACTTGCAATCAGGGGTTGAAAACAGTTATGATATCGGTTTCGGTTCTCGAAACAGTTATGAGAACCGAAATAATCTTGAAACAGTTAAAAGTGAAAACGGTTCTGGCCTATATCGGTTTCGGTTCCGGTTCTACAGAACCGATATTATATCGGTTCCGTAACGGTTATATATCGGTTATATAGTAAACTCTCGCTATGGGCTGGGCTCCGAACATCGAGAAGTTTCCCAAATACGTTTGTAGGCCGCCCGTGAGCAGAGACGTGCGGGCGTGGAATCACGACTCGCGAGGCCCGCGCTTGACAACGCGTCTGTTGATTTCTGCGTAACCGATACATACATTACTGTTATAAAACCGATATACATATAACCGTTACGGAACCGATATATAACCGTTACGGAACCGATATGATATCGGTTCTGTAGAACCGTAACCGAAATCGATATAGCCAGAAATTTCGGTTCCTTATAACAGTTATTCAGAATATCGGTTCTTCATAACTGTTTCGGTCAGAACCGATAAATAACAGTTTGAAACAGTTATTTTCGGAACCGTTTCAACCCCTGCTTGCAATACACTTCAGTTTTGAGGTTAGACCACAGTTACACAATCAGTCGAATTGAAAACCAGAGAACTCTGAGATTCTGAGTATCAGATCAGAACGAAACGTGGAGCTGTTACGTTGCTAACTACATCATAGCGAGGGGGGAGAGGGCTGCAGTAGTGTACGATCCTGCACGCACGCACACGTGTACACATTTCGTTCACCCAGGCTTTGGTTAGCAATGTAACAGCTGTACGTTCTGCTCTGATTCAGTGCCTAGAATGGCAGAGTTTTCCGATTTCGGTTTGGCACATCTCGGTTAGACCATGCCTGCACAACTAAATACCTCAAGTGTATGGGTGCTCATGGATGCCCTCAGGGAAAGTTAATGGGCAAGTTCACGGGTAAGTGACAGTAGTGGCAAATAAGAAGTAGAGAGCTTCTCAAACCCTTTGCGGAACTACAGCTTTATCTTGTTACTAGCAAAATACCCATGCTTTCACTACGGTAGAATAATTAAAAGGAATTACTTTTATATCTGTTATTTTAAGTAATTTTGGTAATAATATAGAATAAGGCACAGTTCGCCGATTTTGATGACATCGAAATATGTTGTCGGGGGTATGATTTTGAGCAACTTTTTCCTACACATGTTACAGCCGCTAGACCTTCGTTTCCGAGATACACGCAAAAATAGTTTGCGAAAATGATGTTCTAGAACCAGAGTCATCCTAATACCGGATGGCGTCCCACACGTAACAGGTGCTCTCGAAAGCACTCTCTTCCTAGCCAAAAAACTATGTTTTAGAACCAGTTAAGCTTGAACAAAACAAAAGTACATCAACAATCGTGCTCTCTGGGGCGATGTGGAAACGTATGTTGTACGGGCCTGAGAAGCTCCATGCAGCTAGGCTGCCGCAAGGGCCAAGACGCACTGTGGATGAAAGAGGGCGATGCTTCTGAAAATCGGCCGAAGAAAGCACTTAATTCTCAAGCCTGATGTATAGGAAAAAGTTGCACAGAATGATGACCTTTATAGCATATTTCAAGGTCATTAAAATCGATGAGGTGTGTCCTCTTGTATATAATTACCGTAATTTTTTATGTAATTTCTGTAAAGTAACCTTTGTATAACGAACATTTATATATGTACATGTTCGTACGCATTTATTAGTGAAAAATTAAGAAGCCCCACTTCAATGTACACTTACAAGGGAAAATCCCGAACCCGGAAATTCAAAAAATTCTGAAACTTCGTGGATATGTAGGGGATTTCCTCCTGATTACAACGCAATTTTTTTTGTTGCCCAAAATCACTTTAAGGGGGTGAAATTAACCCCTGAAAATTCGTGTATTTTCCGATTTTGTGTTATAACTCGCGAACTGTAAGAGATAGAAAAAAAATCTCAAGACGAAAGTTACTTCTTTTAATTAGATCTATCCAATAGTAAAAGTTAAATCAATTGTTTAAACAATTAGAAAAAAGTTATAAACAAAAATATTAATAATGTTTTTTAAAATTCGTTGTTTCGCGTGAAATCTGAATTGGTGGTTTAAATAATTATGGAACAGCATAATCCATTTATTTTTCATACAATTTCAACCTTTGTTGTATCGCGGAACTGTGCTCCTCGACAATCGAAGAACTTTTCAATCCCATTGTAACGTGCCTTAAGCTGCACAACGAGCAATGTTCTTCTAACGTTTATTATTCGTACTACGCGATGCGTAGTAAGAAAATAAGATAATTTATATACTTTTGTCTTTAATTACACATGGGGCAAATATATCAGGTGGAAATAGAGGAGAAGAAGGGAACTGTTAGATATAACTTATCCTTATTAAAACTTTTTATTATTAACATAATTATCGACTTTTCTCTTATTTGCTCACCAAACAAGCGAGACAATGCAGGCGTTTAATACTTTGGAAACACTTTTGTGATGTGAATATATACCTACTTTTGTCTCCCATCAAAGTATTATCTCATGTCTATTGTTCTCTCGAGCATTAATAATGAGAATACATATATTAGTATTCTTATCGGATGATACATTATTTGCAAGGAAAATAAAGATGATCAATTTTAATAAGACATTTCACTGTCCAAACATGTTTTCTTCAGTAGTATCGAAGGCATTTGAAGAGTAAATACTCATTAACAATAAGAAATACTAGTTTATTTGTAGTTGTTGGAGATTCAACTACTTCCTCACTCCGCCACTCATGATCTCAGCAGCACCTCCCGGGCTCGACACTCATGGCGGATCCACAATCCATATCCTGGTCAGATCGCGTCGCGTATAGTAGTATGTCTAGGCGGGTTCTAACCCACGGGGCAATGAGGGGGGGTGCGGGGACGGAGGAAGTGAGGGCGCGCGGGGGAGCGCGGCGGAGGGAAACAAGGGCGCGGGGCTTGCGGGGAGAGGAAGACCGGTTGCGCGCGCACGAACCGCGGAGTGGGGGAAGCCGCGATGATGGAGGGGATCAGTCCGGGCCGAGCTGCCGCGGAGACCTCTCCACATCGGACCCACCGCTGGAAATTTCCGCGGAGGGACAGGCCCACCCCCAAAGTCTTTTTCAGACCTTGGCCCACCCCCGAAATATTTTTAGACCTGGCCGAGGGAGGGAATGACCCCCAAATATTTTTTTTCAAACCATTATGAAGCTGAAATTGTTTAATACTTTATCGGATGATGTCGGACAATGTCGGGAAAGATCGGTGTTTTTACACACCACGTATTTGGAGGAGGGAAAGAGACAGAGCATGCTAAAATTCTAAGGAGGGAAAGAGACAGAGCATTATTTTAAAGCTAGAGAGATGGAAGATGATAGGAAAATGAAATGGACAAATAATATACGTTTAAAAAATGATATATTGTTACAATAAAAAAGAATATATAAAAAGGATATATATATATAATAATAGTATAAATATGAATATAGACACATTTCTGCTTTCATGACGCGACTGTTTTATTAACAGACCCACTGCTGGAAATTTCCGCGGAAGGAGAGGAACACCCCCAAAGTCTTTTTCAGACCTTGGCCCACCTCCGAAATATTTTTAGACCTGGCCGAGGGGGAATGACCCCCAAATTTTGTTTTCAAACCATTATGAAGCTGAAATTGTTTAATACTTTATCGGATGATGTCGGACAATGTCGGGAAAGATCGGTGTTTTTACACACCACGTATTTGGAGGAGGAAAAGAGACAGAGCATTATTTTAAAGCTAAAATTCTAGGGAGGGAAAGAGACAGAGCATTATTTTAAAGCTAAAATTCTAGGGAGGGAAAGAGACAGAGCATTATTTTAAAGCTAAAATTCGGAGGAGGGAAAGAGAGAGCATTAAGATTTAACATCGCAACGTCTCGCGCGATCACGTGTAATTTTAATCCTCTGGAGGAGCCGCGGAGGGTGACGTCATTTTCACGGCGCGAAGAACGCTCGAACGAAATAGAATTATGCAGCGTCAGCAGAATTCCGAAACGTCAAATCTTATAATTAGGTGGCGAGGAGAGAAGGATGATGGGTAAATAAAATTGACAAATAATATACGTTTAAGAAATTTTATTTAAAATTAAAAGAATATAATTTAACCTTTTTTCCTACGAGCATGAGCTAGAATATCACTGATTGCACATGCTAACAGTTCGCAATCTACAAGATACTCCTCGTCGTAATATTCGCTATCACGTATGATTTTAGCTGCACGATACGTATCTAATGTTTCGCAGGCAACATCGCTCTGCTGTAGCACGTTAACAAAAATTTCAAATTTTACTCTCGCATCTTCCGCAGTTTGATACATCCGTGGATACATATAGTCTATACATGGCTGAAGATTAAATAAAAATGTTACTGTGTCCAGTGTGAAATACAGTGTATTATTACCTTGCGTCATTTTTACAATCGGTGAATCAAAGATCTGAAAAAATTCCACCGTTAAATTATCAATCCGCATTGAGTCTGGTTCAGATAATCGTGCACGTTCTTCGATGGTTTCACGGCTGTCGAATAGCACACCCCATGTATGCCATGGTAATATGAGATGATTTCCATGATTGTCGCCGAGAAGAACTTCTACAACGACCATAGGTCCTACATCGATTCCAATTTCCAAATATTTGCTGCCCATGGTTGTTAATGCATATCTTCTGACCATGATACGCGATCCTCCGCGCGGACTAAGAGAACAATCAAAGCTATGAAATTGTCCGCTCGTATTAGGAATAAACATAAAAATTTTGAGAAGATGTGAAAATTACCCCTCACCGGTCAAAATATATATTCTCCCCACATGGAGCCACGCCATCATCTCGCACGATCGGAACGAAATAATCCTCACACCCAGCGAGTATTTCATCAATAGTACTGTACATTTTCAGAGCACTATTTGTTCCGCCGAAAGTCACTGAGGCTACTGAGCGATTGATTGAATAGCATCCGGGAACCCCACCACCACATTTTATTCTAAAGCTACCAATTTTTTTCAAAATGATTTTCAATCTTAACATCGCAGCGTCTCGTGCGATCTCGCGAATTCTGACTCTTGTGGAGCAGCCGCGCGGGATGACGTCATTTGGCAGCGCGAATCATAGAAAGAATTATGCGGTGTCGGCAGAATTCCGAAACACCGAATCTTAGAATTAGGTGGCGAGGAGAGAAGGAGGATGATGGGTAAATAAAATTGACAATTAATATACGTTTAAGAAATTAGGATTCTGAAATATCCATTGGCTAGTAAAGAAAGATACACAATTCTTCATAGAATTCGGGGAATTCGTAAAACATCTGGATATCATTGGGCTAACAGAGACATGGGTGGAGGAAAAAGACTGGGAGCAACTAAAAGACAAGCTATCGAACAAATTTCGCTGGAAATTCCAGTTTGCAGAGGTAGTGTCCCCGGGTGAGGAAAGGGGAAAGAAGACGAGATGAAGAAAGGGTGTCGGAGGGAAGAGGGCAGCCATAAAATTGAGAAATAATATATGTTTATGATATATATTGTTACAAAAGAAATACTAAAAGAAAAAATAAAAGTAATAAAGAATATAAAATAGAATTAATAATAAAGAATACAAAATAGTTTGTTCGAAACCAACATGTGACGTTAGCAGAAAATTTTCCCTCTCCCCTGCACCAATCTAGCGAACCAATAGGTAGCAAACAGATACTTTCCCCCCAACGCAGAGAAATAATAATTTTTTTATCAACGATCTACCGAACCATTATGTAGAAAACAGACGTATTTTTTCAAACAAATATGCAGCATTCTAAAACGATCCGATTTAACGTCGCAGCGTATCGCGCGATAACGCGTAATTTGACTTCTGTGGAGCAACCGTGCAGGAGATGTCATTTTTTCACGGTGTGAAGAAAGAACGAACGAATCATGGAATCATGCGGCATCAGCAGAAATTTATTTTCATTCTAAAGCTAACAAATTTTAAACGTTCTTCGCGTTGAATCTTAAAATTAGGTGGTGAGGAGAGATGGAGGATGACGGGTAAATAAAATTGAGAAATAATATATGTTCAAGAAATTATATATATTGTTACAGAGAAATAATATACGTTTAAGATATATATAGATATTGTTACAGAGAATAATAATTGTAAAATTTATTTAACATTTTGCTGCGAGCGACGTCGATAATATCATTCAAGACACACACCAGCAGTTCGCAATCAACAAGAGATGTATCATCGAAATATTAAGATACACAATTCTTCATAGAATTCGGGGAATTCGTAGAACAACTGGATATCATTGGGCTAACAGAGACATGGGTGGAGGAAAAAGACTTGGAGCAATAATAATAAAATAAATTCTTCATAGAATTCTGGAAATTCATAGAGCAACTGGATATAATTGGGTTAACAGAGACATGGGTGGAGGAAATAGGAAGAAGTCTCATGCCTTTGACAGGTAGATTTGCTGATAGAGAAGCGATCAGTATATTCCCTACAAACGATTTAGTTAACGAATACAATAACAAAATGATCACAGATATGTCTGCAAACGTCAATGTTTACACTTTTATCGCTCAAGATATATCTATGGAATCTGCAACTATGGGTCAGAGGCCCCCATCCTTATTGTATTCCAGAAAAACCAAACCTCACGGGAGGATTGCTAACTTCAATTTAATTTGCCGTTGGCGCGAGAGTAATGTTACGAAGGAACATTGAATTTAAAGAAGGGCCAGTAGATTTAACATCAATAGGATTGTGGAATGTCCATGGGCTAGTAAAGAAAGATACACAATTCTTCATTGAATTCGAGGAATTCACAGAACAACTGGATATCATTGGGCAAACAGAGACATGGGTGGAGGAAAAAGACTGGGAGCAACTAAAAGTCAAGCTATCGAACAAAATTCGCTGGAAATTCCAGTTTGCAGAGATAGTGTCCCCAGATGAGGAAAGGGGAAAGAAGACGAGATAAAGAAGGGGTGTCGGAGGGAAGAGGACAGCCATAAAATTGAGAAATAATATATGTTTATGATATTGTTACAAAAGAAATAATAAAAGAAAAAAATAATAGTAATAAAGAATATTAAATAGAATATAAATATAATGATAATGATAATTATAATAATAAAATATATAATAAAATGAAGAATATAAAAATAGATTATAAGAATAAAAAAATCAGTTTGTAAATATAATAAAAGAATATATAAAAAAAAAATAAACTAATAAAAAATAAAAGACGGTGGGGGCGACGGTGGTGACGGGGGTGATGGGGGCGACGGCTGTGACAGTGATGTTGGTGGCGGGGGCTGCGGCTGCTGCAACCGTCGCACGTCAATCCATGGCGGCG
Organism: Andrena haemorrhoa; assembly: GCA_910592295.1. Taxonomy (NCBI): domain Eukaryota; kingdom Metazoa; phylum Arthropoda; class Insecta; order Hymenoptera; family Andrenidae; genus Andrena; species Andrena haemorrhoa. The sequence continues at coordinate 29,034,855 of OU342943.1, forward strand.
ACGGAGGCGATGGAGGCCGCTGCAGCCGCAGGGGCCCAAGATGTTCGTACGGCACCCATGGGTGCCGTAACCGCACAGCCATCCCCGATCCAAACACTAGCCCTGACCGCCGCATGTGCACCTCTAGGGGTGCAGGTTGCGGCACGACCTCCACCTGGGCATCTTCTTCGAATTATTCACAGCCCATCCTCAGTGCATTTATCATCTTCATCGCACTCATCATTTGCTTGAACCAAACCGCTTCCCCTTCTTCCTTGGATTGTACATCTATCATATCAACGTTGATGTTCAATACACGTTCAAAGTGGTTCGATTGATGTACAATACACGTTCAAAGTGATACGATAGATGTACAATACACGTTCAAAGTGATACGATAGATGTTCGATATGCGATCAAAGTTGTATGATAGATGTTCGATAGATGTGTCCAAGGAAGAAGGGGAAGCGGTTTGGTTCAAGCAAATGATGAGTGCGATGAAGATGATAAATGCACTGAGGATGGGCTGTGAATAATTCGAAGAAGATGCATGGGAGGAAATGATTGTCAGCGAAAATGCAGGTGTAGAACCAAGGCATCCTACTTTTGCAAAGCTTTGCAGCTTTATGCATGGGCCTGTGTGCAGGAGCCTGAAGATGCTACGAGACCAGTTGTCTGTCAATCGCAGACTGCAGCTGTCTGTCACAAAAAAGTGTTCAAGGATTTTAGTTAGAAAAATGGGATTAAAACGTATTGCGCCCGAGTGGGATGAAGAGCCGTGCAGGGAGGTCCCAGAGGTATGTACATAACAATACTTCTTTACATTTATCGCGTTTAGTCATTGAAATCGATATTATATTGCGGGTTTCTATGTTTTTAGGAATTACCAATCCTATTGCCTCCCTCGTCATCGTCGTCGTCGTCGCCGCCTTCGCCGCCGCTACCGGTATGTAATACATGGTGCTGTTTTGTGTGTTTCATGTTTAATATGTTTAATGTGTCATTATTATATCGACGTTCGTGTATGTGTTCTAGGATCAGCAGATGATATTAGCGGCGCTTTCGGCGTGGGCCCAGGTGGAGGTCGTGCCGCAACCTGCACCCCTAGAGGTGCACATGCGGCGGTCAGGGCTAGTGTTTGGATCGGGGATGGCTGCGCGGTTACGGCACCCATGGGTGCCGTACGAACATCTTGGGCCCCTGCGGCTGCAGCGGCCTCCATCGCCTCCGTCGCCGCCATGGATTGACGTGCGACGGTTGCAGCAGCCGCAGCCCCCGCCACCAACATCACTGTCACAGCCGTCGCCCCCATCACCCCCGTCACCACCGTCGCCCCCACCGTCTTTTATTTTTTATTAGTTTATTTTTTTTATATATATTCTTTTATTATATTTACAAACTGATTTTTTTATTCTTATAATCTATTTTTATATTCTTCATTTTATTATATATTTTATTATTATAATTATCATTATCATTATATTTATATTCTATTTAATATTCTTTATTACTATTATTTTTTCTTTTATTATTTCTTTTGTAACAATATCATAAACATATATTATTTCTCAATTTTATGGCTGTCCTCTTCCCTCCGACACCCCTTCTTTATCTCGTCTTCTTTCCCCTTTCCTCATCTGGGGACACTATCTCTGCAAACTGGAATTTCCAGCGAATTTTGTTCGATAGCTTGACTTTTAGTTGCTCCCAGTCTTTTTCCTCCACCCATGTCTCTGTTAACCCAATTATATCCAGTTGCTCTATGAATTTCCAGAATTCTATGAAGAATTTATTTTATTATTATTGCTCCAAGTCTTTTTCCTCCACCCATGTCTCTGTTAGCCCAATGATATCCAGTTGTTCTACGAATTCCCCGAATTCTATGAAGAATTGTGTATCTTAATATTTCGATGATACATCTCTTGTTGATTGCGAACTGCTGGTGTGTGTCTTGAATGATATTATCGACGTCGCTCGCAGCAAAATGTTAAATAAATTTTACAATTATTATTCTCTGTAACAATATCTATATATATCTTAAACGTATATTATTTCTCTGTAACAATATATATAATTTCTTGAACATATATTATTTCTCAATTTTATTTACCCGTCATCCTCCATCTCTCCTCACCACCTAATTTTAAGATTCAACGCGAAGAACGTTTAAAATTTGTTAGCTTTAGAATGAAAATAAATTTCTGCTGATGCCGCATGATTCCATGATTCGTTCGTTCTTTCTTCACACCGTGAAAAAATGACATCTTCTGCACGGTTGCTCCACAGAAGTCAAATTACGCGTTATCGCGCGATACGCTGCGACGTTAAATCGGATCGTTTTAGAATGCTGCATATTTGTTTGAAAAAATACGTCTGTTTTCTACATAATGGTTCGGTAGATCGTTGATAAAAAAATTATTATTTCTCTGCGTTGGGGGGAAAGTATCTGTTTGCTACCTATTGGTTCGCTAGATTGGTGCAGGGGAGAGGGAAAATTTTCTGCTAACGTCACATGTTGGTTTCGAACAAACTATTTTGTATTCTTTATTATTAATTCTATTTTATATTCTTTATTACTTTTATTTTTTCTTTTAGTATTTCTTTTGTAACAATATATATCATAAACATATATTATTTCTCAATTTTATGGCTGCCCTCTTCCCTCCGACACCCTTTCTTCATCTCGTCTTCTTTCCCCTTTCCTCACCCGGGGACACTACCTCTGCAAACTGGAATTTCCAGCGAAATTTGTTCGATAGCTTGTCTTTTAGTTGCTCCCAGTCTTTTTCCTCCACCCATGTCTCTGTTAGCCCAATGATATCCAGATGTTTTACGAATTCCCCGAATTCTATGAAGAATTGTGTATCTTTCTTTACTAGCCAATGGATATTTCAGAATCCTAATTTCTTAAACGTATATTAATTGTCAATTTTATTTACCCATCATCCTCCTTCTCTCCTCGCCACCTAATTCTAAGATTCGGTGTTTCGGAATTCTGCCGACACCGCATAATTCTTTCTATGATTCGCGCTGCCAAATGACGTCATCCCGCGCGGCTGCTCCACAAGAGTCAGAATTCGCGAGATCGCACGAGACGCTGCGATGTTAAGATTGAAAATCATTTTGAAAAAAATTGGTAGCTTTAGAATAAAATGTGGTGGTGGGGTTCCCGGATGCTATTCAATCAATCGCTCAGTAGCCTCAGTGACTTTCGGCGGAACAAATAGTGCTCTGAAAATGTACAGTACTATTGATGAAATACTCGCTGGGTGTGAGGATTATTTCGTTCCGATCGTGCGAGATGATGGCGTGGCTCCATGTGGGGAGAATATATATTTTGACCGGTGAGGGGTAATTTTCACATCTTCTCAAAATTTTTATGTTTATTCCTAATACGAGCGGACAATTTCATAGCTTTGATTGTTCTCTTAGTCCGCGCGGAGGATCGCGTATCATGGTCAGAAGATATGCATTAACAACCATGGGCAGCAAATATTTGGAAATTGGAATCGATGTAGGACCTATGGTCGTTGTAGAAGTTCTTCTCGGCGACAATCATGGAAATCATCTCATATTACCATGGCATACATGGGGTGTGCTATTCGACAGCCGTGAAACCATCGAAGAACGTGCACGATTATCTGAACCAGACTCAATGCGGATTGATAATTTAACGGTGGAATTTTTTCAGATCTTTGATTCACCGATTGTAAAAATGACGCAAGGTAATAATACACTGTATTTCACACTGGACACAGTAACATTTTTATTTAATCTTCAGCCATGTATAGACTATATGTATCCACGGATGTATCAAACTGCGGAAGATGCGAGAGTAAAATTTGAAATTTTTGTTAACGTGCTACAGCAGAGCGATGTTGCCTGCGAAACATTAGATACGTATCGTGCAGCTAAAATCATACGTGATAGCGAATATTACGACGAGGAGTATCTTGTAGATTGCGAACTGTTAGCATGTGCAATCAGTGATATTCTAGCTCATGCTCGTAGGAAAAAAGGTTAAATTATATTCTTTTAATTTTAAATAAAATTTCTTAAACGTATATTATTTGTCAATTTTATTTACCCATCATCCTTCTCTCCTCGCCACCTAATTATAAGATTTGACGTTTCGGAATTCTGCTGACGCTGCATAATTCTATTTCGTTCGAGCGTTCTTCGCGCCGTGAAAATGACGTCACCCTCCGCGGCTCCTCCAGAGGATTAAAATTACACGTGATCGCGCGAGACGTTGCGATGTTAAATCTTAATGCTCTCTCTTTCCCTCCTCCGAATTTTAGCTTTAAAATAGTGCTCTGTCTCTTTCCCTCCCTAGAATTTTAGCTTTAAAATAATGCTCTGTCTCTTTCCCTCCCTAGAATTTTAGCTTTAAAATAATGCTCTGTCTCTTTTCCTCCTCCAAATACGTGGTGTGTAAAAACACCGATCTTTCCCGACATTGTCCGACATCATCCGATAAAGTATTAAACAATTTCAGCTTCATAATGGTTTGAAAACAAAATTTGGGGGTCATTCCCCCTCGGCCAGGTCTAAAAATATTTCGGAGGTGGGCCAAGGTCTGAAAAAGACTTTGGGGGTGTTCCTCTCCTTCCGCGGAAATTTCCAGCAGTGGGTCTGTTAATAAAACAGTCGCGTCATGAAAGCAGAAATGTGTCTATATTCATATTTATACTATTATTATATATATATATCCTTTTTATATATTCTTTTTTATTGTAACAATATATCATTTTTTAAACGTATATTATTTGTCCATTTCATTTTCCTATCATCTTCCATCTCTCTAGCTTTAAAATAATGCTCTGTCTCTTTCCCTCCTTAGAATTTTAGCATGCTCTGTCTCTTTCCCTCCTCCAAATACGTGGTGTGTAAAAACACCGATCTTTCCCGACATTGTCCGACATCATCCGATAAAGTATTAAACAATTTCAGCTTCATAATGGTTTGAAAACAAAATTTGGGGGTCATTCCCCCTCGGCCAGGTCTAAAAATATTTCGGAGGTGGGCCAAGGTCTGAAAAAGACTTTGGGGGTGGGCCTCTCCTTCCGCGGAAATTTCCAGCAGTGGGTCTGTTAATAAAACAATCGCGTCATGAAAGCAGAAATGTGTCTATATTCATATTTATACTATTATTATATATATATATCCTTTTTATATATTCTTCTTTATTGTAACAAATTTATCATTTTTTAAACGTATATTATTTGTCCATTTCATTCTCCTATCATCTTCCATCTCTCTAGCTTTAAAATAATGCTCTGTCTCTTTCCCTCCTTAGAATTTTTGCATGCTCTGTCTCTTTCCCTCCTCCAAATACGTGGTGTGTAAAAACACCGATCTTTCCCGACATTGTCCGACATCATCCGATAAAGTATTAAACAATTTCAGCTTCATAATGGTTTGAAAAAAAATATTTGGGGGTCATTCCCTCCCTCGGCCAGGTCTAAAAATATTTCGGGGGTGGGCCAAGGTCTGAAAAAGACTTTGGGGGTGGGCCTGTCCCTCCGCGGAAATTTCCAGCGGTGGGTCCGATGTGGAGAGGTCTCCGCGGCAGCTCGGCCCGGACTGATCCCCTCCATCATCGCGGCTTCCCCCACTCCGCGGTTCGTGCGCGCGCAACCGGTCTTCCTCTCCCCGCAAGCCCCGCGCCCATGTTTCCCTCCGCCGCGCTCCCCCGCGCGCCCTAACTTCCTCCGTCCCCGCACCCCCCCTCATTGCCCCATGGGTTAGAACCCGCCTAGACATACTACTGCGTATTTCACACCAACCAATCACGCGTCTCCACGTCAGTCAAGCTTCGGGAAGATTCGGGACGGCGGGAACGACGCGATCATCCATCTTGTCTATACCATTCGTATTCACAACGTGTTACCGATTAGACGCGTCACTTTCACTGCGCAGTTTAATCATTAACGTGTGAATTTTCACCCTCACAAATCTAATCTCAAGCTCTCTCACATCTCACACCAGTTAAAAGTTCATTTCTCAATTCTCTCGCTCACCGTGACCAGATAAGTGGTTGTGGATCGTCGCGTGTGTGGAGTTCCACGTGGTTATCGCGACCGGTGTTCTCACAGTGCTCGAGCTCAATATTCTCTGAACCGTGCATGCACTGCACATCGCGCATTGACACTCATTACACTCATACACTCCGTTCATTTTAATAATGACAATTATGGTGCAACCATAGATTTGGCTCAATGACATTCTCATTCTAACCTCAACCTAAGTACCGGCATTGCTCTTTCAAATATTTTACATTGTGGTCCTTCGAGCCGGATTGTGTAGTGCGTGCAGTGCTCACCGCTCATCATCACCGCTCATCATCACCGCTCATCATCAACGCTCACTGATCAACGCTCACCATGGCTGGCGATGAACCAACTGCAAAGTCAGGATCGACGTCGAGATCAGGCTCACCTAGCCAGACGATCACGCTCACTATTCCATCAGATACTCCTGCACCGCAGAAGCGGAACTCATCCTCAGGGCACAAACTCAGGTGTGTAGATTCGAAACACTTCAATCTGAATTGCCTACGGACGCTCACTCAACGTGCCTCGACGAGGTAGAACTCCTCCTAGATCAAGTGGAGGAGATTCATAAGGCATTTTTGGCAGAACACGAGCACTTTGAAATGACGTGGCCAGTAAAGTGCCTAGACCACGACTATTTCACGTCTAAACTGATGGTGCAGGAGTCTAAATTAACTCTCACGATCAAACGCTCACTCAGTCGGCTCAGGGAGTCATTCCCAAAGCCTGCTCAACAGGTCGTCACTCAAACAGCCTCTTCTCAGTCTCGCGCGTCGAAGCTGCCAGTCATTGCGCTGCCAACTTTCTCAGGCAGCTATGTGGAGTGGCCGCAATACAGCGAGCTCTTCACCTCTCTCATCATCAACGACCAGCAGCTCATGGAGATCGACATTATCTCAGGTCAAGCCTCAGTGGACAACCAGAGCGTTATGTAAGTAATTATCCACTGCGAGGCGACTCATTCCAGGCTTGTTGGGACTATCTCACAAAGAGGTTCTCCAATAAGCGTGTTCTCATCGAGGAGCAGCTTGACAAGCTGCTCACTCTCTCACCAATCTCATCCAGAACATCTCAATCACTCAATGACTTGATGGCCTCAGTCATCAAGGTGAAGACTTCACTTGAATCATTGGGAGCGGCACAGGATATGTTCAACAGCATCCTGGTTCATCGAGCCACAGCCTCACTGGATAAGAACACCAGAGAAGCGTGGGAGACGTCGGTGGGGAAAGCCAGCGAGTACCCCCGCTTCGAGGCCTTAGTGACCTTCGTTGAATCAAAAGCAGTGGCACTCGAACGGCTTGAGTCAGCGGCACAAGCCAAACATCTCAAGAAGCCAGCGGTTTCCACCCCTCAACCAATCCGTCAGGTGCAACGGAAGGGAGCAGCTCATGCCGCAACCCAATCTCAAACCACTCACAAGAACACGGCTACTTATCCCTGTGACTGCTGCTATGGAGATCACTTTGTGGTAATGTGTCCGGAGTTCAGGGATAAATCAGTCGAGCACAGGCGAAAATTCATTACAACGTATTCGCTGTGTCGCAACTGTTGTGGGAGGCATCAGACCGACGAATGCAAGTCGGCTCATCGGTGCAAGACGTGCGGAGCAAAGCACCACACGATGTTGCACCTGCAGAAGAAGCCAGCTCAGCCAGAACCCCTCACCACTCCCGCAACCTCATCGTCTCAAAGGGCACCTCACGCAGAGGTGAAAGACTCAGAGGAAGCTCAAGATCATTGAGACGTCGGTGCAGTTGTCAACTCCTCATGCTCAACTACTCTATTCCGCTCACACTCAACAGGTCGAAAATTCTTCTCGCACTCAACTAATGCTCACTTCTCATCACTCTCAATCACGCTGTTGGCAACAGCCAACGCACAGCTCATCTCACCTGTGTTCTCATCACCTGTTCGATTGCTCATCGATTCAGGCTCCGAGCTCACCTTCATCAAGGAGGATCTCGTTACTCAACTCAGGATTCATCGCATTCACTCATCCATCTCAATCAGTGGCATTGGGGGAAGCAAATCAACTCAGACACGAGGAGTCGTGTTGATCACATTACGTTCGAATTACAACAACTCAACAGTAAACATCCAAGCTCGCATACTCAGGGCGTTGACGTCAAATTTGCCATCGGTTGAAGCGCCTCGTCAAGACTGGCCACATCTCGACGGCACCCAACTTGGCTGATCCAGATTTTCTCACATCAAGGCCCATCGACATTGTGATCGGCGCAGATACGTATGGACAAATCGTCAAACCCAACCTCATTAAAGGAGACCCCTCAATGCCAATTGCCCAGCTATCAATGTTTGGGTGGCTCATTCTGGGACCAGTCACTGTGGACTCTGCTCAATTCACCTCCTCATATCACTCTGCCGTTGTGCACCACAGTGATAAGGCAATACAAGATCTATTGTCGAAGTTTTGGGTCCAAGAAGAACTTCCCAAGGAAACACCTGATCAACTCACCCATGAAGAAAAGGAGTGTGAGGATCACTTTCGAGCGACCCACACCCGTGATTCAACAGGGCGGTACATCGTACGCATCCCGCTCAAATCATCTCCTCAAGTATTGAGCAACTCATACCAAACAGCTCATGCGTGCCTGAAGCGTACACTCAACAAGCTCAACCGAGACTGTGAATATCGCGATCTCTATCAAGGCTTCATGCGGGAATATGAGGAGCTTCATCACATGGTAAGGGCACCATCCATTTCACCTAATACTCACTCAATCTTTTATCTTCCACATCATGGAGTATTCAAGGCCGATAGTCAAACCACAAAATTGAGAGTCGTGTTCAATGGCTCAAGCCCGACAACGTCGGGGCACTCGGTCAACGACCTCATGCATACTGGTGCAAATCTACTTCTCAACATCAGTGACGTTCTGCTTTGGATCCGTCAACACAAATACATCTTCGCCACAGATGTCACTAAGATGTATCGACAAGTCAAGGTGCATGTAGATGACCAGGATCTGCAAAGAGTGCTGTGGATTGATGAAGATGGTCGAGAGGTGCCCTACAAGCTCACCACAGTAACATATGGGACGAAGGCTGCTCCATTCCTGGCAGTACGCTCACTACTTCAATTGGTGGAAGACGAAGGCCATCGGTTCCCGTTGGCAGTCCCATCAATCACTCACGCTAGATATGTTGACGACATCTTTGGCGGCGCTGACACATGTGAGACACTCATTGCAATAGCTCAACAATTAAAAGACCTGTGCAACGAGGGAGGCTTTCCACTTGCCAAGTGGCATTCTACGCACCCCCCATTGCTTGAATCAATTTCTCACGTATCAAGAGCCCAAGGTTCAATCATATCACTTGACGACTGCAAGACCAAAATTCTCGGATTACATTGGAATGTTCTCGACGACAACTTTTCATTTTCATCAAAATCAAGCTCGAACTCAAAGCTCTCTAAACGCCTCATCCTCTCAGAAGTAGCACAAATATTTGACCCACTCGGCTTTTTAGCACCAGTCATAATTCGGGCAAAAACATTGTTGCAAGAGTTATGGCTACACAAACTTAGTTGGGATGATCCACTGCCATCCCAAGTCACAGCTCAATGGCTCGACATCAGAGAAGATCTCACAGGCCTGGCCAGGCTCTCAATTCCAAGGTGGTTCAACACCTTTTCCGACTCAACAGTGGAACTACATGGATTCTCTGATGCCTCTCAGCTCGCCATGGCAGCGGTAATTTACATTACCGTAACATCACCATCCACAAATCACAAAGTGTCGACACTCGTGTGCTCCAAGACAAAGGTAGCACCACTCAAGAAGCTCACCATCCCACGGCTCGAGCTTACTGCAGCATTAATGCTTGCAAAGCTCACAAAGTATGTTCAACCTACTCTTCAGCTTAACATTGCTACTACTCATGTGTGGACGGATTCTCAAGTGACACTCACATGGGTCAAATCTCACGCATCACGTTGGAAGGATTACGTGAGGAACCGTGTGCTCAAATTCAAGAACTCACCCCAAGGGCACAATGGAGACACGTTCCAGGAACATCTAATCCAGCGGATTGCGCTTCACGAGGCTTAACAACATCTCAGCTTGAACATCACCAGCTATGGTGGACGGGACCACCATGGCTTTCTCAACCCAGTGACTCATGGCCATCACAACCATCATTGAAGGACGACTCGAGTGCACTAGAGGCTCGTCCTGGCATCGCCACTCTGCTCAACATTCAGGAAATCAAATACCACTGGGATCTCATCTACAAATACTCCTCTCTTACCAAGCTCATTCGCATTACATTAGTTTGTTTCAGAATTCTTTCCAAACTGAAGGAATCGACGATCTCATTGCCAATCATTGCGCAATCTCCAGAGGACCCAGAGAGGGCCAGGATCTTTTGGATTACGGCAACGCAAGCCCTCTACTTCAATCATGAATTGAGAACACTCAGCTCCAGCTCCAAGTTGCCATCATCTCATGCCTTCAATCGACTCACTGCATTCATCGACGAGAAGGGAGTTATTCGGGTTGGAGGCCGACTCACCAACGCTTACATGGGTTATGGAAGTAAGCACCCAGCAATATTACCTCGCCACTCACGTCTGTCTCATCTGATTATAGATCATGCTCATAAAGCCACTCTTCATGGTGGAACTCAGCTCACGCTCGCTCACATCAGACAAAATTATTGGATCATCGGAGGACGTGCTCCAGTGAAGTCTCATGTGCTACGTTGTGTTGTGTGTGCTCGGCAAAGGGGGATCCGTGCCCATCAGCTGATGGGCCAACTACCTCTTTCACGAGTCACACCCTCACAACCATTTACTCACACTGGACTCGACTATGCTGGTCCAATCACTCTCAAGACGTGGAAGGGGCGAGGCTCCAAGACTCACAAGGGCTGGATCTGCGTGTTCGTTTTCCTCACCACATCAGCTGTTCACTTGGAGCTGGTGACAGACTACTCCACAGAAGGATTCATCGCAACGTACAGACGTTTCATCTCAAGGAGAGGGATTCCACAACGGCTTTACTCCGACTGTGGAACCAACTTCGTCGGAGCGGACGCTGTTCTCAAGAAAATGTTCACTCAGGGCTCACAGGAACATCATCAATTCAATCAGCTGCTTGTCAACGACAACACTGAGTGGTGTTTCAATCCACCAGCCGCGCCCCACATGGGGGGCAAATGGGAAGCGGTCGTGAAATCAGTAAAACATCATCTTCGGCGAACCGTCAGTGAGACAGTACTCACATATGAAGAATTTAGCACCCTTCTTACGCAAATAGAAGCATTGCTCAACTCACGACCGCTCGAACCTCTCAGTTATGACCCTGAGGACATCTCAACGCTTACACCCGCTCATTTCCTCATTTCCTCATTCTGTGGAACACTCAACACCTTCGCCATCAGCAAGATGGCAGCTCATTGAAAAGAAGACACAACAGTTCTGGACTCAATGGTCGTCTCACTATTTACAAAGGCAGCTCGCCATTTCCAAGTGGCATCACCCATCCAACGACATCAAGGTCGGCTCCCTGGTGCTCATCACCGATGAGCGATTTCCACCGAGCAAGTGGCCACATGCTAGGGTTCTCACCGTGCATCCAGGGAAGGATGGACTCACCCGAGTTGTCACGCTCAAGACAGCGACCACCATCCTCACCAGACCAATTGCAAAATTGGCAGTATTATCTGTTTCAGACTCATCATCAACATCTTCGATCAGCTGTTGATGAGGGCAGAATGTTGGAGATTCAACTACTTCCTCACTCCGCCACTCATGATCTCAGCAGCACCTCCCGGGCGCGACAATCACGGCGGATCCACATTCCATATCCTGGTCAGATCGCGTCGCGTATCTCAAACCAACCAATCCCGCGTCTCCACGTCAGTCAAGCTTCGGGAAGATTCGGGACGGCGGGAACGACGCGATCATCCATCTTGTCTTTACCATTCGTATTCACAACGTGTTACCGATTAGACGCGTCACTTTCACTGCGTAGTTTAATCATTAACGTGTGAATTTCCACCCTCACAAATCTAATCTCAAGCTCTCTCACATCTCACACCAGTTAAAAGTTCATTTCTCAATTCTCTCGCTCACCGTGACCAGATAAGTGGTTGTGGATCGTCGCGTGTGTGGAGTTCCACGTGGTTATCGCGACCGGTGTTCTCACAGTGCTCGAGCTCAATATTCTCTCAACCGTGCATGCACTGCACATCGCGCATTGACACTCATTACACTCATACACTCCGTTCATTTTAATAAAGACAATTATGGTGCAACCATAGATTTGGCTCAATGACATTCTCATTCTAACCTCAACCTAAGTACCGGCATTGCTCTTTCAAATATTTTACAGTAGTTTAAGTATAGGTGTTAACAGTAAATGTACGTTGATTCTGTGTAAGAAACGTGTGGTGTCGAAAATGGTTCCCATACATCCTGCAAATGTAATTCGTTTACTTATGACAACATTCCTAATTGAGAACAATAGTGAGACGCCTGTTAATAATAGAGAAATGGAGTTACATGACATAATTAAAGATATGCTTATTAAATCGCAAGAAGACACATCATTTTCAATGGAAACTGATGTTACATCAGAATTTTTGGAACCGATTAGACCACATTCTGTAGAATTTGTGGATGATATGTATGTACCTACACGCGAAGAACTTTTAGAACCGATAGAGTGCGAAGAAGAGCAGTGTGCACCAGAATAAGGAGGTATTGTGACTTTAGAATATAAAACAAAGGCTGTTGCATTTTGGAAGAGTGGTAAGAAGAGCCGGCTTTCTTTACAATCTGTCAAACATAAATTTCGAAAAGTTTCATCCGTACAACAATTGTATAGGTGAGTGGTAAACGATGTACTGTTATGTTATGCTGCTTCGTATCTATTTGTTTTATATCTATGCAAAATTGCCTTGTTTTCATTAGATGGGAAGAAACGGTGAGCAGAGGAGGGACACGACGGGAAAAATTGTTACAAATTTCTGAATATGTGTATAATAAGTTTGTTGAGGGGATTGAAACTCATGCCATTATTCATGATTTGGACCTTCGAAGATGGGCCTTACAAGCTAATGAAGAGACAGGGTTGGAAAATTTTAAAGCATCTCGACATTGGATCTGGAATTTTAAGAGAACGTATAAAATAGTTTCAAGAAAAGTGAACAAATTTATTACCAGATCATACGGTACAGATACCGCGCAATTAAATGAAATTGCTTCGACTTTTGTGAATAATGTAAAACCTCGTATTCGAGATATCGGAACAAACAATACATTCAATGCTGATGAAAGCGGATTCAATCTCGAATTACATTCGGGCCGTACTTTCGCTGAACAAGGAACCAAAAGTGTTACAGCAGTCGTACAGTCTATATCCGCTACTACACATAGCTATACCATATTCCCCACAATATCAGCTTCTGGGAAACTACTCTCTCCGCTATTTATTGTTCTGCAGGAAAAGGATGGTAATTTTGGTCCACGTGTACAACAATCTTTGTTTCGACCGTGGAATGTATATATACAGGCGTCCACATCTGGAAAGTTAACAGGTGAACTGGTTATGGAATGGTTAACAAACGTATATCTACCACATGCGGGATCTCGAAGTGTTTTGTTATTGGATTCGTGGACACTGTCCATCTACATTACGAAACGGTATACCAGCTAATCAACATGTGGAAATATACACAATACCGAAAAAAACTACAGGAATGATACAACCGCTTGATGTATATGGTTTCCGGATATGGAAAAACTTTATACGAAAATTTTCCGACCTTGTATTATTGTTTAATTACGATGTTCAACTAAATGCAAGGAATAATGTCATTAAATTACAGTCTCTTATTCATAATCAACTTTCATCACCAAAGTATCACGATGTGTTTGCTTACGCGTGGTATAAAAGTGGATATATTGTTGAGAAACCAAATAAGTTTGAAAATCCAGTAGATTTCGCTTTTTCACAACAAGATTTCATACATCCACCTCGTTGTTCCATATGCGGTAATTATGCTATCATACGATGTGCGTGGTGTAATCAATATCTATGTTTCCAACATTTTTTTGAGTTTCATCACCGTGAAGAATAATTCATAATAATCACACCACAGAAGTGTTTTCAAACTTATCTACCTATACTTAAACGGCGGCATTATCTCGCCTGCCTTGTGAGCAAATAAAAGAAAAGTTCGATAATTATGTTAAAAATAAAACGTTCTAATAAAGATAAGTTATATCGAACAGTTCCCTTCTTCTCCTCTATTTCCACCTGGTATATTTGCCCCATGTGTAATTAGAGACAAAAGTATATGAATTGTCTTACTTTTTTTCTACGCGTTGCGTATTATTTCCTAATAAACGTTAGAAGGACGTTTGAGATTGAAAAGTTCTTCGATTGTCGAGGAGCACAGTTCCGCGATACAACAAAGGTTGAAATTGTATGAAAAAAAAATGGTTTATGCTGTTTCATAATTATTTAAACCACCAATTCAGATTTCACGCGAAACAATGAATTTTAAAAAACATTATTAATATTTTTGTTTATAACTTTTTTCTAATTGTTTAAACAATTGATTTAACTTTTACTATTTGATAGATCTAATTAAAAGAAGTAACTTTCGTCTTGAGATTTTTTTTCTATCTCTTACAGTTCGCGAGTTATAACACAAAATCGGAAAATACGCGAATTTTCAGGGGCTAATTTCACCCCCTTAGAGTGATTTTGGGCAGCAAAAAAAATTGCGTTGTAATCAGGAGGAAATCCCCTACATATCCACAGAGTTTCAGAATTTTTTGAATTTCCGGGTTCGGGATCTTCCCTTGTTAGTACGACATGTTACAAACCGATCTGTTACCCAGATCCAAATTTAGCCCTTTCAAGGTTGATTAGGGCAAAATTTAGAAATTGATTTTTAGACATTTGTGTTGCTAGGTTAAAAGCAAGTATTGATATCGAGTTGTGCCGAAGAGATTTTCAGGAATCTGTGAAAACACATTTTATCCTTTTTCAACTCCTTAGGGTTTCATTAGGGTAATATTCTGAAAATTATTTTTAGGCATTTGGGTGGATAATCTTTGTTAGTAAAAACCAAATTGATATCGAATCGGGCCTACGATATATTGAGAAGTCCGTGAAAATACATTTTACTCTCTTTCACCTCCTTATGGACGGAATTTCCAAAAATCGTTGCTTAGTGGGTGCCTGCGTTATAAAAACAACATACCTTCCAAACTTCACGATCCTAGGTTAAACTGTTTGAGCTGCTCGTTGATGAGTCAGTTAGTCAGGACTTCTTCTTTTTACCCGACTGCGTCACGCCAAGAAGGGTATCATGTGTATAGATATGTATCCTTTGTAGATTGAAATCAAGGATAATTGCTGGACAGACAAGGTTTATTGGGATTAAGTAGGAATACAATGATTTGGTTAATAGGACAGGGCTACAATTTCCAAGAATTCAGACGTTGCGCCTCGTTGCGTTTATACAATTTGTGGGACTCTAATGTACATGCGGCACTTGACTCTATTTTAATGAAGCGACCAACAGTTACTCTACTCTCCCGTCCAGGAGTATTCTCCCCTACTCTCCTCTCTCAAAGCTCGGGCGTCTAAGGAAACGCTCGGTACTCTCTCGACTCTATTCTAAAGAGGCATCCAAGAGTTACTCTGTACTCTCCCGTTCGATTGGCGTCCAGGCATTGTCGCCAGTCTCTCCTCTTCGAACGGGCGTCCAGGAATATTCTCATGTACCCTCCTCTCTCATAACTCGGGTGTCTAAGGATATGCTGCTCTGTACTCTTTCGACCAATAGGCATTCAGGTATTCTCGCCGAACTCTCCATATCGGTCGAACGTTCAGGAACCGACTCTAGTGCGCTTCCTCTCCAGGCAGGCGTCCAGGTATTATCGGCCAACACTCCGGCTGGAGTCCCTAAGGTGTCTGAGAGCGGCCGTTGGTCGTACCTCGTCCTCTCTCTCAGAACAGCAAAGAAGAAAATGCCTTTGCGGGCCTATAATTTATACCCAATCGTTGCTATCCACGGCCCCAGAAATCGACAGACGCGTCCCTAAGCGCGGGCCTCGCGAGCCGCGGTTCCACATCCGCATGTCTGTACTCACAGGCGGCCTACAAGCATATTCGGCAAACTTCTCGTTGATCGAAGTTTCCCGAAGCTTACTTTTCTGCATGCTACAGATATAGATTGATAATAGTATGTAGATATACAGGGTGTCCCAAAAATGTCGGAGTTCCTTCAAAGGGGTGACTCAGGAGGTGATTTGAAACAACTTTTTCCTTAGCGAAAATATTGTCCGAAGCTTCGTTAACGAGATATTAACAAAAAAACTCGAACAATCAGAGCGCGCACATTCCGCCCGAGCTCCTGTGGTAGCGTTGGCTACGCGGTAGGCGGCTGCGCTTGTACTACGAACGAACGAACAAGCAAGTCGGCATGCATCGAAGTGAACCGCGTTACACAGACTTCTTTTAAACAGAATCTTAAATAATAATTGTTTGAGGTGAGAGGACAAGAAATACGTAAATTTCATTTTCAAATAAGGCATAAACTTAATGGTAATGTAACAGAAAATGTACGACAAGTGATCGTAATTCGTTATTGAGGTAAAAATCCGTAGATTAATAACGGCCAACATAACTAAAGTTAAAAAATAATATCAGGTGTATGAATAAATTGTTTCCGATTGGATTTACATAATCAGTACAAAGCTACCGAATTTCTATCGCGGTGATATTCGTAAGCTGCCAGAAAAATGGCGAAAGGTAATTAACAGTAATGGAAATTGTTTCGATGATTGAAATGTTTTCATATTTTTTAAATCAAACTGTTATTATACCCTAAAATCGAACAGAATTTATTTCTACACCTAATAATCACCAATACATTAAATAAAACTCACCCTTTCAGACATTCCTTTCCTTCCTTTTCGGAAAGTTGTGTCACTAAGTAGGTCACTGTACCGATCCTGGTCATCGGTGGATGAAAAGATTTATGGTTGGGTAGCGCCCGGTGCTCAGCTGATCGCAGGTATACGACACCACCCGAAGGTATGGGTCGTAACAACAAGTGCGTCCGGGTTAATGTACCGAATATTCACTTCACTGCACGGCCACTAACACTGATCACTTAATTTATTTTTCATGGAACGTGTTGTTCCTGCGTTATAAAAATTGGCTATGCACACCTCAGCACGTACGATCAGATGTCTTTGGACGGCCTACAAAGTTTGTGGCGTTATGTTCGCCACCGCAGCGCGAATTCGCACAACGATGTTCAGAATAATTTTGACGCCAAACGCCGTATCGTACCTTCGCTTGGGGTTTGGATGTGTGGGTATTCCCGTGAAAACGGTCGCACAGTAGCACTTGCGTCCCCGTTGTTCCGGGCGTACATCCAGAACATCGCGTAATATTATTGAGCGGTGAACATTTCTGGGACGAGATTGCTAGCTGATTGACAGGATTTTTTTCCAAGCAACTTCCTCTACCCCCAAGTAGTTTCTCTCGTTCCATTATGACTTACCCCCACCAGGACAAGAGGCTTTGCGTAAAAAGAAGCCAGCACATTTTCGAAACACATGTGCTTTGCAGAAGTGCAACGAACGAACCATCCTACATTTTCACAAAAGCCTGGCCTCCGTCCTTTTACTGCCAATGTACCCATTGCTTCGAGATAGACAGCAGACACCACGTGTTTCGGTTCGAAAGGGTCTGAAGAGAAGAAAAACAGAAAGTCTTCGAGTTGCTATAAAGAAAAAATCCTGTTTCCTGTTTCCCTTTTCCAATACCCTGAATTCACGTCTGCTACGAGGCGGAACCAACTAAGCCATAAATCACCCAAAACTGCGCGTAGTTCCGCCTGCTACATCCTACCTTCAAATTAAAGACGGATCCCTTATCACCCGAGTATAAACACGCGCTCGAATTTCAAAACAAAAGCACGCGTCGACGTATTCCGTGCGTGAAAAGGTGGGCTTGAAGTCCGATTGTTCCTAATCTAACCAATCTGTCCCGCATCCCTCTCAAATGGCCACTGTCTTGAAGAGACCCTCTTCACAGAAATATCTCCTCCCCGAGGCCCACCTTTTCTCGCATGGAATACGTCAACGCGTGCTTTTGTTTTGAAATTCGAGCGCGTGTTTATACTGGAGGGCCTTGGGGAGGAGACATGGCTGTGAAGAAAACTTCTTCAAACCAGTGGCCGTTTGGGAAGGATGCAGGGCAGATTGGTTAGGTTATGACCAATCGGACTTCAAGTCCACCTTCTCTCGCACGGAATATGTCAACGCGTGCTTTTGTTTTGAAATTCGAGCGCGTGTTTATACTCGAGGGATAAGAGATTTGTTTTTAATTTGAAGGAAGGACGAAGCAGGCGGGACTACGCGCAGTCAGCGAGTTACCCCCATTTTTCCTGTGCCTCTCCGCGAGGCGTATTTAAAATTAATCAGGCTGATGGTCCAAAGCTTTTCGCCAGGGTCGCGGTTTATGACCGTATTGTCCCACGAGTCGGCGGTAGAGGGCGATTTCCTACAGTTTTGGGTAATTTATGGCTTAGCTGGTTCCGTCTCGTAGCAGACGTGAACTCAGAGTATTGGAAAACGGAAATGGTATGCCTTTTCTTCTTTATAGTAACTCGAAGACTTTCTGTTTCTCTTCTCTTCGGACCCTTTCGAACCAAAACACGTGGCGTCTGCTGTCTATCTCGAAGCAATGACTCCTTTGGCAGTAAAAGGACGGAGCGCGGGCTTTTGTGAAAATGTAGGATGGTTCGTTCGTTGCACTTCTGCGAAGCACGTGTGTTTCGAAAATGTGCTGGCTTCTTTTTACCTAAGGCCTCTTGTCCTGGTGGAAGTTAACTTATAATGGAACGAGAGAAACTACTTGAGGGTAGAGGAAGTTGCTTGGAAAAAATCCTGTCAGGCAGCTAGCAATCTCGTCCCAGAAATGTTCACCGCTCAAGAAAATTACGCGATAATCAGGGTGTACGCCCGGAATAACGGGGACGCAAGTGCTACTGTGCGACTGTTTTCACGGGTATAACGTTCCGCGACGAGTCACCATTAAAATTTGTTTTCTATTTAAATACTAATTCCTATTACCTTTATATTCTATTATATTATATTTTAAACATTTGTATTAGCCATAAGACGCGAATACAGGGTGATTGGCTCGAAACGCCTGATCCGCCTGGCAACCGTGACGAGGTCAACCCCCCGTGGTGTCTCTCCGAAGTTATGGCTTTCGACCCTCGAAGGGGTTGGAGTACCTATTAAGAAGTGAGAAATCTTCGAATTCCTCATTTCTCATCAGATCTGTGCGAAAGCGACGCCAATGGATTCCTGGCGTTCCGTCGATTAAAATCATACCAAACATCATGCAAATCGGACTACTTTGACACAAGCTATTTGTATTCCATATGTAAAAGTAGTCCGATTTACACGACATTTGGCATGATTTTCATCGGAAAACCACAAGGAATCCATCGGCGACACTTCCATATCCATACGATAAAGAATAAAGAATTATTTTATTTCCTAAACAGATACAGGGTAATTCTGGAGCTTTGCCCGTCACCCCGTGACGAGGGCTGCCCTTCGCAGTGCCTCACTCGAATTTTATGGCTTTTTCCGGAAAAAGGTACGAATCTTGGGCCGAACGTAGCGAATTGGGGTCAGGCCCCCGCAGTGGAGGGTGAAATATCCATTACAGCGCATTAAGAAATTCATTTCTTCATCGTGTCGAAAGGAAAGTGACGCCAATGAATTCCTTATGTTTTTCTGATGAAAATCATACTAAATATCATGCAAATCGGACTACTTTGACACAAGCTATTTGTATTCCTTATGTAAAAGTAGTCCGATTTACACGACATTTGGCATGATTTTCATCGGAAAACCACAAGGAATCCATCGGCGACACTTCCATATCCATACGATAAAGAATAAAGAATTATTTTATTTCCTAAACAGATACAGGGTAATTCTGGAGCTTTGCCCGTCACCCCGTGACGAGGGCTGCCCTTCGCAGTGCCTCACTCGAATTTTATGGCTTTTTCCGGAAAAAGGTACGAATCTTGGGCCGAACGTAGCGAATTGGGGTCAGGCCCCCGCAGTGGAGGGTGAAATATCCATTACAGCGCATTAAGAAATTCATTTCTTCATCGTGTCGAAAGGAAAGTGACGCCAATGAATTCCTTATGTTTTTCTGATGAAAATCATACTAAATATCATGCAAATCGGACTACTTTGACACAAGCTATTTGTATTCCTTATGTAAAAGTAGTCCGATTTACACGACATTTGGCATGATTTTCATCGGAAAACCACAAGGAATCCATCGGCGACACTTCCATATCCATACGATAAAGAATAAAGAATTATTTTATTTCCTAAATAGATACAGGGTAATTCTGGAGCTGTGCCCGTCACCCCGTGGCGAGGGCTGCCCTTCGCAGTGCCTCACTCGAATTTTATAGCTTTTTCCGGAAAAAGGTACGAATCTTGGGCCGAACGTAGCGAATTGGGGTCAGGCCCCCGCAGTGGAGGGTGAAATATCCATTACAGCGTATTAAGAAATTATTTTCTTCGTCGTATCGAAGGGGAAGGGACGCCAATGGATTCCGGGCGGTTTCCCGATTAAAATCATACCAAACATCATGCAAATCGGACTACTTTGACATAGGGAATACAAATAGCTTGTGTCAAAGTAGTCCGATTTGCATGATATTTAGTATGATTTTCATCAGAAAAACATAAGGAATCCATTGGCGTCACTTCCCTTTCGATACGATGAAGAAATGAATTTCTTAATGCGCTGTAATGGATATTTCACCCTCCACTGCGGGGGCCTGACCCCAATTCGCTACGTTCGGCCCAAGATTCGTACCTTTTTCCGGAAAAAGCTATAAAATTCGAGTGAGGCACTGCGAAGGGCAGCCCTCGCCACGGGGTGACGGGCACAGCTCCAGAATTACCCTGTATCTATTTAGGAAATAAAATAATTCTTTATTCTTTATCGTATGGATATGGAAGTGTCGCCGATGGATTCCTTGTGGTTTTCCGATGAAAATCATGCCAAATGTCGTGTAAATCGGACTACTTTTACATAAGGAATACAAATAGCTTGTGTCAAAGTAGTCCGATTTGCATGATGTTTGGTATGATTTTAATCGACGGAACGCCAGGAATCCATTGGCGTCGCTTTCGCACAGATCTGATGAGAAATGAGGAATTCGAAGATTTCTCACTTCTTAATAGGTACTCCAACCCCTTCGAGGGTCGAAAGCCATAACTTCGGAGAGACACCACGGGGGGTTGACCTCGTCACGGTTGCCAGGCGGATCAGGCGTTTCGAGCCAATCACCCTGTACACGTATGGATGAATGCGATCTAGCGATCAGTGAAAGAACTAAGTGAAGCGAACGCATGCGCAGTGTCATTCAACCGGGCGAGTGAACCGAGTGCGGACCGCGAACGGATCGAATGCGCATGCGCGAAAATATACGGTCATTCGACCGCCTAGTGAACGCGAGTGTTACGCTTGACTGCGTAAACCAAATACGAATGCTAATTGGTGCGCGTAGAGCGCGACAAGTGATTGGAGCGGGCCAAGTTCCACAAATGGGTGTAAGTAGAGGACTGCCAGCAGCAGTCGACGCAGAGCTCCGAGAGATCCACCAGAAAGATAAGCAATGAGAAATCTACAACCGAGGCCGCTTTGGAACGAGGCACCTTGGCTCCCATCCCAGAAAGCGTGGACCAGCTGATAGGCAACTGGAAGCTATTCAACCCCGAAGGAAGGAACTCTCTATAGTCTCAACTTAACATTGAACCGACCAAAAAAGCGTCACTTTCTCTGCCCTATGTTATACCGACTTAGCGTCGAAACCATTGTCCAATACCACGACTTTAAATCACGATTCACTGATCGTAGGCGCCGTGATTTCGATCAACCGGCCCGTTCTAAATATTCTATTTCCTTTCGACTAAGCGTCAATTTATATTTCTTTTCGAGTAAGCGTCAATTGCTATTTATATTTCGACTAAGCGCCAATTTATATTTCGACTAAGCGCCAATTTATATTTCGACTAAGCGTCAATTATTATTTCTATTTCGACTAAGCGTCAATTTCTATTTCGACTAAGCGTCAATTATTATTTCTATTTCGATTAAGCGTCAATTATAATTTCATTTCCACTATAGGTCGCCCATATCCTTGACCGAACAAACGAGGCGACATTTAAGTTAGTTAATTTGCGATCTATCACTTACCGACCTAGAGTCGCGAACGAACAATCGAACAGTATTCTGTGTTACCGACCAACAGGTCATTTTTGTTAATTACATTAATTATTGTCATTCCATGACATTACGTCACACTATAATTTTTTAAAAAACTATTTTTGTTAATTATTGTTAAAAGAAGGACTCTTGTTCGTGAAATTCATTTCTTTATCGCACGCCACCCGAACCAATCCCACTATTCTACAGGTAAACCGCTCTACTTGTGGAACTTCTTATAACTAACGGCAACGTCTCGTTCGAGAACGTTACACGGGAATACCCGCACCTCCAAACCCTAAGCGAAGGTACGATTCGGCGTTTGGCGTCAAAATTATTCTGAACATCGTTGTGCGAATTTACGCTGGAGTGACGAACATAATACCACAAACTTTGCAGGCCGTCCAAAGACAGCTCATCGTACGTGCTGAGGTGTGCATAGACAATTTTTATAACGCAGGAACAACACGTTCCATGAAAAATAAATTAAGTGATCAGTGTTAGTGGCCGTGCAGTGAAGTGAATATTCGGTACATTAACCCGGACGCACTTGTTGTTACGACCCATACCTTCGGGTGGTGTCGTATACTTGCGATCAGCTGAGCACCGGGCGCTACCCTACCATAAAACTTTTCGTCCACCGATGACCAGGATCGGTACAGTGACCTACTTAGTGACACAGCTTTCCGAAAAGAAAGGAAAGGAATGTCCGAAAGGGTGAGTTTTATTTAATTTATTGGTGATTATTAGGTGTAGAAATAAATTCTGTTCGATTTTAGGGTACAATAACAGTTTGATTTAAAAAATATGAAAACATTTGAATCATCGAAACAATTTCCATTACTGTTAATTACCTTTCGCCATTTTCTGGCAGCTTACGAATATCACCACGATTGAAATTCGGTAGCTTTGACCTGCTTATGTAAATCCAGTCGGAAAGAATTTATTCATACACCTAATATTATTTTCAAACTTTAGTTATGTTGGCCGTTATTAAACTACGGATTTTTACCTCAATAACGAATTACGATCACTTGTCGTACATTTTCTGTTACATTACCTTTAAGGTTATGCCTTATTTGAAAATGAAATTTACGTATTTCTTGTCCTCTCACCTCAAACAATTATTATTTAAGATTGTGCTTAAAAAAAACTGTGTAACGCGGTTTACTTCGATGCATGCCGACTTGCTTGTTCGTAGTACAAGCGCAGCCGCCTACCGCGTAGCCAACGCTACCGCGAGAGCTCGGGCGGATGCGCACGCTCTGATTGGTCGGGGTTTTTTGTTAATATCTCGTTAACGAAGCTTCGGACAATAGTTTCGCTAAGGAAAAAGTTGTTTCAAATTACCCACTGAGTCACCCCTTTGAAGGAACTCCGACATTTTTGGGACACCCTCTAGATAGATGGATAGATGGATAGATAATTCCAGCACTCGAGGGACTGGCGGAACTACTAAAGCTGGGTCTAGACCTAAATGAGTATACCAGGGGTGCACACTAAATCTGCTCTAAGGCAGTCGGTGCGCCCTCGAACTCGACCGTGGTATGCTCATTAGGGTGTATCGAAAAAACTAAAAGTGGTTGTAGCGATTGAGCCTAGAGCGGAAAAGTTGTCGGTTGACATTACTAAAACATGTGTCAAATTTGAACTTAATCAGTTAATATCTTCTGTTCTGTCCAGAGGCTCAAAATATCAAAACTTTACCGAAATAATTGAGAAATACCGAACTTTCTATAAGCAACTTATTCCAAAACGATATTTGTGTCAAAACGATTCATAAGGACAAACTGCCGCAAAATATCCATCTCATGTCGTGCCAGCCTCCAAGAATGTAGAAAAGGTTGAGGTTAAGAGAAATTTATAGAGAAAAAAGGAAAAAATTTCCCTACTCACGGCCGAGAAAGTATTCAGTGTTTTTTTTACAACTCTTCGCCCGCTTCTGTTTCATTTAGTGTTGCTAGAAAGAGACTCAGAACTCACCATGTGAAGGTGGTTGCACCTCGAGTTCCGCCCCCCCACCCATTACCCAACCAACCACCCATGAAGAACTAAAAAATGATGTCTTAAGTATTTTTATCAAATCTGCTTTTGTATTGAATGCTGGGAGTTCAGCTCTTGCCTCCAGTGTGGCTCGAATATAGCCATCTCTTGCAACTTCTCGACATACCTTTGAAGATGCCTCCGTGACTAGCTTTACGGTTCGCTCTACTGCCTGAGTGTGAGATGGGAACTTATAGTAGTCCCACTCAATTGGTATAGGACTCGCTAGTGAGCTCTGCAGCTCATCAAAAGTTACATGAGATAGAACACGAGGTGCGAAGACCTTGCAAGAAGACCAATCTATCATGTGGACATAGTTTTTTGCCTGAAAATCCAATGGAGGCACACAGAACGTGCGTATAGGGCTAGAATCAACTGCAGTGGCTCTGGCCTCTATAATTTTTCTAACAGCTGTTTTACGAATATCTGCTCTTGCGTCTGCCAGCATACAAAGCAGCAGATTCTCTGGAGCAGCAAAGAACGCATTTCTTGAAATAACACGATCTACGACCACCAAATATTTTTTGGGCAAGTATCTCGTCGACGTAATGAAAGAGAAAATGTGTTTCCCGCCATCCTTAATAGACTGCTGAGTTTTAATTCGAAACCAGAAGGGAGCGTAAACTTTTATTACATACTCAGCAAGTATCCTCAAACTTGATGAAGGTTTCTTGACTGACATATATAATATATAATACTGGGAGTAATATATAATATATAATATATAATACTGGGAGTAATATATAATATATAATATATATTACTGGGAGTAATATATAATATATAATATATAATACTGGGAGTAATATATAATATATAATATATAATATATATGTCAGTCAAGAAACCTTCATCAAGTTTGAGGATACTTGCTGAGTATGTAATAAAAGTTTACGCTCCCTTCTGGTTTCGAATTAAAACTCAGCAGTCTATTAAGGATGGCGCGAAACACATTTTCTCTTTCATAACGTCGACGAGATACTTGCCCAAAAAATATTTGTTGGTCGTAGATCGTGTTATTTCAAGAAATGCGTTATTTGCTGCTCCAGAGAATCTGCTGCTTTGTATGCTGGCAGACGCAAGAGCAGATATTCGTAAAACAGCTGTTAGAAAAATTATAGAGGCCAGAGCCACTGCAGTTGATTCTAGCCCTATACGCACGTTCTGTGTGCCTCCATTGGATTTTCAGGCAAAAAACTATGTCCACATGATAGATTGGTCTTCTTGCAAGGTCTTCGCACCTCGTGTTCTATCTCATGTAACTTTTGATGAGCTGCAGAGCTCACTAGCGAGTCCTATACCAATTGAGTGGGACTACTATAAGTTCCCATCTCACACTCAGGCAGTAGAGCGAACCGTAAAGCTAGTCACGGAGGCATCTTCAAAGGTATTGTGGAGAAGTTGCAAGAGATGGCTATATTCGAGCCACACTGGAGGCAAGAGCTGAACTCCCAGTATTCAATACAAAAGCAGATTTCATAAAAATACTTAAGACATAATTTTTTAGTTCTTCATGGGTGGTTGGTTGGGTAATGTGTTACGTGCCGACCACTTTTTAAAATTTTTCCTTTTTGATTTTTAAGACATTGACAATTGACCCAACCACAGCGTGTTACGGGATATCCCTCGCTCAATTGTCAATGATCTACAAATTGAAATTCTACGGTAATAATTAATTCCTAGAAGCCTGATGCGCCACGGTACATTTTTCCCATGCAAGTTGTCGACAACAATCTTGCAACGCCGTGCGATGTTCTTAGAACGCCGGATGCGATAACGTTCGAAAACCCAAGCACTAAGAGGCTGGGAACGGTCCGAGGCGACGACGTGGTGGGCTGCGTGCGAAATGCGGAGTCAGCAATTTTGGCGCTCTTTGTTCAAAGTCCGAAGTGCTTGGGCCCTTGCGTTCGTTCGTTGCAGTCGGCTGGCAAATCGCGAGACGCGTAGTCGTTTCTGTCCGAGGGACACTTCACTATTTTAAGATGGTCTGTGAGCCGGAGTTTCATTGTGTCAACGAAAACGTGAAAGGACTCAGTTCCTCGTAAACACTTATAAATATTTCATTGCTTCAATTATATATATATTAATCGCTTTCATTTTAAAATATATATATATATTCATTGTTATACTATTATCTACCGCCAAACCGAACAAAGTGAATTGTGTGTGTGAACTCTACGTGTCACGTCACCCGGCCGTAGAACCGCTCCAATCCATCAGAGAGAGCGAGATAGAGAGAGACAGAGAGAGAGAAAGAGAGCGAGAGACACACAGAGAGAGAGAGAGACAGAGAGAGAGAGAGAGAGAGAGAGAGAGAGAGTAAGACATTCAAAATTTTTAACTCTCGTCTAGTGCCGAATCGGTGAGTGCTTTTAACTATATAATTGTACGGAATTGGCAAATAATCCAACCACTCCAGTGAGTTATGGGTTTCCCTCGGTAATTTGTCTAATTCCTTTTTCGGCGTGTACCGCGTTTTTGTTAAATTCTTTAACTTGTGCAATTATATTGCAATCACATGATTTTTCCTAAATTGTTCATTTTAAAAGATTAAAACTAAAATTGCGTTAAAGATTGATCCAACTCATTTAGTGAGTTGCGGGATTTCCCACGATCAATTGTCGTCCATAAAATGTTTGCGTCTAATTGAACACCCGATCAATATTGTTCACCCCGCGTTTTTATTTTTGTGAGTCATCTACGACTCTCTGAAAAACCCATGTAAATTCCTCAATTGTACCACCTTCAAATTCTCCTATTTCTGCTTATTTTTGTAATACATGGTAATATTTACTTAAATATTGTCTCATTTTGTTTCGAACCAGTCTCAAAGTACCACATCCAGACAGGACAACCTGTATTGGTTGTAGACAAAAGCCCTACTCCCAAATAATCCTGATTTTTCGCGTAATACGTACAAATTGCTAAAATCTTTAATTCGTTAAGCGTGTGACGGTCGTTCCTCCGGGAATAAGGATGGTTGAATAGGCTCAGTGGTACGCCAGGGTTTTGTGTAATCCTTATCGTATGATTTTATTCTGTTGTCATATATACACTATTTACAATTACCCGGTACTGACGGGTACTCGTGTCGTTCGCTTGGCGGTACGCGGCGCGTTTCGCGATTCGAACGGGCTGGAGATCGAAGACGGCCAGGCGGCTCTTGCGGCTCTTGTCGGCGTCGGTAGAGGAAGAGAGACCGGGCAGCTTCCAGCGTCTCTCGTCGGAGTCGGTAGAGGGAAAGAGACCGGGCAACTTCCTGCGTCTCTATCGGAGTCGGTTGAGGGAAAGAGACCGGGCAGCTTCCTGCGTCTCTATCGGAGTCGGTCGAGGGAAAGAGACCGGGCAGCTTCCTGCGTCTCTATCGGAGTCGGTCGAGGGAAAGAGACCGGGCAACTTCCTGCGTCTCTATCGGGATCGGTGGAAGGCAAGAGACCGGGCAGCTTCCAGGCGCCTCTTGTCGGAGTCGGTAGAGGGAAAGAGACCGGGCAACTTCCTGCGTCTCTATCGGGATCGGTGGAAGGCAAGAGACCGGGCAACTTCCAGGCGCCTCTTGTCGGAGTCGGTAGCGGGAAAGAGACCGGGCAACTTCCTGCGTCTCTATCGGGATCGGTGGAAGGCAAGAGACCGGGCAGCTTCCAGGCGCCTCTTGTCGGAGTCGGTTGAAGGAAAAGAGAGGACTAGCGGCGATCGCTGATCGGCGCGGATATACGGAGGTTCCAGTGATTGCCCCGGGCAGCATCCAGACAGCGTACTGGTAGTGGGGTTCCGTAACCCCCACTTGACTGACTTGCCTTCGCGGCGCGAGGGCTTATGTCCCGATTCCTGGAAATCCGTAGCTGCGAGAAATCGACGCGATCTAGCGGCGCAGTGGGGAGTGAGCGTCACCGCTCTGACGCGTCGTGACGTGAGGCCGGCGTGGTTCGGCTCCGCTCGGTGCGGATCGGTCGCGGTCGCCCGGGCACTTGGCCTCTTGCTCACTCCCGGTCGCGCCGCTGCGCGCTCGATCTCTCGCAGCTGGGACGTTACGTCACAAGCGTTGCGTGAGAAAAATTAGACTCAACCGCTCGGTCGCTTAAAATTTAACGCCCTCACGTAACACCACCTTCAAATTCTCCTATTTTGCTTATTTTGTAATACATGGTAATTTGCATATAGATCTGTCTCATTTTGGTTCGAACCAGTCTCAAACGGGACAACCTGTATTGGTTGTAGACAAAAGCCCTACTCCCAAATAATCCTGATTTTTCGCGTAATACGTACAAATTGCTAAAAATCTTTAATTCGTTAAGCGTTGCGTGAGAAAAATTAGACTCAACCGCTCGGTCGCTTAAAATTTAACGCCCTCACGTAACAAATGGGTGGGGGGGTGGAACTCGAGGTGCAACCACCTTCACATGGTGAGTTCTGAGTCTCTTTCTAGCAACACTAAATGAAACAGGAACGGGCGAAGAGTTGTAAAAAAAACACTGAATACTTTCTCGGCCGTGTGTAGGGTAATTTTTTTATTTTTCTCTATAAATTTCTCTTAACCTCAACCTTTTCTACATTCTTGGAGGCTGGGACGACATGAGATGGATATTTTGCGGCAGTTTGCCCTTATGAATCGTTTTGACACAAATATCGTTTTGGAATAAGTTGCTTATAGAAAGTTCGGTATTTCTCAATTATTTCGGTAAAGTTTTGATATTTTGAACCTCTGGACAGAACAGAAGATATTAACTGATTAAGTTCAAATTTTACACATGTTTTAGTAATGTGAACCGACAACTTTTCCCCACTAGGCTCAATCGCTACAACCACTTTTAGTTTTTTCGATACACCCTAATGCTCATCCCCCACTCCTCAGTATAAGGGGTTGGATGCCCGTTACAACTACAAGCATACTCGCGATAAATATACAAGACCAAACGAAAACGTACAGAATTTTATATTATATTCAGAAAGTTACTTTTAACAAATTTGAATACGTAAATTTGAGTATTTTCATTCGAAGATATCTAATAACATATGTATATACATATACAGTGGGCCACAAAAGTGTTCGGATACCCTTTAAAACAGAATACCTTTTATAAAATTGGTCCAATAATAGATACATACGTGAATATACATATATTTCTATGTATAATTTGTTAATATTTATTAATCGTGGATTCATTTTTTTTTTCAATTTGAAACCTTGAGAATTCCGACATACACGGCTGCATCACTGTGTGCGTTAGCGATCTTAAACGATGGGTTAAAATTGACTCAGGCACAGGACACGGAGATTTAATTGCGATTTGAAAAACGTTTAAATTTTTGTATGCATATAATAATAATAATTTTGTTCAAAGTTATAATGATAGCAGTAAGAAGGATTTAAAGAATCTTGTTGCTGGAGAACATGATTCTGACTGTCGTAGTAATGGAAAACAAAAAGCGCAAAATTTTTTTAATCTATATGAGTGTGGTTATCGTGTGAACTAGAATAAAGTAATTATTTGCAAAAATCCAATTTTGCAACACAGAAAACTAACAAATGCTTTTCCAAAAAATATATGTTTTCATTTGAAATACAACCATTTTTGGGCTTTTCAACATTATTCATTCAACATGAACTAAAGTTCAAACGATGACCACATTCGTATAGATTAAGAAAAATTGTACGTTTTTTGTTTGAGATGATTACGACAGCCAAAATCATGCTCGCTAGCAACAAACTTTTTTTCAAATCCCTTTTACTACTACCATTATAACTTTGAACCAAATTACTATTATTGTATACAACAATTTCAACACATTTTTCAAATTTCAATTAATAAAAGTACAGGGATTGAAATTATAATACTCAATACTTTTCATTTAAAAATTGCCCAAAATGTGCCTTATTTTCGGAGCTTCAAACTCTGGAAACCCCTGCGGCAGCCTGTGACACTCCGCTCCCACTACTCCAGCCGCTCCTCACTCCGTGGCGGACTCGCTTGTGACGAGCTCGAATGTGCGCTCGCGCCCGGAATTGGAGGTCCTGTGCATACCTGGCATATACGATGAGTAGAGCTGATTACGCATGAATCACACATGCGGAAGGACTTAAATTGCTATCTGTCTTTCGTCATGTATTTCTGTGCTCAGCTCGCTCTTCATACGATAACACAGGCTTGGGAATTAAGTGAACGCAGCGGCGGATTTTCAGAGGCAACGCCTCCTTTCTCCCGCCGCGCATCTTGGCCCCCGCGACAGCCTAGGTGCTTGGAGCGCCTCAGGCCCGTACCGCGTGAACCGCACGTGGCGCGTTGACAAAACAAAAACGCATCGAAAATCGTGCTCTCTGGGATGATGTGGAAACCTATTGATACAATGTCGCCACCCCGCGCGATTCATATAGTACGGGCCTGAGGCGCTCCAAGCACCTTGGCCGCCGCGGGGGCCAAGACGCGCGGCGGCAGAAAGGAGGCGTCGCATCCGAAAATCGGCCGCTGCGTTCACTTAATTCCCAAGCCTGCGATAATACACTCCTCACATTAATTAAAGGATCACCTTTAGGAGCCCGAAATATAGAGGCATGGCCATAACTCCGGTAAAAATAGTCGTATCGATATTTTGAAAATATGGTTTGAAAGCGTGGAATCTCTACTTTCAGCTGCTTCTTTCAAATTTTAGATGCACTGTCGCACGTCCTTCCATTCTACGACGGTTTCATCGAGGAAACCGCATTGCCGTGTTACCTCATCCTCCGGTAAGCCCTGACTTAAATCCGATCGAGCATGTCTGGGATATGCTTGGTCGTCGACTGCGCCGATATTAGAGTTTTCGTTCCTGGTTCCCCTGTTCTATGACTTCACAATTA
This sequence comes from Andrena haemorrhoa, assembly GCA_910592295.1. Taxonomy (NCBI): domain Eukaryota; kingdom Metazoa; phylum Arthropoda; class Insecta; order Hymenoptera; family Andrenidae; genus Andrena; species Andrena haemorrhoa. Next base: position 29,066,084 of record OU342943.1, read on the forward strand.
CTACATATTGCGGGCTGCGGTGTGTAATTGTATTTTCGGACACTTGAGAGTGATGATTTTTACCACATAGCAATAACTAGTGGTATTTTGGCAGTTTTGTTTGAGGTTCTTGATTCTTCCCCCCTTTCAATTTAGTTCATAACAGTTAACGGTTCCCGCTCTTGGCATAGTTTAGAATTGCATTCGGTTTTACCCTCTGGTCGTTCTTGCCTACTGTTGGATGTTTACTTCAGTCACTCTCCAACCGACTCGGACGCTCGCACGTTTCAGCACGAGCAAAATTTATAAAAGCAAACGCAGTTTTCTTCCTGATTTAATACTTTCCTTGATAATGGTCGCAATACTGACCGAAACGTTGGAAATTTAATCGTTAAATTTGCAGAATAGCTTTTATTTTATCTCTTAAAAATAGACCGAACCGTTGCGCCGATAACATTTATATTCAGTTTTAAAAATTACCTTTGATTATGTAAAACAGGATGAACAGAAAAACCATGCTGCTAGCTTAGAAGCTCGCTTTGCTGCAGCACTTGCTATCACTGGCACTAGAAGCTTCCGTAGCAAAATTTTATGTAAAACTTTTTCGTCCGACGAAAATGGTACTGTGTTCAGCACAATGAAATACACTCCGCGTCAAAATTAAGGGAACACTAAAATTTCCCCAAAATTTTGGTCATTTTCAAATGGCTGTATCTCTGCGAAAAATGGTCGTAAAAAATATTTAAAAAACGCATTTTAAAGCTTGAAGCTTCTAGTTTTTGAATCAAGTACTCAATTTTTTTTCTTCGTCCATTATGATACTGTTTTATCAAGATAAAGCGCAGGAAACGAAGGTTCAGAAATTTTTGCCTAGTTTGGACGTATGCACGGGCCAAAAAATTTTTTTCAGATAAATCCAATGGAGGGCTCTTATAGAGCAAACACTTCTCTTTAATTTCGTTTTTTTTATTTTGTTGTATGATTTTTATTGACCGAGTTATTCGCTATCAAAGCGAAAAAGGAACTCTCTACTTTGAACGCCTATAACATGCTAACGCATGATCGTAGAACATTGTTCATGAGTGTTTTGTAAAGCTAAGACAGTTTCCTTTCAGAACCTTTAGTTGCCAATTCATTTATTTAACCGTATTAAATTCTTTTTAAACTGATCCCAAAAATTGCATATTTACCATTTTCTAGAAAACATGATGCCACTTCAAGGAAAATCATGGAATCATTCAAGTGTCCACGTTTTTTCTGAGGTGAAACTACCCCTTAAACACTGTGCAAAAGGCCGGACCGATCAGATTTTTTTCCGTATGTCCTCGATGGTCAAACATGCGATACGGTCTGAAAAATTGAATTTATGTTTCTCTGTAAAACCCTTTCTTTTGTTCTCGCGGCTTTTGAACACTTGTTGCACGTTTTTTTTTGTTAGTTCAATGTCATTTTAGTAGAAAGAAAAGATTTCAAAAATGTACAAAAAAATTATACCCAAACTCTTCGCAATGACGAAAACTGTACTTCAATGACTGGCATTAGCACCATCCAAAGCGCGCCACGAGTTGGCGCATGCGCGGTCGGACCTACGCCTCACTGCGCATGCACCAACACAGCAAGACGAGACGCCGCGCCACAGCTACTCACGCTACAACTTGCGACATTAAATTAGACTTTTAGCGAACTTCCTTTTTTGCATCGAGTTATGCCCCGGCGTCACCTAACTGAGTTCGAAGTCGCTCGGCTTGTTACTCTGTTGGAGGAGGGCCACAGCCAGCGACACGTTGCCAATTCCTTTGGTGTTAGTCCGTCGGTTGTCAACCGTCTGTATGCTCGATTTCGAGAGACTGGACTGTACTCTCGCAGAACAGGGCAAGGGCGCAGACGTGCGACAAGTTCTCGAGAGGATAGAAGGATTACGCGACATGCTCTTCGGGAGCCAATCATCACTGCACGCGTTATTGCGGGACAATTTATGAACCGCAAACATAATCCGCCACGTCCGATCTCCAATAGTACTATCAGACGTCGATTGAGGGACGGTTTGCGTTCAAGGCGTCCAGTGCGAGTCCCGTTGCTCACTCGCACACATCAACGGCAGCGTTTGGCATACGCTCGCCATTACGTGCACTGGGGCCAGCGACAATGGGCAAATGTCCTTTTTACTGACGAGTCCCGATTTTGCCTCCACGGGAATGATCGACGGGTTCGGGTCTGGCGTCGTCGTGGTGAACGCCATAATCCCAACCATACAAGGCCGGTTGTTGTGTTCAATGGTGGATCAGTTATGGTTTAGGCCGGGGTAACGCGGTACTCATGTACCCCATTAATTGTGCTCCCACCTGGTGGGCTGACCGCTGCGCGGTACGTGGACGAGATTCTGCGCCCCGTTGTACTCCCCCTGCGTCAACGTATGGGGAACCGCTTCGTCCTTATGCAGGATAATGCAAGGGCGCATACGGCACGCCATACGCTACGATTTCTGCGGCAAAATCGGATATCAGTTCTTGGCCATCCAGCAGTAAGCCCAGATCTGAATCTGATTGAGCACGTTTGGGACATTCTTGGGCGACGTTTGCGACAACAGTACCCGAACCTGGCGAATTTGGGACAATTAGCAGACGCCCTCCGCCAAATTTGGCACAGAATTCCAAAAAGGCAAATCCGCAACTGCATTAACATGCGCAACCGATTGAGGGAAGTCCTCATGCGGAGAGAGGGCAACACACATTATTAGACAACACACAGATACACACAGACATACACAACGCACGCACGTGCTCTCATACACACACCCATCAGAGAGTGAGTTTGGAGTCAGAAAATACTGCGGGATTGACGAACCACAGGGTCTCATCTCTCCATGCTGACGCACATACAATGAAGTGTAAATCCGACCGCGCATGCGCCAACTCGTGGCGCGCTTTGGATGGTGCTAATGCCAGTTATTGAAGTACAGTTTTCGTCATTGCGAAGAGTTTGGGTATAATTTTTTTGTAAATTTTTGAAATCTTTTCTTTTTACTAAAATGAGGTTGAACTAACAAAAAAAAACGTGCAACAAGTGTTCAAAAGCCGCGAGAACAAAAGAAAGGGTTTTACAGAGAAACATAACGTAAAACAGGTGATCCTTCAATTTTTCAGACCGTATCGCATGTTTGACCATCGAGGATATACGGAAAAAAAATCTGATCGGTCCGGCCTTTTGCACAGTGTTTAAGGGGTAGTTTCACCTCAGAAAAAACGTGGACACTTGAATGATTCCATGATTTTCCTTGAAGTGGCATCATGTTTTCTAGAAAATGGTAAATATGCAATTTTTGGGATCAGTTTAAAAAGAATTTAATACGGTTAAATAAATGAATTGGCAACTAAAGGTTCTGAAAGGAAACTGTCTTAGCTTTACAAAACACTCATGAACAATGTTCTACGATCATGCGTTAGCATGTTATAGGCGTTCAAAGTAGAGAGTTCCTTTTTCGCTTTGATAGCGAATAACTCGGTCAATAAAAATCATACAACAAAATAAAAAAAACGAAATTAAAGAGAAGTGTTTGCTCTATAAGAGCCCTCCATTGGATTTATCTGAAAAAAATTTTTTTGGCCCGTGCATACGTCCAAACTAGGCAAAAATTTCTGAACCTTCGTTTCCTGCGCTTTATCTTGATAAAACAGTATCATAATGGACGAAGAAAAAAATTGAGTACTTGATTCAAAAACTAGAAGCTTCAAGCTTTAAAATGCGATTTTTAAATATTTTTTGCGACCATTTTTCGCAGAGATACAGCCATTTGAAAATGACCAAAATTTTGGGGAAATTATAGTGTTCCCTTAATTTTGACGCGGAGTGTAAAATATAAAATATAAAAATGAATATAATAAAGAATATAAATATAAAAAATGAATATAAAAATGAATATAAAATATGAATATAAATATAAAAAATGAATATAAAAAAAATTAATATAAATATAAATATAAAATATAAAAATGAATATAAATATAAATATAGAATATAAAAATGAATATAAATATAAATATAAATATAAAATAGAATAGAAAGAATAGAAATGTTTATTCAGCTTCACAGCCAAGAATTGGACTTGGTTTACAATCTCCTACTTCACTTACAAGCTATCTTACCCATTCATCCTTCCCTCTCACTCTCTTCCTTATAAATAATTTCTGTACTGTCTATATGTATATATAACTCTTTATGACTCTAGTTCTGACTAGGTTATCTTCTTCTTAGTTAGGTTGACCTATTGCCTCTTCCTTGGCTATCTCCTCTTTTGTTGCCTTTCTCATTCCCCCCTCTTTTTTCATTTCTTCTCTTTTGTAACTTTTGTAACCAGTCTATCGTCTCTGTGTCTCTTTTTTCGCTTACCAAGTCTACTAAGTTGCATTTTCTTTCTATTTCCCTACATTCCCTAGTTAAGTGCTCTAGGTTTCCAAATTCATCCCCACATAGGTCACAGCATCTCTCCTCTTTGTCTTCCCAATACCTGTTCCACTTCTCTAAATTACCGCATCTCGCTTATGCGATAAGTTTTTGTCCTTCCCCCTCTTTACACAAATATTCCGGCAGCCCTATCGTTCTAATATATTTATATCGGCTATTATATTTCGATTGCACTATTTTCGAGTTTTGTCCTTGTTGTTGCACTTCTATGTCCCTGTTCTTTAAGTTTTCTGTACCCTCTATTCCCCTTCTTCTTCTCTCTTCCACTCCCTCCTGACTCAGTCCATTCCTTCTCAGGTATTCCTGTCTCTCCTTTCTTCCTGTCTCTCCTTCCTTCAACTGCATGAAAGAGTATCATTTTCACGGTGCGAAGAATTAACCATATTTCACACATCGACGTTTTTTCCTCCAACGCAGAGAATTATTAATAACTTTTGAATCATCGATCTAGCAAACCAATATGTAACAAACATACATTCTACAGCTAACCATATTTCACACATCGCAGCGTATCGCGATCATGCATAATTTGGCCCCTCCGAGACAACTGCGTGAAAGAGTATCATTTTCACGGTGCGAAGAATTAACCATATTTTACATCGCAGCGTATCGCGCGATCATGCATAATTTGGCCACTCCGAGACAACTACATGAAAGAGTATAATTTTCACGGTGCGAAGAATGTATGAACGAAATATAATAATTTTCAAACGTTGAATCTTAGAAATATGGGGTGAGGAGAAAAGGAGGAAAAAGACGATCAAATAAATGGAGAAATAATATATGTTGTGAAATTATATATTGTTAAATAGTAAATACTATTTCGATGTCTTATATGCATCACGAACGATCAATCCTAAACCTAATGCTAATAGTTCGCAATCAATCAACGAGTTCGGCTCGTAGCAATCGCTTTCAGTAATGATTTTCTCATAGTCCTCCGTCGCTGTAGTAGCAGCACGTATAATATCGACAAAGGAAGCGTACTTACTAGTTACAGAGTATAAAATTTCTGACAAACTTGAGAACATAAAGTCAATACACTGAGCATATTTACACATTTGAATTATTGTAGGTTCAGACATGTATATGACTGAACTATTATCTCAGATTTTAGCAATTTGTTCGCTGTTTATTCGCGTGAAATCGATACGCAAATGATCGATCACGATAGGATCTTGATACGATAATGGGGCAACGAGGCGGAAACGTCGAAGTATCTGTGACTCTTGTTGAAGTATAAGCTTCCACGTTGACATGGAGAAGCAAACCTCATGACATTTATTATCGGCTATTGCGAATCCTTTCCAATGCAAATGCCGATTATGAGATGTTTGTAGGCTGTAGCGGTCAGTGGATAATCACGCCCCATGATTCGTATGGTAGGTTTTTTCGATACTGCATTGCTGTAAAACCACATATCCAGAGGTAATGATTCTGTTGGTTCCATATAAATCGAAAATATGTAGAGGAGTACTATATATATATATATATATGTACCTTATATGTCGGTTTCGAAAATCCGTATTATTCCACTGATTAGTCTGGTTTCCGTACATGTTGGAAATACCATTCAAATGTCGGTTATACATTTTGAATAATGATAGAGTCTACTGAACGGGTGCGATCACTAATTGTGCGGACCCGAGCTCTACTAAACGGGCGCGGTTACTAATTGTGTGAACACGAACGTATGCAATGCAATTCCTCTCGGCTCCGCTTTTTATAGCAGTTCATGGGTATAAATGTGCAGAAGTATGCTGGTGGGGAGGTGATGATAATGATAGAGATGTACAGCACCATCCCCACCATCTACCCCTTCTCTTATTCCTCATATGTATCTGCTGTACACGTATTCAGATATTCTATTAAACTGGCTAATGAATTTCTGATGCAGCGCCATAGCCGACCAATCACACATTTATATGTCGGTTGGACAGTCATTGTTGAGAAACGATATCGATATGTAATATTTATACTTTTTACATTCACATTTATTCTAAATATTTTTTTAAAGCATTCTGATTTTGCGTTGCAACATATCACGCGATCGTATGTAATTTGAACTCATCCGTAAGGATAATGCAGCTGTGTGAGATGACATCATTATTTTTCACTGATGTGGTTACAATGTAATACATGCGGAAAAAACGTCGCACGTATGAATCATAGAAAGAATTATGCTGTATTGGCAGAAAATGCATCGAATGATGTGGGGCTGGATCATCGTTTATTGCATGCAATACATTTGAAGGGAGGGGGCATGCAGAAAGAGATAGACAGAGATAGCAAATCATTGCACCAGCTATAAAAGTATGCTGTAAACTGTACAAAGTCTCAAATCGTTGCAACGAGTTGCGTAGAAAAACATTTTTACAATCATGGAAAAATTCATGGAAGTAGAGCGCCAATTGTTAGATCAATCTGTACGATTGATGTCTGTAGAAGAATACCTCGCGTGGGAAGAACGTTGCAACCAGTGTATCGAATCTTTGGAAGAATGTGGCCGAGTGAAACGCTCTCGACTATCGATCGGTGTTCGACAATCATTGGGTGCACGAATTGCGCATTTCAAAGGGTTGAAATCTTTGCTGCGCGGACGTTTAGTGCATGAAGGCGCAAGACACTCGAGCACGAGACTTTTATGGCGCGAAATAGACATTGCTTTCGATAGTCGCGTATTAACTGGTGCCGTACTCAATTCGAATTACATCGAGCCGCGTAACTTCCTCCAGGATGCAGAGACCATCGTGCTGGAACATGTGCGAAGCGCTTTGAGGAAACATCAGAACCTCAAAGTGAACACGATGTTCAATGGCGAATTTGTGGCTGGTGACAAACATGCTAGTAAAAGCATTAACACTCGAAACTATGAACTCTTCGGTACATCTGATCTGCATGAGTGGTACCAGCGATACGTTGTTGAACCCACCCTGGCATCGCTGGAAGAGTTCCAGGAACGTGATAGCGGATGGGCATTGGCGAGAATCCTCAACCTGACCGTCAATGTGAACAAATACAATCCATTGCGCGCGGGATGTCACTGCAAGTTGCCGCGAGAATTATTGCTAAAGAAAGCAACGATTAGCGTGCAATCTCCAGACAACGTCTGTTTCGCATGGGCAGTGGTCGCCGGTCTGCATCCTGCTGAAAGACACGTTCACCGCTCAAGTTCATACCCTGACTATTCATCCGTACTAAATCTCCAGGGTATCGAGTTTCCGATGTCTCTGAAGCAAATTAGAAAATTTGAGAGACAGAATGATATCTCGGTGAATGTATACAGCTTCATGACGGAGAAGAAAGGACCAACAGTCTTTCCGCTGCGCCTCACTAGTCAAAAGAGGGATCGGCACATCAACCTGCTCTACACGCCGAATCAAGAACATGGCGATGTAGGGCACTTTATACTGATCAAAGACCTGTCTCGGCTAGTGAGCGCCCAGTTAAGCAAGAACAAGGCCAAGAAATTCATCTGTGATCGGTATGTATAGAAACTTCTGAAATGTTGAAATAAATGTTGAAATTTGCAGATGCATGCATTACTTTGGATCTCCCGAGAAATTGGAGGTCCATGCAGCTGACTGTGGGAAGATGAACGACTGTGCCATCGTGCTGCCCAGCGAAGACAACAGTTTGCTCAGCTTCAGCAATTACTGCAGGAAGGAGCGACTTCCCTTCATGGTATATGCTGATCTGGAGTGTATCATTGAGAAAACGGAGGACTGTCGGAATGGTGAGGCGGATCGAAAATTATATACATACCAACACCACAAAGTACATAGCATTGCATATTATATGCATTGCTCGTACAATGCATCACTATCGATGTATCGATGTTGTCGCGACGAGGATTGTGTTTCATGGTTTGTCGAAGAACTAACAAATTTGGCAGATTTTGCTAAGCTTAATCTAGCCAATAATACTCCAATGCTAGATTTAACTAATGAACAGTGGATGGCATTTCGCAATGCCACACATTGTCATATTTGCGAAGAACCATTCAAGGCTGATGATATACGAGTTCGCGATCATTGTCATCTAACTGGACAGTTTAGAGGCTCAGCACATTCGGAGTGCAATTTAACTTATAAAAATGCGTTTTACATCCCCATAGTTTTTCATAATTTATCCGGCTACGATTCACATTTTATTATTGAGAAAATAGCTACCGCTTTCGAAGGCAGCGTTGACGTATTGCCTATAACTAAAGAAAAATATATTTCATTCACAAAAAATGTTGAAGATATGGCTGAAGAATCAGACTCGCGAAATTGTATTAAATTGCGATTCATTGATTTGTACAAATTTCTCAATACCAGTCTCGACAAATTAGCATATTTTCTTAGTGTGGCTAAATTAAAAATTTTACGATCAAATTTTGAAACATTATCCAATGAGGATTTCAATTTATTAACGGGAAAGGGTGTATTTCCATATGAATATCTTGATTGCGCGAACAAGCTGCAGGATCCATGCTTATCGCCGCGCGGGTCATTCTACAGTTCGTTAACAGGTGAGTCTGTATCCGAGAGCGATTATGTAAATGCCGAGACTGTATGGCGGCGTTTCAACATTAGATCCTTGGGCGAATACATTGACTTGTATTTGAAAACAGATGTCTTATTATTGGCAGATATTTTTGAAAATTTTCGCGAAAGTTGCATAAAGAGTTATGGATTAGATTCTGCACATTATTATACTTTACCTGGTTTCACGTGGGATGCTATGCTAAAACACACTAAAATTACATTCGAATTGCTCACAGACGTTGATATGGTTATGTTTATTGAACGCGGTATACGTGGGGGTTTAAGTCAATGTTCTGGAAGATACGCACATGCAAATAACAAGTACATGCCATCTTACGACGCATCGGAACAGTCATCGTACTTGATGTACTTTGATGTAAACAATTTGCATGGATGGGCAATGTGTCAACCCCTACCATACGCTGACTTTCAATGGGTCGAAGATGTTGAAAATTTTGACGTGTCTAAAATCGGTGTCGATTCGCCCACGGGATACATTCTCGAGGTAGATCTGGAATATCCGCAACGTCTGCACGACGCTCATGCCGATCTACCGTTCTGCCCGACACGTGCCAAACCACCTGGCAGCAGACAGGACAAGTTACTCGCGACGGTATATGATAAGCAGCGTTACGTTATCCACTATCGCAACCTACAGCAGTGCACGCGTCACGGTCTTCGTATTACAAAGATATACCGCGTGCTTCAATTCGCTCAATCCCCCTGGCTCCGCGATTACATCGAACTAAATACACGGTTTAGAACAAGCGCGACAAATGATTTTGAAAAAAATTTGTACAAATTGATGAACAACGCGGTATTCGGTAAAACTATGGAAAATGTACGATATCACATGGATGTAAAACTTTTGACGCATTGGGAAGGGCGATATGGCGCGGAGGCAATGATCGCGAAACCGAATTTCCACAGCAGAAGTGTTTTTTCAGAAAATTTAATAGCTGTTGAATTGCGAAAACTCGAGGTGAAATTCAACAAACCGATATATGTGGGTATGTGCATCCTGGACATATCAAAAATTTGTTTGTATGAATTTCATCACGAGTACATGTCTCCACTGCATGGCCAAAATAGTAAAATTCTAGACACAGACAGCCTCATTTATCATATTAAATGCGACGATATCTACGAGACCATGAAACACAATATCGATAGATTCGACACAAGCGATTATCCCATCGACAATGCATATAATATGCCACATGTAAATAAGAAGGTCCCGGGGCTGATGAAGGATGAAAATAACGGTGCGATAATGACCGAATTCGTAGGTCTTAGAGCGAAAATGTATGCACTTCGCGTAGACGGTAAAAAAGATACGAAAAAGGCGAAAGGCGTCAAGACCAACGTCATAGCCCGAACGATAACTTTCGACGACTACGCGCAGTGTTTGCATAGGGAGATCGAAATGGTTCGCAGACAATCGTGCATAAGGTCTAAATTGCACAAAGTGTACACCATTTCGGAATCTAAAATCGCTCTAAGTCCGTACGATGATAAGCGGCATATCGTACCCGATTCGACCGACACTCTGCCCTGGGGTCATTATAAAATACCCCCTGTAAAAATATCATTGTAAAAAGAAATTATTATGTAAAATTGTTCACTCATGTATATATATATATATATATAATGATACATATGCAATGATACATATGTTGTGCCCTGCGTGATGGCTCGCAAGGCTGGTAGGGGATCTGGCGTAATCGTGGTTTCGGGAGTGTTTAAGGGGGGAGCCTGGTGTAACTAAATGAAAATCGAGGCATTTTTCGGGAATTTTTTTTAAAGAAAGTATTTAATAGATCTTTCTGAAACTTTCAGGATATTGTATTAACAGGTTAAGGTATATAACAAAAAAATTTTATTAAAAAAGAGCGGCAAATAACAAAGTTATGCCCAGTCCGTTGGCGACGCAATTGTTGCACTGCGGGCAACGTAGCGTCTTTTGGTTTCATCTGAAACCAAAAATCGAACAATTTTCTTTTAGTTTATGAGTGTACGCACAGATTGAACAAATTTAAAACTTAAAAGATGCAAAATGAACAAATGGCGGCCTCTTGAATAAAAAGTTCACTGTTTCCAACGAAATTTTGCCTTAAATGTCTAAAAAAAAGTAATTTATTTAAACAATATCACTATACTAATAACTTAGTGCTATGAAGAAAATGTTCACAAATATCCGTGCACAAGGCCAAGTCGATTGGTTGAATATTTTTTTAGTTACATTGCCCGCAAAGTATAAAACTGTCGTTTCGAGAAAAACACATTTCAAGTTTTGTGGTAGCCTGGCGCTCCGTAGCAAAATCGGCTATATCCGCTTTAATTTTTCGAATTTCGTTTTGCTGATTTGGGAGCATATTATCGTGATGTTTAACTATGGATTTATGCAAAAAAAAATCGATTTCTTCGACCCCCTACATTAGACTCCCCCCCGCCCCTAAATGTGTAAAAAAAGTTATTTATTTAAACAATATCATTATACCAATAACTTAGCTCTGTGAAGAAAATGTTCACAAATATCCGTGCACAAGGCCAAGTCGAATGGTTGAATATTTTTGGAGTAATATTGCCCGCAAAGTGTGAAACTGTCGTTTCGAGAAAAACGCATTTCAAATTTTGTGGTAGCCTGGCGCTCCGTAGCAAAATCGGCTATATCCGCTTTAATTTTTCGAATTTCGTTTTGCGGCTTTGGGAACATATTGTCGTGATGTTCAACTATTGATTTATGCAAAAAAAAAAAAATTCGATTTCTTCGATCCGCTACACCAGGCTCCCCCCTTAAAGGATAGGAATCCACCGGGTGAACTGCACCAAGTTTGTTTAAACTCAAAGACTAAGTCTTTATTCAAAAACAACTAAACTAGACTGAGGAGTACAAGTAGGTTTTAGCCGTGTTACCCAGTCGAGGGTCGGATCTCCAGTCTGCCGATTTGCGGCGGCAAATCGGTTTTTGTTCCGCTATTGGGCGTGGGCCCCCCGCTTCGCGGCGCCGTATGTGGTCACCTTGAAGCGCTCGCAATTCCGCTGATTTTGTAGATTCGCGCTTTGCCTCGCAACCGATTTGCTTAGGAACGTCTCGAACGTTCTAGGGTAATATAATATGTATAACGTGTATAATACGTGTGCTTGGGCGTTGCCTGGGCACAACATCCCTCCCCCCTTGGGGAGGAAAAGCCATAGCTTTTCCAACTGCCGATGATAAACTATCTTAGGGAAATCCCAAAACTCGTAGTAGTTGGATTGATTATCATCGACTTACATTTTTCTTAAACTAGATTATAATGGTAACTCGGTAAGTATGAATATAAACTGTCTTATATATTTGACAGTGAGAGGTTATAATATTTATATAATATAGCGACAATAGTTTGTTCATAATGATTATAGTATTTCAAAGAGAATTTGTGGAAGACGTTTCTTCCTTACTAACTATTTTGATTATCGCCTCGGGTTTTTGCGTGGTTTTGTCGCGACTAGTGTTGTCCGTTGTACAATGTCGTGGTGTTCTCGCTTTGCATCGTACAATGCATTTATAGAGTGCGAAGATACATAGAGTGATTGTTATAAATCCCGTTATTGAAGATAGTGTGAAGAAGCTATAGTGATACTCGGTTGGTATAATCTCGGGTTTTTCCAAATTGTTTTGTAAGTCTTCTAATTTTTTGCTAACTTTATTTAACTCTTCCGGGTGTTTGATTATCCTTTTGAGTTCGAAGTTTGTGTTTCGATATGAATTTACAGTGGGTTGTGGAAGCGTAATTTCGTCTAGTGACAAATTGTAACCAGGTAAGTAGTTCCATGTTTTTTCTATTCCGTATTGCTTACCAGTTTCTATTGTGAATTCGGCGGTAGTGATTGTACATTTATTTCTTATCGTTATGATACCAGAGTCCTTAATACTATACATGTTTGTGTTTTTATCGTCGCAGGTTACTGCTAGTTGTATTTGTTTCGGCGCGATATAAATCCATGTGCCCGGTTGTTGTAATTCTATCAGGATCGTGTGGTTTAGTGTCATGATTCGTATTTTACAATTGTTTGGTTTTTGTGTCAATTTCGTGTACAACTGTACTTCGCAAGGTCCGTATGGTATTGCTTTGAACATTGGGTGATTAGAGGTACAGAGATGTAGATCGTTTATAATTTTACATTCTGCTAGGTCTTGTTTACTTAGTTGTATGTAATCTTGCACTGAAGTGTCAAGTACTACGTATGAGTCGAGGGGTTCTATATATGAGTAGAACGAGTCGTTTACCTTTGTAGGTACCGGGTGTACCTTACTTAATTTGAATTTCTTCGCGCTCAACAATGGGATGTCTAGTACTACGGTAATTGATTTAGTATCCGAAAATGCGGAGAGAGCTAGGATATCATATAGGACGTGCATGTTTTCTAATTTTTGTTCTTTGTCTAGAGGTTGGAGTTGATATTGAATTTGCCAAGTCGCGTTTAGGAGCGTTTTTTCGTTGTCTTGTACGTTATGTATAGTCTCGTTGAGAAGTTTTTCGTCGTGCGTGCGCGAGATAGAATTTTGGTAACGTGGGCAAGTAGTCCCTTCTTATGTGAACTTAGGTTGAAGTGGGGGACGAGATGCGTGGGGCTCGATTTTCTCGGTCGCCTCCTATTTCGTTGTGGTACTGGTATCGTGGAGGATGTCGTCCCTCGTTTTGTTCCCTCGCGATGTCGCGCTAGCTATGTTGGTGCGTTTTGTGCTAGTTTTTTTTTTGTGTGTGTGTTTTTCGTGATGTGCGTGGTGTTTGTTTTTGTTTTTCTTTTTTTTTTTAAATTCGTTTGCTTTTCTTTTTTAGAGCTCGCAGTACCCTGCCCTGCCGGGGTATGTCAACATTTTGTATTGGCGCGCGGTGCGTGAGTATCGTGCGCATCGCCGGCGCTTCCTCGCCGAGTGCGAGGAGTGGTGCGGGCTGGAGGACGTGTGGGGGATTCGGGCACTTTTCGGTGAGTATTTGGTGTTATCCTTTCTTTTTTTTTTACATATTTAGTTTAGGACTCTCTAAGTCGTTTCGCGTTTGGTTATTGTTCCAGAACGCCATGGTGATTATACGGCGGGTTCCTTTCGGCGGCCCAGGCTGTGGCCCCTTTATGAGGCCGCCCTTGCTCGCTTTCCGCAGCATAAATAAAAAAAAATTTTTATACTTTTCTTTTTGATTCTCTTTCTTTATTATTATGCATATTTTTTGCTTGCTATATAAATTCGTTTTTTTTTTGCGTCTATTAACTGTTGCGTATCTTACTCTCCTTCATTACTGCGACCATTTCCCTATTCCTGCCCTATTCTATGAAATGTTTAAGACGGTTCGCGTGTACGCGACGCGTTTTTCGTCCTTTTCCTATAGTGTAATTATTATTGTCGTGCGTAGCTTGTATCGAGTAGGGACCTATCCACGCGGGTGTTAGTTTTTTAGATCGTCCGCGCCTCAATGTCTCGTCGTGCAGTAGCACTTGATCTCCAACTTTAAAGGATTTGTCCGCCGTCTTCTTATCGTAGTACGTTTTTGATTTTTCTTTGTTTTTTCCTATAGTCTCGCGGGCGATGTCGTTGGCCGACCGTAATCTCTCGCGCAGTTCTTCTGCGTATTTGTCGTAGGTATACGTTAGCTGGGGTGGTTGTCTTAACGAAGTCAGTAAGGTAGCTTGCCTTCCGAAGACAAGTTCGTACGGCGTGTAGCCCGTGGTCGTATGAGGGGTCGTGTTATAAGTGAACATTGCGTACGGCAACCAGTTGTCCCAGTCCGTCTGGTCGTCCGTAATAAAATTCTTTAGATATTCCGCCAGTGTGCGATGGCTTCTTTCTAGTGCTCCGTTTGATTGCGGGTGGTAAGCCGTAGTTTGAATTTTGTCGATTTTTAATAACTTACAAACATTTTTAAAGACTTGGCTCAGAAAATTAGTTCCTTGATCAGTTAGCACTCGTTGTGGTATGCCGTATTCGCAGACTATTTTGGTGACAAATTCTTTTGCTACTGTGTTTGCTTCTTGATTTTCGAGGGGTATGGCTTTACTGAATTTGGTTAGTAGGTCTTGAAACGTTAATATGTATTTGTTTCCGTTGTCTGTCTCGGGTAAGGGCCCTACTATGTCGAGTGCACATTTCTCGAACGGTTCTGTGGGGGTATCTGTGATTATCATCGGAGCTTTGGCTACTTTTGATAGCTTATTTTTCTGGCATTTTTCGCATTTGGAAATATATTTCTCTACTTCTTGCCTCATACCTGGCCACGAGTGTTTTAATTTTATTCGTTCCATGGTTCTTTTTATGCCTAGATGTCCACCCAGGGGTGTGTCGTGGCATTCGCGTAACAATCGAAGTTTTTCGTCTACCGTGTATGTTGTATCGCTCAATTCTCCGTCTGTACGGGATTCGTCTTTTTCGCTGGTACTTTCGCTGGCGCCGGCTACTGTTTCACGGTCAATCTTTTGTTTCGCTCCTCGCGTTATCGCGAACATTCTGCTGAGGGCGTCAGCGTTCTTATTAGTCTTCCCGGTCTTATACTCTATGCTATAGTCGTATTCTGCTAATTTCAATTTCCACCTCATTAATCTAGACCCAGGGTCCTTAACGTTAAAAAGCCAAGTAAGTGGCTTGTGGTCTGTCACGATTTTAAATTTGGTGCCGTATAGGTATGGCCTGAAATGTTGCGTTGCCCATACGATGGCTAACAATTCCTTTTCGATTGTACTATAATTCTCTTCCGCCTTGTTCAATACCCTGCTCGCGTATGCTATCGGCAGATCTTGTCCTATTTTCCCTTGCGATAGTACTGCTCCTATCGCTTTTCCGGAAGCGTCCGTTGTTAGGACAAACGGTTTCGAGAAATCTGGATATTGCAATATCGGTGCTGTCATTAATTTTTCCTTTAGAATCTCGAGGGCTTCCTGCTCCTGCGCGGTCCATCTGAATGTTTGGTCTTTCTTTAAAAGTTGTGTCAATGGTTTCGCGGTTTGTGAGAAATTGTCTATGAATCTCCTGTAATATCCGGCTAATCCTAGGAAGGATTGCACGTCTTTAACTCCTTTGGGTATTGGGAAGTTTCGGACAGCATCTAATTTTGACGGGTCGGGTTTGATGCCGTTTTCGGTTATTATGTGTCCTAAGTATATGGTTTCCTTGCGTAGAAATTCGCACTTGTTGGGTTGAAGTTTTAGGCCACTCTCTTGTATGCTGTTAAACACGAGTTCTAGTCGCTCTTGGTGTTCCTTTAACGAGCGTCCGTAGACGACTATGTCGTCTAAATACACGAAACATTTTATTCCGTGTAGGCCCGACAGCGCGGTATTCATTAATCTTTGAAACGTCGCGGGGGCGTTTTTGAGCCCGAATGGCATTCTATTATACTCAAAATGTCCGTACGGCGTCGAGAATGCGGTTTTTTCGCGGTCTTCCCTTTTCATAGCTATTTGATGGAATCCTGACGCTAAATCTAGAGTTGAGAAGTATTTCGCTCCGCCTAATTGGTCTAGAATGTCTGTTATGTTGGGTAGGGGGTACGAATCGCCTATCGTCGCGTCGTTTACCTTCCTGAAATCTACCACTACTCTTAACCTGCGTTTACCTGTAGCATCTGGTTTTTTCGGGACTACTAGCAGGGGAGCGTTCCATTGGCTGATGCTTGGTCTAATTATTCCTTCTTCTACCATCTCTTGAACTTGTCTATCCACTTCCTCCGTATGCGCTTGGGGCAATCTATACGGTTTCACGTATATAGGTTTGGTACCTTGGGTTAGGGTAATTGAATGTTCCGCCTTTGTGGAGTATCCTAGTTTGTCTCCTTCTAATCCGAATATTTCGTTATATTTTTCGCAAAGCCCAAGTAAGCTGGCTTTTTCCTCGCTATTTAGGTGTTCGGTCCTGAGGTTTTCGCGCAAGACTTGCATCCTATTTCTCCCGTGTATAGCGTGTACCATATATGTCGGCGCGTCGCGCTCTTTATCGCAGATTGCGTCCGTCGAGTCAATATCATCGCTCGTCAGTGTTTCTAACGTCACAGTCGGCGTATTGATAAGGACTTCGTCCGCTGTAGTGTTCATTATGCTTATTACGCATTTACCGTCACTGCCTATCGTTAATGAATTTCCTATGAACACTCCTGGCTTAATAGATTGTTCTTCTACTATTCCTTCTCCTTTACTCGTCGTTCTGGCTAAGAGAATCGTTTCTGACCGCGGTTTTAATGTTACGTTTCCTCCTCCGGAGTAAGGGAACCGTATTCCGTACAATTCTATTCCTTGATTTGCCCGAATGCATACGTCGTGTTTGGTCATAAAATCTTGTCCTACGATTCCGTCTGCTTCTAACGGAAAGTCGTCTCTTACTAATCGGCAAGGGTGTGTTATTAATTTATTCCCGACTTTTATATTTAACTGTATTAGACATAGCGTCTTGATTTCCATTGGAGCTATTCCTCGCAGGGACACTACTTCGTCTTGGGCTTGGACGTCGCCCAACACCTTTCCTATCTTTATTAACGTGATGTCGGCACCGGTGTCGACTAGCATGTTTGCTTTTTCCTCTATTAGTTCCGGCGCCGAGATTTCAATGGTATTCTCTATCTTGGAAGTCACTACTAGATTCGCTCGGTATGAGTCCACTCTGGCTCCTGCGTTAGTTTGTCTATCGTCGGTTGTTCCGCTGCTCGCGTTCGCGTAATCTCGATTTCCGCCAGACGATTCTCGGCTCGAGTTTCTATTAAAATTCTGTCTAGAGTCGTCGCGCCTGTAATTAGTGTTTGTATAGCGCGGTCTATATTCTCGCTCGTTTGCCCTTTCTCTGGCCCTGCATTCTCTGATTTGGTGCCCCGGTTTTTTACAATAGTGGCAGACTACCGTGGCGTGATGAACTTCCCTTTTTATGTGCGTCGTCGGTTGCGTCGGATAGTTTATTCGCGGCATGCTTAGTAGCGTATAGCAATTCCTCGCTAAATGTCCTAATTTATTACAGCGTTCGCAACGCGGTACGTTTGACCCTTCTCTTCTTCTGGGCTGATCGTCGGACTTCCTAAAGTTCCGTGAGTTATTTAGACCCATTGCTTGTTCTTCTTCTATTGCTGCTCCTATAGCTGCATTTAATGTCGCATAATTTCGAGACCTTATAATCGTCTTTAATCTTACATTCAATCCGAGGGTGAAAACATCTAAAGCGCGTTCTTGTACCGATCCTACTAACGCGTCATTTACTTCGTTGCTGTTCCCTGGCTTTACCGATAGCTCGGATAATTCTCCTGCTAATTCCTCTACTCTACACGCGAATAGTTTTACACTCTCGCCATCTCGTTGACGACAGGCCTGAAACTCCGCTCCGACTGCTCCTATTGACATTTTGTCCACAAATAATGATGTTAAGATATCCTTTAATTGATCGAAACTCTCTATTTCCTTGTATTCTAGTACCTTGGCTGCCTTGCCTTTTATTTTCGTTCCTATTACCGTTCTCAAGAAACGCGGTAACTCGTCCGCGGGGACAAACTCTGAGGCGCTTGCATAAGATTTCAGAAATTCTGCAAGTTCGTCTGACGATTTTCCGACGAATTTGTCGACTAACGACAATGCGGTAGATAATTTTTTTACGTCTGGTGCTAGCCCGGGGGGGTTAGCGCCGTCAAGCAACGACATTTCTTGTTTCTTCGAATTTACTCCGTCCAACAGACTAAAATCCGCTAATAAAATCGGGTATTCCCTATTTGGTGTTACGAAATTTTCCGGGGACGATTCTGCGCTTGAATCGTCGTTCCTCCTAACGTTTAATTCTAACGGCGGCGGTCGAAGTGTGTGACGAGACGGTCTTGGATGGTCTATAGAAGGTAGAAGATCTAGTTCTTCTCGTACGAAGGTTAACTTTTTATTGAAAAACGATTCGAATGATCTCGACAAGATTCTTTGATCCGGGAGTTTGAGTTGATTCGCGCGTTCGTCTTCTATAGACATGCATGTACCGTTTCTGAATTTCTTTAGGACTCTGGTTTACAATATTTACGTTCGCGTTTTCTGTTTCGGACTCGGTATGAGTTTCATTTACTCACAATGCTGCTCGCAACCACATGTCGTCAGCTCGGTCGGACGTCCTCTCGTACGTGAACCAACGGCGGTGATTAGATGAAACTGGACCCAGCAAGGTCGATCCGTACAGCTGTCTGCTGCGTGCTCCGACGGCTGCTTCCCTCGTACGGCTCTCCGTCCGTCCTTCAGGTGCGGCTCCTACACGTTCCTCTGTCTCAAAGTCCTCTCGTGCGCCTCGGTCCTCGGATCCGTGACGTCCTCGTAGATGGATTTGGTGTTTGGTAAATGGTTGATCCACCCGTTCACTCACATGTCGATTTTACTCGTTGTTAGGCTCGTCGTCGTTCGGACTGCGTCGAACGTCTTCTCAAAGGCCGTTCCTCGGTCCTCTGCGCTACCTCGATAGCGACGATAGCCTGTCCAGCCTATGTGACTGCGATGTCCCAATAATCTTGTCAGAGAAAGTTCACTCTCAGACGATGTCGAGTAATTGGTTGCGTCAAGGCTTGGTAAAATTTTTACGATGCAGATCCCACCGCTGCCACCAATTTTGTTGTGCCCTGCGTGATGGCTCGCAAGGCTGGTAGGGGATCTGGCGTAATCGTGGTTTCGGGAGTGTTTAAAGGATAGGAATCCACCGGGTGAACTGCACCAAGTTTGTTTAAACTCAAAGACTAAGTCTTTATTCAAAAACAACTAAACTAGACTGAGGAGTACAAGTATGTTTTAGCCGTGTTACCCAGTCGAGGGTCGGATCTCCAGTCTGCCGATTTGCGGCGGCAAATCGGTTTTTGTTCCGCTATTGGGCGTGGGCCCCCCGCTTCGCGGCGCCGTATGTGGTCACCTTGAAGCGCTCGCAATTCCGCTGATTTTGTAGATTCGCGCTTTGCCTCGCAACCGATTTGCTTAGGAACGTCTCGAACGTTCTAGGGTAATATAATATGTATAACGTGTATAATACGTGTGCTTGGGCGTTGCCTGGGCACAACACATATATATATATATATATTAACTGAATTATTAATGGTTGAAATAATGTGTAAAAATAAAAAATGTTCGCACATTTACATATATGTATCATTGTATTTATTGAACCATGTATTTATTTACAATACATTATTTTTATTTATCCATGAATTGTGTGATTTATCAAACCCCAGCCACTTGACATACACCTTATCCCCCTTCCTACGCAAAACTTTTTCCACTAGATATACATCAGGATCGATGACGCGTTGCAGCTCGTGTTCGTAGAATCCTCCAGCAACAGGTTTTCCACAGGAATCGACGAGCAGATACGTTGCGGGATTAGTTGTCTGTACTTTGACTATCTTGAACACCTCCGTTGTCCAATTCGGTGTATAGCCTTTATCAAATATGGTTTTAAATTTGCTCACGCGCACAAACTCGCCCAATTTGAATCTCGCTGGAGCAGCGATCTTTATGTTGCTGTATACGGTAGCTAGCAGCTTCTCGGCGATCGCAGGGATAACATCGCAAGGACGCATTCCGATGGTTCTATGTTTTCGTGCGTTATACTCTGCAAGTAGACTTGGTAGCGTATCGATCCATCTATAGGTTCCATTCAGCGTAAACAGTTTCCACATATTGTTCTTCAAAGTTCGATTGAAACGTTCTACAACGGAGGCCTTCATCACCGAATACGTCGAATAATGATTAATGTCATGCTTCGTCAAGAGTTTCTGCACATCGGCGTTGTAAAATTCTTTTCCTTGATCGGTTTGCAAATTTTTTGGATATCGATCTCTAAATATCTTTGCAAACGCTTTAGTCACCTCAGCACATCGATGATGGTGAGTATGTAGTGGTAACCCTGGTTGAATCGCGAGTATGGACGCATTTCTACAATGTCAGCTTGTCACAGATCATCGTATCCATGCACTATGACGCGCCTCCGTGGGAAATGTCTTTGGGCTGGAGCGTGCAATTCCTCAACGAGTTGTAGCTTCTTGCGGTCATGGTTTTCTTTACTCTTGGATTTCGATAATGGCTGCATGTTTGATCGTAGAGGTGTCTTTGACACGAATGATGCGATAATTATCGTGTACGTGCATTATGTGTCGAGGAAATTCTGGACAGGTTCAATCGCCTCGCATGATTCTCCTTCGCAGCGCTGTTGTGGGATAGAATTCGACGCCTGCGATATCTTTTGAACGCTGTTTTGCAGCGTCATCATATCTCTCTGAAACACGACCAGCTTCCTCTCTAATTCTTCCTGCTGCTCTCTCAAAAGTTTAATGCTCTTTTCCATGTATAGTTTATTGACGACATCACTGTCAGCCGTGGGTTGCGCTACGCGTTGTATCTTGCGCGATTTTGCATCAAAGTCCGCACCAGTCACGCAAAGAGCGTTATCTCGCATGTAATTTCGAAGCACACCGTTCCATTTGTAATAGTCCATTCTAGCTGCTCCACTCTTCTCGAGCGATACCCCAAATTTGTTGATCGACATCTCGATGCATACAGTGCAAATCATCGGCGCGCGGTTTAATTTATAATGAGGCCTACCTCGCGGAGTTCCTCGATAATCGATAGAATCTCGTTGTCATGCGAGTTGTTACCCGCCTGACGCGACGGTTCCAGCAAACGGAATCGGTCCACCAGCTCGTTGGGATCGTCCCAATGCACGTAATCGATCTTGCTATTGTTACATGGGCCCTTCAGGTCCATCCCGTGCTCGCTATCCACGCGTCGCTTTCTTTCGACATCGGCGATTCAGCGGAATCGCCTCGCGCGCGGCAGGCAGGTCGCCGAACCGCGGAATCTATGGTCGTCTGCATAACGTGACCATCGACAGCCGGGCCTCGAGATTTCGAAATAAGGAGCGATCGACAGGTGCCGACGGGGCGATTTCCCCCTACGGACTTCGAAAACGCGAGGCAAGAACGGTAGCAGGCGACTTGGGAACAGGCATTCGATTTTGGGTTTTGGAGTCGGTCTGATCGACACGCGTACGCGCGGTAGGAACTCCACCAACCGATAGAACATTCTCATTTGTGAGCTCGAGATAGGAAGTAACGACGGATCAGAGGACCGTCTAGATACCGCGATCACGTCTCCACGTACATTCCGCGAAGTACGCTCGGCCGATAGGAATTCGTGAGAAGGGTAACTCCGTCCGATATACTGGAAACGGCCTCGCCGGGAGAGCCCTTGCGCGAAAACCGAAATCCGACGTTTAGAGACAGTGCGCTACGACGGGCCCCAGGGCCACCGACTTCCGAGAGCACAGCGAGCGACCACGACCTACCCTTGGGTCAGCGACTCTGCGAGCGACTGAAACGCTAGACGGCAAGCGTGCCACGCGCGATACCCTAGCGTCAGCAGAGACGGAGCGCCGTCTCTGAGGTATGTAATTCATATTATCTTTAATCAGAATATATATATAATTTTATCGTTGTTCCTCAAATCCCATTGTAAACACTTATTTCAACCCCTTCCCCTTCCTGGTAAGTATAGTCAAGGTGGGCCTAAGCCCTTTAAAAGAGCAAGAACCCGGTAGATCATTCCAGCCGCTCGGGGTGATTTACAGACAGTCCCTTCAGGACGTAACACTATCGTTTACCACCATGGCTCGCGGTGTTGTTAGACCTTTCCCAGCCTTACTGGTTGATACACGGGGGAGTAGTGGTGCAATTACATTTTTATATTTGTATCCCTTATTGCCCAATATGGGATTTTGAGCATTATGGCCGCGTCTGTAGGCATTCGTCGTCAGCAGTATGCTTTTGTATTTTTGTTTATCGGCATCGGTGTATATAGCATTGTTGTGCCCTGCGTGGTGGCTCGCAAGGCAGGTAGGGGATCTGGCGTAATCGTGGTTTCGGGAGTGTTTAAAGGATAAGAATCCACCGGGTGAACTGCACCAAGTTTGTTTAAATTCAAAGACTAAGTCTTTATTCAAAAACACTAAACTAGACAGAAGTGTACAAGTAGGTTTTAACCGTGTTACCCAGTCGAGGGTCGGATCTCCAGTCTGCCGATTTGCCGCTGCAAATCGGTTTTTGTTCCGCTATTGGGCGTGGGCCCCCCGCTTCGCGGCGCCGTATGTGGTCACCTTGAAGCGCTCGCAATTCCGCTGATTTTGTAGATTCACGCTTTGCCTCGCAACCGATTTGGCTTAGGAACGTCTCGAACGTTCTACGGTAATATAATATGTATAACGTGTATAATACGTGTGCTTGGGCGTTGCCTGGGCACAACAGCATCATCGGGAATTCTCTTGAAAATCAGTTCGTAAAGGCCAGGTGTTCCTCCGTATTTTACACCATCTATGATTATATTATCAGCCTTGTCTATATCGAAAGCCTTGTCCCCAAGCATCGTTCCACTATTGTCAAAGTATACACCGTATACATAGTCCATTGCTGTATCCCTATCACCACTTAGGATTGCACTCATGTATTTTTGCCCCAGCGGGCCGAAATGGCTGCAAAACGTTTTTTGTCCCTCGGATGTCTGGAGTTGCTGTCTAATAGATGTTGCAAACGACTCATCGGGACTAGTTTCGAAAACGTCGTCCTCATCATTGGTTGTGAGCGATTGTACACCCAGAAATGTATTTATTGGTGTGGGAGGAACGGGTGAATCGTTTGATGCGACATTCTGTCGTTTCCGCTTCGATTGAATTGGTGTGGAGGATACAAGTGATTTTTCCAATGACATGTATGGTTTCCTCTTTGTGTTACGCGATGTGTTCCCTTTCGACTCGATTTTTGTTTTAGGTGTTAATGTTTCATTCCCTTCGATGTCTGTGCTCATCAGCGGTGACGTGTCAGCATCCACCGCTGCGGTATTTTCAACAATATGTTTTAAGGGTTCGACAACAGGTTTAAAGTATCTCTCCAACGCGATATCTTCCTCCATCTTGCCAGTCTTCAAAGCCTGATGTTTCTTGCGAATGGCTTCACTGGTTTTTGCAATTTCCTTCGCTATTCTCTCGCGATCCTTAATCTCCAGAGTATCGATGCCGATCATCGTCATTGTACCGTAGACGTTGCTTTCCCGCCGACGTGTTGATGACAATTGACTATCTCACGGTATCGCAAACTCGTTAAATCCCTTTCTATAACGTCCATTGGACATCGCGCTATCCTTGTCTATTACCACGAAACCATACTCCTGCTGCCAACAATTACGACACAAAGCACTGAAATCCTCGTAAGACATGTCGGTGTTTACGTGATCGTTGTACACATGTTTCAAGTTGGTACCATCTTGCTTAAACAGAATCAACAGATTCGCATTGTCGCGTATAAGATGTTTGGGAATCTTTGCGTACGTCTGACAGAGATAGAAGCAGTCGACGTTCGAGTGGCGCCCCATTGCAAAGTATTTCCTTATAGTGTCTTGCTTGTCGCATGCTACATCATCAAAGATAAAAATGGAATTCGGAAGCGATTCGCTCGGTGGGATGACGTCACTGTTATTCGAAAACGTAAAGTAGCCAATTTCATCTATCGGAGTCAATAAATTCTCCAAATATTGATAGTTCGGCTGTTGCAACGACTTGGAATACACGTACACGTTCTCGAAGCGGACGCCGTGAGGACTTTCCAACAAGCTCACCAGCACGTTGGTCTTTCCACAATTTGATGGACCGCAAATGAGGGAACGGATAGTGTTTGGTAGCATGATGCCATGTCTGCGACTTGTTTTTTTCAGGGACATCATTTGCGATTTATCGTCAAAATTTGTCACGCGTATCGTCGCAGGTTGCCGCACGAATCGCATCCTCTCCGCGAACCATGAAAAATGATTTTGATACGTCGAAGCGGTGACGCATCCTATTTATAGGTCCACGCCGAAGCAAACCAGCTCAGTATTCAAAATGCTTCTGATCCTGTCGGATAATGTGATATTCGAGACCTAACCTCTGAGCAGTTGAAATATATACCAAAGATTATTCTACGAAAAAAAAACGTCGAAAAGACATTAAAAATGCCTGTGGGCGTAACTACCGACAAGCAATTGGAGGATTTGGCAAAACGTATGCGTATTCCATTCTTTAGAGGTGTTTTTATGCGCAACGCGCTACCAGCTGGAGGAGTGCGTCGAAACGAGAGCGGTATCGTAAATTTGGATAATGTCGAGGGGTCGCGGACTCATTGGGTGGCGTATGCGAAGAGAGGGTGTCGAGCTGTATATTTCGACAGCTTTGGCAATCTTCGACCGCCCAAGGAATTGGCACAATATCTGGATAAAGATGCTGTAAGAATCGAATACAATCGAACGTCTTATCAGAAGTATGATCAGAGCAATTGTGGACAACTATGTCTACGCTTTCTACAAACGATCGGCACCAAATTTAAGGGTTGACTTCCAACCGCTATGATTCAGTACTAGTCGAGTCGTACAGCTCGGACTATGTCGTTAACATTCACTCTAACCGGCAAGAGTAGCACCCTCGCGGTGAACTATTTTCCACCCATAGATTTCAGTGATGGTGATTACGAGCTCGGTCTAACCACCTTTGAAACTTATCATACAATACCGATCATCGACTCGAGCAACGATAAATTCTACTTCGTCGTAAACTATGACACCACCAATAGCGTTGACCCCGGCCATGAATACATTACAATTCCCCATGGCTCCTACGAACTAGACGCCATTACCAAGTATTTGAAGCAGCGATTACTCGAGCGATATCCTCAAAATCTCGGTGGTACCGATGCTCACGATGTTGGCGACAACGATGTGTATCCAATAGTGTTGCGCCCCAACAACAACACCATGAAAAGCGAGCTGTATTGTCGGTTCGCCGTAGACTTTACAAAGCCTAATAACATTGGAACGCTACTGGGATTCTCGACGAATCGGGTATTAGAACCGGGACAGTGGCATGAATCGGACAATCCAATTAATATCATGAATGTAAACATTATTCGCATAGAATGTAGCGTGACCGCTGGCGCGTACAATAATGGAAAGCGCGTACATACGATACATGAATTTTCTCCGAGAGTCCCGCCAGGATATAAGATATCGGAAACGCCCGCGCAGATCATTTACCTTCCAATCACCGCACGGGTCATTACGGATCTAACGATACGCGTTGTGGATCAAGACGGACAGTTGCTCGATTTTCGAGGAGAAGAGATTACCATCAGACTGCACGTACGACGACGGCGACGATAATACACGGGGTGCGAACGAATGAGATGCTTGTTTTGAACGACTTCAGAAACACGTTTCTTCCAAGCGAAATTGTTTGTAACAACAACAGCAACAACGGCAGCAGCAGCTCTGATTACGCTAAAAAGAAGAGGCTCAGTGCTGTGAACATTGCTTTTTTGAAATCGTTGGGATTCATTGTACGCATTTAAGTTGAAAAATGGCTGACATTCTAAGCATTGGAGGGAAGCCAACGTTTGATGATCGCATCGTATGAGCTGAATGGCGTGGAGATTGACCGTTACAGAAACATTGGAATAACTAGCACGCTTAAAAACTATGTATCGCTGACATCTGACGAAGACAAGAATATGGAGAATGCTGGATGGGGCTTGAAACGGCACGATGAGCTAATAGTGAAAAATCATTTCAATTTTTGCATCTCGCTCAAATATTTGCTGGGATTTTGCGAGGACTACAAACGCATGGTTATTAATGCGCGTCACGAATTGATTTTAATACGATCGCGCAACGATAACAATTCTCTAATAGGATCACCAACGTTGGAACCAGAAATTGAATTACTTAAAGTGCAATGGCGGATGCCTCATGTGACGCTGAACGATATTAATAAGCTATCGTTGCTACATGCTTTGGAAAGTGGACAAAACCTGAGCATTAGTTTTCGCTCCTGGGATCTGTACGAGTATCCTCTCTTACAGAGCACAACCAAGCATTCCTGGGCCGTGAAGGCAGCTGCACAGCTGGAGAAGCCGCGATACATTATCTTTGCTCTACAGACTGCTCGAAAGAATGTGATGACCGAAGATGTTACTCGGTTCGACCACTGCAAATTGACCAATGTAAAACTTTTTCTCAATTCGGAATTTTACCCGTACGATGACATGAACTTGGACTTTGACAAGAATAGGCATGCCATCTTGTTTAACATGTATACACATTTCCGTAAATCGTATTATGGACACAGTTGCAACGAGGCATTATTCACCGTGGCACAATTTTTACAATTTGGTCCCCTCGTGGTGATTGATTGCTCGCGACAAAATGAGTCGATCAAGAATAGCACCGTGGACGTGCGCATAGAATTCGACTGTAAAGAGAATGTGCCTGCAAATACTACAGCCTACTGTCTGATTCTGCACGATCGGGTGGTTGAATACAATCCGCTGACAAACGTGGTGCGCGAAATCAATTAAATTGCTACGCTACTTGTCCGCCCTCTCCTGTGTCAAATCATATCAAAATTTCACCGTGAAAATCGAGATGCTTTACGAGAAAGATTGCATTCTCCTGTCTGTCTTTGAAGCGAACGGATCTCTAAATTGTACCGATTATGGTTGTACCAACATTTGTTGACCTGCAAGGGTTCATCGTTGATGGAAGATTTGTCGTGAAGGAAGTGGCAGTCCTACGAAAGGGAACAATTCTCTCGCACTATGTTTTTGGGAGTTCGATGCCGCAATATCTTCTTACGAAATCAGACAAATCGAGCATTCGGTGGTTGATGGCAAAACATCATGGACTACGGTGGGAAGATGGAGACGTCCCATACAGCATGGCTAAACGGCTAATTACGAAAGCTGTTGCCGGGGCGATTGATGAAGAAGAAAATGGTGCATCCCATATCATATACGTTAAAGGATTGCAGAAACGGGACTGGCTTGCGGATTTTCTCGACGAAAATACGAGAGCGGACGTGACCATTGAGACACTGGACATTGACTATGAGGATATCAAATCTCTAAATAAGCTATATATTGTTAATACTCTGCGATGCGATAGACATGCAAAGCATTGTGCCATGCAAAATGTATTTAAAATATTCAACTGGTGGTCTAAACGCCAAAGAGATATGCATAAATAAAATATAATTAATTTTAATGCATATACAAATGTTTTCTTCACTCTCTCCAACCTCCTACATGTGATGTATTCTAGAATAAGGGAAATGATACCTTCAAAGAAGAAGGGGAAGATCAGTTCAGTCAAATGGTAAGTGTGGGAAGAAAAAAATGGAATGGTCAGCGAAGATGATGAAGGTGATGAACAAAGATATCCTCCTTTGCAAAGCTACGCACTTCTCGGTTTCGAGATATAAAGTTTACACGCGTAAGCTCGACGATGCTGTGAGACCAGTTGTCTTTCAATCGTGAAGAACAGTGGTTTGTTGAGTGATTTAAGACATGGGCAAAGGATTGCACCCCTCCATGGATCGTCGCCATGTCGAGATTTCCAAGAGGTATGTACTTTACAGTATTTTAACATTTATCGTGTTTAACCTATGAAATCGAGTGAGATCAAATCATGTGATCGTGTCAATATTATATCGTGGGGGCTTTCTATTTTCTAGAACTCGCCACCATCAACGCCACCCTCATCACCCTCTCGGTGGGACTCCGCGTCACCCTTGCCATCAACTTCGCCTGCACCATCGCCTTCGTCTCCGCAGGTATTGTTCGCGATGGTGGAAAATAATTGGACACTTTCCTTAATTGTGCTGTTTCTTTACTATATGTTAGTTGTAAGGTGTACATAGTGGTTCCTTCGATTCGTTTATATTAGACGCATCTACGCGAAAACGAACAGAGCGTTATTAATTCTTCGCTCCAAGAAGAACATTTCACTCATATGTAATACTTTGCATTTGGTGTACTAATAATGTTTATATGTTCTAGAACCAGCGACCAATGATGCCGCGAATCCTCGTGGCAATGTTGTCGCGACTGCTAGCGGCGGAGGAAGCACCTCACGGTGCGCGAATGCGGCGATCGGGGTTGGTGTACGGCTCGCGAATGGATGCTAGGTTGCACCAGCAATGGGTGCCTTACCAGCAGCTGGGGCCGCTACACCGACCGCATAGCCCCCCCCTGGATAGACACCCGCAGGCCGTTGCAACGGCCATCGCCGCCGTCACCACCATGGCGGTTTGAGGGCGAAGTACTAGATGTATCGTCTTCGTCTTCGTCTGCGTCACCGCCAGCGTCACCGTCACCGTCAGCGTCACTGTCCTCTTCGCCCCCATCACCGGCCCCAGAGTGGCCTTTGGGGTTATTAACCTCTCCAGCATCGCCCCCATCACCGGCCCCAGAGTGGCCTTTGGAGTTTTTAACCCAAATTTTATATATGGGACATTCCATGCGAACTCAGACAGATTTTGGAGTAAGTTTTCCAAAATTGCTGAAATTTGAATATGTTGTAGTCTTTAGTCATATTTAAACGTACCTCAAAGGATTTTTGAAAATTTAAAAATGCAGATTTTACAGCTGTTTGAAGTTAAGTGCTACCTTTTTTTCAGAAAATTATAACTGTGGAAGTAGTAAACGGATGGAGATGAGCTTTACGGTGCTTATACTAGAAGACATTGAAGTTTTTAGAAAAAATTATTTCAGTTTAAAAGAAAAAAAATTTGAACCATTCTTGTGCAATTATTTTAAACAAATGCAGGTTTTTAACATCGGGCGCGATTTTAAAATTCTGAAAAAAGGAGAATATAGTTCTATCCTTCCCCTTGATGGACAAATTTTCAAAAATATGGACATTTTAAAATTGGCCCTGTAAAAATTGCCGAAATTTGACGCTGCACCGATGCGCACCGGCTCGACTGGTCGGGCCGTGCGGTACTCGCAGTGGCCAAGCGGCTATACCTGATAAGGATTCTCGAAAATGGTAAGTTTTTGAAAAAAACTGAAGGGGGAAAACTTTTACTGTTTTTTATATCCAACATAATACGGTATCTCAATTGTTGGTGTTCGCCATATTTTCCGTGAACCGAAGGTGACCTTCAGTTTTTTAAATGGAATGCTATATATTTGATTACCCATTATGAAAGCGACTGTCAAGACAAATTCAACCATATGATATACTATGACCTTCAAGGCCCCACAAGGTTAGGAATGAAGTGAATATATTGAACAATCTATCTAGTAGATTGAGTTTCTTTCTTTATTCTTATATATATATAGGGCATAGTAGGGTGGATGAGAGAGATAGTAGAGCATAGTAGGGTGGATGAGAGAGATAGAAAGGAAGTTTAAAAGAAAGGAAAGATGAGTGTAGTTTGTAAGACGGAAGGAATGGCAGAGTGGATGAATGAATGGAAAAATTGTTAAACCAAGTTCCTTTTTCAAGGCCGCTGATGCTGAAAAATAAATCTTTATATATATATAATACCTAATTCTTCCAGACCAGTCTGTATGACTGGTTATTTATAAAATACGTTATGCAAGGAAAATAAACCTTTATTCATATTATAATAATATTATATATATTTATACTACTTAGAAATACACTTTATTCATACTTAATAAGAAATTAAAAAAAAGAAAACCGACTTCAAAAAAATAAAAATGCACTAAGGCGTATGCAAATTTTAAGAATGTCCACTACTTGCAAAATATATTATCATTAACCGCATATATTCTCTCCATTTTATTTACCCATCATCCTCGTTCTCTCCTCGCCATCGCTTGCGTTCTAATTTCTTTGATATATTTTCTATTTTATATATTATTTCTTCTATTATTTATTAGTTTTTCTTTATATTATTAGTAAAGGAATAAAATTTGTTCGTAAGAAGCTTTGTTTCTGAGAAAATGGAATTAATTTAAATTTTCGGAGGTGGGGGTTAAGGTCATTCCCTCCCTCTGAAAAATTTCCAGCGGAGGATCAGATCTGGAGAGGTCTCCGCGGCGGTTCGGTTGTGACTGATCCCCTCCATGACTACGGCCTCCCCCACTCCGCAGCTGGTGCGTGCGCAGCCAATCTCCCCGCTCCCCGTTCCCCTCACCGCGCTCCCCCGGTCGCCATGAGTTCCTTCACCGCCTCACGCTCCCCTCAGAGGACCTGGTCTAGAACCCGCTTTGCCTTACTACTTCTTTCTCTCTAATGCATTCTTTCACTATGCTCCTCCCTCCATTTCTCCTTACTTCCTCTTCAAACTTCCACGCTCTCGCCCCCGTATTGACCCTTAATTTCAACCTCTTTGTTTCCTCTAGTACCAGATAGTCCGGTGTTCGTCTGTCCAGGCCTAACGTCCATTTAATGTATCTCAATTGCACTCTTTCCACTTCTGCCCTTTCCTTGTATCCCCACAGTTCTACGCCATACAAGAGCACCCCCAAGACCAAGGTATCGAACAGGAACATTCTGAGTTTAAAATCTGTGTTGAACTTTCTCTCCCCTATCCCTCAGACCTGATTCATCGCGATATTTGCCTTTTTTATCCTGTCCTTTACATGTCCCTCTATACTTCCGTTTCTGTGCAACTTTATCCCTAAATAAGTATACTCTTTGACTTCCTCTATTCTTGTATCCTTCCACATCCACCACTTTCTCTTCTCTTTTCCTCCCCCTTTCTTACATATCATTATCTTTGTCTTTTCTGCGTTTAATTCTAGTTCCTTATTGTCAAGTTACTTTTCTAACCTTCTTATCATCGCTCTAAACTCTTCCTCTTTTCTTGCTAAAATTACCATGTCGTCAGCATAAGCTAAAGACCAGAATTTTTCGCTTCCTACCCTCAACTCCCCTATTTGACCCTTCCGGAATTCTTCTTCTATATCCGCAATAAAAACTGTGAACAAAGTCGGGCTGAGCGGGCATCCCTGTCTCAGACCCTCTTCCGTCCAGAACTCCTCTGATTCCCCTCCTCTCGATCTTACTACATTTCTTGTTTCTTCATATATTCCTTTGACTCTTTCCATTAAACCTCTTCTCACTCCTCTCTCTTCCATTGCTTTCCATAGTTTGGCCCTTTTCACCTTGTCAAATGCCGCTCTCAAATCGATAAACATTGCGTACACCTTTCCTCTTTTCCTTCTGGTTTCTCTTTCTATTATATGCTGCAGTATATATGCATTGTCTATCACTCCTCTTTTCTCTCTGAACCCAGCTTGCGTATCCGGGAGAATTCCTTTTCCTTCGATGTCTCTTTTCAACCTGTCATTGAGCAGAGATGCATAGATTTTGTACGCAGTGCACAGGAGACTTATACCCCGGTAGTTTTTTGGATTGTTTTCGTCCCCCTTTTTAAATAAAGTGGTTATCACCGCTTTCTTCCAGTCCTCCGGAAATCTATTCCCTACCCATACCTTTCTTATTATTTCCTTCAGCTTCTCTTTCGTGTTGCCCTCGCAGTATATCCAGGCTTCATTTGGGATTCCATCTACTCCTGGTGCCTTCTTTTTCTTTAATCTTTTAAACTGCTTTTCTAACTCCTCTTCTGTTAAGTCCTTTTCTTTTTCTTTTTCCTCACTTGGTGATTGTTCCCTTCTTGCTCCTACTTTCTTCACGTCCGAACCTCCCAGCAAATTTTTAAAATGTTCTCTCCACGCTGCTATATCGATTTTGTTGTCGGTGTTCGTCCTTCTTTTCCTTTCCTTATTTATATATGTCCATATTTGCCCTTCGGATCTCGCTTCCCTGATTTGTTTCTCCTCTTCCTTCTTTTTCTGTTCTTCTTTCCTTTTACTTAAATCACTAAATTCTTCTTTTTTCTGTACAAGCAGCTCCTTCTCGATTTTCCCCTTCTTCCATTCTTTATAACACCTGTTCAACTTCCTTTTTTCTTTGGTACACTCCTTATCCCACCAAACTTTGTAGCCTATCTTCCTCCTTTTGATCTTAACCTTGCTCCTTTCCAATATACTACTTATCCCTGCTTTTAATATATCCCATTCCTTTTCATTCTCTTCTGCTTCTTCATATTCTTTATCTCTAGTCTTCTCTTTAAATCTTTCTATTGCCTCCTTGTTCCAGCTGATGACTTCTCTTATAGATTGAACTTTCCCTATCTTTTTCCCCCCTTCAGTCGTTATCTCCACAATTAAAGGCATATGATCCGATTCCGATCTGTCTCCTACCCTCATTTCTTTGGTCCTATCCCATCCAATGGAGTTGGTTACCACGTAATCTATCACCGACACACCTTTTTTTTGCTCACCTGTGTATATTCCCCCTTTTCATCGCCTTTTTTATTTCCATTTAATATATACCAACCCCTCTCCTCTATTGCACTTAGCATTTTTTCCCCTTGACCATTCTTTATCTTAACCTTTGAATTTCTCCTTTCCATGTCTTCCAGCATTTCTCCATCGAAGTAGCTTCCTTCCCCTCCTATTCTGGCGTTGAAGTCACCTCCTATTATAATTACCTCCCCCTCCGCTTGGTCTAATTTTTGTATCAGACCTCCCATCACTCTCTCTACTTCCTTATTGCTATATACTGACCATATATTCAAAATTTATTCCTTTGCTTTAATGTTCTTTCCTAATAGACCCTCCATTTGACTATCCGCTTCTAACACGTTCCAACCTTTTTTCACGCCCGTTATGATTCCCCCTCTTGGTCTCCCTTTCTTATGCTCTCTTACTGCTGCCTGGCAACTCCAAGCAAAACCTTTGGGCAGTCTTCTCTGCAATCCCTCCCAATTTTTCTGGTCTACCCATGTTTCTATTAAACCTACGTAATCAAATTCCTCAACAAACTTCCAGAAGTCTCTGTCCTTTTTCCAAATTCCTGCCACGTTCCAAAATAGCAACTTTCCGTTGTTTTCTTCTGATTCCTTTTCCCCGACTGTTTGGATTTCTGTTTTCTTTCTACGATCATGTATCTTTCTTCTCCTCCCCCTCATCGGTCTTATCGGTTCTTCCTGTGAAGCTAATTCCGAAAAATCCCCTATTGTTCCAAAAGCTCCCCCCTTTCGTCATTCCAGAAAAACCATCTACCTTGAATGCTTAGTTTCCCATATCCTATTCTTACTTCTTTTCCCTGCTCCTTTAGCTTCCTAGCCTTGTCTCTTATAGCTCCTTGTACCTCTCTTTCCTCAAACGTTAAATCATGCTCAATATATAGTCTTTTCGTACCTAGTCTATTTTTCTTTCTCATGACTTCCTGTTTCTTTTCCCAGCTTTCCAATTCTACCAGAACTACATTTGTATGCTAGTTACCTCTTAGTTCTGTTTTATCAGCGCGTGTCAAAAATATAAAAAAAAAAACGAATTGTTGACGTTAAATAATTGCAGGAGGATACACAACGGAGCGGCACCAGCGGAGCGGCCAGAAAGTGCGGGCCCGTCAACAACAATGGGCCACCCTCCAGGCGGTGCGGGCTCAGGCTGTGAGTTTAACATCCCAGGCGGCAACACTCCGGGATATTGTATCCATCCAGTGCCGAGGCCGTGGCCGTGGCCGTGGCGACCGTGGTGGCCGTGGCGACCATGGGGGCCGTCGTGACCGAGGGGGCCGTGGTGACCGACGTGTAATAATCTAATTGCGCAGTCAAAGCTGATACCCAAACTATTTCATGGAACTTAATTTTCCACACACACACGTTTACAATATCATAGTATTAGTCTAATGTCTAAGTTACCATTCTAAATTATTATAATGCAACAAAAATGTAAATAAACCATACTTTTTAAACGATATTATTCAGACTTGATCATCGGTTTGCTTCTTGGACGTTTGCTTCATATCTGAAAACTGAAATCTAAACCAATTCCAGCAATCCAATTGTCATGAAATTTTGCAGGCGAGCGTAGTACGGATGACAATACAAGGATTACGAGTTATGACGTCACGTTTTCCTCCTCCACTTGACGCCAGTAGGTGTCGCCTCGAAAGCATAATTTATAAATGTCACTTCGCAAAAACCAAATAACCCTGAGGGAGTGAAAAAAGCACCCAGGCAGCAAAAAACCATGAATATAATCCATAACCAGAAATCCAAACGACTTGAAATCAGTCTCTCGCGGTTTAACGAAAAAGTCAAAAAGCCGCTGCGTTCGGGGCGCTAGTCGTATATGCTCTAATTTGAAGGAGATAGGGTAGATGTACCGTTTGTGCCACGGTGAAAAATGGATTTCTAATATTTTTTAACTTTATTAATTCTTTAACGATTTCTCTAGTTAATGGTAGCTTAGACATTAGTAGTAAAGATAGTGCAAAATTTAGGAAAGCTTTGTTTTCTGATTTGAAGTACAATTTTAAAGATAATTACGATGAAAGTCACTGAAATCCTAAAAGTGGCCACAAATGGTGCATCTACCCTTTATATTATTAGTGGCACAAACGGTACATCTACCCTATCTCCTTCAAATTAGAGCATATACGACTAGCGCCCCGAACGCAGCGGCTTTTTGACTTTTTCGTTAAACCGCGAGAGACTGATTTCAAGTCGTTTGGATTTCTGGTAATGGATTATATTTATTGTTTTCTGCTGCCTGGATGCTTTTTTCACTCCCTCAGGGTTATTTGGTTCTTAAAATGTTGTATTGTCATCCGTACTACGCTCGTCTGCAAAATTTCATGACAATTGGATTGCTGGAATTGGTTTAGATTTGAGTTTTCAGATATGAAGCAAACGTCCAAGAAGCAAACAGATGATCAAGTCTGAATAAAATCGTTTAAAAAGTATGGTTTTTTTTCATTTTTGACGTTGCAAAAAAAGAATATACACATTTTTAGCGTTTTGGGGCCATTTCGTTTGGTTAATTTTGTCGTTGTCGATACATTTCCATGCTGATGTACCATCACGTATCATGCATGAATATGATGAACCACTCTGAGGATGAAGACCGTTATGAAATAGGGTACTTAGTAATTTATAACAAATTATGAAAAAAGTGATGAAATCTCCCCCCCCCAAAAAAACATGACTCATGTATGAAAGAAGCTAATTCCCTTCAAATCACGAAAAAAGTTCACCGGCAAAGATTGTGAAATCAACTTTGCTAATTCCAACCTGCAAAGATTGTGAAATCGACTTTGCTAAATCCAATAATTCCAACCTTTAATTCACGAAAAAAGTTCACCTGCAAAGATTGTGAAATCAACTTTGCTAATTCCAATTGTATTCTCGTTCTCCGCTCTAACACTGATTACTCTGTCACTTTTTATACTTAACATTCCTTTATTGGCCACAAATCAATTCAGTGATCAGATTTTCAGTTTCGGTTTTAAGGAATTAGCGGGTCGGTGGTATGTACATAACAATACTTTTTACATTTATCGCGTTTAAAGTGCCAATATCACCTGTTTCTATGTTCTAGGACTCGCCCCCCTGGTCGCCCGAATGGGCTTCGCCACCGTCGCCGCCTTCGCCGCCGCTACCGGTATGTAATACATGGTGCTGTTTTGTGTGTTTCATGTTTAATATGTTTAATGTGTCATTATTATATCGACGTTCGTGTATGTGTTCTAGTATCAGCATATGATATTAGCGGCGCTTTCGGCGTGGGCCCAGGTGGAGGTCGTGCCGCAACCTGCACCCCTAGAGGTGCACATGCGGCGGTCAGGCCTAGTGTTTGG
Organism: Andrena haemorrhoa; assembly: GCA_910592295.1. NCBI lineage: Eukaryota > Metazoa > Arthropoda > Insecta > Hymenoptera > Andrenidae > Andrena > Andrena haemorrhoa. Next base: position 29,102,551 of record OU342943.1, read on the forward strand.
ATCGGGGATGGCTGCGCGGTTACGGCACCCATGGGTGCCGTACGAACATCTTGGGCCCCTGCGGCTGCAGTGGCCTCCATCGCCACCGTCGCCGCCATGGATTGATGTGCGACGGTTGCGGCAGCCGCAGCCCCCGTCACCAACATCATTGTCGCAGCCGTCGCCCCCATCATCCTCGTCACCACCGTCGCCCCCACCGACTTTTATTTTTTATTAGTTTATTTTTTATATATTCTTTTATTATATTTACAAATTGATTTTTTTATTATTATAATCTATTTTTATATTCTTTATTTTATTTTATATTTTATTATTATAATTATCATTATCATTATATTTATATTCTATTTTATATTCTTTATTATTAATTGTATTTTATATTCATTATTACTATTATTTTTTTATTTTATTATTTCTTTTGTAACAATATATATCATAATGTTGGAAATTCAACTAGTACATCACTCCGCCACTCTCATGATCTCAGCAGCACCTCCCGGGCGCAGCGCTCATGGCGGATCCTCAATCGATGTTCTGATCACGATCCTGTCGCGTAGCTCAACAACCAATCACGCGTCTCCACGTCAGCCAAGCTGCGGGAAGACGCGATCATCCATCTTGTTCTCTTATTCGTATTCACTACGCGTAACTGTTCGTCTCGTGGTTTTTACAACGAGTTTGTTAACGAGTGAAATATCTTCTCAGACTTTAAAATTGTTAGCTCAACTCATCTCTCATCACTGCTCATTCTCTTCAATCCAGTTTTCTCAGTTTCGTGATCAGATCATCGATTAACGTAGGTCGCGCGTGTGAACCACCACGTGGCCAACGCGACCAGTTCTCTCAACAATTCAATCTCACCTTTTACTCACGTGCATGCACTGCACACTCTTTCATCACCTGTACTCAATTCAGTGACGTGAATAAAATCATTACAATAGTGGTGCAACCATATACAAAACATTCAGACTCTCAATAGAACATAACCTCTCTCACGACACCGGCAAAACTCTCTCAACCTTTATTTTACATTGTGGTCCTTCGAGCCGGAGTGTGTAGTGCGTGCGGTGCTCACCGCTCATCACTCACCGCTCATCGCTCACCGCTCAACGCTCACCATGGCTGGCGATGAATCCACCACAAAGTCAGGGTCGACGTCGAGACCAGGCTCACCGAGCCCACCAACTACTCTCACTGTTCCTACGGACGCTCCTGCACCGCACAAGACGACAAGATCATCGTCACCATCAACTGTGCCTGCAGAGCTCATTCTCAAGGCGCGATCGCAGGTTTGTAGATTTGAGACTCTACAGGACATTCAGTCTGACTTGCCTCAACAGGCTCACTTAACATCCCTCGACGAGGTGCAACTCCTCCTGGATCAAGTGGAGGAGGTTCACAAGGCTTTTGTAGCTGAACATGAACATTTTGAGTTGACGTGGCCGGTGAAGTGTCTGGACCATGATTACTTTGCCTCCAAACTCATGGTGCAGGAGTCGAAGCTGGTACTCACCATTAAACGCGCGCTCAGTCGACTCAGGGAATCATTCCCAAAGCCAGCTCAACCGGTCATCGACCCAGGAACATCATCTCAGTCTCGCGCCTCGAAGCTGCCGGTCATAGCGCTGCCAACGTTCTCAGGCAGCTATGTGGAGTGGCCGCATTACAGCGAGCTCTTCACCTCACTCATCATAAAGGATCAGCAACTCATGGAGATCGACAGGCTACACTACCTGAGATCAAGTCTCAGTGGTGAACCGGAGCGTTACGTGAGTAACTTTCCGCTCAGAGGCGACTCATTCCAGGCTTGCTGGGATTATCTAACGAGGCGGTTCTCAAACAAGCGAGTCCTCATCGAGGAGCAGCTCGACAAATTACTCACCCTTCCGCCCATCTCATCGAGAAACTCACAATGCCTCAATGACCTGATGGCCATTGTCACAAAGGTTAAGACGTCTCTCGAAGCATTGAATGCAGCGCAGGACATGTTCAATAGCCTCCTGGTTCATCGAGCCACCGCCTGCCTCGATAAGAACACCAGAGAGGCATGGGAGACGTCAGTGGGAAAGGCCACCGAGTACCCTCGCTTCGAAGACTTGGTGAGCTTCGTCGAAGCGAAGGCAGTGGCACTGGAAAGGCTTGAGGCAGCGGCTCACACAAAACAGACGAAGAAGCCAACGGCTTCTACCCCTCACTCAAACTACCAGCCTCAACGGAAGGGAGCAGCTCACGTCTCAACGCAACCCAAGAGCATCCTCAAGAATGCGGCTTACCCTTGCGATTGTTGTTATGGAGACCACTTTGTGGTGATGTGTCCCGAGTTTAGGGAAAAATCAGTTGAGCGTCGACGAAGGTTCGTCACTCAGTACTCACTGTGTCGAAACTGTTGTGGGAGACATCAAACTGATGAGTGCAAGTCTGCTCACCGGTGCAAGACGTGCGGCGACAAGCACCACACGATGTTGCACTTGGAGAAAAAACCTCCGCATCAAGAGTCTCGCAATGCTCCCACAACCTCATCGTCTCAAGGGACACCTCACGCCGAAGTGAAAGACACAGAGGAGACTCATCATCATTGAGACGTCGGTGCAGTCGTCACCCCCTCATTCTCAACCACTCACTTTCGCTCACGCTCAACAGGTCGAAAATTCTTCTCACACTCAACCAAGGCTCACTTCTCATCATTCTCAACCACACTGTTGGCAACAGCCAACGCACAGCTCATCTCACCTGTGTTCTCGGCACCTGTTCGAATGCTCATCGATTCAGGTTCCGAGCTCACCTTCATTAAGGAGGATATCGTTACTCAACTCAGGATTCAACGCATTCACTCATCCATTTCAATCAGTGGCATTGGAGGAAGCGAATCAACTCAGACTCGGGGGGTCGTGTTGATTACATTGCGGTCAAATTACAACAACTCAACGGTAAACATCCAAGCTCACATACTCAGGGCGTTGACGTCAAATTTGCCATCAGTTGAAGCGCCTCGTCAAGACTGGCCACATCTCGACGGCATCAACTTAGCTGATCCAGATTTTCTCACATCAAGGCCCATCGACATTGTGATCGGCGCTGATACGTATGGACAAATCGTCAAACCCAACCTCCGCAAAGGAGACTCCTCAATGCCAATTGCCCAGTTATCAATGTTTGGGTGGCTCATTCTGGGACCAGTCACTGTGAACTCTACTCAATTCTCCACTTCACATCATTCTGCCGTTGTGCACCACAGTGATAAGGCAATACAAGATCTATTGTCGAAGTTTTGGGTCCAAGAAGAACTTCCCATGGAATCACCTGATCAACTCACCCATGATGAAAAGGAGTGTGAGGATCACTTTCGAGCGACCCACACCCGTGATCCAACAGGACGGTACATCGTACGCATCCCGCTCAAATCATCTCCTCAACTGCTGGGCAACTCATACCAAACAGCTCATGCGTGCTTGAAGCGTACACTCAACAAGCTCAACCGAGACTGTGAATATCGCGATCTCTATCAAGGCTTCATGCGGGAATATGAGGAGCTTCATCACATGGTGAGGGCACCATTCATTTCACCTAATACTCACTCAATCTTTTATCTTCCTCATCATGGAGTATTCAAGGCCGATAGTCAAACCACAAAATTGAGAGTCGTGTTCAATGGCTCAAGCCCGACAACGTCGGGGCACTCGGTCAACGACCTCATGCATACTGGTGCTAATCTACTCCTCAACATCACTGACGTTCTGCTTTGGATTCGTCAACACAAATACATCTTCGCTACGGATGTCACTAAGATGTATCGACAAGTCAAGGTGCATGTAGATGATCAGGATCTGCAAAGAGTGCTGTGGATTGATGAAGAAGGCAGCGAGGTGCCCTACAAGCTCACTACAGTCACATATGGGACGAAGGCTGCTCCATTCCTGGCGGTACGCTCACTACTTCAATTGGTGGAAGACGAAGGCCATCGGTTCCCGTTGGCTGTCCCATCAATCACTCACGCCAGATATGTTGACGACATCTTTGGCGGCGCCGACACAGGTGAGACACTCATTACAATAGCTCAACAATTAAAGGACCTGTGCAACGAGGGAGGTTTTCCACTTGCCAAGTGGCATTCTACGCACCCCCATTGCTTGAATCAATTTCTCACGTCTCACGAGCCCATGGCTCTATCGTATCACTTGACGACTGCAAGACCAAAATTCTCGGATTACATTGGAATGTTCTCAACGACAACTTTTCATTTTCAACAAAATCAAGATCCAACTCAAAGCTCTCTAAACGTCTCATTTTCTCAGAAGTAGCGCAAATATTTGACCCGCTAGGTTTTTTATCACCAGTCATAATTCGGGCAAAAACATTGTTGCAAGAGTTATGGCTACACAAACTTAGTTGGGATGATCCACTGCCATCCCAAGTCACAGCTCATTGGCTCGACATCAGAGAAGATCTCACAGGCCTGGCCAGGCTTTCAATTCCAAGGTGGTTCAACACCTTTTCCGACTCAACAGTGGAATTACATGGATTCTCTGATGCCTCTCAACTCGCCATGGCAGCGGTAATTTACATTACCGTAACATCACCGTCCACAAATCTCAAAGTGTCGACACTAGCGTGCTCCAAGACAAAGGTAGCACCACTCAAGAAGCTCACCATCCCAAGGCTCGAGCTTACTGCAGCATTAATGCTTGCAAAGCTCACAAAGTATGTTCAAGCTACTCTTCAGCTCAATATTGCTGCTACCAATCTGTGGACGGATTCTCAAGTGACACTCATATGGGTCAAATCTCACGCATCACGTTGGAAGGACTACGTTAGGAATCGTGTCGCTCAAATTCAAGAACTCACCCCAAAGGCTCAATGGAGACACGTTCCAGGAACATCTAATCCAGCGGACTGCGCCTCAAGAGGCTTAACAACATCTCAGCTTGAACATCACCCGCTATGGTGGACGGGACCACCATGGCTTTCTCAACCCAGTGACTCATGGCCATCACAATCATCCTTGAAGGACGACTCAAGTGCACTAGAGGCTCGTCCTGGCATCGCCACTCTGCTCAACATTAAAGAAATCAAATACCACTGGGACCTCATCTACAAATACTCCTCTCTTAACAAGCTCATTCGCATTACATCAGTTTGTTTCAGAATTCTCTCCAAACTGAAGGGATCGACGATCTCACTGCCAATCATTGCTCAGTCTCCAGAGGACATCGAGAAGGCCAGGATCTTTTGGATCACGGCCACGCAAGCCCTCTATTTCAATCATGAATTGAGAATGCTCAGCTCCAGCTCTAAACTACCATCATCTCATGCCTTCAATCGACTCACTGCATTCATCGACGAGAAGGGAGTTATTCGGGTTGGAGGCCGACTCACCAACGCTTACATGGGTTATGGAAGTAAGCACCCAGCAATATTACCTCGCCACTCACGTCTGTCTCATCTGATTATAGATCATGCTCATAAAGCCACTCTTCATGGTGGAACTCAGCTCACGCTCGCTCACATCAGACAAAATTATTGGATCATCGGAGGACGTGCTCCAGTGAAGTCTCATGTGCTACGTTGTGTTGTGTGTGCTCGGCAAAGGGGGATCCGTGCCCATCAGCTGATGGGCCAACTACCTCTTTCACGAGTCACACCCTCACAACCATTTACTCACACTGGACTCGACTATGCTGGTCCAATCACTCTCAAGACGTGGAAGGGGCGAGGCTCCAAGACTCACAAGGGCTGGATCTGCGTGTTCGTTTTCCTCACCACATCAGCTGTTCACTTGGAGCTGGTGACAGACTACTCCACAGAAGGATTCATCGCAACGTACAGGCGTTTCATCTCAAGGAGAGGCATTCCACGCCGGCTTTATTCCGACTGTGGAACCAACTTCGTTGGAGCTGACTCTGTTCTCAAGAAAATGTTTACTCAGGGCTCTCAAGAATATCATCAACTCAATCAGCTGTTTGTCACCGACAACACTGAGTGGTGTTTTAATCCCCCAGCCGCGCCCCACATGGGGGGCAAGTGGGAAGCGGTCGTGAAGTCCACGAAACATCATCTTCGACGAACCGTCAGTGAGACAGTACTCACATACGAAGAATTCAGCACACTTCTTACTCAAATTGAAGCATTGCTCAACTCACGACCGCTCGAGCCTCTGAGTGATGATCCTGAGGATATCTCAACACTCACGCCAGCTCATTTCCTCATTGGACACTCACTCTCTGCTCTACCCGAACCTTCTGTAGAGCATTCGACACCTTCGCCATCTGCAAGATGGCAACTCATTCAAAAGAAGACTCAACAGTTCTGGACTCAATGGTCGTCTCACTATCTACAAAGGCAGCTCTCAATTTCGAAGTGGCATCATCCATCCAATGACATAAGAGTCGGCTCCCTGGTGCTCATCACCGATGAGCGATTTCCTCCAAGCAAGTGGCCACTTGGTCGGGTTCTCACCGTGCACCCAGGGAAGGATGGGCTCACCCGAGTCGTGTCTCTCAAGACAGCGACCACTGTTCTCACCAGACCAATTGCAAAATTGGCAGTGTTGCCTGTTTTAGATTCATCATCAACATCTTCAATCAGCTATTGATGGGGGGAGCATGTTGGAAATTCAACTAGTACATCACTCCGCCACTCTCATGATCTCAGCAGCACCTCCCGGGCGCAGCGCTCATGGCGGATCCTCAATCGATGTTCTGATCACGATCCTGTCGCGTAACTCAACAACCAATCACGCGTCTCCACGTCAGCCAAGCTGCGGGAAGACGCGATCATCCATCTTGTTCTCTTATTCGTATTCACTACGCGTAACTGTTCGTCTCGTGGTTTTTACAACGAGTTTGTTAACGAGTGAAATCTCTTCTCAGACTTTAAAATTGTTAGCTCAACTCATCTCTCATCACTGCTCATTCTCTTCAATCCAGTTTTCTCAGTTTCGTGATCAGATCATCGATTAACGTAGGTCGCGCGTGTGAACCACCACGTGGCCAACGCGACCAGTTCTCTCAACAATTCAATCTCACCTTTTACTCACGTGCATGCACTGCACACTCTTTCATCACCTGTACTCAATTCAGTGACGTGAATAAAATCATTACAATAGTGGTGCAACCATATACAAAACATTCAGACTCTCAATAGAACATAACCTCTCTCACGACACCGGCAAAACTCTCTCAACCTTTATTTTACACATAAACATATATTATTTCTCAATTTTATGGCTGCCCTCTTCCCTCCGACACCCCTTCTTCATCTCGTCTTCATTCCCCTTTCCCCATCTGGGGACACTATCTCTGCAAACTGGAATTTCCAGCGAAAGTTGTTCGATAGCTTGAGTTTTAGTTGCTCCCAGTCTTTTGCCTCCACCCATGTCTCTGTTAGCCCAATGATATCCAGTTGTTCTATGAATTCCTCGAATTCTATGAAGAATTGTGTATCTTTCTTTACTAGCCCACGGATATTCCAGAATCCTATTGATGTTAAATCTACTAGCCCTTCTTTAAATTCTATGTTCCTTCGTAACATTACTCTCGCGCCAACGGCAAGTTTAATTGAAGTTAGCAATCCTCCCGTGAGGTTTGGTTTTTCTGGAATACAATAAGGATGGGGGCCTCTGACCCATAGTTGCAGGTTCCATAGATATATCTTGAGCGATAAAAGTGTAAACATTGACGTTTGCAGACATATCTGTGATCATTTTGTTATTGTATTCGTTAACTAAATCGTTTGTAGGGAATATACTGATCGCTTCTCTATCAGCAAATCTACCTGTCAAAGGCACGAGACTTGTTTCTATTTCCTCCACCCATGTCTCTGTTAGCCCAATGATATCCAGTTGCTCTATGAATTCCCCGAATTCTATGAAGAATTTATTTTATTATTATTGCTCCCAGTCTTTTTCCTCCACCCACGTCTCTGTTAGCCCAATGATATCCAGTTGTTCTACGAATTCCCCGAATTCTATGAACAATTTATTTTATTATTATTGCTCCCAGTCTTTTTCCTCCACCCACGTCTCTGTTAGCCCAATGATATCCAGTTGTTCTTCGAATTCCTCGAATTCTATAAAGAATTTATTTTATTATTATTGCTCCCACTCTTTTTCCTCCACCCACGTCTCTGTTAGCCCAATGATATCCAGTTGTTCTATGAATTCCTCGAATTCTATGAAGAATTGTGTATCTTAATATTTCGATGATACATCTCTTGTTGATTGCGAACTGCTGGTGTGTGCCTTGAATGATATTATCGACGTCGCTCGCAGCAAAATGTTAAATAAATTGTACAATTATTATTCTTTGTAAAAATATCTATACATATCTTAAACGTATATTACTTTTCTGTAACAATATATATAATTTCTTGAACATATATTATTTCTCAATTTTATTTACCCATCATCCTCTATCTCTCCTCACCACCTAATTTTAAGATTCAACGCGAAGAACGTTTAAAATTTGTTAGCTTTAGAATGAAACTAAATTTCTGCTGATGCCGCATAATTCCATGATTCGTTCGTTCCTTCTTCACACCGTGAAAAAATGACGTCACCCTGCACGGCTGCTCCACAGGAGTCAAATTACACGCTATCGCACGAGACGCTGCGACTTTAAGATTGAAAAAACATTATGGAAAATTGATAGTGTGGTATATAGGGTCATGTAAATACCAACCTTACCGACATAGCAAGTCAGCGATATATATGCCGCACTATAGGCGTCAGAAACCTGTGAGCAACGAGCCCAACAGCACGTATCGGTCATTCTTATTCTCTGTACTAAACTCAGCACTATTCCAGTTATCTTTAACTAAATATAACCACGTCTCTGTTAAGCGTCGACTCGTGTACCTTTGCAATACACCACACTGGCGACGAGGATACATTGGCTTATTTTATAAATAAAGATATAGAGTGTACGCGAGTGAGCACGTGTTCAGTATTCGAACAGGAAACAGTGGAAATATACAGTATTCGGCATTAACAATAATTCCAGGACACGGTAGGAAAAAGTCGTTATTTAAACATACGGTATCAGAAGAATGTAAATGGAAAACCAAGCTGAAAAAGTTTTAGTAGGCTGGATTTATAATTTACGCAGGGACGAAGTGTTGAAAGAGTTAAGCGACCGAAGTATTGCGTTTGACGAAAGTTGTAACTTAAACGAATTAAGAAAATTATTAGTAAATGTTGTAAAAGCAAGTGTAAATACGAAAATTGAGAAAGCAAAAGTAAGCTCGGCAGACGTAACGCAATCGACAAGCAGTAACGCGGACGAAAAACCAAGCGCTCCTCAAGGTGACAACACAAACAAAAACGTGCAAACCCAAGGTAAACCCAACGACGAAGGAAGCACAGAAGATTCAAACATGGGTTCCGATACTCCGAAACTAGAATTTAGCTTAGACAAAGACGATTGGGAAATTTTTAAAGAAAGATTAGAAATTTATTTCGAAGCTAAAGGTATTCAAGACGCAAAAAAAGCAGCTACGATGTTAACAAAATTCGACGAAGATGCGTTCAAATTAATACGAAATCTATGTGCACCACAAAAGCCATTAGAGAAAACATACAACGAATTAATAGAGATCATGTCCGATCATTTGAATCCAAAACCATCGGAAGTCATGGAAAGATGCAAATTTAACCAAGCTAAGCAAGAACAAACTGAATCAATCGCTGATTTCGCAGCCAAATTAAAAAAGTTGGCGTTGCATTGTAATTTCCCCGACCTCAAGACGGCTTTGAGAGATCAATTTGTTTGTGGCATAAGGGACCACGAAACAAGAGTAGAGTTATTTAAAACAGCCACGTTGACTTTTGACGCGGCTTTCAAAGAAGCAACGGCAAGAGAAAGCGCGCTTAAAAATGCAAACGGATCGATTCAAACTTTACAAAAAAGCTCCAACCAACAAGACGTCTACGCTTTTAAACCACCGAAACAAGACAAGTGGCACACATCGAAACGAAGTACGCGTACACGCAACGACGCTCCGACGAGGCAGCAAACCCCGGCAACGGAGAGTCAACGTTGTTATTGTTGCGGCAAACCAAACCACCGAGCGTCGGACTGCCGGCATCGTTACCGCAGCTGTAACTACTGTAAAAGACGAGGACATTTGGAACAAGTATGTCGTGACAAAAGCGATTCGTCACCACAGGTAAAATTTATAGAAGCGGCAAGCGAACAATTGAACGATTCCTTATCACACGAAGACGCGAGCGATATATATCAAAATTCCAAATTTTATTCCTTGGAAACTATTGAGGTAAGCGATAAAATAAATAGTAATACGCACGCAAATATGAATTTGAATTATATAAGTACAGTTAAAGCAGATCCTATGTTTATAGAAGTAATGATAAATAACAAAACGCTGAAAATGGAAATCGATACGGGTACGTACGCGACTGTTTTGTCAGAGCAAACTAAAGAAATGTATTTTAAAGATTTAAAGGTCAAAGAAACTAATCATTGTCTACGCGGATACGACAATAAAGTATTGCGCCCGATAGGGTTACTAGAAAATCTTGATGTAACGTTAAATAATAAAACAATGAAAATAAGTTGCTTTATATTACCGGGCGTAGGACCGTCGCTTATAGGACGACAGTGGCTAGCAGAGTTTGGTTGTTGGCCTTTAAAAATAAATCTTTTCGAGACAAAGTTTGATAAATTACAAAACTTAAATGTAGTAAACATTAAAGATCAGTTAACTAAAGAATTTAATGAATTATTTAGTCAAACGCCAGGAATGTTTAACCAAGGTTGTTTGAAAATCCACCTAAAAAAAAATGCAAAACCTGTCGCCCTAAAAGCTAGGCACGTTCCATACGCAATGAGACATTTAATTGAAGAAGAAATTCAAAGATTGATAAAACTTGGGCACTTAATACCAATAAAAGTAAGCGAATGGGCCACGCCTATCGTGCCAGTAATAAAAAATAATGGCAAAATACGCATATGCGGGGATTTTAAACTCACCTTAAACCCGCAAATCATTTCAAGTAAAAATCCATTACCAAAAATCGAGGATATTTTCGCGGAGTTGCAAGGGGGACAAAAATTTACCGAATTAGATTTATCGCATGCATTTATGCAAATCCCCGTAGAAGAAAAAAGCCAAGATTGCTTAACAATCGTAACACATTTAGGGTTATTTAAATACACAAAAATGACAGAAGGTGTTTGTACAAATCCGAGCGATTTTCAGGCTATAATCGAAAACTGTATTAGCGGTGTAAATAAATCAATAGCGTATCTAGACAACATTTACGTTACGGGCTCTAATGATAAGGAACATTTAGATAACTTAAGAAAAGTATGTGAACGTTTGGAAAAATGTGGCATGCGTGTGAACAAAGATAAATGTAAAATAATGCAAGAAAAAATTGAACTATTAGGATTTGTAATTGATAAGCACGGATTACATAAAGCTAAATCGAAAGTAAAGGCTATGGTCGAAGCGCCGAGACCAGAAAACAATAAACAATTACTTTCTTTTTTAGGTCTAGTCAATTTCTACGCACGATTTCTGAAACATCGTTCGGAAAATCTAAAGGCCCTATATGACTGTGCGAATGGAAAAGATTTCGTGTGGACTCCGGAATGCGAAAAATCTTTTAAATGGGTAAAAAGCGAGCTTATCTCCACTCGCGTTCTCGCACATTACGATCAAAAAGAAGAATTAGTTCTAGCATGCGATGCATCGTCTTATGGCCTATCTGCTATTCTGTCGCACAGATATAGAGACGGTTCGGAAAGGCCAATCGCCTATGCCTCCAAAAAAATTCCAAAAAAAGAAATGCATCGAGCAATCATCGACAAAGAAGCCAGCGCGATTGTTTTCGGTTTCAAACGTTTTTACGACTACGTTTTTGGCAAAGAAATAATTTTGCGAACAGACCATAAGCCGTTGCAATTTATTTTTGGAACGAATTCAGGAATCCCGTTAACCGCAGCTAGCAGATTGCAACGATGGGCGTATTATTTATCCGGTTTTAAATATAAAATCGAGCATGTGAAATCCGAGAATAACGGCAAATGCGACGCATTATCCAGATTACCAATCGAAGACGATTTAGATATTTTTGATACAGATTTCACGCCGATAAATTATATTGATGACAGTCTAAATGTATTAAATAGTACAGAAATCGCTAAAGAATCAAACAAATGCGAGGTTTTGAGAAATATAATTAAATACACAGTCTTCGGTTGGCCACAATGCGAACAATTAAATGATGAAGAAAAGCAATATTATTCGAAAATAATAGATTTCGCAGTAGAAAAAAATTGTTTATTTTGGAACAACCGAATTATTGTACCCAAATCATTGCGATCCGCCGTATTAAAAGCATTACACATTTCTCACATGGGAATAGTAAAAATAAAAATGCTAGCTCGATCTTACGTATGGTGGCCAGGAATAGACCACGACATCGAGCAACTTGTAAAATCGTGCACAATTTGTCTCGAAGAAAGAAAAAAACCGCCAAACGCGCCATTGACCCCCTGGCCTTGGCCAGACAAGGCATGGAGCCGCATTCACGCTGATTTTTTGGGACCATTTAAAGGACATATGTTTTTAGTAATCATAGATGCACATTCTAAGTGGCCAGAGGTAATAAATTTCCAAAGCAATACAAAAGCCGATAAATTGGTAATAAAATTCAAGGAAATTTTTGCACGTTTCGGTTTGCCGAAACACGTGGTCACAGATAATGGTACCCAATTTTGCAGCAATACATTTCATAACTTTTTAACAAATTTAGGTATTAAGCATACGTTTTCACCCCCATATCATCCTGCGACAAATGGCGCAGCCGAGAATTTTGTCGGAAATTTTAAAGACAAAATTAAAAAAATTGTAAAGGGAGGAAAGTCACTAGACGACGCAATAAATATATTTTTATTTGATTATCGCACCATTGCGCACAGCACAACTGGCAGAAGCCCGGCATTGCTAATGTACAAGCGCGAACTTCGCACACGATTTGATGTATTGCGGCCCAGCGTCGAAAACACTGTGTACGATAAACAGCACGCCCAGATTGTTTGTAAAAACGGTTCGCGTCAAGTATCATTTAAAGAAGGTGATATCGTAATGACAGATAACTACGGCTTAGGCGATAAAAAACTAAAAGGTACGATCATTGAAAAAGTATCTCCTTCTACATTTAACGTACGAGTAGATTCAGGTAAAATAGTTAAGCGTCACACCGATCAAATAATTGACATAGATTTAGCCGAACCCAAGTTGCGTCGATCGGAGCGATTAAAACAAAAAGTATGTATGTAAGGCGAATTCTTAAAAGCGGAAGGAGTTGTGGTATATAGGGTCATGTAAATACCAACCTTACCGACATAGCAAGTCAGCGATATATATGCCGCACTATAGGCGTCAGAAACCTGTGAGCAACGAGCCCAACAGCACGTATCGGTCATTCTTATTCTCTGTACTAAACTCAGCACTATTCCAGTTATCTTTAACTAAATATAACCACGTCTCTGTTAAGCGTCGACTCGTGTACCTTTGCAATACACCACAGATAGCTTTAAAATAAAATGTGGTGGTGGGGGAAGCAATTGTGGAATGCTATTCAACCAATCGCTCAGTAGCCTCAGTGACTTTCGGCGGAACAAATAGTGCTCTGAAAAAATGTGCAGTACTATTGATGAAATACTCGCTAGGTGTGAGGATTATTTCGTTCCGATCGTGCGAGATGATGGTGTAGCTCCATGTGGGGAGAATATATATTTTGACCGGTGAGGGGTAATTTTCACATCTTCTCAAAAAATGTTTTTATGTTTATTCCTAATACGAGCGGACAATTTCATAGCTTTGATTGTTCTCTTAGTCCGCGCGGAGGATCGCGTATCATGGTCAGAAGATACGCATTAACAACCATGGGTAGCAAATACTTGGAAATTGGAATCAGCGTACGGCCTACGGTTGATGTAGAAGTTCTTCTCGGCGACAATCATGGAAATCATCTCATATTACCATGGCATACATGGAGTGCGCTATTCGACAGCCGTGAAACCATTGAAGAATGTGCACGATTACCTGAACCAGACTCAATGCGGATTGATAATTTAATGGTGGAATTTTTTCGGATCTTTGATTCACCGATTGTAAAGATGACGCAAGGTGATAATACACTGTATTTCACACTGGACACAGCAACATTTTTATTTAATCTTCAGCCATGTATAGACTATATGTATCCACGGATGTATCAAACTGCGGAAGATGCGAGAATAAAATTTGAAATTTTTGTTAACGTGCTACAGCAGAGCGATGTTGCCTGCGAAACATTAGATACGCGTCGTGCTGCTAAAATCATACGTGATAGTGAATATTACGATGAGGAGTATCTTGTAGATTGCGAACTGTTAGCATGTGCAATCAGTAATATTCTAGCTCATGCTCGTAGGAAAAAATGTTAAATTATATTCTTTTAATTTTAAATAAAATATATTCATTTTTATATTTTATATTTTATATTTATATTCATTTTTTTAATATTTATATTCATTTTTTATATTCATTTTTTATATTTATATTTATATTCATTTTTTTATATTTATATTGTCACGTCCCGGGTGAAGGTCTTTGGGGACAATGACATATGGGGGAGTTCGGGATGGTTAGGCTCCAATTCGGGATTTGTTGCACTGAGGATTGGAGTGGAAGCCAGGCGAGAATGCGAGATTCTGCACACTGAGCGTAGAAAGGAAGCCAGGCGAGAATGCGAGATTCTGCACACTGAGCGTAGAAAGGAAGCCAGGCGAGAATGCGAGATTCTGCACACTGAGCGTAGAAAGGAAGCCAGGCGAGAATGCGAGATTCTGCACTCTGAGCTGGTAGCAAAGGGAGCCAGGCGAGAATGCGAGATTCTGCACGCTGATCGACCAGGGAAGGCTCAAATAGTAATCGCCGCGGTGAGTGACACCCGTTAGAGCACTTTGTTTTGGCTTGGTAATTGGATTTACCGTTGCATTCACGTAATGGTTACACGTAATATTTCT
Source organism: Andrena haemorrhoa (assembly GCA_910592295.1). NCBI lineage: Eukaryota > Metazoa > Arthropoda > Insecta > Hymenoptera > Andrenidae > Andrena > Andrena haemorrhoa. The sequence continues at coordinate 29,117,586 of OU342943.1, forward strand.
TCGAAATACGTCTAGACATACAGCTGTGCGCGGCCCACATGAAAGAACGTTTGTAAACACTGTGCGCACCTTCACGTTCGCGGACCGAGAGCAGCGGTTGCAATAGTCTGTTTTGATTTGGAGTCTTCGTAACCGCAGGATAGAAACAATAATTCGACGCGTGATTTATAACTAAACTGTTTATTCACTTTAAAGCACGTATATTATATGCTATGCACTGATAATGCGATAGCGGTTAGGTTTTATAATAATGCGTTGGACGATAAGCATTAGCACATAACATTTATATAAATGGAAAGCAATAGCAGTATGGTATGAACATGAGACACGTGAATATTTGCAATGTGATTATATGTATAATGTAATAAGTAAGTGATAATAAAGTAAAGCAATAAGCGTTAGTAAAGAATATAATAATAATGAAATCAATAAGCATTAGCAAAAGTAATAATAATGAAATCAATAAGCATTAGCAAAAGTAATAATAATGAAATCAATAAGCATTAGCAAAAGTAATAATAATGAAATCAATAAGCATTAGCAAAAGTAATAATAATGAAATCAATAAGCCTTAGCAATACAAAATGATATAGATGAGGATGATATGCCGTTGAACAATAAATGATAATAATAATCGCTTACGGTAGTTGCCGTAGTACACTGATTTTAGGTATTTTAGCACTTGGTTTAATAATACTTTGTTTAGCAATTGGTTTTCGCGATGGTTTCGTCGAAAAAGAGAGCTCCTGTCTCGCGGGCCCTCGTATTTATGTGATTTACCGGATAGTCAGGGATGAAGGGTGAGCGCGGTATGCACCCATGGCACGTACGCCAAATATGCGTCGCAGTAATAATGCCGGGGTTTTTATAAGTACGAAAGGTGAAGCTATATTTAGAGTCGTAGACAATGGAATTTCGGGCTTCCGGGGTTTTTACATGCGCTTGTACAGAATATGCGCAGCAGTATGGTTTCTGGGCTTTTGCAAAGGGAGTTGTTGACCCATTTGATGGATTTTGGGGAGGTTTGATTGGAAGGGGTAAGAGGGGCTTGTATTTGGGGGGTCATAGATAGGGGTGAGACGTAGTCTCGATTTAAGAGTTGTTTTGGGACGAGGGACTTGTTTAGATTGGTTGTGAGGGAGGAATTCGTGCCTCATAGGGCGAATAGGTGAAGGAGGTTTCGTACCGACCATCTTGAGATGGGGACCGCTAAGGTACATCGTCAAGGTGATCAGCGATTGGGGAGAAGGAGTAAGAGTTGAGATTTAGGGAATTGTAGAGTGATTCGTAAGGAAACTTGGAGTAATACCGCGCGAAAATTCGTGGGACGTCACAATATTCATTTTTATATTCATTTTTATATTTATATTCATTTTTATATTCATTTTTATATTTATATTCATTTTTATATTCATTTTTATATTTATATTCATTTTTATATTCATTTTTATATTTATATTCATTTTTATATTCATTTTTATATTTATATTCATTTTTATATTTATATTCATTTTTATATTTATATTCATTTTTATATTTATATTCATTTTTATATTCATTTTTATATTTATATTCACTTTTATATTCATTTTTATATTTATATTCATTTTTATATTCATTTTTATATTTATATTCATTTTTATATTTATATTCATTTTTATATTCATTTTTATATTTATATTCACTTTTATATTCATTTTTATTTTATATTTTTGTAACAATATATATATATACTTAAACATATATTATTTGTCAATTTTATTTACCCATCATCCTTCTCTCCTCGCCACCTAATTATAAGATTTGGCGTTTCCGAATTCTGCCGACGCTGCATAATTCTATTTCGTTCGAGCGTTCTTCGCGTCGTGAAAATGACGTCACCCTCCGCGGCTCCTCCAGAGGATTAAAATTACATGCGATCGCGCGAGACGCTGCGATGTTAAATCTTAATGCTCTCTCTTTCCCTCCTCCGAATGTAGCTTTAAAATAATGCTCTGACTCTTTCCCTCCCTAGAATTTTAGCTTTAAAATAATGTTCTGTCTCTTTTCCTCCAAATACGTGGTGTGTAAAAACACCGATCTTTCCCGACGTTGTCCAACATCATCTGATAAATTATTAAACAATTTCAGCTTCATAATGGTTTGAAAAAAAATATTTGGGGGTCATTCCCTCCCTCGGCCAGGTCTAAAAATATTTCGGGGGTGCGCCAAGGTCTGAAAAAGACTTGTGGGGTGGGCCTCTTCATCTTTGAAATTTCCTGCGGTGGGTCCGATCTGGAGAGGTCTCCGCGGCAGCTCGGCCCGGACTGATCCCCTCCATCATCGCGGCTTCGCCGCGCTCCCCCGCGCTCCCCTCATTGCCCCATGGGTTAGAAACCGCCTAGCCTTACTACTCCTACCTGTGCTGCATGGCAACCGGCTTGTATAAAAAGGCAGGGACGACACGAATAAACGATCAGTCAATCAATCAGTTTTCCTTATATAAGAAAGTTTGCGATCCCGTGACAGAGGCGAGTGTATATACATATGCATTATGCAAATCGGAAAGTTCGACAAACTTATCGGCATCAATGCGATTCTGCGTCATTTCAAATATTTTGCAAAGTCATTATAAATCTTCACGCATTATTTATTTTTCGTGCGGTTTCCACAATAGCCTAATAAGATTACACTTCAAGTAATGCATGTGTGAAATGCACTTCAAATTCGGTAATAGAGGTTTTATTTGTTTGCAAAAAAATATAACACATAAACTATTTATATGTGTGAAAAGAGATTATCCAGAGGTATTTCAGCGTATATTTACAAAATACAAAAACTTAATTTTAATGGTTGATGGTGGGGGTAACTTGAAAAATATGGATTTTTCGAAAATTATTTTTACGCGGTTTTGTAGTTATAAAAGAAGGATGCAACTTTTATTTAAACTTCATTTCGATATCTCTCACCGTTCTCGAGATATTCTACGGAAAAGAAAATTCTGAATTTTTTTCAAGGGATGATTTCGCCTCTAAAAATTGCATTATGGCACCAACAAAAAGAGGGTTGTATTACGGATGAACTACTCTACTTGCACACCGAGTTTCATAATTTTCTGAATTTTCGGGTTGCCGAACGTTCCTTGTTAGTGTAGTTCATTCTAACGTTATTACGTTTGTTTGCTTTTGTCTCTATTTTAATTTAGTTTAATTTATTGTACGCGGTTAGGCTTCACAACAGTGTTACCACTGCAGCCTCGCCTTTACTCTTATTGTCTACTGGCTATGCCATCTGTAATATCAGGTTTCTTCTTTCATTTTGAGTAATAAAGACGTTTAATAATAAAAAAAATTACTCATTTTTGTGGGATACGAAAAAGGCTCCAAGGCTTATCGCTTTGTTGACAAGAAGACGAAGAAAATAAAGGTGAGCAGGGATGTCAAATTTATTAATGAACACTTATTTAATTCAGGCATAAGTGTGGACATCACACCAGGACACGGAAAGGATGACAAGAGTGCAGACGACGAAGAACACTACGAGAAAGTTGATGACAAAAGGCCAACAGACGGGATGAAATGGATGAAGATGACGATGACACCTTCGAAGACTCGCATTCACAAGAAGCGACTCCGCAAAGGCAACCCTCACAGCGGCAAAGGAAGTCACCCGAAAGGTACGGTGAAGTAGTAAAATTGTCACCTGACAGGGTTGACCCTCGTTCTGCGAAGGAAGTCTTATCCCAACCCGATGGTGAAAGTTGGAAAAAGGCAATGGACGACGAAATGGAGTCATTGTTAGCGAACGACACATGGGACCTTGATGACCTACCGGAATGAAGAAAGGTGGTGGGTAGCAAATGGCTTTTCAAGCTGAAGCAAGGCAACCTTGAAAAGCTGAGGTACAAAGCTCGTCTGGTCGCACAAGGCTTCTCGCAAAAATATGAACAAGACTACGATGAGGTATTCGCGCCAGTGGTGAAAAACGTAACAATTAAAGCACTTCTCACATTAGCCGGAAAAAGAAGACATCATGTGAGACAATATGATGCGAAAACTGCATTTTTAAACGGAAAACTAAAGGAAACCATATACATGGCACAGTCTGAGAACTACGTCAGCGTAGGCAAAGAGAACAAGGTGTGTAAATTAAAAAGAAGCATCTATGGCTTAAAGCAAGCAGCCAAAGTATGGTATGATGAATTAACAAGGATCCTCGACAGGGAAAACTTTACACGAAGCGACATCGACCCATGTCTTTACATCAAGGATGGAGAAACAAAATTATTACTCATAATATACGTCGACGACATACTGTTAGTCGGAGATGACGAAAGTTCAATGAATCAAGTAGAAAATGCAGTCGGAAGGTCGTTCAAAATCGTTGCTCTCGGTGAGTCGAAGACCTTCCTGGGATTCAATGTTACACGAGACGTAAATAAGACATTCTACCTTGACCAGCAAGCATATATTGAAGAGCTAATAAGAAACACAAAATTAGGAAATGCGAGGCCGTCAAACATACCGATTGATCTAGGTTATGAAAAAATAATGATGACGAAGACATGCTTGAAGACAAATTCAAGTACCAACGCCTGATTGGTAAACTGCTATATTTGGGAACACATTCACGTCCGGACATACTGGCGAGCGTGTATATCTTAAGTCAGCGAAATTCGAATCCAAGAAGAATTGACTGGAACGAGGGATTGAGGATTGTGAAATACCTCAATGGGACAATTGACCTGAAATTGAAACTAAGCAGCAATAATGCATCACAGGAAGACAAAGTAGCAGTGTACTCATTGTCAGATGCAAACTGGGCACAAAGCGTCCTGGACAGGAGGTCAATTAGTGGATATGTTATCCAGCTACACGGCTCAATAATTGATTGGGGGAGTCGAAAACAAACGTGCGGAGCACTGTCCACGACCGAGGCGGAATACATTGCCTTGGCTGAGGCGTGCAAAAGATTAACTTGGATTCGATTACTACTAACTGACATGGGGGAAAGCTTAGACAACGGTGTAATAGTCTATGAAGATAATCAAAGTTGTTTAAATTTGTTGGCTAACCCCAGACTGTCAGACAGAACGAGGCACATTGACGCCAGGAACAACGAGAGGCCATCGGGCTGAGTCGTTGGACAGTATGATGATGGCGCCAATGCAGATGTTGAGGGGGAGTGTTGAATCAGGCGACATCTGATGGTCTCGGCGCACAACAATTAGCGCCTGAGCATTCGGCGTACTATATATACATCTACGGTGTAAAATCATCGCGGTTTAATGTAAAGGCGGTTTATGCCTCGTGGTCACTTACTCTTATATGTAAAAGGATATATTCTTTGTGTTCTGAGCTGGGTCTCATTAAATACTTTAACAATTCGCATCAAAGTACTAAAGTGTGTCTTTTAATCCATCCAAACGCAGTGTGCTGAGTCGAAGCGACGCGATTCCAATAGAATCACATTCAACAAGAATTTTGTTGTCGCAGGTAGGGATCTTTATAACGGTATACTCAAGGATCGAGTTCGACGCTGCAGACGGGAGGAAGATCTCTTCGAAATGGAGGCTTTTTTTAATCAGGATTGCAGTGCCACCACCCTGGACCGAGTTGGGTCTGTCTCTTCTGATGAGAGTGTAACCTTTGAAAGACAATTTATGAGAAGCGTTAAGTTTCGTTTCGGATAAAAAAAACTACGTCGTGATTATGGACGCGTAAGAATTGAAGCCGCTCAAGTCTATGGACGTGCGTGACAATAGAATTAACGTTAATCGCTGCTATCTTAATTTGGGAAATTTGCCTAAGGGTGTGCGGCATTGGAACTGAACATAACAGAGTTGAAAATTAAATCTATTTTTTCCGTGTTAGCGGCAATCTGCAGAGCCAGGGTCTGGTACTAGGAGGCTATGAGGGTTGAAATTTCTTTCTTGAGGTCGGTGAGCCAGCTGGGGTGTGGCGGATTATGATGACTATCATCTCGTAGAGGATGGGCGACAGGAGACGTCAGTAGGGAGGAAGGCAAGGATTCCGGTGTGGATGGGTTCCAACTTGATCTGGCAGCATGCGGGTGGGTGGGAGCGGAGGCCACCGCTTGGCCGTAGGAGGTGTTCGCACGGACAGAGGCCGAAATGGAGTTTATTTTCTTCCAAGTTGGACGAGCACGTGTCGTGGTAAACTCTTTCTTTTTTGCTAGCGCGAACTTGATGAAAGGGCAACCCTTATACGATGCCGGGTATCCTGGTTGGTTGCAGTTTGCGCATTCTAAGGCCAGTCTGACTTCTTGAGGAGAAATAGGGCAAGCATCGGGACCATGCGATTGGGCGCACTTGACGCATCGGAACTGGAGCTGGCAGTTTTTACTAGCGTGGTCCAACCTCTGGCAATTTTTACATTGGAATAAAGCGGGTTTCTTGAGGTATTCCCAGCGTATCTTTTGATAAGCGATGGATTTGACCCTGAAGAGGTCAGCAGTTTTGCTGTCGCTTGAGAGTTGGACCAAGTGGTGGTATTTATCAGGGTGGTTCTTATCGAAGGTGAAACGGGTTAAATTGACGACGTTGACGTTAGGAAGGTTGAGGTCAATGATCTCCTGCCTGATAATTTCATCACTGAAATCACCTCTGACGCCCTTTAGGAGGAGGGACTTCGGCTTAAGGTGCTTCGGGGTGTACGTAAAATGCTGCACGCTAAGTTCTCGAAGCTTGTTACATACCAGACCATGGTGTGCATTAGTGCTGAGAAATATAGCATGGTTAACAGGATCAGACTCCTTTATCTGAAACGCAGTTTTAGGTACATTCAGGCCAGTTACAATAGAGATGATGTCTTTGACATTGGAATTCATAGTATATATAGGAGGGGGCCTAACGGCTTTGGGTCTGACACTCTCAGTAGGGTTGGGATGCGAGGCTTCATCATCTGCATCGGAAACCATTTCGCAAACTACACTAACAAGGGGACACCACGGGTGCGGAAATCGCTTTTGGAACGACAGTATATGGAGGTCGTAGTACTCGTGTAGTATGAAAATACCATTTCGGCTTTTCACCGAATGGGCCTTCGTTTTCGAGATATTGTTCTTTAAAGTTTTGAACAAACGTAGTAAGGCCGATATATACCTTCTATAGTAACGTATATCCAAGAAGGTGCGTTGGAGCAACGACAGCGTGTCAGATTGTCACGCGGGCGGACGGGGTTCAAGTCTCGCAACCGCTTCACTTTTTTTTTCGAATTTTTCCCGTGGAAATATATTTTGTGGATATTACGTATCACATAGTATGTTACATATTACCCTACGCAAATTTTAAGGTTAAAAATGTATTTACAACATAACGTATTATTCTAATCATCTCTTTCACCGGTGTTTTCATATTCTGGTCCTGCGAAAATATTTCATTCCGAAACTTTCGACGCCTGCGATTGTCGAGCAGGTAAAACACCACCCTTACGGTCAGAAGTAACGGCTATCACACTTCACCTGCTCGACAATCGCAGGCGTCGAAAGTTTCGGAATGAAATATTTTCGCAGGACCAGAATATGAAAACACCGGTGAAAGAGATGATTAGAATAATACGTTATGTTGTAAATACATTTTTAACCTTAAAATTTGTGTAGGGTAATATGTAACATACTATGTGATACGTAATATCCACAAAATATATTTCCACGGGAAAAATTCGAAAAAAAAAGTGAAGCGGTTGCGGGACTTGAACCCCGTCCGCCCGCGTGACAATCTGACACGCTGTCGTTGCTCCAACGCACCTTCTTGGATATAGGTTACTATAGAAGGTATATATCTGCCTTACTACGTTTGTTCAAAACTTTAAAACACAATATCTCGAAAACGAAGGCCCATTCGGTGAAAAGCGGAAATGGTATTTTCATACTACACGAGTACTACGACCTCCATATACTGTCGTTCCAAAAGCGATTTCCGCACCCGTGGTGTCCCCTTGTAAGAAGCTGGAAACGGTTATTAGCATCATCTGTCGTTAAGGAAGTGGCCGGTTCAGTGGTCGGTCTAGAGGCGTTCTTTGGCACAACCGAACCTTCAGATTGCTGCGAGCAATCCTGAGAGGAACGACCGATAGGTATCGATATAGATGAGGGCGCAGACAATTGCTTCTTACGAACCCCGCTCAGGTTAGGTTTTGGCCCGCTATTGGTTTTGGAGTGACTCTCCTGCAAGAAATCCTTGTAAAGACGACCTAGTTGTAATGGGTGCAGCTTAGGCGACTTAAAGAAGCTCCCCTTTGTGCCAATTTTTGATAGAGAGCCAACTCTATCAATGGTGTCCGGCGAGCTGCGACGCTTCGCCCAATGGGGCATCGAGCTCGACATGGGTATCAAAAAAGCACGCGGGATCTTCCCGCTGCGCTATTGGGACCGCACAACCTGGTAACCAGTGCAGAGGGCAACTTTTGTGGGGGTCAGAAACACACTGCACAGGAAAAATATTGACTGATAGCGGGTAAAAACGCGAAAAAGTTCGGAGCGCCACAGCGGCTGATCTAATCACAAGCGCGGCCTACTCAGATCTCCGCAGTTCCGACACTTTACCGCTGTGCCGTTGACACGGTTGAAAATATGGTAGACATTTTAGACTGTAATGGCACAGCATGTTTAGTTCGTTTAATTCTTACGCTGTTTTGATATATGTGGAGACATTGAAGATCGCATAAAAGACTTATTTCATAAAGTATGTACGAAAGTTTCACCTATAAGTTACTCTGACACGGAAAAAACGGCGAAAAAATCGGTTTTTAATTTCTTTAACTGAGGCGCATCAAATTGAAAAATCTGACAAAATTCAAGACAGTAGTAATAATGATGCGGACTTACAGTAAAAAGATAATTATAGTATTAAGACTGCTTCGATACATAACCGGCATTTTTCAGAATTTTTTGGCGTTTTTTTATTTTTCATAGCTTGGTTTTCCAATTTAAAAATCTGAAAGTATTCCCTTATATATGCCCTGATAACAGAAATGCCTATGATTTTTTTCAAAAATTTTCATCCGCTAGTACCTATAGGAGAAATTCGGCAAAACCTGATTTTCTATTTTTACCCTTTACTACCCCCCGGTTCGAGTTACAAAGCTGAAACTGGGAACAAATGGTTGCATTTGTAATAAGCGTTCGAATGACTCATCGCGAGTTGAATTCGGTTCAGGGGCACATTTGATCATCTTAAGCGGTTATACCCTTTATCTTGCAGAAGCCATATATTATTATGCATGTACTCTTTACATCGCTGTTTAGTCAAGGAACATTACTTGCTTCGGTGTTATCACCTCTGTCCAAGTATAATAAAATAGATAAAGAATAAATCATAACTTACCTGGTTATTAGTAGATACATGCATAGTAGGAAGTAAGTACGGTATAACAACGGTAACCAGTCCTCGGAGATAATTTAACTCAGCTTCACGCGAATAAGCCGCTGGATGACTCTCGTGACCAAAGTAACTCTTCACATGATTTCGAAATTCAGATGCATCAGAAACATCTTTAATTTTCGTGCGAAATGTTTTCCAATCTTGAGCATGTTGCAAAATCAATGGTATTAACTGGCTAAAGATGACATTGGCCACATCTGTACGTAACAAACGCAGTGTAATATTTTTTGATGCCATAGCCGTAGCTAAACGTAGTTGGTGCACAAATGCTTCATTGTTAGAGAAATCTGAGTACCATGCACAAACATATTTTTGTAATAAATCTTCCAGTAGCTGTAAAAAGAAATTATATTCCTGTATTTCATATATCTTGTTTACTTTGGTTTAAAAAATGTACTTTCATCATACATTATAGAAGACGTAAATTGAAAATACAAATCGTCTAACACCCCCAAAAGTAACAGATATTTAAGATTGTTGTTTTTTTAAACTGTTGGTCATATTGGATTAACTTCTTTTGGGATATAAGGAGACATCTTTATACTTGCAGCAAATATTTTTTTTATGTCGATCCTTCTTATTATTTATTAATTATTCTGGAATCTTGTCCAACTCTTCGACGATGTAACACATACAATTTAGAAGAAATGCAGCTTAACACACATTTTAGTTAGCGTACAACAGGATAGCACGATAAACTTGAGGATGAAGTGGGTCCTCGCCGATTTCGAAGACCTTCAAATATGTTGCCAAGGTCATCATTTTGAACAACATTTCCTTTTAAACTTGTTGGCAGTCGGCCTTAGTTTCGGAGATATTAATAAAAAACTTTCTGCATAATATATTAAAAGCGACCTTCTCACTGATTCCAATGACCTTGAGATATGTTGTCAAAAACATATGAAAAATAATTGTTAATTTAGGTAGTTGACCTTTTGGTTTTGTCAAATATCTAAATGAACGATTACAGAAAACAATGTGGATTCAATTACACCATTACAGTTTAATCGTACTTTGTAATTAGATTACATTTTGCCCAACTCTGGCCCAATGTGTCCTGAAGTATTACAATACAAATCCTGTAACTGCAGTTCCAACGCTAATTCAAGTCCTTTTGCAAAATTAGCCAGCTATCTATGTAATTATTCTCTTTTTTTGGTACTTAATGGTGTTTAGCACATCTTTCAGTACCCCTGTTGCCGAAAATCACGCACCATCAAAACAGTATTTCTAGGGACCAGTTGACCGTGTCCGGTCGTGCGTTCATTCAGTATGAAATTTGAATGGAATAAAAGAAAATTCCTCGAATGATATAAAGTAGGTATATTATTATTTCTAAGAGCAAAATATTAACAAATACAAGATTTAATATTTCTTTCTAAAGAAATTGTTCTGTTCCTCATTTTTTGGGGAACTGAAATTCATATTTTTACACCAGTTTGACGAAATCATGACTGACTAAGAATTTGGTATCTATAACAAATCTTTCAAAAATGCTATTGTTTTAGTAGCAACAACTATTTGCTAATTATAATCGTAACTGTAATTGGAATTGTTTTGAACAATTACAATTACAATTGTAATTGTATTTGTTCTGCACACTATACAATTGTAATTGTAATTGTAATTGCCCGCAGTTACATCTGACAATTACAATGTAATTGCTCTGCGCAATTACAATTGTAATTGGGATTACACTGTAATTGCTCTACAAAATTACAATTGTAACTGTAATTGTAATTGCTCTGCACAATTACAATTGTAATTGCCATTGCCTTGCAATTACATTTGGCAATTACAATTGTAATTGTGCAGAGCAATTACATTTGGCAATTACAATTGTAATTGTGCAGAGCAATTACATTATAATTAAAATTACATGTAATTGCTAAATCGAATACATGTAATTGCAATTACTTTTTAATCAGGATTACTCTGTAATTGCAATGAAAGTAATTGAGTATGTAATCAATTACAAATGTAATTGATTATGTCCAACTCTGGTTGGGGCTAGATGGGGTGGGGGGCGCGGGCTCGCTCCGGGTCGCGTAAAGCATGGTAGCGAACCGATGTATGTTTTGAACTCGGTAATTCTAGTATTCAGTACAGTTTGTTACGAATATCTCGCAAACCAAAGCCGACCACCAAAAAGTTAAAAAGCAAATGTTCAGAATGATGACCTCCACAACAATAGGAATATTGACCTTATCGCGCGATACTTGTAACCGCAGTCTCATTTTGAACATTCCCAAACTCACATCGGTTCGCTACCATTCTTTACGCGTCCACGAAAGGGCGCCCTTCCCCCGCCTTAATCTAGCTTCAACCAATACTAATACCATCGGCTGTGAAACAGTCGAGGGCTACGAGAAGAGCGAGGGCCCAGTTCATTGGCAAGTTTGCCGTAATATCTTGTGCGTAAAATCTTGCTGTGCACTAAAAGAATGTGCGTTAAACTGCATGTGTTCTAAATTCTATGTGCGCTATCGACTGTGTACATCTTGTGTGTGAAACCTTGCTGTGCACTATTCTGATGTGCACTAAAAAAATGTGCGTTAAACTGCATGTGTTCTAAATTGTATGTGCACTATATTCTTTGTCCTATTTTGATGTGCGCTAAATTGCATGTGTAATATCGTACTGTGTAGTATTGATATGGAGCCATTATATCCCAACAGAGTTTAATGCAATATTAACCATAGTTTTAAAAAAATCATAAATTTCGGGGACTGTTACACGAGAATTCCCCCTTAAAACACGCAAGAATGAAATATATTCTTTAAAATGCAAAATTATAATATGAATATGAAAATAGAAACATAATTACTTGTTCCAAAGCGTGGTCAAAATCCTTCGGTATTTTCACTTTAGTTGAATGTGGTAGCAATTTATGTCTCCTGCAGCTATTCTTGCTACATACACTACATGGATCATTGATTTCATACGTTGGATTAAGTGTGTCACTTATAACATTTAAATTCACTAGTCCCACACTGATGTATTGTAATGTTGTAAGTCCACAAAAAATACTCGTTATATATAGAGAGCACACAATAAGTAGCCATATAATGCTGAAACACAATCGGGAAACATAGAATTGTTATTTCTTCATTCTTAATAAATTAAAGTACATACACTTATAATAGTATTCATAATAATAATGTTACGTATGTGGAATTTTCCCATATGCCGCTCTCAACCATTTTTCCAGCTCGCGTCTGCAAAGGGAAAACGCCCTAAAATCCTTTCGCTTATCACACACCACTAATGGGGGGTCACGATCTGGACCAGCTGGATCACGACCATGCGAAAGGGAGTGACACGATGACGACCCCGAAGAATTTCCTTATATGGAAATGCCTAATGAATCCCCACTCATTTTGGGACTATATCAACCCTCTTCGGTTCAAAGCTATACAGTCACGCGTAGAGTCACGTCGTGTCACGCTCGTACAGAGTTGGTTAAATCTAGTAAGATCGGGCTCGAGTCCCGTTCCGAATCAATAGTTAATCTCAAGAATCCGCGAGTTCGATTTATATTCTATTTGGCACATTGTAATAGCCACTCTTACGCCCCGCATCGCCAGTGCGTCAACACCGTGCAAACTATTGGTAACATACACATTTTATTCAATTCCTTAACCGCGACAATTACATTTGTACAATACTTTATTATTGAATATACGAATGGTGTTCACGTGTCAATCGAGTAGATTCGCTAAACCTATCTTTTACCCAGCGATCCTTATAATAATAGTAGCATATACATACCTACCCACCGATACAACTTTACCCCTCGAGTTATATCGAACTTTAATTAAGACTTACGAGACACCACTAACATTTCCCGCGACTCCCTGATCTCACATCAGGTTCGTTCGCATTCCAACACCGAAACAAAAAATCTTCTCCAACCCAGTGGCTCTCCGATTTCGCATCGGGTTCGTCCAGAGCGTGCAAATACAAGCGAATGCAGGAAAGTGCTAGGAAAAAACCCTCGGTCCCGCCGTGCGTAAGTGGTTTTTCCCACAATTTTCGGCCGTTTTTATTACAGCTATTGTTTGTGAATAAGTACTCCTTACTACCCAGCACAGTATTCCGTAAACTTTTGATCGAGCATCATATATTTTGAGATATTCTCATCGTTGCAAATATGGAATCAGAATCTGATTCCAATTCTGACGGTGTTATATCACATCGAGTGATATTGGATAGAAAGGAACACCGGACTAGTTTTGGGCATCTTGGCCGTCGTAGAGGGCGAGATTATTTGAAAAATTTGAAGCTGCCACGAAGAAGTCAAAACATCGCCGTCCCAAGTACATCGCGGAAAAAGTTGGATAGTAGTGAAAAGTTTGGTGACGAATGTGAATTGAAGCATTCATACAGAATTTTGAATTTCTTTTTCGTCTTTACTACAATTTCACAGTTTTTGTGTTGTAAAATTTGTAAAAGAAACATCACTTTCGGAGAAACAGATCAACGCGGACTCGGTTTCAAAATAAATTTAAAATGTAAAAATTGTGGTGAAACAACAATCAACTCCCGCCCCCTGATCATTTATGCAATGCGATCATTAGGAATTGGTTTCACAGGCCTACAAATGTTTTGTGAAATAATGGATCTCCGGAGAAAACTTCAAATAAGTAAAGAAATTGCGCCAAGTACATGAAATCAAATAAATCACAAAAATAGAAGATAATGATAATTACAAAATAAAAAAGATGAGAAATCAAAATGAGCTGCAACTACATAAAGGTGCTTTCCAACTGCGCTTAAGATGGCACAACTACATATACACAACTAAAATGCTATGTTCATACATTCCATTACTCATATCGCGGAAATTTTAATAATGTGAAGATAAAATGTAACATCTAGACATTTACCTAGATGTCCGCGGCCTGGAAGTCAAACACTTGGCGTGGCCAGGCAACGTCAAGGTGTCGACGAATAAGAATTATTTAAAAACGCAAAATAATGAAAGTGTATTCATATTGGCAGAAGTTTTAAATTGACAAATTATTTGAAAGCCTACGAGAGGGAAGGTGTGTGTATGGATGATTTCAGAATACCTTGCCTGACCACGCCAAGTATTTGAGTCCCAGGCCGCGGACATCTATTAGGTAAATGTCTAGATGTTACATTTTATTTTCACATTATTAAAGTTTCCGCGATATAAGTAATGAAATGTATGAACACAGCATTTTAGCTGTGTACAGGGTGTCCCACGGTAGACTGGACAGCAGGATATTTCCTAACATATGGGAGATAAAAAATTAAAAAAATATGGAATTGCATGATTCGATGAGGCCAATTTATAAGCGCAGACGAATTTTTTTTCGATATTATTTTAAAAGATACAATGGTCAAGTTCGGTTTTTAAATGGAACGATTTTTTTTTAAGAAGTGAGTTGATAGTGCGTTCCAAGACAAATTCAATAAGCATTAATGTATATACTTGATTTCCACTGATTTTTGAGATATTGCGCTTGCAAATTTACTGATTTTCACTGGAAGAAAACCCGCTGAAATAGCAAGGACCGGGGTCGGTCTTGCTGGCGCCACGGGGGGCCTTGCCTGTTGAAATAGATACCTACCTGCCAAAGGTCTACGCCAGGCCCAAAGGCTGGACAATTCTTTTCCGTCAGAAATCCTACTTAGGTAGGTACATCTGCGGTATCAAGAAGCGGGTGCAATATCCATTACAGCGTATTAAGAAATTCTTTTCTTCATCGTATCGAAGGGGAAGTGACGGCAATGGATTCCTTATGTTTTTCTGATGAAAATTATACCAAATATCATGCAAATCGAACTACTTTGACACAAGCTGCTTGTATTCCTCATGTAAAAGTTGTCCGAATTACACGACATTTGTAATGATTTTCATCGGAAAGGCACTCGAACCCCTTCGAGGGTCGAAAGCCATAAAAATCGGGTGAGGCACTGCGAAGGTCTGTCCTCGCCACGGGGTAGGCCGCATCTCCTTGGCGGGCGTTACACCAGAATTACCCTGTATCTGTTTAAAAAATAAAATAATTCTTTATCCTTAATCGTATGGATATGGAAGTGTCGCCGCTGGATTCCTTGGGGTTTTTCGATGAAAATCATTACAAATGTCGTGTAAATCGGACAACTTTTACATAAGGAATACAAACAGCTTGTGTCAAAGTAGTTCGAGTTGCATGATATTTGGTACGATTTTCATCCGAAAAACATAAGGAATCCATTGGCGTCACTTCCCCTTCAATACGATGAAGAAAAGAATTTCTTAATACGCTGTATTGGATATTGCACCCGCCTTTTGATACTGCAGATGTACCTACCTAAGTAGGATTTCTGACGGAAAATAATTGTCCAGCCTTTGGGCCTCGCGTAGACCTTTGGCAGGTAGGTATCTGTTTCAACAGGCAAGGTCCCCCGTGGCGCCAGCAAGACCGACCCCGGTCCTTGTTATTTCAGCGAGTTTTCTTCCAGTGAAAATCAGTAAATTTGCAAGCGCAATATCTCAAAAACCAGTGGAAATCAAGTGTATACATTAATGCTTATTGAATTTTTGTTGGAACGCACTATCAATTCACCTCTTCAAAAAAAATAGTTCCATTTAAAAAACCGAACTTGACCATCGTATCTTTTCAAATAATAATCGAAAAAAAATTCGTCTGCGCTAATAAATTGGCCCCATCGGACTATGCAATTTCATATTTTTTTTATTTTTTATTTCCCATATGTTAGAAGATATCCTGCTGTCCAGTCTACCGTGGGACACCCTGTATATGTAGTTGTGTCATCTTAAGCGCAGTTGGAAAACACCTTTATGTACTTGCACCTCATTTTGATTTCACATTTTTTTGTAATTATTATTATCTTCTATTTTTTGTGATTTATTTAATTCCATGTACTTGGCGTAATTTTTTTACTTATGTGGAGTTTTTTAAGGGGATCTCACTTCTTTTTACGAAGATAATTTGCATAGGGAATGACTTCAGATAATTTTGAATATTATATTTATTATTATCTTCTATTTTTTGTGATTTATTTGATAGTACTCTTTCGTCCTCGACTTTTTCATGTACTTGGCGTATTTTTTTACTTTTTTGAAGTTTTTTTTAATTATTTACTTCTACGCTCTGCAGTATTAAAGAGGTTACAGGTCAAACAATTTTATTCAAAGTAACGAATGAAAATTATCTTTATCTAGAGACGCGGCAGCGTCTCGACGCCAAGTACATGTTTCGACACCCTGTATATGTCGACTGTCGCTACCGCTATCATTTAGACGTGCGTTACGAAAAGTAGCACGTTACGGTTTTCCACGAAAAGAAGCACGTTCCATCGTTTCTGACGAATATTAACACGTTTGGTCTTCTCCCGCGAAGATACACATTTGACTGCTTCGCCACGAAAAATAGCACATTTCGTACTGTTGCGGCGAAAACTAGCACGTTATACTGTTTCGCCACGAAAACTAGCACATTTGGGAATGTGCGGCGAAAAGTAACATATTATCCGGTTTGGCCACGAAGAATAGCACATTTTGAATTATACTGCTGACTGCGGAAACTATCACGTTTCAGCGCGTGGTCAGTTTAAAAGAATTCAACTGTTGAATTCGACCAAATAAGTAGTATCGGACTCACAGTATGAAAGAAAAACAGTATTTAGTAAAGATGAAGAGATCTTAAGCAACCGTTCGCATTTACCTCACTAGCTATGGGTAATTGCGGACTGAAAGAGTTTTGTTTTTCTTTAAAAAATGATTTGTTTATTAAAGTATCTGTCTCCTGATAAAGCGCTCTTAGATTCTACACTTGTTGCTCGGATAGTCCTTAAGAAATCATATGCCATTTGTAGATATTTTCTTTTTACTTTTTCTACTTGAAAATACGTCTATTTGGTAATGGTATAGATAGAGGGCAACCTCACAGATTTTGACGACCTTGAAATATGTTGTCAAGGACGTCATTCTGAACAACTTTTTCCTCTAAACTTTTTGGCGGTCGACCTTAGTTTCCGAGATAATTTCAAAAATCTTTGGTAAATATTCACACTAGAGGAACCACCCCCAATTTCAATGGCCTTGAAATATGGTGCCAAGGACGTCATTTTCAACAGCTTTTCTCTATATATGTTACTGTCGCCTCGCCGTAGGTTTCGAGATATTTGCAGAAAAAGTAGATAAATGTTGATTTTAGGGTCCTTTGAATCCACGGTGGACTCGAGGTGGTCGGTCGCCGGGGGGATTTGTTATAGATTTGGCCGTCTCACGGAGCGTCTCAAGTTCAATTATTAAGAAAGAAATATTCTTTTAAGTGATAAACTCGACCACCTCGAGTCCACCGTGGAATTGGTTAACTCGAACCTTTTAGTTTACCCGGTATATACGTTGCCTGCCGGTCACTGCGACGTATATAATGCAGAAACAGCAGATAAGCGGTGGTCTCGTGTTGACGCATACGCTGCCGCATCATGCACGTACAGATCGGATTTAATGTAGTGGTAGCAACATAATTTTGCGAATATCTCGAAAACGAAGGTCGACCGCCAAAAGGTTTAGAGGAAAAAGTTGTTCAGAATGACGTCCTTGACAACATATTTCAAGGTCGTCAAAATCCGTGAGGTTGCCCTCTATCTAGTTTAGTTTTGGATCTCTTAGTTTTCTTTTGGATCAAAGTTGGTTCTTCATGAGATACTTCGGTTTACGTTTCTATTATTAATTGAAGTTTTTTTCACTGATAACGTAGTAGATATTGACGGAATTAATGAACGCATATATGCGCTACATTGCTATATATAATTGATCGAATTACCGGTAAAAAATTGAGGGTATTTCTCGCGGTTTACCGGTATTACAATCCCTATTACCGACCTAGTACTAAATAAAAATTGCTTCGGTATTTAAGTTGACGCACTCGTTGACAATTTCGTCGCTAAGGATACCAAAAACGTTAGCATAGCGTTCCCACTTATAATTAATTTAATCTACGACGTGGTTTCGTATCTTCCGTGTTCGGAGACTTCGTAATTAACGTTTACTTGGTGAAATGAGTGACAATGGTAATGATTGTAAGTAAATAAACATGTACATTGATAAAACTATAAGATGCCTTTATTTAACTGTAAGTACCTGCTTCAATAAATAAAAAATTTCAGATTTTGAATGGTGGAATAGGCAACATCTGCCTTATGCAGCAAATAATGAAAATTTTAGTAAAGATGACGCAGAAGAGGATACGAATGATATTCTTATTCTTCAATGATTACATAATAGCTACAATAACAGTGCTGTCGAAAATGATGTTAAACGTGTCAGTTCAAGTGAGTTTCCAGACAAGCTTATTGTTCAAAACAGCAAGCGAACAAATCAGCCAAAAACTCTTTCACGAAAAACAAAACAAAATGAGCACATATGGATTAATGTAAAGGCAAAAAAAGCACATAATTTAGGTACTGAAGGCACTGGAAGAATGAAAGTACCAATATAGGCTAGAAAAATGCGTGATGGATGTGATATTAACTGTCGCTTTTGTCGTTATGAAAACATTAGTCTCGATGCCAGGATAAAAGCGTTTTCAGAATTTTGGCAACTTAATGACCATAGCAAACAATGGGAGTGTATTAATAAATGGACATCTTCGAATATAATTTCACAGTACGAAACAGATGAATCAGATACTGATATGGAGAAAAAATGGAAAAAAGTTTACAGCCATTCTTTTACATTGCCAAATGGAGATGGAGCAACTAAAGTTTGTAAGAAAATGTTTCTTGATTCTTTGAACATCTCGTATCAATGGGTCAGAACAGCGGATAAAAAGAACAAATTGACAAACAGTACTCGTGTAATTAACTGTGATAAACGAGGAAAGCATAGCAATAGACCTTTTACAGTACCAGAAACTTTCAACCACGTTGCTCGCGCCCACATATCTTCTTTTCCTGCAATTGATTCCCATTATTGCAGGGAAAATACACGTAGAAAATATTTAGAAGAAGGACTTAGTATATCTAAAATGTATTCGCTATTTATGGAAAAAATGAAAATAATAGGTGAAACGACATTTGTAACACAACAAATGCACAGAAATATTTTTAATACGGAATACAACTACAAATTTTTCGTTCGAAAAAAGGATAGGTGCGAACAATGTGAAATGTTCTCGAATCTTTTAGAAAGTCAAAAAGCACTGGCCGAAGAAACCCAAAAACTACACTTAAAGAATATAAAAAAAGCGAGACAGTTAATAAAGTTTGATAAGAAAGAGCGGTTCTGAAATTTAGTTATTATTAGTAAAGGAAGATTTATGGGAAGTAATCTCAAAACCAAAGCCAGCACAGCCGAACGAGGCATGGATAAAAAGGGACGCACAAGCAAAAGCTACGATCGGTCTGCTCGTGGAAGATGGCCAGCTCGTACACATCCGGGGGGCTGCAACAGCACAAGATACATGGATGGCGTTGCAGAGTTACCATCAAAAGGAATCGCTATCAAGTAAAGTTTTCTTACTTAAGCAATTATGTAGTTCAAAACTAAGGTCGTGTTCAGATTTATTGGCCGGTGAGCTTCGTGAGGGGAAGTCTCCTACCACACCGCTTGCCTGCCGCGGCGCTCCTTTTCTCAACGTTCTCACTCTCTCTCGGGCTACGCCTGCTCGTCGCGCGGTGAGGATTCGGTGCCCGTGACGTACGCACACATGCATCGAACCATCTTCACCACTTTAACTACATAGCGGGACACGATTCCGAGTAGTCGTTTCTCGCTTCTTTCTTGCCGAACGCGAGAGCGAGATGGTACGAGAGCGCGTCACAATTCGTCGCGAATAGCTTTGTAAATAAACAACAGCCACACGGCTTCGTTCAGGCGGAGCCGTGCAGCGTTCCCGTTACCCCACCGTACCCTTCGGGGGCCAAGCAACTCCAAGTGACAAATCCACGATCGTCATGTGGTGGTGGCTGATTTCTCCTCACGCGCTGCTCGCGAAACCGAACTCACCGGCCAATATATATGAACACGACCTTAGAGGAATACGGTGATATGGAAGAACACATTATTAATATGTCGAACATTAAAGACAAACTTTTCGCGATCGGTGAAGATATTAAAGAGGACCTATTTATCGCGATGCTGCTTGGCAGCTTGCCAAAAACATATCACAGTTTAATCAATGCCCTTGAGAGCAGACAGGAGGCAGACTTAACACTGAGCTTAGTTAAAGGAAGACTCATCGATGAGTACCACAGGAGGGTGCGGAACGTAGCGGTTGATGGCGGCAAAGCCTTAAAGGTTCACGACACGGCCAAGCTCCGCAGACAAGCATCAGGATCTCATGGCGGCACAGAATGTTTCTTCTGTAAGAAAGCAGGGCATTTGAAGAAAAACTGCAGAAAGTACAAATCGTGGAGAGAGAAGACTCAAAAAGTAAATAAGGTAACAGAAGAAGGCGGTAGCGTATGTTTCTCTGCAGGTATGAACGCATATTCAAAAGACTCATGGTACGTCGACTCTGGGGCAACGAGTCACATGACGAATAATAGAGGATTCTTCAATAAAACATTTAGTAAAATCGAGAGTAAAGTTATAGTAGCTGATGGCAAATGTTCCAAAGTTCAAGGAATTGGGTCAGGTACGATCAAATGCATAAATAAAGACAATCAAGAACGGATAATCACGTTGAAGCAAGTCTTATATGCACCAGACCTATACAGTAACCTATTATCAGTGAAAAAGATAACGGCGAATGGGTTCAAGTTAGAATTTGAAGGAAACATATGCGACATAACAGGAAATGGAAAGGTAATCGCTACAGCAGATAGTATAGAAAATCTATATAAACTAAGAACAAAAGATACAGCGCTCGCAGTTCAGAGCGAACATAAAGAAAAATGTATTCATACATGGCATAGGAAACTTGGACATAGAAGTCCAGACGCAATAAGAAGACTAGTCAAAGAGAACATGGTTCGTGACATGAAAATTCAAGAGTGTGGAATCAAAATAACATGCGAGAAATGTATCGAAGGTAAATTAGCCAGAAAACCATTTCCAAAGGTCTCAACCAGGCGGGGTCAGAACTTGTTAGAACTGGTGCATACCGATGTATGGGGTCCAATGCAAACGATCACACCAGGTGGAAAAAGGTACGTACTCACAGTAATAGATGATTTTAGCTCATACACAGAAATATACTTAATGTCACACAAATCTGAAGTATATAGTCACTTAAGAAATTATGTAGAAACAGTTAAGAACAAATTCAATAAGAAAGGAGGGAATAGAAATAATTGGCAAGCAGCTATGGGCGAGGAGTACTTGTCGCTAATCACAAATAATACATGGGAGCTGTCCGAGGTACAGAAAGGGTCGAAGGTAATTGGTACTAAATGGGTTTTTAAAGTGAAGACTGATGAAAAAGGTAACGTGGCCCGATACAAAGCGAGACTGGTAGCTCTAGGCTATAATCAAAGACAGGGAATCGATTACCAGGAGATTTTTGCACCGGTAGTAAAACAAACCACTTTGAGAATCCTTCTAACCATCGCTAGCAAAGATAAATTACAGATACAACAGTATGATATTAAGAATGCTTTCCTCAACGGGAAATTGTCGGAAACTATATACCTAAAACAACCACAAGGATACGAAATGAGAGGAAAAGAAGAATTAGCCTTGAAATTGAACAGAAGCATTTATGGGCTAAAACATTCAACAAATGTCTGGAATAAATGCATCGCTGACAAACTCAAGGGGTTAAACTACAATCAAGGTAAAACCGACTCATGCTTATTCACAAAATGTAATGAAGAAAAAAGGAGTTATATTACAATTTATGTAGACGACATAATAATAGCAGCAAATAACACTAATGATATAATTGAATTTGAAAAAATGTTGTTGAATTCATATCAAATAACGAAACTTGGAAAGATAAGCTGTTACTCAAGAATTCAGGTCCAAAACATAGACGGAATATACCATATATATCAAGAAAAACAAATTCTGGAAACTTACGAGTTAAAGAATGCCAAGGAGTCAAGAATCCCATTAAACACTGGATATGAAAAGATAGAAGATTTAAAACAGATGTCAGACGCCGAACAATATCAAAGTATTATCGGAAGTCTCATGTATGTTGCCACATCAACGCGTCCTGACATCGCCGCCAGTGTGGCAATATTAAGCAGGAAATTAAAGTATCCAAGCGAAACTGACTGGACGGAAGCCAAGCGGGTTGCAAAATACTTAAAGGGCACCGCCCACTACAAGTTAGAACTTGGAGAGAAGCAGCGGAAGACTGAAGAGATCATCGGATACGTGGATGCTAACTGGGCGGAATCCAGAATTGATAGGAAGTCGAACACGGGATATTTATTCCAATACAACGGAAGCACAAAAAGTTGGGCATGCAGGAAACAAACATGCGTGGCACTCTCATCGACTGAGGCCGAGTACGTGGCACTAAGTGAGGGCTGTCAAGAAGGGTTATGGTTGATAAAACTGTTAACAGACTTCGGAGAAAAAATGAAGCTACCTATCAGACTGTATGAGGACAACCAAAGCTGCATTTGTCTAACTGACAATAACAAATTTAGGAAAAGATCAAAACACATTGACACTAAGTATCACTTCATCAGGGATTTAAAGGAAGGTAATAGAGTCACAATCAATTATTGTAACACTAACAGTATGATTGCAGATATGTTAACCAAGCCGCTTGAAACGGGTAAAATTTAAAAAATACGTAACGGATTGCGGGATGAGAATTGCAAACGATGACGCCATTGAGGAGGAGTGTTATAAGAATGATAGCAATGGCGACACCTATCGGGCCGGATGACTATTGAACAATGTCGTGGTCCGTTTATGCAATGCGCACCCCGCTCTAAATATTATTATTATGTTCTAAGTTCTTTTTGTTTCGCGCTCATTCTGTCATGCCTACGGGTGGAAGTTATACGTGCGTTTTATTTGAGATTAAGAATAAACCTTTTATATCATTTTACAACACAATACTGGTTCTGCTTTTTGATCTCTTGCCTGTCCTGCCGGTCAAAGCCAACACTTATAATTATGTAAGTATTTATATAAAACAAACTATTATTATAATTTAACTTATGGGTATAAAAAAATTAAAATAATGCATATGTGTTAGTATTTGTATTTTATCAAGCTAGATTTCTTTATATCGGGGTAAAATTGTCAATATTCTTCTAAAATTTGTAAAATGTATCGTATGTTGTCTTCATTTGTAGTTAATATGTCATTGTAGTCTGACATTAATTTTATGCCTCGCTCCGCAGTGTCATTCACAATTTTCAAATTCTGTACAATTTCTAAACCCGCTTTATATTC
Organism: Andrena haemorrhoa; assembly: GCA_910592295.1. Lineage (NCBI taxonomy): Eukaryota > Metazoa > Arthropoda > Insecta > Hymenoptera > Andrenidae > Andrena > Andrena haemorrhoa. Next base: position 29,141,318 of record OU342943.1, read on the forward strand.
TTTATACATGTAAGAAATTGCATTTTCATTAAAAAATATTCATTGATACTTCTAACACAGCCGATGATAAAAAAAACTAAAAAAATGTTTGATTCCTATAGCTAAGGACCACCCTACTGGGCACCGTGTCAATTGCGCGTCGCCACGGCCCTGGCGAGTCGCGAGCAGGCGAGCCATGGCCGCCAGGCGGCAAAACACCGTGCACGCGTTGCCGATGGATATTTTCTCGAACAGTTCGAGTTATAAACCGTTCTGACATTTTTCGTGGACGGTTTCTTCTTCAGGAATGTCGAAAGAATCCGATACTGTGTAGCGAATTTGTGCTAGATAAACAACTTTTCGTAAAAATGCAAAAATATTGAGAAATCACTATTATTTCAAAATTTCAACTCAATTACGTCACGGGTCCCATTGTCCAATCACTTTGAAACTTTACATATATCATTTTCTCACCAAACCTCATATTTTAGGCGGGTAAGACCAAACAAAAACTAAAAAAAAATTTTACCCCAATAGCTAAAAGCCACCCTATTGGTCACACACAGAATGACGGCGATTCAATGCACGCCCGCATTGAACAGTACTGTAGAAAGAAATAGGTCTACACACAAAAACAGTGGTGTAGATTTATGAAAGAATCGAAAGTTGATAATCAGTATCTAGAGACTCGTGTTTTATAGATACCTATATCAGTGGAAATGTGGTCCAGACACAGTTTGGAGCAATTTATTGCTATTTACGAAAATTCCCCTGCTTGTGGAAACTAAAATCGGATGAATATTAAAACAAACATTTAAAAAATTAGGCATATGAAGAACTCATTAAATTGTGCAAACGCGAGATTTGCCCCAGCGCAGATAAAGATTTCGTTAAAAAAAAAATCAGGGAATACGTGGAGCTTTTCGGAAGGAACTAAATAAAGTTAATGAACCGACAAGGAGTGGTTGTTCAGAAGAAGATGTCTACAAACCAAGTCTTTGGTATTTTAATTTATTACTGTTTACGAGAGACCAGGAAGAACCCACGGACAGTATCAGCAATATTGAAAGCATTGAAAAGGAAGCAGAGGGAGATAATGATGAAATATTTGAAATCGATCTGGAAGTGGGGAGTGTCGAGAAGGAAATAGAAAAAGTAAGTGTCATAAATTTAATTTATTTTTCTAATTATTATATTACACCTCTATTTAACATATCATCTTGCCATGGCACTTTACCCTTCTCGTTAAAAAACACAATATAGTTATTTCTCTTTTGTATAGGTTCTACTTCTACATACAGGGTGTCCGCGGGAAGAATGGACAGCTGAATATCTCCTAAAGTATTGGAGATAAAAAATTTTAAAAAATATGGACTTGCATGGTTCGATGGGGCTAATTTATTAGCGCAGACGAATTTTTTTTCGATTATTATTTTAAAAGATACGATGGTCAAGTTCGGTTTTTTAAATGGCACTAAGTTTTTTGAAGAGGTGAGTTGATAGTGCGTTCCAAGACAAATTCAATAAGCATTAATGTATACACTTGATTTCCACTGGTTCTTGAGATATTGCGCTTGCAAATTTACTGATTTTCACTGGAAGAAAACCCGCTGAAGTAGCAAGGACCGGGGTCGGTCTTGCTGGCGCCACGGGGGGCCTTGCCTGTTGAAACAGATACCTACTTGCCAAAGGTCTACGCCAGGCCCAAAGGCTGGACAATTCTTTTCCGTCAGAAATGCTACTTAGGTAGGTACATCTCCGGTATCGAGAAGCGCACCGTTACTTTTATTTCGCACTTGCTTCTACGCTCGGATGGTCGGTTCTTTTGGGAGGGATGCAAGTTCGATTGGTTAGGTTAGGAGGTGTGAAAGTTGCTAGACTAAATTTCAACCATAGGGAGCAGATTGTATTAGAACCAATCGGATTTGCATCCCTCACAAACGGCTGCTCTCTTGAAGAGGCCCTCTTCACGGCAATACCCCCTCCCCAACGCCCACCTTCTCTCGCGCGGAATACGTCAACGCATGCTTTAGGTTTTGATACTGAAGCTCGTGTTTCTACTTGAGAGGACCACGCGTCGACAGCGGGCTACCCCTTTTCTTCCTGTGTCTCTCCACGAGGAGTATTGCCGGTGGATTGTAGGAGCGTAGATGTCTGGATGCCAGTTATTGAATTCAGGAGACGATAGAAACATTTTATTACAAAACACACATGTACTATGATTAAAGTAAATCGTATTCGGGTGGTCGAGGGTAGTCGGGTCACACACCGCACAAATGATACAGGGTAATTCTGGAGGTACGCTCGTCGAAGGATGCGGCCTGGTACCCCGTGGCGAGGACAACCCTTCGCAGGGCGTCACCCAATTTTTGTGGCTTTTTCCGGAAAAAGTTTTGAATCCTGGGCCAAACGTAGCGAATTGAGGTCGAGTCCCCGCAGCCAAGGGTGAAATATCCAATACAGCGTATTATGAAATTATTTTCTTCATCGTATCGAAAGGGAAGTGACGCCAATGGATTCCTTATGTTTTTCTGATGAAAATCATGCCAAATGTCGTGTAAATCGGACAACTTTTACGTAGGATATACAAATAGCTTGCGTCAAAATTGTCCGATTTGCATGATACTTGGTATGATTTTCGTCAGAAAAACATAAGGAATCCATTGGCGTCACTTCCCTCTCGATACGATGGAGAAAAGAATTTCTCAATACGCTGTAATGGATATTTCACCCTCGGCTGCGGGGACTCGACCTCAATTCGCTACGTTCGGCCCAAAAATCGGGTGAGGCACTGCAGGGTGTTGTCCTCGCCACGGGGTACCAGGCCGCATCCTTCGACGGGCGTACCTCCAGAATTACCGTGTATAATTTGTGCAGTGTGTGACCCGACTACCCTCCGTGTAATCGGTCTGCGCGAAGCGGGGCGCAAGTTCGATCATTATCAGTACTCCTGCCCGAGAGGAATACGAGTTACTTTAATTATAGTACATGTGTGTTTTGTAATAAAGTGTTTCTATCGTCTCCTGAATCCAATAACTGGCATCCAGACATCTACGCTCCTACAATCCACCGGCAATACTCCTCGTGGAGAGACACAGGAAGAAAAGGGGTAGCCCGCTGTCGACGCGTGGTCCTCTCGAGTATAAATACGAGCTTCAATATCAAAACCTAAAGCATGCGTTGACGTATTCCGCGCGAGAGAAGGTGGGCATTGGGGAGGGGGTATTGCCGTGAAGAGGGCCTCTTCAAGAGAGCAGCCGTTTGTGAGGGATGCAAATCCGATTGGTTCTAATACAATCTGCTCCCTATGGTTGAAATTTAGTCTAGTAACTTTCACACCTCCTAACCTAACCAATCGAACTTGCATCCCTCCCAAAAGAACCGGTCATCTGAGCGTAGAAGCAAGTGCGAAATAAAAGTAACGGTGCGCTTCTTGATACCGCAGATGAACCTACCTAAGTAGCATTTCTGACGGAAATGAATTGTAGAGCCTTTGGGGCTGGCGTAGACTTTTGGCAGGTAGGTATCTGTTTCAACAGGCAAGACCCCCCGTGGCGCCAGCAAGACCAACCCCGGTCCTTGCTACTTCAGCGGGTTTTCTTCCAGTGAAAATCAGTAAATTTGCAAGCGCAATATCTCAAAAACCAGTGGAAATCAAGTGTATACATTAATGCTTATTTAATTTGTCTTGGAACGCACTATCAACTAACCTCTTCAAAAAACTTAGTGCCATTTAAAAAACCGAACTTGACCATCGTATCTTTTAAAATAATAATCGAAAAAAATTCGTCTGCGCTAATAAATTAGCCCCATCGAACCATGCAAGTCCATATTTTTTAAAATTTTTTATCTCCAATACTTTAGGAGATATTCAGCTGTCCAGTCTTCCCGCGGACACCCTGTATATTGGTCTTAAATATTGTAATCTTTCTATATTATTTGGATCTGAACGCCATTCATCAGGCATGGTACCTGCCATACTTCTGCTATTTTTATCACATGTCGATGGTGTTAAGGAAGATTGTTGTAATAATGCTTTCTCCATATGAAGCGTGCAGTATAGAGGGCGTTGCGTATACGTCTTAGTGTATTTCCGGTTCCTGTTGGCGCACTCACTGCGTAAAAAGACTTCGTGTAACTAAAATGTTCTTCACTTTATATTACGATTATTAAGTATATTTCCATATTATTATTCAATAAAAAGTATCTAAGTACAACAAAGATGAAGATATTTTTAATAAACAATTTTGCAGAGCACATATTGCTAATATTGCTATAATAGTGTTTGTAATTGTAGTACTGGGCTCCGGCATTACGTGGTTGAACAATGCGAATATGTTTACCATCCAGAGCTCCACAATTAATGTTTACCATCCAGAGCCTCCACAATTAATAAAATTCCATTTTTCCTCAAACTCTTTCGCTACGTGTAACCAGTCTTCTTTTCTCAGGGAACTGAAAAAGAAAAAGAAAATATACCTGAGAGTTTTGGTCAAGCATCGATTAAAACAAGTTTTGCAACGCTAAGATCTAGAACAGTCCTGAACAGCTAAATGCCCGCCGGGCAAAAATTTTCGGGCGCGTGCGGAAAGAGCATCGTAAAGCGCTAAGCCACGCCTTCGTGAGCAACAATGCCGTGGTGGGGAGTGTTCGTGAGTGAAGTGTGCCGCTGAACGTCAGTAACCCACCTTACAGTTTACACGCATACTACGGCAGCTATTGGTCACAGGGTGGGGGAACTGCTCACGGCGTCGCTCTTCGCTTTGCTCACGAGCAATCGAGAGCGCTCTTACCCGCTACAGCCTAGCTGTGCAGGCCTGATCTAGAAACAGAACATCAGCAATTAATGCAAATGCTGAATTTATTGTTACATGGGCCCTTCAGGTCCATCCCGTGCTCGCTGTCCACGCGTCGCTTTCTTTCGACATCGGCGATTTAGCGGAATCGCACCGCGAACGACAGTGCGGTCGCCGAACCCAGGACTTATCGTTGTCGCAGCACATTGTGACCGTTGACCGCCCGGTTCCGCGTATCTTCTAATAAGGAGCGATCGACAGGTGTCGACGAGGCAGTTCCCCCCATTCGTAGGGATTGTTCGAGGCTCGGCCCGCAACGAGGAGACACACAATCGGAATTCGGGTTTTGGAGTCCGTCTGATAGACACGCGTACGCGCGGTAGGAACTCCACAAACCGGTAGCAACATTCTTATTCGAGAGCTCGAGCTAGGAAGTGACGACGGACCAGAGGACCGTCTAGATACGGCGACCACGTCTCCGCGTAGATTCCGCGAAGCACGCTCGGCCGATAGTAATTCGTAAGAAGGGTAACTTCGTCCGACATACTGAGAACCGGCTTCGCCGGGAGAGCCCTTGCGCGTAAATCGAGACCGACGTAGGACCGCGTAGAAATCCGACGTTTAGAGACAGTGCGGTACGACGGGCTCCAGGCCACCGACTTCCGAGAGCACAGCGAGCGACCACGACCTACCCTTGGGTCAGCGACACAGCGAGCGACTGAAACGCTAGACGGCAAGCGTGCCACGCGCGATACCCGAGCGACAGCCGAAACGAAGCGCTGTCTCGAGGTAGGATAATCTTATTTCATGTAACAATATATATTTATCATTATCGTTTCTCCCTTATATCTCTTGTACTTTATTATTCAAACCCCTTTCCCCTTCCTCTTCCTGGTAAGTATAGTCAAGGTGGGCCTAAGTCCTTTGAAAGAGCAAGAACCCGGTAGATCATTCCAACCGCTCGGGGTGATTTACAGGAAGTCTCTTATGAATGTTTGCAAACGAGCTTTGGAGACAAGTAACATCGATCCTACACAATATGAAATTGTCGGGATGAATGTCGCTAAAAATTGACGAAGATGAAAAGCTCTCAAGCTATATTCGCAGAAACATTGATTAATTCTATCTTAACTAAAGGTTTATTAAACGAACTTACTGCAAACACTGTTATTAGTGAAAAACAAGAATTGTATAATATGAGTACTGTAATACACCTTCCACTTCTTCAACTGCCACGACAACACTTTTCTTACCGCAATCAGTCCAACAAAATTTTAGTACAGAATAATCACCCGACGAAAACAATAGTTCATACTTGCCATTATAGATTAAGATGAATGTACCACTTTTTGTTCCTTAGTTTTACGAAATATAAGTATTGTTCTTTGGATAAGTTGCGTTTCTCGACATTGTTAAATTTGTATATAGCGATAGAATATTGAAAATTAGTACTTACCTTCAAAAACTTATCTTTCAATGCACTAAAAATCGCCCAACATGTTTCTGGTATAATATCACATAAAGATGGTGCAGAAATACTTGTAAAAAACTTCAAATCTTCAAGAGATCGTCCAGTAGTCAAAAAGTGAAGTGTAGCTGCCAAGCGTTCTTGTGCAGTGATGCATTTGCTCATCACTGTATCTTGCTTTTGCATACATGCACGAATTAAGTTCAAAATATATTCAAATGTTGTGTAAGGAGTCACCACGGTAGGACGACGATCTTGCCCCCCACTGCGCGGCCGACCGAGGTGGCGAGACCGCGCCGCGGCAACGGTCTTGATCCCCACTGCTCGCCCGTAATTACCGAGAATTGGTGCGAGAGGATCACGCACCGAGTGACTCTCTCGCTGCCGAAATTCAGCGGGCGAGGACATATAAGGCGGGGGCAAAGGCTTAGTTCGCAGAGGCCGCCTAGAGCGTTAGTACGTATTGTACGCTTCTCCCAGCGACCTTCTGTGCGATTCCACGTTCGCGTGCCGACACCAGCTCTTGTGCAAGACCAAGCCCTCGTGTAAGCACAAGTTCCAGTGCGTCTACAGACTGCGTCACTGTGCACTTTTGAATATTCTTCCTCCACGGTTCCCAGACGGCCAGCGTGAACAATCCTTTGGACGCAGACCGATAACCGCCATCTATCTCCCGAATAGATTCATCTCTATTCTCGAGAGCGTCCTTGTAGCCTCCGTCTCACTCACGGGTTGTGCCCACCGAGTGAACGGGACCACAGGCTCTCCGACCAGGGTCCAGTGGCAGGGTTGGCCCGCCAGGACACCGAAGGTCAAATCGTCTTTCCCCTCCTTCTTCGCCGAATCGCTACCGCCGATCGCGATTCGCGCCGCGACACGCACCGCCACACCGACCGCGACCCACGCCGTACACACCGCCATCCGCGATAGACTAAGGACTAGGTTAAGCCGCTCTCACATTGTTTGTCAGGAGAGACCTGGCCAGGATACTCTGTACATAGCTCTAAGGCCGAATAAATTGTCGTACTCTACCTTAACTCTGCGTCTAGTCATTCGATCGACGGCCCTGGACAACCGTCCTGAGCTGGCGATACGGTTCCTCCACCGTCCCACCGGTAACCCCGCGAGTAACGGTTACAGTTGAATTGTACATTCGCAGATAATTTTTAAAATCTTCTGGGTCGTTCTGTCGAAGATCTTTCAATAGGGGCATGTGACCGTGGCGATCTTTACCTTCACGCCATCTTTTAACCCATATTCTTGTTTTGTGTTCTTGCTCTTCCGCTTTAAAATAAGCACACAATACGATGCAAGCGATCGCGCGAGTACTTCGCTTTTTTATTAAAGACATTTTATATCTATGATGTCTGCGATGCAGTTGGCGTAGCGTGGCGCGTCTCACTGAACTGTCCGCCCGGCGGACATGCCATGCTCCATGCGAAATCTTGCAAATTTGGAGCGGACGCTCCAAATCTGCGGATCTGGCGCGCGCGCTTGGAGTGTTGCGCTTTGAACATCCCGCTCCAGGAGCGCACTCCAAGCGCGCGTTTCAGCACGGCACGCAGGAGCGACGCGTCAAACCCGAAGGTTTGAAGCGGCGGTGTAAAGGCGGCTATTATTCCAACAGAATTCCATCATTTTTATGAAAATATTATTAAAGATTGAAAATGTAACATTTATATTATAAATAGATATTAAGATCGTAAATATTAGGTATACTTTGTATTTAAAATAAACTAGAATAAATCTTCATTTATAGATTTATTATGTTATGTTATATTTTTAATGAGAGGAAAATGTAACATGTACTTAAACTGTTTTGTTGACGAGATTTAACCGCTTAACTTGTACGTTCGAGTTAATTCGAGCGCGCTAAACAGACCAAACTGTGCACACTCGAGATAATTCGAGCGGCGTTGTATTTTATGCTTCTAAAACAATTTTGATTATTTTTGTATTTTTTTAATTTTTTTGCCGAGACAATACTCTAAATTGTGTTTTTTTACATAAAAAAATTGATTTTTTTGGCCGCTTTTTTAAAAAAAAACTGCGTTAAGGGGTTAAATGATTTAATAAAAACAAGTGTTTCAATTCAATATAACAGTGTTTATGCATAAATAGTATCTTTCTGGATTAAAAACACGGAGAAAAAGGATTCATACATTATACATTATTCCCCACTTAATAGACGTATTGCCCTGCTTAACTAATGCGGAGTTATCCCCATCAATTCCTGGCACTGCTTCCACGCAGCACTCGGACTAGTGATCGGCGATATTTCGGCTACCTTTCTATCTATTACATTCACATTGAATATTTCTCACTTTCGTGTTCTATATTATGATCACTAGAGTGGGTCGAATTCCGATTTTTTTTGAAACTCGAAATGTAATAGTGCGCGAAAGTTGCCTTACGCAAGTACAAATTCAACGCAAAAAAAATTTTGAAATCGAATAATATTTGACCATCGCTCATCGAGGTCAAAAATTCAAATTTTGGGAAAAATACCCAATTTCTTGAAATAGACGAAAAACGTTTTCCTCGTATTATTTACATTTACCGAAGTCGTAAAATGATATTTAAACACACCAAAAGACACTTCCGGTATAACATTTCAGTTATTATTTCAATGGCTTGGGGGAGAAGCTTCTATAAAAATGTACTGTGCAGCTCTTGGCTCGTCCAAATGAAATTGAGGACGACTCAGAACTCACCACGAGAAGGTGGCTACACTGTGACGTCCCACTATTTTTCGCGCGGTATTACTCCAAGTTTCCTTATGAATCACTCTACAATTCCATTAAAATCTCAACTCTTACCCCTTCTCCCCCAATCGCTGATCACCTTGACGATGTACCTTAGCGGTCCCCATCTCAAGATGGTCGGTACGAAAACCCCTTCCCCTCTTCGCCCTATGAGGCACGAATTCCTCCCTCATATTTAAATCTAAACAAGTCCCTCGTCTCAAAAACCCTCTTAAATCGAGACCACGTCTCACCCCTATCTATGACCCTCCAAATACAAGCCCCTCTTACCCCCTTCCAATCAAACCTCCCCAAAATCCATCAAATGGGTCAACAACTCCCTTTGCAAAAGCCCAGAAACCATACTGCAGCGCATATTCTGTACAAGCGCATGTAAAAAACCCGGAAGCCCGAAATTCCATTGTCTACGACTCTAAATATAGCCTCACCTTTCGTACTTATAAAAACCCCGGAAATATTACTGCGACGCATATTTGGCGTACGTGCCATGGGTGCATACCGCGCTCACCCTTCATCCCTGACTATCCGGTAAATCATATAAATACGAGGGCCCGCGAGACAGGAGCTCTCTTTTCGACGAAACCATCGCGAAAACTACCATACAAACAAAGTATTATTAAAACAAGTGTTCTCCGAATTACCTGCGGCAACCACCGTAAGCGATTATTATTACTAATTATTGTTCAACGGCATATCATCCTCATCTATATAATTTCGTATTGCTAATGCTTATTATCTCATTATTATTACTTTTGCTATTACTTATTGATTTATATTATTATATTCTTTACTAACGCTTATTGCTTTACTTTATTATCATTTACTTATTACATTATACACATAATCGCATTGCAAATATTCACGTGTTTCATGTTCATACCATACTGCTATTGCTTTCCATTTATATAAATGTTATGTGCTAATGCTTATCGTCCAACGCATTATTATAAAACCTAACCGCTATCGCATTATCAGTGCATAGCATATAATATACGTGCTTTAAAGTGAATAAACAGTTTAGTTATAAATCACGCGTCGAATTATTGTTTCTATCCTGCGGTTACGAAGACTCCAAATCAAAACAGACTATTGCAACCGCTGCTCTCGGTCCGCGAACGTGAAGGTGCGCACAGTATTTACTAACGTTCTTTCATGTGGGCCGCGTACAGCTGTATGTCTAGACGTATTTCGAAGAAATATTACGTGTAACTTCTTACGTGAATGCAACGGTAAATCCAATTACCAAGCCAAAACAAAGTGCTCTAACGGGTGTCACTCACCGCGGTGATTACTATTTGAGCCTTCCCTGGTCGATCAGCGTGCAGAATCTCGCATTCTCGCCTGTCTTCCTTTGCTACCAGCTCAGAGTGCAGAATCTCGCATTCTCGCCTGGCTTCCTTTCTACGCTCAGTGTGCAGAATCTCGCATTCTCGCCTGGCTTCCTTTCTACGCTCAGTGTGTAGAATCTCGCATTCTCGCCTGGCTTCCTTTCTACGCTCAGTGTGCAGAATCTCGCATTCTCGCCTGGCTTCCTTTCCCGAACTTCAGAGTGCAGAATCTAGCATTCCCGCCAGGGTTCCACTCCAATCCTCAGTGCAACAAATCCCGAATTGGAGCCTAACCATCCTGAATTCCCCCATATGTCATTGTCCCCAAAGACCTTCACCCGGGACGTGACAACACGTCGAGTTCCACCCGCACCCTGCCCAACCAACCAACCATTCGTTAATTATAACAATATTTCAGGGGAACATTACATTTTTGTTAACAATTCAACCGTCGACTGGAAATTGTACCTTGGTTTCGAATTTCCGCATTAGGCCTCTTGATTTTAAAGTTGAACGAAGAAATCCGTCCCTATTCTCGAAACCCACAACTTTCTGTGCCGATTCCGAGACCAACTTGACACATCTCTCCACTGATTGCGTGTGGGATGGAAAGTCTCTTATATCCCATTCCGGGACAAACCCGCTCTTGATCAGGTGGGAAATGTGCTCGTTTGAAACATTGGTCAAAAGAGGAGGCGACGACAACTTTGCGGAGGACCAATCAATTATATTAAAATACTCTTGAGCATCAAACTTGAGTGTGGGCACTATAAAACTTCGTACCTTGGTTTTTTGCTTAGAAGGTAACGATCTTCATTTGAGAATTCTCTTCAGAGCAAGTTCTGTCACGTGCCTCCGTTCATCCAGCGCCATAGTCAGAAGCAAACTTTCAGGGTGTGCGAAATATGCATTTCGTTGAATGACAGGATCAATGATTTGAAGGAGATTGTCAGGTAAGTACCTTGACGTTTGAATGGCCACGAAAAGGTGCCGTGGACCACTTATTATTGAACTTTCCTTTTTTATAGAAAACCACAGCGGCATATAGGAGGTGAGTATGAATTTCACTATTTCTTTCAGTTCAGAGGAGGGATTGGGTGTTGAAATGTGTAGTATACATTTATAATTTATAGTATAACGTTGAAACAACACGTTCCATGAAAAATAAATTAAGTGATCAGTGTTAGTAGGTGTGCAGTGAAGTGAATATTCGATACATTAACCCGGACGCACTTGACGTTGGGACCCTTAACTTTGGATGGTGTCGTGTACCTGAGATCAGCTGTGCACTCAGCGCGTCTGTCGATGACCAGGATCGGTTCTGTGACCTAGTGACACAGGTTTTCAAGCTGCAGGTGAATTTTCGAAAGGGTGAGTTTTAGTTACATTATTGGCGACTATTATTTCTTAAATTTAACGCAGGCTATGGCTTATTTCCGGCGATAATTCTAAAAATTTCCATACCTACATATTTCTTAGGGGTTTTTAAACAAACTTATTCGTTATCAGCAACACTGTTGGCCGTTATTGAATTATGGATTTTAATCACAATAACGAACTATGATCACTTTTCGTTCATTTCCTGTTACATTACCTTGTCGTGGCTACGTTATTAACAGAAGGAAATTTACGTATTCCTTATCCTTCCACTTCAAATAATTATTATTTTCGATTCTTCTAAAGAAAACCTTTGTATTCGTCTTTTTACGTTAGACATGATTTTCATCCATTTCTCCTTTATTCATTATTCACTTTAAATGACAAACAAATCATGACAAAATGTTTGATTTTATTTGTTACGTCTTTTTCATTTGCCATTCTACGGAATTTCCTTCGATGCATGCCGAGTTGCTTGTTCGTAGTCGCAGCGCGGCACGCAGCCACGCTAGCACGGGAACTCGGCCGCCAGACTCGGGCTCTGATTGGTCGCTGCTTTTTGTTAATATCTCGTTAACGAAACCTCGGAGAACATTTTCGCAAAGGAAAAAGTTGTTTGCAATTACCCCCCGAGTCACCCCCTTCAAGGAACCGCAGCATTTTTGGAACACCCTGTATATATCAGCAATCCGAATAAAATCATGTAATAAAAATAAAAAAAATCTAGATCCTGAATGTATACACTTGATTTCCACTGGTTTTTGAGATATTGCGCTTGCAAATTTGGTGATTTTCACTGAAGAAAACCCACTGAAATAGCAAGGACCGGGGTTGGTCTTGCTGGCACTACGGAGGGGCCACGGAGGGCCTTGCCTGTTGAAACCGATACCTACCTGCCAAAGGTCGGCGCCAGACCCAAAGGCTGGACAATTCTTTTCCGTCAGAAATGCTTCTTAGGTAGGTACATCTGCGGTGTCAAGCGGCTTCTGCGCACCGTTACTTTTATTTCGCAATTGCTTCTACGCTCGGATGGCCGATTCTTTTGGGAGGAATGCAAGCTCGATTGGTTATGTTAGGAGGTGTGAAAGTTGCTAGACTAAATTTCAACCAAAAGGAGCAGATTGTATTAGAACCAATCGGATTTGCATCCTTCACAAACGGCTGCTCTCTTGAAGAGGCCCTCTTCACAGCAATACCTCCTCCCCAATGCACACCTTCTCTCGCACGGAATACGTCAACGCATGCGTTTGTTTTGATATTGAAGCTCGTGTTTATACTCGAGAGGACCACGCGTCGACAGCGGGCTACCCCGTTTCTTCCTGTGTCTCTCCGCGAGGAGTATTGAGGGTGGATTGTAGGAGCGTAGATGTCGGGATTCCAGTTATTGAATTCAGGAGACGATAGAAACACTTTATTAGGAAACACACATGTACTATAATTAAAGTAAATCGTATTCCTCTTGGGCAGGAGTACTGATAACGATCGAACTTGAGCCCCACTTCGCGCAGGCCGACTACACGGAGGGTAGACGAGTCACACACTGCACAAATGATACAGGGTAATTCTGGAGCAACGCCCGTCAAGAAGATGCGGCCTGGTACCCTGTGGCGAGGACAGACCTTCGCAGTGCCTCACCCGATTTTTATGGCTTTTTGCGGAAAAAGGTATGAATCCTGGGCCGAACGTAGCGAAGTGAGGTCGAGCCCCCGCAGTCGAGGGTGCAATATCCAGTACATCCAGAATTATTAAGAAATTCTTTTCTTCATCGCATCGAAAGGGAAGTGACGCCAATGGATTCCTTATGTTTTTCTGATGAAAATCATACCAAATATCATGCAAATCGGACTACTTTGACACAAGCTATTTGTAGTCCTTATGTAAAAGTTGTCCGATTTACACGACATTTGGCATGATTTTTATCGGAAAACCACAAGGAATCCATCGGCGACACTTCCGTATCCATACGATAAAGAATACCAGGACCATTGTTGATATCAAGTAGCTGTATCTGGGAAAGTACCTCACTAATTGTGATTTCCATGTTAAAAACATCAATGGTACTATTGAAGGAGAAGGAAGGCGGTGATTCATAACTACAGGAGTAGACAGAGCCAAAATAATCCGCAAATGTATCAGCGATCGAATGATCCCTGTCCGGTCCAGGGATTCCTGTTCTTCGCTGCTGTGAAGGCTGGATGCTTTGAATCCAGAGCCCATTCTACTGCACAACGAGACGATTTTGCTGCTTGCCGAGTCGTCCTACAGCTCAGAGGTCTTCAGTCTTCATCGATGCTAACGAGGCGTACTCCTGGGTTGCGTTGTTGGATCAGCACTGATGTCTTCAAATGCCATCGACGCTGCTAAGGCATACTTCCGTGCTGAGGGGTTTTCTGGGAATTGCGGTAAGCGAGTTTGGCAATAAATCTATTAAGCATTCTGTATTGTGGTGGCTGTGTACCAATATTAGTCTCAATAACCTTCGGGTCATTTGAAATTACGCGCGTCTTCATCTGAAAAAGAAGTCCGACGTTGCCGGATTTACTGAGATTTCATAGAATCGCGTATGGTCGCGCGAGAATTTTTAGACTGCGAGGCGCTGGCAACAGCGCATTCTGCGAATCGCCGCACGTGTTTGTTGCGTTCGTCTCCATCGTGTTCGAAGGGCAACTTTGTTGTGATTGTCGCAGTAACCGAAAAGACTGATTTTAGAATATAAACTGTACATACATTTATTCACGTATCTTTATAATTTCGTAATTCCACATATATATTAGATTACTACATGATATTATTTCATATTATAATAATATTCATATTTATTTACATTATTTCAAACGTTTGTATTATAGTAATCTTATTAATATATTGCAATATGCCGCCTAACGACGATAATACTAGCCTATCAGGCAATGACGCGTTGGTTGCTCAGCCGCGGGTAGATCATTATCGCGTTCCGAAAATTCCACAATTTTTTAGCGCTGATCCTGCGCTTTGGTTCGTCCAAGTGGAGGCGTCATTGCGTAGCGCACAGATTACGGTTGAAAGTACAAAAGCAGATATTGTAATTGCTGCATTAGATTTCGAGGTTGTATCGGCTATCAAGGATTTAATAATCCAATCACCTCGGCCACCGGATATTTTCAATTTGATAAAGAAGCGCATCATTGCGGTCTTTGCGGCATCCGAGGAGTCGAACCTTAGAAAATTATTAAAAGGACAAGTGATTACTGAAGGGAAACCTTCTCTAATATTAAGCCGATTGCGTGCGTTAAATGATGGAAAATGCGACGATTTAATAATAAAATCAATCTTTTTGGATCACTTACCTGCGAATATGCGCGCAATATTGTCAGCAAGCGGTATGTTAGAATTAAGTAAGCTTGCGAATATGGCAGACAAGATTGCAGAGAGTTCTGCAAATCATGATTCTGTAATAGTATCCTCTGCCGGTTCGTCAGAACCCACTAGTTCAGCGTTGTTAGATATTCGCAACGAAATAAAGCATTTAGCAGAGGGTTTAAAAACGCTTAATGTCAAATTACAGCGACTAGAACAAGGATATAATCCGCGTAAATCGCGTTCTCAATCGCGATCTGATAGAAAGCGTACGCCTTCTCGCGATAAGAAAACGGGAAAATTGTGCTTTTGGCATACTAAATACCCAAATAATCCCACTTCATGTAAGCATTGGTGCGAAAAATATACAATGTGGAAGTCGGGAAATTAGTTCGACCCTCCGTACAGGAGACGGGAAAAGAGGGTCATAATGTATCGAAACGTGTCCATGTCCGTGACCGAGTATCAGGATTAACTTTCTTAATAGATACGGGTGCAGACATTTCGTTGATACCGGCTTGTAAAACAAACTGTGGAAAACCTAGTTCGTTCATGTTATTCGCTGCGAACAATACTTTAATAAACACTTTTGGTGAATCACTTAGATTACTAGATATAGGCCTAAGACGTTCCTTGAAATGGAATTTTACAATAGCCTCTGTTCCATTCCCTATTTTAGGCGCGGATTTTCTCACGCACTACGGGATATCGGTCGACCTGCGTAATCGTTGTCTTGTCGATACTCTGACAGGTTTGGCGGTTAACACAACACTGAAGAGTGTGAACTTTGTGTCAACATACGCGATAGATTATGCTTTGACCTATGCAAAATTATTGTCGGAATTTCCTGAAATAACTGGTAGTTCTCGTGTAGATTCGCCTTGCGGAACAGATGTTTATCACCATATGGTGACTTCGGGTCCTCCTATTTCTGAACGTCCGAGACGACTAAGTCCGGATAAATTAAAAGCTGCGAAAGCTGAAATGAAAGCTCTCGTAGAATCAGGCATTTGTCGTCCGTCATCTAGTCCTTGGTCGAGTCCTATTCATTTGATATTAAAGGCTGACGGTACTTGGAGGATCGCAGGGGATTTTAGGCGAGTAAATCATGTCACGATCCCGGATCGTTATCCCACGCCTCATTTGCACGATTGTGCGACGAATCTTGCGGGCAGACCGATATTCTCGTCATTGGATCTTCACCGAGCATATAACCAGATCCCTATGGCTCCTGAGGATATTCAGAAGACGGCAGTCATTACCCCGTTTGGACTTTTTGAGTTCGTGTATATGACGTATGGTTTACGTAATGCTAGTCAAACCTTTCAACGATATGTAGATCGAGTGCTTGGGGATTTAGATTTCGTGTTTGTCTACATAGACGACATTCTAATAGCTTCCAATTCGGCAGAAGAGCATTCCAAGCATTTAAGAATTGTTTTTGAAAGACTTAAAAATGCCAATCTTAGATTGAATTTAAGCAAATGTGTCCTTGGCGTACCAGAGATTGAATTTCTCGGGTACATCATAAATTCTAAAGGTATTCGTCCTACCGCTAAAAAAGTGGAGGCGATTATTTCCTTTCCCAAACCAACAACGGTTATGGAGTTAAGACGTTTTTTGGGAATGACAAATTTATATCGTTTGAATATGCCTCATGCAGCTAAAACCCAAGCGCCTTTAAATGCATTTTTGAAGGATTCAAAAAAGAACGACAAAAGACCAATCGTTTGGGATGACGAGTCGGAATCGGCATTCATCAGAGTTAAGGAAACTCTGGCTAATGCAACTTTGTTGGTGCATCCTCGTGCCGGTGCGGAGACGCGTATCGTTGCGGACGCTTCGGACGTCGCTATGGGCGCAGTCCTTGAGCAGGAATCTGTGTCAGGAGTTTGGGAACCATTGGCTTTTTACTCTCAGAAGCTGTCCCCGGCGCAAAGGAATTATAGTGCGTACGATCGTGAGCTAACGGCAATTTTCGAGGCTGTAAAGCACTTTCGATATTATGTCGAAGGTAGAACTTTTAAAATACTTACTGACCACAAACCACTGGTTTATGCTTTTATTCAACGTTCTGACAAGGCTTCTCCGCGTCAGATTCGTCAATTATCTTTTATTGCACAATTTACTACATTAATCGAGCATGTACCGGGTACTAGCAATGTAGTTGCAGACCCATTATCTCGTGTAGAGTCATTAAGATTTCCATTAGAAATCAATTTAAAGGATTTGGCGGCGGAGCAAGATAAAGACGAAGAATTGGTACAACTTCGCAATGCTCCCAATCCGCAATTAAAGTTAATTAAATTACAGTGGGGTCCAGCCCATACTACAGTATTTTGCGAGATGACTGGAGAGTCGATTCGACCGTACATTCCTGCGTCGCTTCGGGGAGCAGTTTTTGAGATGTTCCATAAGCCGGCACACCCTAGCGCGAAGATTACTGATCGTACAATTCGTCAACGTTATGTCTGGCCGGACATGAGTAGAGTCATTGCGCAGTGGTGCAAGCAGTGCATTGTTTGTCAGCAATCAAAAGTTTCGCGTCATGTTAAGCGTGTACCTGAACACTTTGTCGCACCTGACGGTCGTTTCGATCAGGTGCATATTGACATAATAGGTCCATTGCCGGCCAGCAATGGATTTAAGTATTGCTTGACGATGATAGATCGATTTTCGCGCTGGGTGGAGGCTGTTCCGTTAGTGGAAACTTCTGCGCAGACGATAGCTAGAGCATTCTTCGACACTTGGATTTCTCGATACGGGGCGCCGAAAGTAATAACGACAGATCAAGGCGCGCAATTTGAATCGCGTTTATTTACTGCATTGCTTAGTTTAATTGGTTCCGAGCGTATTCGGACGACTCCAGCATCCAATGGGATGATTGAAAGGTGGCATCGTGTACTTAAAGCGGCGATAATGTGCCACACTAGTGAGAATTGGACTCAGGTGTTGTCGACGGTGCTCTTGGGGCTGCGTTCACATGTCCGTGTGGACGTTGGAGCGTCTCCGGCAGAATTTATGTTTGGTACTGTTATTCGGTTGCCTGGGGAATTTTTCCTGCCCGACGATTTGTCGCCAAATCCAAATATCTTCATTGAAGAGTTTCGAGAATTTATGCGTATGGTGCGACCGATACCTGTAGCACATAAATATAAAAAAAGGGCATTCTTTTTCAAAGAACTAAAAACATGTTCTCATGTGTTTATGAGAAATGTAGCCAAGAAGGCTTTAGAGCGTCCTTATTCCGGTCCTTATAAGGTAGAAAGGCGCGTTTCGGATGCAGTGTATGAAATAATGGTTAATGGTACTTTACGTAGTATATCAACCGACTTGCTAAAACCAGCATTCTTTTTATTAGAAGATGCCCCCGAAACGTCGTCGTCTATCGCTGGTCCGTCCTCGGATTCAGCAGCGAGTCCTAACCTTTTGTTGCGTACACCGTTAAAAACTTACGCACGTAAAAAGGTGGTTTTAGCGCCGGGTACATAGTCACCACATACAGATGCAATATTTATGCCATCCTCGCTTTGTGCGGTGCATTCGTGCACATTGTAAATAATGTACATATGATCATATTATTATATATTATATTTTATTTATTTAATTATAAGTTTCGTGCTTGTAGGCACTAGCACTCGGGGGGGAGTGTGTGGGGATCGGCGGTTCCCCCTCTCCGTACATGTAAGGAGTGGGGATAGTCCGCACTTCGGCGAGCGTTGCCATGCGGCACGCAGAAGACTCGAGATCGTCACTCGAGGCGTTAACAAGAGTTTCCTTTCAACCTCATGTTGAATTCTTGTACACGCGTTATACATTGTATATCCTATCATCAGATATAATCTGATGTATTTATTCATCATCGTCCGCACCTGTGGAGATGATGAATTATCATTAAACATTTCCATACCACCAACTGAGTAATACGTTATTAACCATACGTATAGAAGTGAACACTGCGGTAAGTAGGTAGGCTATGAGAGTTCTGGACCAAGTGGAGGCGAGGGGGTGAGGCGGGGCGAGGGGAATCGCGCTCTTCGACGAGATGGGCGCGGGGGTGAGGCGGGGTGGGGGGAATCGCGCTCTTCGACGTGATGGGCGCGGGGGTGAGGCGGGGTGGGGGGAATCGCGCTCTTCGACGAGATGGACGAGGGGGTGAGGCGGGGCGAGGAGAATCGCGCTCTTCGACGAGATGGACGAGGGGGTGATGCGGGGTGAGGGGAATCGCGCTCTTCGACGAGATGAGCGCGTGACCGTTGACGGTGGAGGGGGTAATTGGTAAACTGTTGCAGCGAAAAATCCCTAGATTGATCTAGCGACACCGCGAATCGATGGAAAATCCCCAGAAAAATCCCTGGATTTGATGAAAACTCCCCGGATTGATGTAGCGCCACCGCCGATCGATGAAAAATCACCCATACACCTTTGAACGTGTCTCGTTCCCGCGCAATTTCGACACGTGTTGGGCGCGTCTCGTTCCCGCGCAATTTCGACACGTGTCCGAGGATCGGCGAGTAGGCGCGAAAGATAAGGCGCGAGAGAATCGAACGCTCGAGATTAATTACCCTAAATAGAGGAACCGCCGCCACGAAAGAATCCAACGTAGCCTTCGCATAAACATCTGAATGTAATTCGAGGCGATAACTATTCGAGGAATTAATTAATCTAAATACCCAACCGTCGCCACGAAAGAATCCAACGTCGCTTTCGTATAAAAATCTACCAACGGAAATGTAACGCGTTCATTTAGAATCCCTTATCATACTTGTAATCTCGATACATGCTATTTCAGAGGGAAGGTGGAAGATAGGTAAGTAAACCTGACATATTAATATTAATATTAATATTAAGATTTATTAAATTTAATTATTCGACAATGTTATCGACGATTTGCATATAAGCATCATCGTCGTCGTAGAAAGCATCATCGCCGACTTGCTCGGGGACAGTCTGCGACGCGAAATCTTGGGCGTGAAGCCCCGATACCGCGTTTGTAAAAACGGTATCAAAATTAATTTTTTTGATTCCGACGCAGTTTCGCCAAACTATGTTCATCGGGGGCTGTCGATGTCTTGGACCAAAGCCGAACGGATTATGCTCATCCTCGTAGTCATCATCATCATCCAGAACGAATGAACGATGTGAATGTCGATTGAGCCAAAATTGCTCGTCTCCATAGTGATCGTCTTCCGGCGGTTCGTCATGGGGGCCGTCAGCATTGTGGAATACTTTTAAGTATTCATCCCCGTCATGAACTGCTTCCGCCTCATGCGTGGTATCACCCAGAATTTCCTCAGTCTGCGTCGCGACATTCCGGCATGGCACGTACACTTTAGGGCTTGACGTGCATACAGGTACCACAGAGCACATTGGCGCGACGACAACTGGTCGGTTGAAATTTACCGGCAATGACATAATCTGAAACCGATTTTTCTTATAATTCTCGAAGTTACTAACACAGCGATTCACTAAAATATGGTAATGGAAACTTACGGTATTTTCGATTATATATTCCTTTCCTTGAATGGTGGCTGATGTCCTTCAAAGAGCAAACTCCTTCAAAGTAGTTTCTTCAAAGCAATTTGAATCGGTTTCAAAGAGCAAACTCCTTCAAAAGTAGTTTCTTCAAAGCAATTTGAATCGTCTTCAAAGTAATTTCACTTAAAGCACACGACTTAGATGAAATAGACTTTCACTTAAAGCACGCGACTTAGATGAAATAAATTTTAAAAAACGTTTCTCGAAGTAACACACGTCTCGACTGATGGAGTAGCGTTTGAGAACTGATTTTAAGGAGGCTGATCCATGGTCGTGCATACGGAAGTATACAGCGATAATTATTCGGCATCGCCCAACGTATTTTGAAGATCGAGACCACCGTGACGGGTGTGAACACCCTTATCACGGACGCGCGAATTCGATACGCGTGGTACCGCGGCGAGCAACCGTCGCATCACGTCACCTTATTGAAACTTTGGGGCGAGAGAGAGAGAAAGAGATAGAGAGAGAGCGAAGAAAAGAATTCGGAGCGATAACGACTCATGGACCTCGGCTAGGGTAGGTGGTTGGTATATTCAATCAGAGTCGCGAATCGTGCGGTAAAGATCTCGAAAGACCACACGTTCGGAATATAATCACACGGGTACACGACGAAATGGACGCGCGAGATGCATTGCTTCTGTCGTCATCTTCCAACGACACTGGAAACGCGTACCCTTCGCCACCGACGACTCAGTTGAACGATCAAACTCTTACAATCGAGAGGCATAAAATCCGCGACGCGTTAAGCGTGCCTTCATTATCCGAATCATCGTGGAGTAGGATCTTTCAAGTAGGATTTATGCGATTCTCGCCCGAGCAACGTCAACTACTACGTCACACCGCGCAATATAGTACTCTACGTAAATGCACATTATATTGCATCGTGGGTGACAGTGATGTGCATCGTCAACGTATGGACTATTTTACCGCGATCGTGTCTACGCCATTAACGCTGTTACATGATATCGAGAATGGAACGGTCGTAGTATATGAAGTATTACGACCTCGAAACATAACAATCTCCGTGAACGCGTTCTTGTGTCGTGAATTGTCGCGATTTATGGACGAGCATCCACGATCAATTGTGCGACAACACTTGACGTTTCCCCCGAGATTTCGATTTCCGGACGTGGACCGGATCACGTGGATAAGTCGTATCAACCACTCGTGCCTGCTCATGCGTGTCTATTAATTGAAAACTGAAGCAGAAGAAGAATCCAAAACATGGAGGCGTTCATGGATATGTACAATGCTCTCTACCGAATGGCAACGCTTTTGGACTACGAAGCCGTTTTGGAAGTTGCGAACTGGATGGATCAGTGCGACGCGTCCTTGCAACTTATCATCGAGTATCAGCGCGGCGAGGGAGTCTCGGTGGGGTTGAAACAGCATCTCGTGTCACTAATTGCGCGTACAACAACACTACGTACGATCGTGGAGCAACGGTCTTCGCGAGTGGGACTCGGGGTTTCGGGTCAATCGACTGCGCCCAAGGTTGTATGGGAGGATCTGGAAACCGCGTTTCGGAATCGCATTTCGACCGGTGCCGTCATTAACGCGGGCTTCCTCGATCTGCGTAAATTTTTGGCGGATGCTCGACGAATGGTTCTCTCGCGCATCACAGACGCTATCAGCGAACATTCTAGTGTGTCCGTGAATACGATTCTGAACGCGGAGTTTTCGTTGAACGATAATACAGACATGAAAAGCTTCGGGACGCGAAATCGCGTACTGTTCGCGACATCGAACGTGCGCGAGTGGTATTCAAAGTTCGTGGTAGCTCCCACGTTAGTGGCGATCGAGGAGTTTCAAGATCGCGATAGTGGATGGACCCTGAGGGCTGTGCTAAATCTCCTAATAAACATTAATAAGCATAACCCTCTTCGCGCCGGCTGTGATGTACCACTTCCGCGCGAGGTCGTTTTTAAAAAGGCTGTGGTTAATGTAAAGAGCGGAGAGAATGCGTGTTTCTTGTGGTCCATCGTCGCCACTTTGTATCCCGCTGCTACGCATGGGGATAGAACCGCGTCGTACCCTCATTACTCAACGGTACTTCGTACGGACGCTGTGAGTCTCCCCGTAACGCTAAACCAGCTGACGAAGTTCGAGGAGTTGAACGACGTGTCTGTGAACGTGTACACGTGGGCCGACAAAAGCTGCTTGCCGCTGCGTTTGACGGAGGAAAAGCGGGATAAACACGCGAACCTGCTACTATTGCAGGACTCCAAGGACCCGCAACGGTACCATTTCGCATGTATTCGAAGTATGTCGAGGCTGATTTCGAAGCAGCTCAGCCAACACAATGGCCAAGTATTCGTTTGCGAAAGGTGAGTAAAATATGGAATATTTCGATCGATATATTATTCATTCTTATGTTTATTATTAATGCTATTCTCGTTGCAGGTGTCTCAGCTTCTTCCATTCGTCCGGGCGCTTGACGAAACACGTTGTGGACTGTCAACGTATCAACGAGTGTGCAGTCGAATTGCCGTCAGCGAAGGACAAATGGTTGAGATTTAAAAATTTCAAGAACAAGGAGCGAGCACCTTTCATCGTGTACGCAGACTTCGAGTGCATGCTGGAGGACGTCGAGCCCGCGGAACGGAGTCGCACCTTCACGTACCAGCAGCACAGAGCCTTCAGCGTTGGATACTACATCCATTGTTCCAGCGACGCGTCTCTGTGCCATTATCGCGTGTATCGACATGAAACTGAGTGCGTGCAATGGTTCGTGCAGGAACTCAGAGACTTCGCGAACGTCGCGTATTCGTGGTTACGGAACGCGAAACCGATGAATACGCTGACGAAAGACCAGTTGCGAAGTTATAACGACGCGAGCGTGTGTCACGTGTGCGGGAAACCATTCGTCGATACGGACAAAAAAGTGCGAGACCATTGCCACTCGACGGGTGAGTACCGAGGCGCGGCCCACGTGACGTGTAACTTACAATTCCAAAGATCGTACACGATACCGGTCGTCTTTCACAATCTGTCCGGATACGACGCGCATTTTATAATTAGGGAGTTGGCGTCCGCGTTCGAGGGGCAGATCGATCTGCTACCTGTAACGAAGGAGCGATACATATCGTTCACCAAGCACGTGAAGGGAATCGACGCCGAGAATAACGATTGGCAGAGGGGATTGAAGTTCCGTTTCATTGATTCATTGAAGTTCTTAGCCGCTAGTCTAGAGAAACTCGCTTCGAACCTCGGCATAGAACGACTCGTGATTCTACGACGCGAATTTCAATCCCTGTCGGACGATCAATTCAATCTTCTAACCCGGAAGGGCGTCTTCCCATACGACTATGTATCGTCGTACGCGAAGTTGAACGATACGCGTTTACCATCCCGCGAAGCATTCTATAGTCGGTTGAATGATACCGCCGTGTCGGAGCTCGATTACGCACACGCAGCGAATGTGTGGAACACTTTCCGCGTACAGACATTGGGGGAGTACAGTGATTTATACTTGAAAACGGACGTATTGTTACTCGCTGACGTGTTCGAGAGTTTCCGGACAGATTGTATCGCGAGTTATGATTTAGATCCCGCGCATTATTTTACGCTTCCGAGTTTCACGTGGGACGCGATGCTCAAGTACACCGGCATACAATTAGAACTTTTAACTGACGTTGACATGCTACTGTTCGTGGAGCGTGGGATACGCGGCGGTCTGAGCCAGTGCTCGCACAGGCACGCGAAGGCGAATAACAAACACCTGCCGGCTCGGATGCACGACAAGTCGAAGCCTTCGACGTACCTGATGTACTTCGATGTCAACAACTTGTACGGGTGGGCTATGTCACAGGCCATGCCGCATGGTGGATTTCAGTGGCTGGACGATTCCGAAGTGGCCGCGCTCGATGTATCATCCTTGCCCAGCGACGATGGACCCGAGGGATACCTGTTGGAGGTGGACATCGAATATCCCAAGGAGCTTCACGACGCGCACGCCGACCTGCCATTCTGCCCGGTGCGCGAGCACGCGCCACATGGTAAACAGACCAAGCTGCTTGCCACGCTCGACGATAAGGAGCGATACGTAATCCACTATCGCTACCTAAAACAGTGCGTGCGCCACGGATTACGCGTGACGCGAATTCATCGGGTGTTGCGATTCGATCAGTCGCATTGGTTGCGCGAGTACATCCAATTGAACACTGATTTGAGAACGCGCACCACGAGTGAATTTCAAAAGACATTATATAAACTAATGAACAACGCGGTGTATGGTAAAACTATGGAAAACGTGCGGAATCGCGTAGACGTGCGACTAGTGACTCAGTGGGACGGTCGTTATGGCGCGGAAGCGCTGATCGCGAAGCCGAACTTTCACAGTCGCACGATCTTTTCGGAACAGTTAGTGGCCATCGAAATGCGCAAACTAAAAGTGAAGTTCGACAAGCCGATATACGTGGGTATGAGTGTGCTCGACGTGTCGAAAGAATGCTTGTACGAATTTCATTACGCGTATATGCGTGCAAAGTTCGGTGACCGCTGTAAGGTCTTGTACACCGACACCGATAGTTTGATGTATAGCTTAGAATGCGAGGATGCATATGACGTTATGAAGTGTGACGTCGATCGATTCGATACGAGCGATTACGCGGTGGACAATCCGTACGGTATGCCCCGCGTAAACAAAAAGGTGCCGGGGCTCATGAAGGATGAGAACAACGGCGCCTTGATGACCGAGTTCGTCGGACTACGATCGAAAATGTATGCGACTAGAACATTCAACGCCGAAGACGGGTCTGTGAGTGAAACGAAGAAAGTGAAGGGTGTGCGAAGACACGTGGTCGCGAATTGTATACAATTCGACGATTACGTTCGCTGTCTTTACTCACTCACCGAGAAAGCGGTTCGACAGAACAATATCCGCTCCAAGCAACACGACGTGTACTCGGTGAGTGAAGAAAAGAACGCACTCAGTCCGTTCGACGACAAGCGATGTGTCTTAGTTGACCGGATCAGAACCATTCCGTGGGGTCATTATCGAATTCCCGAACTCGAGCCCCACGAACTCCTCGAGCGCGAGCCCCCTGAGCCCGACGAGTCCGACGAGCACATCGACACCGATGAGCATCTCAACGAGTCCGACGAATACCTCGACACCGACGAACATCTCGACATCGACGAATCCCTCGCTGTATAGCATATTCGTATACATGCATGTACATATGTATAGTATGTTTGTATGCCTGCATGTACATATGTATAGTATGTTTGTATGCTTGCATGTACATATGTATAGTATGTTTGTATGCTTGCATGTACATATGTATAGTATGTTTGTATGTCTGCATGTACATATGTATATTGTATATCTTATGTTATAAGCGATTCTTTCGTTTGTTCATATTCAAAATTGTATTTTATATGTGTTAGTATATATATATATATATATATATATTTGTAATTCTTTATTAAGATTACTCGTGCGTGAAGGAGAACGCGAATAAACGTGCAATGTACATATTTATATATATTTATTCATTTATTTCAGAAACATATTTCAGAATCATAGAATATCCTTATCACGTATCCACGAGTTCCGCGACGAATCGAATCCAAGCCACTTGACGTACACCTGATTTCCCTTCCGTCGAATAATCTTCTCGACCAGATAGACGTCCGGATTCGCGACCGAATGTAGTTCATACTCGTAGAAACCGCCCGAGATCGGCTCTCCCGCGGAATCGCGCAAAATATATGTCACCGGGCACGTTCGTTGTACAGTTGTGATTTCAAACACCTCGGTCGACCAGTTTGGCGTGTATCCCTTCTCGAAGAGGGTCTTGAACTTGCTAACGCGCACCTTATCACCGACGTTGAATTTGGCGCGTCGTCGAATACCTTTCGCGGCGGATGGGTGGATGGGCTCATTCGCGGCGAACGATAAACGCGTCGCGGGGGTCACGTCAACGGGTCTAGCATTGATCGTTCGATGCTTGCGATGGTTGTAAGTGCTGACGAGTTTAGGTAACAGGTCGATCCAACGATACGACGCGTTCAATGAGAATTGTTTCCACATTAGGTTTTTCAGCGTACGATTGAAACGTTCGACGATCGACGCTTTCATCACGCTGTACGTGGAGTAGTGGTTGATTCCGCGAGTCTTAGCGCATCGTTGGAACTCCGCGTTGTAAAACTCCTTTCCCATGTCGGTTTGTAAATTTCGCGGACATCTATCGCTCTGCCGCAACACGGACGCGACGTAACCGCGGCGTTCGCGGCCGTGTTGCGGCAGAGCGATAGATGTCCGCGAAATTTACAAACCGACATGGGAAAGGAGTTTTACAACGCGGAGTTCCAACGATGCGCTAAGACTCGCGGAATCAACCACTACTCCACGTACAGCGTGATGAAAGCGTCGATCGTCGAACGTTTCAATCGTACGCTGAAAAACCTAATGTGGAAACAATTCTCATTGAACGCGTCGTATCGTTGGATCGACCTGTTACCTAAACTCGTCAGCACTTACAACCATCGCAAGCATCGAACGATCAATGCTAGACCCGTTGACGTGACCCCCGCGACGCGTTTATCGTTCGCCGCGAATGAGCCCATCCACCCATCCGCCGCGAAAGGTATTCGACGACGCGCCAAATTCAACGTCGGTGATAAGGTGCGCGTTAGCAAGTTCAAGACCCTCTTCGAGAAGGGATACACGCCAAACTGGTCGACCGAGGTGTTTGAAATCACAACTGTACAACGAACGTGCCCGGTGACATATATTTTGCGCGATTCCGCGGGAGAGCCGATCTCGGGCGGTTTCTACGAGTATGAACTACATTCGGTCGCGAATCCGGACGTCTATCTGGTCGAGAAGATTATTCGACGGAAGGGAAATCAGGTGTACGTCAAGTGGCTTGGATTCGATTCGTCGCGGAACTCGTGGATACGTGATAAGGATATTCTATGATTCTGAAATATGTTTCTGAAATAAATGAATAAATATATATAAATATGTACATTGCACGTTTATTCGCGTTCTCCTTCACGCACGAGTAATCTTAATAAAGAATTACAAATATATATATATATATATATATATACTAACACATATAAAATACAATTTTGAATATGAACAAACGAAAGAATCGCTTATAACATAAGATATACAATATACATATGTACATGCAGACATACAAACATACTATACATATGTACATGCAAGCATACAAACATACTATACATATGTACATGCAAGCATACAAACATACTATACATATGTACATGCAGGCATACAAACATACTATACATATGTACATGCATGTATACGAATATGCTATACAGCGAGGGATTCGTCGATGTCGAGATGTTCGTCGGTGTCGAGGTATTCGTCGGACTCGTTGAGATGCTCATCGGTGTCGATGTGCTCGTCGGACTCGTCGGGCTCAGGGGGCTCGCGCTCGAGGAGTTCGTGGGGCTCGAGTTCGGGAATTCGATAATGACCCCACGGAATGGTTCTGATCCGGTCAACTAAGACACATCGCTTGTCGTCGAACGGACTGAGTGCGTTCTTTTCTTCACTCACCGAGTACACGTCGTGTTGCTTGGAGCGGATATTGTTCTGTCGAACCGCTTTCTCGGTGAGTGAGTAAAGACAGCGAACGTAATCGTCGAATTGTATACAATTCGCGACCACGTGTCTTCGCACACCCTTCACTTTCTTCGTTTCACTCACAGACCCGTCTTCGGCGTTGAATGTTCTAGTCGCATACATTTTCGATCGTAGTCCGACGAACTCGGTCATCAAGGCGCCGTTGTTCTCATCCTTCATGAGCCCCGGCACCTTTTTGTTTACGCGGGGCATACCGTACGGATTGTCCACCGCGTAATCGCTCGTATCGAATCGATCGACGTCACACTTCATAACGTCATATGCATCCTCGCATTCTAAGCTATACATCAAACTATCGGTGTCGGTGTACAAGACCTTACAGCGGTCACCGAACTTTGCACGCATATACGCGTAATGAAATTCGTACAAGCATTCTTTCGACACGTCGAGCACACTCATACCCACGTATATCGGCTTGTCGAACTTCACTTTTAGTTTGCGCATTTCGATGGCCACTAACTGTTCCGAAAAGATCGTGCGACTGTGAAAGTTCGGCTTCGCGATCAGCGCTTCCGCGCCATAACGACCGTCCCACTGAGTCACTAGTCGCACGTCTACGCGATTCCGCACGTTTTCCATAGTTTTACCATACACCGCGTTGTTCATTAGTTTATATAATGTCTTTTGAAATTCACTCGTGGTGCGCGTTCTCAAATCAGTGTTCAATTGGATGTACTCGCGCAACCAATGCGACTGATCGAATCGCAACACCCGATGAATTCGCGTCACGCGTAATCCGTGGCGCACGCACTGTTTTAGGTAGCGATAGTGGATTACGTATCGCTCCTTATCGTCGAGCGTGGCAAGCAGCTTGGTCTGTTTACCATGTGGCGCGTGCTCGCGCACCGGGCAGAATGGCAGGTCGGCGTGCGCGTCGTGAAGCTCCTTGGGATATTCGATGTCCACCTCCAACAGGTATCCCTCGGGTCCATCGTCGCTGGGCAAGGATGATACATCGAGCGCGGCCACTTCGGAATCGTCCAGCCACTGAAATCCACCATGCGGCATGGCCTGTGACATAGCCCACCCGTACAAGTTGTTGACATCGAAGTACATCAGGTACGTCGAAGGCTTCGACTTGTCGTGCATCCGAGCCGGCAGGTGTTTGTTATTCGCCTTCGCGTGCCTGTGCGAGCACTGGCTCAGACCGCCGCGTATCCCACGCTCCACGAACAGTAGCATGTCAACGTCAGTTAAAAGTTCTAATTGTATGCCGGTGTACTTGAGCATCGCGTCCCACGTGAAACTCGGAAGCGTAAAATAATGCGCGGGATCTAAATCATAACTCGCGATACAATCTGTCCGGAAACTCTCGAACACGTCAGCGAGTAACAATACGTCCGTTTTCAAGTATAAATCACTGTACTCCCCCAATGTCTGTACGCGGAAAGTGTTCCACACATTCGCTGCGTGTGCGTAATCGAGCTCCGACACGGCGGTATCATTCAACCGACTATAGAATGCTTCGCGGGATGGTAAACGCGTATCGTTCAACTTCGCGTACGACGATACATAGTCGTATGGGAAGACGCCCTTCCGGGTTAGAAGATTGAATTGATCGTCCGACAGGGATTGAAATTCGCGTCGTAGAATCACGAGTCGTTCTATGCCGAGGTTCGAAGCGAGTTTCTCTAGACTAGCGGCTAAGAACTTCAATGAATCAATGAAACGGAACTTCAATCCCCTCTGCCAATCGTTATTCTCGGCGTCGATTCCCTTCACGTGCTTGGTGAACGATATGTATCGCTCCTTCGTTACAGGTAGCAGATCGATCTGCCCCTCGAACGCGGACGCCAACTCCCTAATTATAAAATGCGCGTCGTATCCGGACAGATTGTGAAAGACGACCGGTATCGTGTACGATCTTTGGAATTGTAAGTTACACGTCACGTGGGCCGCGCCTCGGTACTCACCCGTCGAGTGGCAATGGTCTCGCACTTTTTTGTCCGTATCGACGAATGGTTTCCCGCACACGTGACACACGCTCGCGTCGTTATAACTTCGCAACTGGTCTTTCGTCAGCGTATTCATCGGTTTCGCGTTCCGTAACCACGAATACGCGACGTTCGCGAAGTCTCTGAGTTCCTGCACGAACCATTGCACGCACTCAGTTTCATGTCGATACACGCGATAATGGCACAGAGACGCGTCGCTGGAACAATGGATGTAGTATCCAACGCTGAAGGCTCTGTGCTGCTGGTACGTGAAGGTGCGACTCCGTTCCGCGGGCTCGACGTCCTCCAGCATGCACTCGAAGTCTGCGTACACGATGAAAGGTGCTCGCTCCTTGTTCTTGAAATTTTTAAATCTCAACCATTTGTCCTTCGCTGACGGCAATTCGACTGCACACTCGTTGATACGTTGACAGTCCACAACGTGTTTCGTCAAGCGCCCGGACGAATGGAAGAAGCTGAGACACCTGCAACGAGAATAGCATTAATAATAAACATAAGAATGAATAATATATCGATCGAAATATTCCATATTTTACTCACCTTTCGCAAACGAATACTTGGCCATTGTGTTGGCTGAGCTGCTTCGAAATCAGCCTCGACATACTTCGAATACATGCGAAATGGTACCGTTGCGGGTCCTTGGAGTCCTGCAATAGTAGCAGGTTCGCGTGTTTATCCCGCTTTTCCTCCGTCAAACGCAGCGGCAAGCAGCTTTTGTCGGCCCACGTGTACACGTTCACAGACACGTCGTTCAACTCCTCGAACTTCGTCAGCTGGTTTAGCGTTACGGGGAGACTCACAGCGTCCGTACGAAGTACCGTTGAGTAATGAGGGTACGACGCGGTTCTATCCCCATGCGTAGCAGCGGGATACAAAGTGGCGACGATGGACCACAAGAAACACGCATTCTCTCCGCTCTTTACATTAACCACAGCCTTTTTAAAAACGACCTCGCGCGGAAGTGGTACATCACAGCCGGCGCGAAGAGGGTTATGCTTATTAATGTTTATTAGGAGATTTAGCACAGCCCTCAGGGTCCATCCACTATCGCGATCTTGAAACTCCTCGATCGCCACTAACGTGGGAGCTACCACGAACTTTGAATACCACTCGCGCACGTTCGATGTCGCGAACAGTACGCGATTTCGCGTCCCGAAGCTTTTCATGTCTGTATTATCGTTCAACGAAAACTCCGCGTTCAGAATCGTATTCACGGACACACTAGAATGTTCGCTGATAGCGTCTGTGATGCGCGAGAGAACCATTCGTCGAGCATCCGCCAAAAATTTACGCAGATCGAGGAAGCCCGCGTTAATGACGGCACCGGTCGAAATGCGATTCCGAAACGCGGTTTCCAGATCCTCCCATACAACCTTGGGCGCAGTCGATTGACCCGAAACCCCGAGTCCCACTCGCGAAGACCGTTGCTCCACGATCGTACGTAGTGTTGTTGTACGCGCAATTAGTGACACGAGATGCTGTTTCAACCCCACCGAGACTCCCTCGCCGCGCTGATACTCGATGATAAGTTGCAAGGACGCGTCGCACTGATCCATCCAGTTCGCAACTTCCAAAACGGCTTCGTAGTCCAAAAGCGTTGCCATTCGGTAGAGAGCATTGTACATATCCATGAACGCCTCCATGTTTTGGATTCTTCTTCTGCTTCAGTTTTCAATTAATAGACACGCATGAGCAGGCACGAGTGGTTGATACGACTTATCCACGTGATCCGGTCCACGTCCGGAAATCGAAATCTCGGGGGAAACGTCAAGTGTTGTCGCACAATTGATCGTGGATGCTCGTCCATAAATCGCGACAATTCACGACACAAGAACGCGTTCACGGAGATTGTTATGTTTCGAGGTCGTAATACTTCATATACTACGACCGTTCCATTCTCGATATCATGTAACAGCGTTAATGGCGTAGACACGATCGCGGTAAAATAGTCCATACGTTGACGATGCACATCACTGTCACCCACGATGCAATATAATGTGCATTTACGTAGAGTACTATATTGCGCGGTGTGACGTAGTAGTTGACGTTGCTCGGGCGAGAATCGCATAAATCCTACTTGAAAGATCCTACTCCACGATGATTCGGATAATGAAGGCACGCTTAACGCGTCGCGGATTTTATGCCTCTCGATTGTAAGAGTTTGATCGTTCAACTGAGTCGTCGGTGGCGAAGGGTACGCGTTTCCAGTGTCGTTGGAAGATGACGACAGAAGCAATGTATCTCGCGCGTCCATTTCGTCGTGTACCCGTGTGATTATATTCCGAACGTGTGGTCTTTCGAGATCTTTACCGCACGATTCGCGACTCTGATTGAATATACCAACCACCTACCCTAGCCGAGGTCCATGAGTCGTTATCGCTCCGAATTCTTTTCTTCGCTCTCTCTCTATCTCTTTCTCTCTCTCTCGCCCCAAAGTTTCAATAAGGTGACGTGATGCGACGGTTGCTCGCCGCGGTACCACGCGTATCGAATTCGCGCGTCCGTGATAAGGGTGTTCACACCCGTCACGGTGGTCTCGATCTTCAAAATACGTTGGGCGATGCCGAATAATTATCGCTGTATACTTCCGTATGCACGACCATGGATCAGCCTCCTTAAAATCAGTTCTCAAACGCTACTCCATCAGTCGAGACGTGTGTTACTTCGAGAAACGTTTTTTAAAATTTATTTCATCTAAGTCGCGTGCTTTAAGTGAAAGTCTATTTCATCTAAGTCGTGTGCTTTAAGTGAAATTACTTTGAAGACGATTCAAATTGCTTTGAAGAAACTACTTTTGAAGGAGTTTGCTCTTTGAAACCGATTCAAATTGCTTTGAAGAAACTACTTTGAAGGAGTTTGCTCTTTGAAGGACATCAGCCACCATTCAAGGAAAGGAATATATAATCGAAAATACCGTAAGTTTCCATTACCATATTTTAGTGAATCGCTGTGTTAGTAACTTCGAGAATTATAAGAAAAATCGGTTTCAGATTATGTCATTGCCGGTAAATTTCAACCGACCAGTTGTCGTCGCGCCAATGTGCTCTGTGGTACCTGTATGCACGTCAAGCCCTAAAGTGTACGTGCCATGCCGGAATGTCGCGACGCAGACTGAGGAAATTCTGGGTGATACCACGCATGAGGCGGAAGCAGTTCATGACGGGGATGAATACTTAAAAGTATTCCACAATGCTGACGGCCCCCATGACGAACCGCCGGAAGACGATCACTATGGAGACGAGCAATTTTGGCTCAATCGACATTCACATCGTTCATTCGTTCTGGATGATGATGATGACTACGAGGATGAGCATAATCCGTTCGGCTTTGGTCCAAGACATCGACAGCCCCCGATGAACATAGTTTGGCGAAACTGCGTCGGAATCAAAAAAATTAATTTTGATACCGTTTTTACAAACGCGGTATCGGGGCTTCACGCCCAAGATTTCGCGTCGCAGACTGTCCCCGAGCAAGTCGGCGATGATGCTTTCTACGACGACGATGATGCTTATATGCAAATCGTCGATAACATTGTCGAATAATTAAATTTAATAAATCTTAATATTAATATTAATATTAATATGTCAGGTTTACTTACCTATCTTCCACCTTCCCTCTGAAATAGCATGTATCGAGATTACAAGTATGATAAGGGATTCTAAATGAACGCGTTACATTTCCGTTGGTAGATTTTTATACGAAAGCGACGTTGGATTCTTTCGTGGCGACGGTTGGGTATTTAGATTAATTAATTCCTCGAATAGTTATCGCCTCGAATTACATTCAGATGTTTATGCGAAGGCTACGTTGGATTCTTTCGTGGCGGCGGTTCCTCTATTTAGGGTAATTAATCTCGAGCGTTCGATTCTCTCGCGCCTTATCTTTCGCGCCTACTCGCCGATCCTCGGACACGTGTCGAAATTGCGCGGGAACGAGACGCGCCCAACACGTGTCGAAATTGCGCGGGAACGAGACACGTTCAAAGGTGTATGGGTGATTTTTCATCGATCGGCGGTGGCGCTACATCAATCCGGGGAGTTTTCATCAAATCCAGGGATTTTTCTGGGGATTTTCCATCGATTCGCGGTGTCGCTAGATCAATCTAGGGATTTTTCGCTGCAACAGTTTACCAATTACCCCCTCCACCGTCAACGGTCACGCGCTCATCTCGTCGAAGAGCGCGATTCCCCTCACCCCGCATCACCCCCTCGTCCATCTCGTCGAAGAGCGCGATTCCCCTCACCCCGCATCACCCCCTCGTCCATCTCGTCGAAGAGCGCGATTCTCCTCGCCCCGCCTCACCCCCTCGTCCATCTCGTCGAAGAGCGCGATTCCCCCCACCCCGCCTCACCCCCGCGCCCATCACGTCGAAGAGCGCGATTCCCCCCACCCCGCCTCACCCCCGCGCCCATCTCGTCGAAGAGCGCGATTCCCCTCGCCCCGCCTCACCCCCTCGCCACCACTTGGTCCAGAACTCTCATAGCCTACCTACTGCGGTAGTAGGACCGCTAGGGAGAACCCATTTATATTCCCACCAAAATCCCTACATATGCACCGATACTTCCGCCATCTATGAGCCAATGATGAAAGTATACGGTCTTTTAGGTGCCAGTAGAGAGTGCAGGGTGCTTTTGGCTTTTGCCAGAGAATATTAAATTTGACGTAGCAGACGGGTAAGAAAACGGTAGCTATTTTATGAGTGCGACCGCGCCGATTCCGTTATCTACGTATGCAATGGTCCAGCAGCGGTATTAGACCACGCTGTCGCGTTAGTGGCCTGGGTTCAAGAATTTGGGGCTTTTATCGCATAACTTTTGAACTACAAAAGATATCGGAATGCAATTTGCGCCATAAAATGGGGACAAATTATCCCCTTCTAATGGTGGAAAATTTACCAAATTTTACGTTTACTTAACTTTACTCACCATTAACCGTTAAATTTAAGATTTTTTAAAATTAGTACGTCGTCGAGAAGCGTAGTTAAATCAGCTACAAGCAATGCATATATTTTCAATTAAAAGATGTATCGCTGAAAACATCGACGAAAAACGGTCAAAGTTGAAATGTTAAATCTGTTGCGAACTCGCATTTTATTAACTACAGTTACCAGAGGATTTATGCCTCGTTTTAATTAAAAAATGTTAACATTTTGGGAGGATATTGCAATATAATAATTTTGGTCCCAGAAACTCTCAATGACAGTTGAGTAAAGAACTCTACGAACGCGCGACCGACGGCGTGACCGGGCGTTGAGATACCGGGCGGTTCGTAGCACTCGGTCATCGGGGACTTGGAAATCGGAGCTTCGGGACAGGCTGGACAAATTTGGGCGATATCTCGATACCTCGAGATTCTCTTCAAACACCGGACAAAAGTTTCCAATTCGCTTCGGCCTTTATTCGAATTAAGATGTTCTGGAAAGTCTTAGACATCCTTTGAACATTGTAAAACTTCCAAGTATTTTTAAAACAAAAATATTAATTACTGAGTAAAATTATTTTCTATGTCTCTGTGTAAAATAGACGGTGGCTTTGAAATAATAACCCAGAACTTCCTCGTTCGAATAACACACGAAGCGATTCGAAACGTTCGTTACCGAAAACCGCTGCAGATGATTGATATACGATGTTAGTATTCTGCCGTTTAATACATAACCAGAAACAGTTCCTTGATGTGCTACCTACAAAATCGGCTCATTTCTAGAATGATCCCTTTCAAATTAAAGTCGCAAACAGTTATTAGGTAGTGAAGCGGAGGCCCCCGCCTCAAGTAAGCGAGCTGGGCGCTCTGTTTTTATGGTCGGTTTACCATTCGCACCCCAGATTATTATAATGAGATTTGAAAACAATATCAACTCGTCCCATACCGGCCCTTTCAAACTTTTAGCTACGACAGGATTGATCGCGGCGCTATACCTCTGTACGAAGAGATTTTTCGTTGACTACGTACATAAGCCACAATAATGGCGTATCGTTCCACGGGTATAGGCGTGGCGTTAGGTAGCGAAAAGATTAATATATTCAGACACAAAAATTGTAGAAAAAATTCAAAGACCGCTACAAACAAAGACACGTCCCATTAGTTACCCCTTAGGTCCGATCTACACATATCTACATTAAGGATAAAATCATAAAAAAGAAAACAGGGTTGTGTGCCGGCAACGAGGTCCGAGTGTAACCGAAGTTGACTTTCACACGGAGACACACTCCGCGGAGCGTTAAAGGTGAAATCTGACGGCACGTGGATCGGCGAGCCTGGCACGAGACCACGTCGAGCCCACGCGCTGTCAGAACGCTCATGGCTCGCCGACTCACGAGCCTGGGCGCAGTGATGCCAGATTCGTGGGATTTCGCCCACGGGCGCTTCCCCCACTCTATAACCAAGCGTACCCCCATTCTGCGACCAAGCGTACCCCCTCCTAGCGCCTGCACCGCACCACACAAGCATACCCGTCCCTCTATCCGTGTGTCGTACGCGCTACCTGGCCGGCGCTCTCCGGCGAGAATTTGTTTTACGGACATCGAAGCGCTTGGGACACAAACGAAAAGACCAGAGTTCAAATCCTGGTGCAGATATTCTACTTTTTTTTTTAAATTATTCTCTAATTTCTCTTTCTATATTCACAGAAGACTAAAGACTTGAAAACTGTTAATTTACAAAGCATTTTCGAAGCTTGATTTGCTGTTAAAGATGCGATTAACTTTTGGCTTGTACCGCACCACTACAAGCGTACCCTACCTTTTGTCCGTGTGCCGTACGCGCTACCTGGCCGGCGCTCTCCACTAGGGCTGTAGCTGTAGACCGGGTACCCGAGATACCCGGGTACCCGGGTACCCATGAGATACCCGGGACGAGAAAAATTCCCGGCTAAGCGCTACCCGGGAAAACTACCCGAGATACTCGAGAATCTCGAGAACTTGCAGAGTACAGAACGTGATTCTGGAGCGACGCCTGTCAGAGAGATGCCGTCTGGCACCCCGTGGCGAGGTCAACCCCCTGCGGTACCTCACCGAATTTTATAGCTATTTTATAGTTGATGTAAATGTAGTCCGATTTGCATGACATTTAGTATAATTTTAATCGGGAGAACGCCAGGAATCCACTGGTGTCACTTTCATATCGACACGATAAAGAATAAAGGACTTCTTAATATACTGTAATGAATATTTTACCCTTGACTACGGGGGGCCGACCTCGATTCGCTGCGGTCGGCCGAAGATTCATACCTGATTCAGAAGTAAAATAATTCTTAACTCTTTATCGTATCGATATGGAAGTGACGCCGATGGATTTCTTATGTTTTTCCGATGAAAATCATACCAAATTTCATGTAAATCGGGCTATTGCTAACGAAGTGAAGTTGAAATTATGCAAAACAGTTGTTCATGGAATTTCATTCATTATGGTCCGAATTACGTCGTTCTTGGTGTTATTTTCATCGGAAAAACATAAGGAATCGATTGGCGTCGTTTTCGCAAAGATCTGATGAGAAATTCGGAACTGGAGATTCCTCACTTCTTAATGGGAATTCCTGTCTCCCCGGGGGTCGAAGCCTTAGACCCGAAGGCCATGACGCTCAGTGTGACTTCAAATATGGAAGGATACTCTATGAGATCTCGAGACTCTCGAGTATCTCGGGTAGTTTACCCGGGTAGCGCCTACCCGGGAATTTTTTTTTTCCCGGGTGTCTCACGGGTACCCGGGTACCCGTTCTCCCGGGAATCGACAGCTCTACTCTCCACCGAGAATCCGTTTCACCGAGATCCTACAGCTTGGGTCTCAAACAGAAAATCTGCGGTTCAAATCCCGGTGCGAAGAGTCTACCTTTTTCATTAATTATTCTCTAACTTCTTTTTCTATATTCTCATTAGAATAAAAACTTGAAAACTGTTAATTTACAAAGTATTTTCGCAGATGGCTAATGTACGTGTTGCTCTTCTGCCTTTTTTTATACATAAACAGAAATAATTCCTTGAAATGCTACTTACAAAATAAGTTCCTTTCTAGGATGGACTCTTTAAAATTCACGTCACAATGAACAGTTAAAAGAATCGGTGATTTCCGTTTCAGGTAAGCGAGCCGCCCGGCCCGCTCCGCTATTACGGTCGGCTTACCACTCGCTTCCTGGATTATTGTAATGTGGTTGGAAAACAATTTCGACTGGTCTCGTACCCGTCGCAATAATGTCATTTATACCTACAGAAGAGTTTTACTAACCCACTCTTGGCCAACGACACTCTTTTCGTGTTAATTTAACGACACTCTTTTCGTGTTAATTTAACTCTTGGCCAACGACACTCTTTTCGTGTTAATTTAACGACACTCTTTTCGTGTTGATTTAACGACACTCTTTTCGTGTTAATTTAACACGAAAAGAGTGTCGTTGGCCAAGAGTGGGTTAGTAAAACTCGTCTGTAGGTATAAATGACATTATTGCAACGGGTACGAGACCAGTCGAAATTGTTTTCCAACCACATTACAATAATCCAGGAAGCGAGTGGTAAGCCGACCGTAATAGCGGAGCGGGCCGGGCGGCTCGCTTACCTGAAACGGAAATCACCGATTCTTTTAACTATTCATTGTGACGTGAATTTTAAAGAGTCCATCCTAGAAAGGAACTTATTTTGTAAGTAGCATTTCAAGGAATTATTTCTGTTTATGTATAAAAAAAGGCAGAAGAGCAACACGTACATTAGCCATCTGCGAAAATACTTTGTAAATTAACAGTTTTCAAGTTTTTATTCTAATGAGAATATAGAAAAAGAAGTTAGAGAATAATTAATGAAAAAGGTAGACTCTTCGCACCGGGATTTGAACCGCAGATTTTCTGTTTGAGACCCAAGCTGTAGGATCTCGGTGAAACGGATTCTCGGTGGAGAGCGCCGGCCAGGTAGCGCGTACGGCACACGGACAAAAGGTAGGGTACGCTTGTAGTGGTGCGGTACAAGCCAAAAGTTAATCGCATCTTTAACAGCAAATCAAGCTTCGAAAATGCTTTGTAAATTAACAGTTTTCAAGTCTTTAGTCTTCTGTGAATATAGAAAGAGAAATTAGAGAATAATTAAAAAAAAAGTAGAATATCTGCACCAGGATTTGAACTCTGGTCTTTTCGTTTGTGTCCCAAGCGCTTCGATGTCCGTAAAACAAATTCTCGCCGGAGAGCGCCGGCCAGGTAGCGCGTACGACACACGGATAGAGGGACGGGTATGCTTGTGTGGTGTGGTGCGGTGCAGGCGCTAGGAGGGGGTACGCTTGGTCGCAGAATGGGGGTACGCTTGGTCATAGAGTGGGGGAAGCGCCCGTGGGCGAAATCCCACAAATCTGGCATCACTGCCTGGGCGAGCCGAGCCGTCTCGCCGAGTTCCGCGCCGTCAGAACACTCATGGATCGCCGATTCACGAGCCTGGGCGATCCTAGACGATCCTCGGCGAGCCGGCTCGGGGCGGCTCAGCTCGCCTATCCACCTTAAGGTGAAATCTGACGGCACGTAAATCGGCGATCTTTGCGCGTGAATCGCCGAACCCACGCGCTGTCAGATTCCACCTTTAGGCGTGCGTAAATGAATAAATATGAAAACTGAGGCGCGAGGAAGTCTACGCGGAAGATAAATATTTTTAGGTTTAATATATGTAGGTATTATAGATAATACCTATACCAATGTAGTGTGGGTGAACAATAGGGCGATATCAACGATAAGGGTGGAATCAATTTAAGGAAAATGTAATGAGAGGCCTGTAAGACAAATCGGAATCACTTCCTGCACTGGCCCGGCGCGCGGCGCCGGCGTTCGGAGGGCTGCCAGCGAACGCTGGACAGCGGTGATGCCCGAGCTTCGAGAATTTTAGGATGGTCTCTTTCAAAGTAACGTGGCAAAGAGCTATTTGGGAATTTCCCGGCCCAGGTAAGCGAGCCGCGCGCTCCGCTTTTATGGCCGGTTTACCACTCGTACCCCAGATTACTGTAACGACGTCTGAAAACAATGTGTCGACTGGTTCCGTACCCGTCTAAATTTAAAAAATTTTTGCGACGACAGGGTTGACTTGATTTTTCGTCACCTGCGTGTGAAAGCCACAATAGTGGCGTATCATTTCAAAAGATGATATGAACGTAAGTCACCCCATAGTGGCGCACATCGAGCTCAAGAATATGGTTCCAAGTTAGAATACGTTATTGCTATTACCCCAATTTCGAAACGAATGTGGGTTACTCCGTTGTTTGCTCGCACTGTATCCATTAACGATATCACGCATGAAATTAGTTTGTAGGACTAAAAGCCCGTATGGTTAAAAGTAATCTGATTTAAATTTTTTTGTCAATTTAATCGGGAGAATGCAAGGAATCCATTGCTGTCACTTTCATATTGATACGATGAAAGATAAAGAAATTCCATTTCTGTATAATCGATGACACATCGCCGAGCAACCTCACGCTGCAGATTAGTGGGGTGAACGATACAATGTCGCTCGGCTCGAGTAGCCGACGGCTTCGATCAAAGGCGCTCAAGGCTCGCTCAGTTTGAAATAACTTTAGGATATAAGTATAAATGAAAGGGAGAACATTATTCGAAGCTTTGGACGAATTCCCGACGAATGAAAACATTATTCACGGCGCTTCGAATAATAAATATCTCCGGGTTATTGAAGTGAAACTTCTTTAGCCGCGGTAGGGTGAATTTTCTCGGGTGTAACGGAAGTATGAAACGCTTCCCCCACCAAGAACGCTTCCCCCGCCAAGATACCCACCACTTCCGGTTACTCCTACTCTGTAAAGGCGAGAGCGCGTCAGAGGGACCGAATGCGAACGAGGAACGGTACGAGAAAGACGAGGCGTTCATACTTTGTCTCGCTATGTCCTTCGGGTGCCTGATATTCCGTCCTTTGCGTGTGCGACGGAGTATCAACCTTCCGAAAGACGAAGCGAGACAAAGTACAACGGGTCGTCTGTCTCGTACCGTTCCTCGCTCGCTTTCAGTCCCTCTGACTCTCTCTCGTTCCATCTCGCTCTCGCTTTCGCCAAGAAAGGAGGGAGAAACTATCGCTCAGAATCAGGGATCGGCGGGCTTAAGCTACCGCTGATGGAGGGGGAAATACCTACAGGAGCGGTGGTTATGTGTGCATGAACTGCGCCTGCATCTGTCACGCACACATAACCACCGCTCCTGTAGGTATTTCCCCCTCCATCAGCGTAGCTTAAGCCCACCGATCCCTACTAAGAATATTAGGTATACCCCCATCGACGTTGAATGCTCACCACCGCGTCAGTTCAGAACCACGAACTTTTAGTGACAAAATACTGTACACAGGAAATCCCCGTACGGTGTGCACAAGTCATATTAGTATATATAGCTCTACATATATGCGAGGATTCCCCATCTACTACTCCCTACTACGTCACGAGTTCCCACTTCCAACAGCTATTCCCCTCTACTACTCCTTACTACGTCATGTGCCCGTTACTTTTGGCATGCCTCCTCCTACACGTCATGCGTTTCCGCAGATCAAGTACAACAATTCAGCTGTACCGTCGCGTCGACAAGGGTACCACTACATTCTACAAGTAAGGATTCATCCGTTGCCTCGGATAAATCTAATGAATATGATTCAGCTGTGTCATCAACAAGTAACGATGTTGCTACGCTATCATACACAAACTTTAATTTCTTTAAAACTGCCCATCAAAAATTTCAAACACAAGTAGGTGAAATTAGTGAAGACATACCAATCGAAGATAGCCTCACTGCACAATAACAAACACTCTTATGGAATGATGAAAAGTATCTTCGCATTGCACCAGGAATAACAAATATACCATACAGTCTACTTTTCAATGAACATGCAGAGGAATAAAACGAAACCAATTTCTTATTTAAAATAATTTTTTGCTCATCTCTGGTTCAAACCAGAGCTCTTACTTTTTTACTCGTCGGGTACCCGGCTACCCGAAACAACTTCAAGCCATTGAATGTGGTATTGTTCGATCATTTTTGGCTAAAATCAAACAATACCACAGACAATAAAACATTCAATTGCTTGAAGTTGTTTCGGGTAGCCGAGTACCCCACGGGTAAAAAAGTAAGAGCTCTAGTACAAACTACCAGTTATTGCAGGGTGGGAAAGGTACCGCTTCCATGCGGCCGCCCGGTCTAGTGAAACTGCGCAGGATGGATGCGCGTGATTATTATGTGGTCCCCTCTTCGAAGTGACAGAAAATATAACCTATATGCTACATGACAATAAATGTTTATTAGCTATTTCGTTCTTTTACGCTACATTTGTGAACTTTGTATGACTTGACATCCTTCCAAAATATTATTATTACGCCGCCACTGTATCTTTTCTTAAATCAGGTATAGCATATAGGATATATTTTCTGTCACTTCGAGGAGGAGACCACATAATAATCACGCACATCCAGCCTGCGCATTTTCATGAACCATTCCAAAAGATGACATAAACGGAAGCCACTACAGGCGTGGCGTATAATAGCTAAAGGGTTAAAACATTCAGATGCAAGAATTGTAGAAAAAATTCGAGGACTGCTAAAAGCAGCGACATGTCCCATTAGTTAAATTCTGCTATCAAACGTGACGTCACGAGAACTCTTAATCCTAAAAGTATCATTTTGATAACTATTAATTCAGAATAGTTTTTGTATCTATTAGACAAACAGCTTAATACATTAAGTAAAACGACAAATGGGTTCGAAAAGAAAATTAATCGCTTGATCATGTAAAAACACCGGGACTATGTCATAAAATAAGATAATAAGCCCAAAATAGCTGCGGGGACCTGTCAATTTCGCTATCATTTGTGTATAGAGACAGTCGCTCAGTGTGCCTATGGGTAGAGGGGGAAGGGGAATTAGCTTCCAGACGCGACCGCGTCTGTTGATTGGACCGAAAACTAAGATATATGTGTTTTTTTATAGCGCCCCGTTTTCATATTTAGGGATGATACCACCCCTCAAAGATATAAGGTTTTCAGGTGTTTGTCTCCGATTGCTTTTCATTACTTTTTTCGCTGTCGCTTTAGGCAACTAAGGTCGTGTTCAGATATATTGGTTGGTGAGTTCGGTTTCGCGAGCAGCGCGTGAGGAGAAATCAGCCACCACCACCTGACGATCGTGGATTCGTCAGTTGAAGTTGCGTGGCCCCCGAGGTGTATGATGGGGTAACGGGAACGCTGCTCGGCTCCGCCTGCACGAAGCCGAGTGGCTATTGTTTATTCTTAGTGTAGTAGTTGTGTGCGTTACGAAGCTATTCGCGAGGAATTGTGACGCGCTCTCGTATCATTTCGCTCTCGCCTTCGGCAAGAAAGAAGCGAGAAGCGACTGCTCGGAATCGTGTCCCGCTATGATTAAAAGTGGTGGGGATGGTTAGATGCATGTGTGCGTACCTCACGGGCACCGAATCCTCAC
The DNA here is from genome assembly GCA_910592295.1 of Andrena haemorrhoa. NCBI lineage: Eukaryota > Metazoa > Arthropoda > Insecta > Hymenoptera > Andrenidae > Andrena > Andrena haemorrhoa. The sequence continues at coordinate 29,184,909 of OU342943.1, forward strand.
CGCGCGACGAGCACGCGTAGCCCGAGAGAGAGTGAGAACGTTGAGAAAAGGAGCGCCGCGGCAGGCAAGCGGTGTGGTGGGAGACTTCCCCTCACGAAGCTCACCGGCCAATAAGTCTGAACACGACCTTAGGCGACGAGTTTTTTTAAACATCTTGCTTTTAGCCTCATGGAAGAACATTTGAAGGAACGAACATTGCTTGAAACACTTCCCAAGGAAACTCGCGTATTTTTGGTCAAGTATAGGAACGACAAATATCAGGTCCAGGTACCAGAAAAGCCTGCGATTTGTTATGTTTGTGGCAGTCATAAAAATAACAGAACAAAAACAAAGTGTCAAAAATGTTATAGAAATGTGTGCAAAAAGCACAGTCACATAATTACAAACGGTGTAAACTGTGAAAGCGAACAGCAGATGGATGTGGACTAATTTCCTTTACTATGTATTATTCTATGTTCATTGAATAAAATATTATAAAGCAACTAATGTAATTTCGATTTTCTTCTGTGAGACTTAAAATTGTCTAAATTTAGAGGTAAAACAACGAGAACTCCGATTGCGGTGTAAAAGCCGCAACGCACCCACTCATGCAAGTCTGAAGAGCGCGCCCATCGAAGGGTTAAACAGAAAAAAGAATTTAAATAAATGAAGAATAAGAATTCCAGCATCTCTAACAATTAAATAAAAAATTAAGAATATTTCAAATAGGAGACGTGTTTTTCAACAACACTTAAATCGAAAAGAAACATGTTTTAATCGCGTTTCAGAGAAACTTACGAATGTACACGAACGTTTTATAGATATTAAAGAAAATGTTTTAGATGAAGAGAAATAAAGAAATAAAGTAAGAAGAAGAAATAAAGAAATTATCATCCAAACTCCCACAAAGTCAGGTAAGATATCTTTTATGTGACTTATTATCTTCTTATTCATTATTTTTTGCATGCTGTTTTATAGCTTGTATTAATCAAAGAATGTTTGGCTGTTGCAAAAGTAAAAAATACAAAAGCTCGACGTTATAGTCATGAGTGGCTTTTATTATGTTTGTTGTTGCATATTAGAAGTTCTGTAACATATAATATGCTTAGAAATAATGGCATTTTACCCTTACCCGCTAAGTCCACTATATCCAAGTATTTGCATGAGTCGAACACGAGTTGTTGTGGCTTTGATGCACGGTTTTTCGAGCTTTTCAAAAAGCAATTAAAATGTTATCCACCAATGGCTCGAAGTCGTATTATATCATTCGACGAAATACTAGTAATATCGAGTATTGAGGTTGACATGAAGACTATGACTTTTAATGGCTTACAAGATGTCAGTGCTCAATCTGCAGAATGTTCAAACATAAACAATCATGCTGATCATGGACTAGTTTTTATGTTTTCTTCGTTGAGTTATAATTTTTATCAATCGATTGCTGTTTGGTTCCAAAGGCATTACAAAAACGAACATTTTGACTGTATTGCTATAAGAAGCCATATTACAAGTTGAAAAGGCTAGAGCAGCACCGTCCAACTAGGCTCTTGAGAGACAAAACCTGTCCCCCATCACAGTCCGCTGTTACCATGGCGCGAAATCGCCGCCGAGTCAAAATAACTAATCCGATCGCTTCCCGCGTGAATACAATTGTTGTCTTTTGTTTTGCGACTCGCGCATTCAACACACCGAGAATGGTTGTCATACTATTTGCTGTGACTGCTATCTGTAGACGCATAGAGCTAATAGATCCATTGCCAATTAAAGCATTATTTTTAAAGGCTTTTTGTAATAATTTAGTAGTGTGTGCTTGGTCTGTGTGTTTACTAACGTGCTCAGTGTGTGATTGTTTTTGCATATTTTTTAATTTTACTTTAAATATAATGCCTAAAGTACCCATACAGCACACTCTAGTTGCAGCAAAGTTGCGGGATGGTTGCAGTGCAAGACTGCAACGTTCCACGCAACGTTGCCGCAACTATGCAGCAATAATCCTATGACCGCCCCGTGCAATGTTGCACTGCAACGTTGTCGCAACGTTGCAGCAATATTGCTATGTCCGCCTCCTGCAACGATTCGGGCAGTGGGGCCAAAAATATTAATTTTTTTTTCCCAAGGGGATTCGAAGCGGTGACCTGTAGCGTCGTAGGCGAACACTTTGCCGCCGCAGCTACAACCACTGATTGATAAAACAGCTAATGTATCCGAACTTATACCATCGACAAAATATAGGATAGACCTATCACGCAATGTAATTTTGTGTCACATGCTCAGGGGGCTCGCGAGCCCCCTTACCATTTTCGTGTCACACCCAACGTTATCGATTCAATCTAAAATAAGATTACAATGCTACGAGTGGTAGGAAATAAAATTAAATTATATCGGAAACATTTAAAATCTTAAAATAGCCTGAATGATACGACTAATTTCAAGAAACATGTTGCTGCTACATGGGCCCTTCAGGCCCATCCCGTGCTCGCTATCCACGCGTCGCTTTCTTTCGACATCGGCGATTCAGCGGAATCGCTTCGCGCGCGGCAGGCAGGTCGCCGAACCGCGGAATCTATGGTCGCCTGCACAACGTGACCATCGACAGCCCGGGCCTCGATATTTCCAAATAAGGAGCGATCGAGAGGTGCTGACGGGGCGTTTACCCCCTACGGACTTCGAAAACGCGAGGCAAGAACGGTAGCAGGCGACTTGAAAGCATTCATTCGATTTTGGGTTTTGGAGTTCGTCGGATGGACACGCGTACGCGCGGTAGGAACTCCACAAACCGGTAGACCATTCTGATTCGGGAGCTCGAGCTAGGAAGTGACGACGGACCAGAGGACCGTCTAGATACCGCAACCACGTCTCCGCGTAGATTCCGCGAAGTACGCTCGGCCGATAGTAATTCGCGAGAAGGGTAACTCCGTCCGATATACTGGAAACGGCCTCGCCGGGAGAGCCTTGCGCGTAAATCGAAATCCGACGTTTAGAGACAGTGCGGTACGGCGGGCCCCAGGCCACCGACTTCCGAGAGCACAGCGAGCGACCACGACCTACCCTTGGGTCAGCGACACTGCGAGCGACTGAAACGCTAGACGGCAAGCGTGCCACGCGCGATACCCTAGCGTCAGCAGAGACGGAGCGCCGTCTCTGAGGTATGTCATTTATATTATCTTTAACCAGAATATATATATATAATCTTATCGTTGTTCCTCAAATCCCATTGTAAACACTCATTTCAACCCCTTCCCCTTCCTGGTAAGTATAGTCAAGGTGGGCATAAGCCCTTTAAAAGAGCAAGAACCCGGCAGATCATTCCAGCCGCTCGGGGTGATTTACAGACAGTCCCTTCAGGACGTAACATTGCATAATTCCGTTTACTAATACATTTTGATAGAAGCATAATTTGTACGTATTTTTATAAATTTCGATCAGAAATATTATATAAATACAACAGAGCGTAATAAACATTTGTACAGTCTCTTAGTTAGGTTATATTATATGCTCTACCCGATTTCCTAAAGCTCCTGTTGTGGCGTAATAATAATGTTTCGGAAGGAGGGTGGAAGGTTTACAAATATAGATTAAAAGAACGAAATAGCCAATAAACATTTCTATTCATGTAGCACAGGGCTGCACAGGGAGCCTTTTTCAGCGCCTGGCGGCGAGTAACCGGCCGTGCGCCGTTACTAAGGGTAGAATCAGTGAGGAGAACTGCAGTAGTGTAGGTGCCGGCTCGTAGGCGCGTAGCGTAAATACATTGTGGCATATAGGTTACATTTTCTGTCACTTCGAGGAGCCAGCCATATAATGTTAACGCGCGTCCAGCCTGCGCATTTTCAATAGCCTGGGAGGCCGCATGAAAGGGGTACTTTCTCCACCTTACATTAGTGGTAGTTGGAACGATATTTTTGAGCCTGGGTATGTGCGAAATTGACTTGTGGTCCCAAGCAGGAGAAAAGTTAGTTTAGGTAGCGGCCAGGTAGCGATCAGTAGCCAAAGGCGGGAACGCGTGTTAGTCGAAATCATCTATACTATTGAAAAATGAAATTTGTATGTTTTCTGTTTTATTTTCATCACGGTATTTGTAACATATTGTATGGAATTTTCCGGATGAAAGGAAAGCCAAACACGACGTCCTTATACTTCCTCCTCCTCTTTGTTCTATAAAGTGATAATGTAAAAATTTATTTCAATAAGTTACAATTAGAATTTAAAGTATATTTGAGGACTAGTCAGAACGGTATCTCAAGAACACATTTCTGCTTTGATTGCATGTTTTTTGTTGATATAGGTACATTGAAAAAAAAGAGTCAAAACATTTTTCTCTTATTGAGTGGAGCATGTTGATGTAAAAAGAATTGAACATTAATTGTCAATATCGTAACCAATTCTGCGGCAATTTTTTTACAAATGTCCACCGAATCAGAAGTGTAGACTCATTCCCGAAAACAGTGTTCATTAGATATTCTACAAAATGAACGAATAGAAACATTCGTATCTCACGTATTTCTTGTAAATATTACAATACAATGATATACCCGTGACAGGGTATTTGCTAATACAGTCGAACCTCGATAAATCGAACCTCGAAAACTCGAAAACCTCTATAAGACGAAAATTGTCTTCATTTCCTTCCGCTCCGCTGTAAACACATCTACAACTCGAAATAAAATTTCCTTAACTCGAACTATATTTTGCATGTTAAATTATATATTTCACCTCTACAACTCGAATTTAGAAGAACTTCGACCTCTACAAGTCGAAGTTTACTTCTACATATGTGTTCGGCCGCGAACGTAAACTTTGTCGCGACAAAGAAGGGTCTGGTTCGTGTCAAGCGGTCAGAGTGGAGATTCCGAGAAAGGACGGAGTCTCGGAGCGCAGTCAAGATAGGACCCCCTTTGTCTATATCCTGGTGCGGGTCGGTCCCAGGATAAACACGTGCAGGCCATATCGTAAACCGTCGGGCGACTGCACGGCGCCGAATTTTCCCGATAACTTAAACAAGGGAAGAGAATGACGAGAAGAGTAGTAGACTTTAGCTCTCGTGCGAGGGCAGTTCGCAAGAGGGATTCTCCCGGTCAATTCGGAGATGTAGTTCGGATCGCGGCAACGAGTGCATGTTGTGAACGACAGTGTGATGTGCAGCGATGCACAACAATTCTAAAATACACGAACGCGAATACACAATTATAAGGGATCCCTCGGAGTCAATCTCCATCAGGTCGTGCCTAGCACACAATTACATACATGAGGGATCCCGCGGACTCATAATATCCGCCAGGTCGTGCTTAGCACACACTCACACACACTCACACATACTCGACAGAGTCCGCGGAACTATAGTTCCGCCAGGTCGTGCTTAGCACACACCCACGAACATATCTAACAAATTGTGCATGTCGTACAAACCGCATCATGTTAATTGCGCTCAACCTTCGGCTTATCGTTCACACCTTCATAATTTTTCTTTGTAATCGATGTTTAAACTTTATTATTGGGGTTTTTATGCCGCAAGGCTTTTCCCCAATGAGCCAATAAATTATCCAGTTATTTCGGCTCAATTCTGTTTTGTTTATTATAATTCATTCCTTCTCCATCTTTACATCCTAACATTATTTGAATTACGGAATTTCTCCATGTTGGAGAGATTTCGACGATACATAAAATGGTGCCTCCTGTGAGGAATGAACGTTAAAACGGTGAAGGTGTGAGAAAATGTAGAAGGTTGAGCGCAACGGCCCGTTGAAGTTAGTCACGGGCAAAAGAGTGAGACGTTTCCCGATTCCGAGAGAGGGTCCTTCGAAGCCAAGGCGGGTCCCTTGGAGGGGGAAAAACGGTCCCTTGACGGAAAACGCGCGGTCAAGGGGACTTGGTCTCTGACTGCGAACATAGCAACGTGATCCCGAGTCAATACGCGACGCGTGTGACATAGGTGTAAAGACACAACAGTGCTCAGTGGCTATACGTCGAACTCCATGGTGAACGAACGTTAATGAACTCTGGATATACATCTCAATCGTAATAAGGTGGACCTCTCGCCCATATTGCCTCCTGCCGCAGACCTTGTCCATCAGCGAAAGATAAGTGCCAATTGTTAATTATAATTTTAATCGTATATTTCTTAAGTTTAGACTAGAGTTAATTATATACACGGTGCGCGCGAATACTTAGTATAGCAATAATGGATAAGATTAACATGATCGGTCAAAAGCGTACGTCACTTAAACGACAACTAACACAGCTCGAGAACGGTGTCGCGTCGGGTCGGTACGATAAAGCGAATTTTCAAATGCGACTGGATCGAGTCACGGAATTATTCCACGCATATGAAGATTTAAATGATGAACTCGCGATTCTCGATCCAACGAACAGTCATTTGGACGAAATCCATGAGATTCAGGATCGGTATTATGACATTGCAAGCAAAATTAAGTCTATGGAGGTCGCTGAACCTTCGTCCGCGCAGGTAAACGAGACGCTCGGTAACACGTACCTGAATTCGACCCTAACGGAGACACGACGGCGCACCTTGAAACTGCCGGTCGCTGACTTACCGAAATTCGACGGAAGCCTGGGAAATTGGCTATCATATAAAAATACATTTTTAACCATGATCGATGGGCGTACTGATATAACCGATTTAGAAAAATTCATATATTTGAAAAATTCATTGAAAGGTGACGCACTTAATAAGATTTCAGTTTACAACACAAGCGCGGACAATTATAAACATGCATGGCGTCTTTTAGTAGGCTCGTATGAGAAACGGCGTATGCTCGTGTCAGAGCATTTAGATGCTATCATAGATTTGGGAACGGCAAACAAAATCGAAGCTAGCGGACTCGAGAAATTAGTTGACGATGTTCGCCAACATTTAAACATGCTGCAATCTCTAGATATTACGCCGGATAGTTCCATGATTATTAGATTTTTAGAAAGAGCAATGCCCAGCGAAATCCGAGAGAAATGGGAAGAAACGTTAAGTTTGGATACTCTTCCTACGTTGGAAGAATTTTATAAATTCGTGAATGAAACGACGTTCCGACGACTTAGCCTTGAGAAAGGTGCCGTTCGCGACAAGAAAGGTGCCGTTCGCGACAATACCGAAACGGGAGTTAAACGTCAGTCCGACCGGGAATCGCGTACAGTTAAAACACGTAAAATCGGGACCGGCGCGCGCGCTCTCGTTACCACTACCGTGCGTACTTGCACTTATTGCAATAAGCAGCACTTCTTGTACAGTTGCCCGGAATTTGGGAAATTATCCGTGTCCCAACGTTGGGAAGTCATAAACCGAAAAAGGTTGTGTCGGAATTGCTTACGATCCCATAACGGAAAATGTCGGTCGTCACAATGTAAGCATTGTGGACGTCTCCATCATTCATTGCTACACAATTTCGGCGAGAGACAATCTTCCTCTGTACAGGCCACGACGATGCCAAATGCCGCGAAAGCCGCGGCTGAGCCGGGTTCAGCATGACTATGCCAGTTCGCCTTAACCGCCGCGTGTCGTGTCCCTCGATCACAATTAATGATGAGTGCCATAATTCGTGTCAGAAAATCCGACGGGACGTTTATTGAAGCTCGAGCGCTTCTCGACACCTGCGCGACGGCTCATTTTATGACGGAAACTCTTGCACAACAATTGGGACTTCCCACCCAACCATGCTCGATTCCGATCAATACGATCAATGAGATGACCACGGTGTCGAAGGATTTAATTCAAATTACGTTCCGAGCACTTCACAGCGACTTCCAGAAGACATTGACATGCTTGACAGTTTCGCGAATTACAGATTCGGTACCCGATGAGGTATTTCCGCGCGAATCATTAAAAATTCCCGCCAACATTCATCTTGCCGATCCCGAATTCCATATACCACGGCCCGTCGATATTTTGATTGGCTCTGGAACCACCTTATCGTTGATGTCGATAGGACAAATAAGTTTGTCTCGCGACGACTGCGACCTAGTCTTGCAAAAAACCCAGCTTGGATGGGTAGTAGTAGGCGGTATATTAGACAACGCCGAAAATCGAATCATTTCGTGTAATTTGTCCGAATTGAAGGAACAGATCGCGAAGTTCTGGGTGATCGAGAACGTGGACGCAGAAACGTCGAACTTATCAGAAAAATCGTTATGCGAAACTCATTATAGCGAGAACACGACGCGCAATGATAACGGACGGTACGTAGTACGGTTGCCGTTCCGTGCTGAGGGTAGAAATTTCGGCGACATGCGACGAATTGCCTTACGTCGATTTCATGCGCTTCAGCGGAAGCTCAATGCAAATTCAGCTCTCAAGGAAGAGTATCATAAGGTGATGGAAGAATACGTTTCGCTCGGGCATATGTCATTGGTTAACGACGATTCATCGTCTCGCTATTACTTGCCACATCACGCCGTGGTAAAGGCCACAAGTGCAACCACAAAGACTCGCGTCGTGTTCGATGCGTCGGCCAAGTCATCTAACAATATTTCGTTAAACGATGAACTCATGGTCGGTCCCACAATACAGGACAAACTTTTTGAACATTTGCTACGTTTCCGCACACATTCTTATGTCATGACTGCCGATATAGAAAAAATGTACCGACAAATTTTAATCCACCCGCAAGACCGCAAATATCAACGCATATTTTGGTATCATGAAAACAGAATAAGAACATTCGAATTAAACACGGTTACTTTCGGCGTATCTTCCGCTCCGTATCTTGCTATTCGAACCGTACAACAGCTCGCAGACGATGAAAGCACAGACTTCCCATATGCTTCCGAAATTTTGAGACGTGACTTGTATGTCGATGACCTTTTAACAGGTGCAAATTCTTTGGAGGAGGCTCTAAGAATCCGCGATGAGGTGATCAGTCTTTTGAAACGCGGCGGTTTCAACATACGGCAGTGGGCCTCGAACCACAATCACGTTCTCGATTCCATAAACGAAAAGGTTCTCGGAACGGACTACGCAACCGATAAGAACCCCGTAAAAAAAACTCTAGGCATTGGATGGCACGCGCAGGGGGATAAACTAGTTTACATTGTTAATTTATCAGAATCTTCCAAGAAGTCGACGAAACGCGAGATTTTGGCTGAGATCGCCAAAATTTTCGACCCTCTCGGCCTTCTTGGACCGATAATTCTTATTGCAAAGGTTTTCATGCAGGAATGTTGGAAGACGAAACTCGATTGGGACGAATCGGTTTCGCAAACATTACATACGCAATGGTTAAACTTTTCAAACCAACTTCCGTGCATAAACCATTTATCCATAGATCGAAAACTTTTGCTCGAAAATTCCACTAATATTGAAATCCATGGATTTTGCGACGCGAGTAAGATAGGATATGGCGCGTACATTTACATCCGTTCCCTTAATCCAGAGGATCGTATTCTCGTTCGTCTGGCATGTGCCAAGTCACGAGTCGCACCTCTTAAAGAAACAACCATACCGCGACTCGAACTATGCGGTGCGTTAACGTTGGCCCGACTTTATCGAGAGACCGGAGCTGCATTTAAATTCTCGGTTAATCGCGTTATTTTCTGGACGGATTCTACCATAGTGTTGCAGTGGCTGAAAAAATCCCCAACCGTGCTGAAGGTATTCGAATCAAATCGCGTTGCGGAAATTCAAACCATCAAAGAAGCAGAGTGGCGACATATCACAACGAAAGATAATCCAGCCGATGCATTGTCTCGTGGACAACTACCTGCGACATTCCGTGAGAACGATTCGTGGTTCGAGGGTCCCCATTGGTTGCGCAAACACGAATCTACTTGGCCGGCAAGTCTGAATGTCACTATCAAGGAGCTGCCGGGTTTGAAAGGGAATACATGTCTAGCGTTACGCCACAATAAATGTGAATTTTTTCATGACTTTTCTTCGTATAGAAACCTCACACGTGTGATCGCTCGTTGCTTACGCTTGCTTCCATCGAGTACGCATAAGGGCGAATTGTGTATAGAAGAAATAAACAACGCGGAACGCGTCATAATTAGAACTATCCAAAGAGAACGATTCTTTGAGGAGATTGATCGTATTTTGACATCGAAGGGAGTAAAAGGCAGTCGACTCGCATCGCTGAATCCGTTTCTAGACGAACACGGACTTCTTCGCGTCGGCGGTCGATTACAGAACGCCGGAATCCCTTATTCACAAAAACATCCGATTCTTTTGCCATCCTATCATCACGTCACTGATTTAATTATTCGTGAAGTTCACGAACGCGCATTCCATGCCGGCATTCAAACTACTTTATACACCATTCGCCATCGTTTCTGGCTCCTCGACGGAAAGAATCAAGTAAGAAAAATAATACGACGATGCGTCCGCTGCATCCGTTTTCGACCGTATCCATTACAAGGGAAAATGGGAAATTTACCCAAATCCCGCGTCGAAGAAGCAGCGGTTTTTGCTCATACCGGTGTAGATTTCTTCGGGCCGTTCTTCATTAAGGAAAAGAAGCATCGCAATAGGAACAGTATCAAGGCGTATGGTTGCGTGTTTGTCTGCATGTCGGTCAAGGCGGTCCATATTGAAATCGTAAGCGATCTCACAACCGAGGGTTTTCTCGGCGCCTTCAGACGTTTCATTGGGCGTCGAGCTGTACCTGTACACGTGTATTCCGATAATGGTACGAACTTTGTCGGTGCAAATAATCAGTTACGCGAATTGTACGCGTTATTCGACTCTCAACAATTTAAGGAAACCGTAAACGAATTCGCGGTAAGCAAGTCCATAACGTGGCATTTCAATCCACCGTTAACACCACATTTCGGAGGCATATGGGAGGCTGCGGTGAAATCCTTTAAACACCATTTCAAACGAGTGGTCGGCGAACGTCTCTTTACTTTCGAGGAAATCACTACATTTGCGATAGAAATTGAAGCGATTTTAAATTCCAGACCGTTGTGTCCCATTTCGACTGATCCGAATGATCCGATCGCTTTAACACCAGCGCACGTATTAGTAGGCCGACCGCTTACAATGTTACCGGAACATGATTATCTTTCCGTTCCAGAAAACCGGCTAACTTCGTGGAAAATCATTTCAAGAGCTCGCCAAGATTTTTGGAAAAGATGGTATCAGGAATATCTTAATGAACTCCAAAGGCGTCAAAAATGGCTCGAAACCCGTGGCGAAATCAAGATTAACTCGATTGTAATCCTGATGGACAAAAATCTACCTTGCATGCGATGGAGGCTGGGCAGAGTTATGGAGGTCCACCCCGGCGAAGATGGCGAAATTCGAGTCGCCACAATCAAGACCAGCAACGGCAGCATCAAGCGGAATATTACGCAATTGTGTCCATTGACTGAGCACGCGTGATGAGAAATTGAACTGTATTATACTGCTTGTGTTTGATTCTATGTTTGATCGGAACTATCTTAACACAGAGTTATAAGTTAGAATTATTACTCGTATTACTCGCAACGGGGGGAGCATGTTCGGCCGCGAACGTAAACTTTGTCGCGACAAAGAAGGGTCTGGTTCGTGTCAAGCGGTCAGAGTGGAGATTCCGAGAAAGGACGGAGTCTCGGAGCGCAGTCAAGATAGGACCCCCTTTGTCTATATCCTGGTGCGGGTCGGTCCCAGGATAAACACGTGCAGGCCATATCGTAAACCGTCGGGCGACTGCACGGCGCCGAATTTTCCCGATAACTTAAACAAGGGAAGAGAATGACGAGAAGAGTAGTAGACTTTAGCTCTCGTGCGAGGGCAGTTCGCAAGAGGGATTCTCCCGGTCAATTCGGAGATGTAGTTCGGATCGCGGCAACGAGTGCATGTTGTGAACGACAGTGTGATGTGCAGCGATGCACAACAATTCTAAAATACACGAACGCGAATACACAATTATAAGGGATCCCTCGGAGTCAATCTCCATCAGGTCGTGCCTAGCACACAATTACATACATGAGGGATCCCGCGGACTCATAATATCCGCCAGGTCGTGCTTAGCACACACTCACACACACTCACACATACTCGACAGAGTCCGCGGAACTATAGTTCCGCCAGGTCGTGCTTAGCACACACCCACGAACATATCTAACAAATTGTGCATGTCGTACAAACCGCATCATGTTAATTGCGCTCAACCTTCGGCTTATCGTTCACACCTTCATAATTTTTCTTTGTAATCGATGTTTAAACTTTATTATTGGGGTTTTTATGCCGCAAGGCTTTTCCCCAATGAGCCAATAAATTATCCAGTTATTTCGGCTCAATTCTGTTTTGTTTATTATAATTCATTCCTTCTCCATCTTTACATCCTAACATTATTTGAATTACGGAATTTCTCCATGTTGGAGAGATTTCGACGATACATATGTATTACGAAATTTCGTACAAAGATCTCAAACTATTGAGGAAAATGTTTTCTTTGCATTGTTAACGATTAAAAATACTATTGATTTACAATACACTAAAAGATTGGCACATAGCAAAATCACAATTTTTTTTAATATGTAATAAAGAGTAATATTTCGAGCATAATTTGTATATATGTAGGTATATATGTAGTATATAAGTTGTAGGTATATTTGATTATAGGTATATAATAAACAATTGACTTATAAAACTTGAATTTGTCTTGCTTTACAGCTTCACAAGTCGAAAAATTAACAGTCGCACAAAGCCTCTACATATAAGTCGAATTTTCGTTTGTTGAACCTCTGCTACTCCAAAAATTCGATAAGCCGAAACCTCTATAATTCGAAGATTTTTTTCTTTCCCTTGAGATTCGAGTTATCGAGGTTCGACTGTATGAAGTAACATGACAAAATATTTGTTCTACTGTGATTAAATGTTAGGCCACTGTGATATGATTGCATAATAAATATGTGTGAAACAATGATAGTAAAAGAATTGTGTGGTTTCACTGTGTGAAGAATGATTTAAAGCAGTGAAAGAATAGGTTGAGTTCGATGGCGGTGCTTCTCGCGTGTGAGTGCGTGTACGTGCGGCCGTACGCTCAGCTGACTGGGATTTAAAGTGTAAACAGCGCGTCCCAGAAGTCGGATCTCCCTGAATTTCGACTGCCGATATGTCGAAAATGAGTCTCCAGAAAAATGAGTCTGTTTGTTTCTTTCCTCGCAACGCGTTTCTTTTGTTCGGTGGGCCGCTATGGGCGATACCGTTCAACGATCATCAGTCGCAACAAAGTCACTTTCCTACAAGCCGTCTTGAAGATTGGTACACGGAGCAGTAAGTCAGATCATTAAATAAAAGTTCTCTACGCTTCTGATTTGCTTCTTTTCTTCATTCATTAACTTGTATATTTATCAGTAATGGAGAATCAGACTCGTAAAACACATTATAAAAAATGTGTATATCCTAATTGCGATTTAGTAAACCGTAATGTAACTGACGGTAGTACATTCCATTCATTCCCGGTAAATGACAACGATAGATGCATAACGATGCACAGCTTGAAGGACCGAAGGACGGTTTCTGACTTGGTCTTTCTCTTCAAATTATTGAATGGGCAAATAGACTGCCCACAACTTCTTCAACAGATTAATTTAAATGCTCCTGAAAGACGAGTTAGGAGCTTTCCTCTGTTTAGAACCGAATTCTACTCTTCCTCCTTTGGCCACACTGATCCGGTCACTAGGGTATGCGAATTAGCCAATACCTATGCCTGCGGACTGAACTTTTTTGGACTTCCACTTAATTCCTTCAAATCGCAAGCACGACGAGTCATGGCCACCAGCATAGCGTCTGAATAGCGTCCCATTAAATTATTTCTGACAACACTTTGTAAACCCTTGTATAAAAAAAGGAGTCATCCGTATAAAATAAATAAATAACGTGGCTGGTTAACTGTGGCTTAGATGATTGGGTGGAAATGACTAACGCGGAATTGAAAAAAAAGTGTATATGTAGCCGGCATTTTTTGAAAAGTAGTTTTTACGTGTCCTGTTAATTACGGAAAGATGCCGTGCCTAAAATGTATTTTAACGATACGGAAAGTATGGGAATTGAAGCCAGTTCATCATCAGGAGAACGCAATAATTTGGAGGAACGGTTGATGGAAATAGAAGAACGGTTAAAGCAAGAGAAGAATAAATCTAATATTCTTCGCTTGTAAGTACGGGCGAGGTGCAGAGTAATCAATCGTTTAAAACATAAACTTTCTTCAGGCAGTATAAATGATACATGCTTGAAGAAAGCGATCGCGAAAAAAGCTTCTAGATTTATTTTAACTTTTATATTGTTACTATTATTTAAGTCTAAGAAACAAATTTATACCCGTAGAGAACAGCAGATTTGCATGACAATGTACTACACTTCGCCAGCTTTGTATAATATGATGCGCAAAGTTTTCGGTTTCCATCTTCCGAGTCCAGTTACAATTATTCGGTGGTTCGGGAAAATAGATATTTGGCCTGGCATATGCCAACCTTTGTTTACCGCGTTCAAAATTAAAACTGCGTATATGGAAGCCGTAGATCGTAATTGCGTACTCTTGTTTGATGAAATGGCAATCAAAAAATGTCTAGACTTCCATCCAACTAGACAAATCATTGAAGGTTTCGAAGACTTGGGATCTTTGGGTAGAAATTTAGCGGTGGGTACACAGGTTCTTGTATTTATGCTACGCGGGCTATTCACTAATTGGAAACAACCACTGGCTTTCTTTGTTTCAAAATCCGGAGTCAAGAGAGACGCTATGTCTACAATTTTAGATGAGATTTTAGATGTTTTGCATGCAACTGGTTTAAAAGTCAGAGCGGTTGTTTCCGATCAGGGAAGCAGTAATCAGAGCATAGCAGACGACCGATCATCTATACAAAATCCGTATTTTGAACGAAATGGCCAAAAAATTTTTTTTTATTTGATTTTTTACATTTATTTAAAAGCATCAGAAACAATTTATTAAAGCATGATTTTTTAATTAATGGATCTATTGTTTCGTGGTCCAATGTAATATGTTTATGGAATTTAGAAAAGGACAATTGACTTAGCATGTATACATACATGTTTTCCGCTTTTAGCTACTGATTACGGTTTTTGCAGACTTTATAGAAGTGAAATCTACTTCAATACGGGCATTTAGGCATAGCTCGTCCGTGGGCTGACATCGGCATGCGAAAATCAGGCGCACGGAGAACGCAAGAAGACAATGTATGTATCATACTTTGTTGCCGTTGCCAGAATGATCGTTTGTCGCGTAAAGGACCTCCGTGCAGTTTCCCTCCTATTTTATATCACTCGCGAGTCGCGACGTCCGTAAAACAAAACCTTTTTTTTACTTGTGCTTTAAAAAATACCATAACTGTTTTCTCATATTAACTCTAGGAATAATGAAAACAGACCTTAACGCAAGCGATACGCTCGGGTACTTTCATCGTAGATGTTTTTTTACAATTTTTAAATCCATACAATAGTTAATAAGGAAAGGGCCAATCAATTTGTAACGAAACGTAGAGTTTTAACTACTAATCTACCGTTCCCAAGTAATACATAAACTATTGCAAAATGTCCTCGGGTCCCGAAAACTACGAATATAAACTTTACAAAAACGTTTGAATTCCTTGTTCTCAATAATTTATACGTGCCGTAGGATGGGCAACGTCTATTTAGACATGCGCGGAGTGCAGAGATTTGCGGGAATGTCAGTAACAGCTTCAATTTTTAATATTTTTCGACGTACGACACGCGAAAATGTTAGTTAAGTGTTCCACTACACGTAAAGTACTAACAATCAATGTCAACTTGCAATTTATAGCTTGTATAAGCTTTCAAGAAGAACCATATTTCGGCGCCATATAGTTTCCAGATCACCGAAATAGATTTTCGGAGAAAAATCCACGCGAATCCACGTGAGTCGCTGACAAACCGAGCCAAAGCGTAGCGTAACGAAAGCCTGCCCTCTATGTCAAACTCTCGCTCGAAAGTTTCGAGTCGAAACAAGTCACACGTATACAAGCGGCACACACCTTTCAGCATTTCAACACATTTCAGAGTAGTTTCGGAGTTGGACGCTGTTCATGAACAGAGGCCGCTAAATTCAGTCCTCGATTTATGGGTCGGTAATACAGTTTGGGTGGTGACACGAAGTCCCATAAGGTGATAGGTCTATTCTATACTTCGTCGATGCTTATACTCCTACCGTGCAAAACTTTAAACTCAAATTATTAAAAAACGAAGGCTCATTTTGACAAACTCCATTAGGGTTTTGTAACACTATAGGTATGTGCTACAACTTCCACCCTGTGTCATTCTACACATTAAAATATACAGGGTGAGTCACCTAATATTTAATGATACAAGAAAATTTCTCTGGAAAAAAATGATTGCTAGACAAAAAGGACAACATATTAGGGTAAAGGACCCAATTACTGTCACCTTAAGCTTTTTTACTTAAAAGAACGAATAAATAAACGTTGTGAAGTCATACAAAAAAGAATTATGTAATGCAACCTTATATTATCTATACTATAGATAATATACTATAGTTTATTTATTCGTTATTTTAAGTAAAATAGCTTCAGGTGACAGTAATTGGTTAGGTGTCAGTAATTGGGTCCTTTACCCTACTCATGGTTGAAATTGTATTTTTATTGGCTATAACGTTGCAGTAATGAAAATATGTCATCCCATTAAAAAAACCATTGATGATCTTGAAATTTCGGGAAATATAACATTGAGAACAAAAATCGTCTCCGTCAGAATAATTGTCTCCCTGAAACAAATATTTTTTCCTTAAACATTTTCTCGTATCATTAAAAACAACGGAAATATTTTAGGTTTAAATATTTTAGGTTAAGCAAGGTTGCGGGAACATTGCAGGATCATTGCAGCAACATTGCAGGGAAGTTGCGGCATCATTGCAGGAACGTTGCCGCAATACTGGCGCAACGTTGCAGCAACATTGTGCAAACGTTGCCGTAATGTGACAGCAAAGTTGCAAAATCGTTGCAGTGCAATATTGCAACGCAACATTGATGCAACCATGCAGCAATAATTCTATGTCCGCCCCGTGCAATGTTGCATGGCAACGTCGCAGCAACGTTACATGGACAGTGCGCTGCAATTATGCAACATTGCAAGCAGGTGCAAGGTTACTGCAACCATCCTGCAACGTTGCCGCCACGAAGTGTGCTGTATGGGTAACTGAAGGTAAATATCGATTTTCTACATTGGACTTGGAAAGTGATCTTTTGTTTGTTAGAGAATCCGATGATTATGTGAAATGTATAGTTTGTAAAGCTGTTCTACAGTTTAAAAGAGGTGGTAATATTTCGCGACATTATGCTACATATCATGAAGCCCAATATAAGAATTATTCGAAAAAACAAAGACTGCAGTTACTTAATGCATACAGATATGAAAACGGTGATTCAAATGAACAGACTCCTGTTGATAAGACACAAAGCCTAAATCAAAGCCAAAGCATAAGTGCTTCGTACCAACTTGCATGGGAAATTAGCCGCGCGAAGAAAAGTTTCATAAAAACATGTGCAATTGCCATGGCCAGATCTTTTAACAATAATATGGCCATTAAACAGTTTGAAACTGTTCCTGTATCCCAAACGATATGGCGACAGTATCGCGACATCTGGTAGATATAGATGAACATGTAAGTAACAAACTCCGTACCTTAATTGAAACGTGTGCATATTTTTCACTATGCTTGGATGAAAGTACGGATATAGGTGATATTGCACAATTAGCTATTTTTATTCGCGTAGTACAGCCCAATTTTTCAGTTAATGAAGAACTACTTGCATTAACTCCTTTACACAATTCCACAAAAGGAGTTGATATATTCACTACTTTGGTAATGCAAGTAGAAAATTATTGTACAAATTTTGATAAATGCTCATGCATTGTAACCGATGGAGCACCGACCATGACTGGAAAAGATAAAGGACTAGTTGGATTGTTAAGAAAAAAATCCATCAAATGTTATGTATTGCATTGCTTAATACACCAAGAAGTAGTATGCACAAAATCTTTAAGAGTTTCGTCAGTAATGAAATTAGTTACGCGGGTTACTAATCTTGTTAGAGGAGGTAACCGCTCGTTGAATCGTCGAAAATTAAACTTATTTTATAAGCATAAAGATGCCACGTATAATGATTTGTCATTGCACGCGGAAATTCATTAGCTAAGCGCCGGTAAAACTTTAGAACGTTTCTTTGCAATTCGCAAAGAATTAGTTATGTTTCTCAAATCTGAGATTACAAGTGTTACGACAGATATTGTATCAGATTTAGAAACCCATGAATTTCTGTGTGGATTGGCATTTCTAACTGATATGACGTGCCACCTTAATGATTTAAATACTAAACTACAAGCGAGGGGAAAAATATTGCTCACTTATTCGGACATATAAATGGCTTCCGTCGGAAATTAGAATTGTTCGCGACGCATTATGAAAACAAAGATCTGTTATATTTTCCTCGTTGCAAGGAAATTAAGAACGAATTTCTAATGTACAGTTCTCCCCGTTTCGGCAAAATATATTCGGCATCGTAAAAGAATTTAATGGTAGATTTACAGATTTTCAAAATTTTAAAAATGATATTCTATTATACGGGGTGTCCCACGGTAGACTGGACAGCAGAATATCTCCCAACATATAGGCGATAAAAAAATTTTTAAAATATGGAATTGCATGGTTCGATGGGGCCAATTTATTAGCGCAGACGAATTTTTTCTCGATTATTATTTTAAAAGATACGATGGACAAGTTCGGTTTTTTAAATGCAACTATTTTTTTTGAAGAGGTGAGTTGATAGTGCGTTCCAAGACAAATTCAATAAGCATTAATGTATACACTTGATTTCCACTGGCTTTTGAGATATTGCGCTTGCAAATTTACTGATTTTCACTGGAAGAAAACCCGCTGAAATAGCAAGGACCGGGGTCGGTCTTGCTGGCGCCACGGGGGGCCTCGCCTGTTGAAACAGATACCTACCTGCCAAAAGTCTACGCCAAGCCCAAAGGTTGGACAATCCTTTTCCGTCAGAAATCCTACTTAGGTAGGTACATCTGCGGTATCAAGAAGCAGGTGCAATATCCAATACAGCGTATTAAGAAATTCTTTTCTTCATCGTATCGAAGGGGAAGTGTCGCTAATGGATTCCTTATGTTTTTCTGATGAAAATCATACCAAATATCATGCAAATCGAACTACTTTGACACAAGCTGTTTGTATTCCTTATGTAAAAGTTGTCCGATTTACACGACATTTGTAATGATTTTCATCAGAAAAAACATAAGGAATCCATTGGCGTCACTTCCCCTTCGATACGATGAAGAAAAGAATTTCTAAATGCGCTGTATTGGATATTGCACCCGCTTCTTGATACCGCAGATGTACCTATTTAAGTAGGATTTCTGACGGAAAAGAATTGTCCAGCTTTTGGGCCTGACGTAGACCTTTGGCAGGTAGGTATCTGTTTCAACAGGCAAGGCCCCCCGTGGCGCCAGCAAGACCGACCCCGGTCCTTGCTATTTCAGCGGGTTTTCATGCAGTGAAAATCAGTAAATTTGCAAGGGCAATATCTCAAAAACCAGTGAAAATCAAGTGTATACATTAATGCTTATTGAATTTGTCTTGGAACGCACTATCAACTCACCTCTTCAAAAAAAATAGTTCCATTTAAAAACCCGAATTTGACCATCGTATCTATTAAAATAATAATCGTAAAAAAAATTCGTAATAAATAAAAATAATCGAAAAAAAATTGGCCCTCTCGAACCATTAAATTACATTTTTTTTTATATTTTTTATCTTCAATACTTTAGTAGATATTCAGCTGTCCAGTCCTCTCGCGGATATCCTGTATATAAAAAGGTTTTTCGTTTCCCCACCTCCGTTCAAATCTCTCGAGGACGAGAGATCCCCCAGGGAGGGAGGTGTAACGTCCCACTGGGACTTGAACCTAGCGTTACCAACTGTCGGCATAGTAGAACTGATCTACATTACCACAAAGCTAATCTATGTTACCGCGCATTAGCATTATAAATACTTTTATATATAACTCATAAAATAAGCAAATATTAAGGAAACGAACATTGTAGGAACATTAGAAATAATAAATTATACATACTTATAAAAGCACAAGACAAAATAATATGTAATAAGCGAGTAATAAGGGGAATATTAAGAAATGACGCAATGCGCATGCGCCAGCCCGCCAATTCTCCAGTATATAAGGAGGCGCACGCAGCGCAGCGCATATTACGAATTATAAATTACAAGCTATTCAAACACGTTCTTGCGACCAACGAATGCTAGTGCCTGGAGGCAGCTAAAGTACCATCCAGTAGAACTTCAGCACGCTCCGGAAACGGCAGCGACTGGTTCTCAGTGTATAAAGGTACTGGTGCTCCTTTTTGGACCTATCATTTGAAGGTTGAGAACTTTGTCTACGCGGAAGTTTCAAGCGTTGCTCCTATTAGTAGGCAGCAGCTTAACCGCTTAGCGGAGGCAAGGTCTGCAGAACCATAGAACAGAATTCTGCCAAGAGTATCGGGAACCGCTCCGGAGACGGCAGCGGCCAAACTCACTGCAGAAGTGCATACGTATATTTGTATATCATAATTTTAAATTCATCAACAGAATAGCATTAAGACATAAAAAACCCCAAAATAAGTATAATCGTAGTTGTAATTAGTATTAATTGTTATTATCGTTATTCTTGTTATTGTTAAAGTTAAGTGTTATCAAATAAACAGTTATTGTTGAGTTTAAGTTTGAATTTCAATTCTTTACTTGATAACTACGAATCCCACCTTTTCCACAGTCGAGGGGACGCCGCTCTCCCTTCGAGGCTTGCAAACGCTCAGTTGTTTTCTGAACACGGAACGTTACAAGTGGATTCAACCTTGTGGCCACTGTTTGTGATCAGGGACAGACGAATGTTTCGTGTGTAAATTATCTATTAAAAGAAACTAATGCCAATCTATATGCCAGAAAGAGAACAGATTGTTTTGTAAGTATAAACAGTGTGTCCCTACCCTCTTCCACAAAACTATGCCGCCATCACACTCCACGAGCAAAATATAAACTATGACTTTTTCATGACATTTTCATCTCATTCCCACTCGCAGAAAATTTCAGTTACTGTACAATTTCTAATAACAATTTCTACAATTTGTATACCTAATTATTAACATCATTATTTTCAGCTGGGAGAATTGAATTGTCGGGACAGGCCATTAATCCCCTTTTTGACCCTCCACATATAATCAAGGGGATGTGAAATAATCTCCTGACAAAGGATATCGAAGTAATTTTCCCACATGTAAGGAAAATTGAGAACAATAAACATTTTGAAAGTGTAAAGCAGTTTCTCCTTACACCGGAATTTATTGCAGAAATTAATGAGAAAAGCGATAATGTGGGGGGGGCTAAAAAAACATATTTTGCGTCCTGGGACACGTTAGAATTAGCGTATGATATTGACACTACTACTATTAATAATATCAAGAAGCAAATGCCGAAACTGCATGATGGGCATATCGGAATGCATAAAATAAGGAAAATGAAAGTTAATCTGGCTGTGCAGGTTTTAAGCCGGACGGTGTCTTCATTTGTAAGATATTTAACTTGTATTACAGGTTTGTATTTTTTCCTGAGCAGATTTCCTGATTACATTTCTATTTCACATGAAAGAAAAAAATAATTATCCTATTTACAGGTTCAGTGCGGACTATCGGAGGTATAAAAAGCCAATTAAGGAAGGTGTAACCACATCCGAAGTTATTAAATTTTTGAATGATGCATTCGATTCTCTTAATGGCAGAAAAGAGGATATAAAATCCACGAAGAACGCTCTACGAAGAGAAGTGACCGGTAGTAGCTGTCATTCGACCTTTTGGAAGCACGCCAGTCAGTGTATGGCGAATAACATTTGTTTTGTGGATAAAGAAACGAGAAAAGTTAGAACGGTGCCGTCGCTGAAAAATTTTAAAATTACCCTAAATAGATTTCGACGTTTATTGCAGGACTTGCAACAAATGGGATTTCAAAGTTTTTCCCCCCGGAATATAAATCAGAACCCACTTGAAATTTTTTTTGGAATGATTAGAAGCCATGGTGGTCGAAGTATTAACCCCACGCCGCTGCATTTCCAAAGCTCTTTTAAAACGCTTCTAATTAATAATTTAACTTCGGCGAAAACTGCTAGAGGAAATTGTGAACAGGACGAGGCGACAGCTTTATTTTCCTTACGCAATTTCGCTTTAATAGTACAAAATACTGAAAATAACACTGGAACAGAAATAGAACAGAGTGACAACCAGTACATTATTTCCCAGAATAATGATTCATATCCAACTGGTACTTGCATGGACATATCAGTAATATTAATAAATATGCGCTGACAACAGATTTAAAACCTGTTACACTTGTATGTTCGATCTGTGCAATTTTGATAATTTAAAGCCTCGAGGCAAATATCCCTCACTTGTGTTTTAAAATAGAACTTTTAAAAAATTTAATGATGCCATTGTCATTAATATTAGATTTTTCGTTCATTACCTGTACCAAGCATTTTCAGCCGCTGTGTGAGGCTATTTCGAAAACGATCGCTCTTGAATATACAGGGTGTCCCACCTAAGACTGGACAGCTTGATATCTCCTAAACTATTGGAGATAAAAATATTTAAAAAATAGGGAATTGCATGGTTCGAGAGGGCCAATTTATTAGCCTGAACGAATTTTTTTTTTCGATTATTATTTTAAAAGATACGATGGTCAAGTTCGGATCTGTAAATGGCACTACGTTTTTTGAACACCTGAGTCGATAGTGCGTTCCAAGACAAATTCAATAAGCATTAATGTATACACTTGATTTCCACTGGTTTTTGAGATATTGCGCTTGCAAATTTAGTGATTTTCACTGAAGAAATCCCACTGAAATAGCAAGGACCGGGGTTGGTCTTGCTGGCACTACGGAGGGGCCACGGAGGGCCTTGCCTGTTGAAACCGATACCTACCTGCCAAAGGTCGGCGCCAGACCCAAAGGCAGGACAATTCTTTTCCGTCAGAAATGCTTCTTAGGTAGGTACATCTGCGGTGTCAAGCGGCTTCTGCGCACCGTTACTTTTATTTCGCACTTGCTTCTACGCTCGGATGGCCGGTTCTTTTGGGAGGGATGCAAGCTCGATTGGTTATGTTAGGAGGTGTGAAAGTTGCTAGACTAAATTTCAACCAAAAGGAGCAGATTGTATTAGAACCAATCGGATTTGCATCCCTCACAAACGGCTGCTCTCTTGAAGAGGCCCTCTTCACAGCAATACCGCCTCCCCAATGCACACCTTCTCTCGCACGGAATACGTCAACGCATGCTTTTGTTTTGATATTGAAGCTCCTGTTTATACGCGAGAGGACCACGCGTCGACAGTGGGCTACACTTTATTAGAAAACACACATGTACTATAATTAAAGTAAATCGTATTCCTCTCGGGCAGGAGTACTGATAACGATCGAACTTGAGCCCCACTTCGCGCAGGCCGATTACACGGAGGATAGTTGAGTCACACACTGCACAAATGATACAGGGTAATTCTGGAGCAACGCCCGTCAAGAAGATGCGGCCTGGTACCCCGTGGCGAGGACAGACCTTCGCAGTGCCTCGCCCGATTTTTATGGCTTTTTCCGGAAAAAGGTACGAATCCTGGGCCGAACGTAGCGAAGTGAGGTCGAGCCCCCGCAGTCCCGGGTGCAATATCCATTGCAGCGTATTAAGAAATTCTTTTCGTCATCGTATCGAAGGGGAAGTGACGCCAATGGATTCCTTATGTTTTTCCGATGAAAATCATACCAAATATCACGCAAATCGGACTACTTTGACACAAGCTATTTGTACTCCCTAGTCCCTATGTAAAAGTTATCCGATTTACACGACATTTGGCATGATTTTCATCGGAAAACCACAAGGAATCCATCGGCGACACTTCCAGATCCATACGATAAAGAATAAAGAATTAGTTTATATCTTAAACAGATAAAGGGTAATTCTGGAGCAAGGCCCGTCAAGGAGATACGGCCTGGTACCCCGTGGCGAGGACAGTCCTTCGCAGTGCCTCGCCCGATTTTTATGGCTTTTTCCGGAAAAAGGTACGAATCCTGGGCCGAACGTAACGAATTGGGGTCGAGCCCCCGCAGTCGAGGGTGAAATATCCATTACAGCGTATTAAGAAATTCTTTTCTTCATACTATCGAAGGGGAAGTGACGCCAATGGATTCCTTATGTTTTTCCGATGAAAATCATACCAAATATCACGCAAATCGGACTACTTTGACACAAGCTATTTGTACTCCCTATGTAAAAGTTATCCGATTTACACGACATTTGGCATGATTTTCATCGGAAAACCACAAGGAATCCATCGGCGACACTTCCATATCCATACGATAAAGAATCAAGAATTTTTTTATTTCCTAAACAGATCAGATACAGGGTAATTCTGGAGGTACGCCCGTCAAAGAGATGCGGCCTGGTACCCCGTGGCGAGGACAGTCCTTCGCACTGCCTCGCCCGATTTTTATGGCTTTTTCCGGAAAAAGGTACGAATCCTGAGCCGAACGTAACGAATTGGGGTCGAGCCCCCGCAGTCGAGGGTGAAATATCCATTACAGCGTATTAAGAAATTCTTTTCTTCATACTATCGAAAGGGAAGTGACGCCAATGGATTCCTTATGTTTTTCCGATGAAAATCATACCAAATATCACGCAAATCGGACTACTTTGACACAAGCTATTTGTACTCCCTATGTAAAAGTTATCCGATTTACACGACATTTGGCATGATTTTCATCGGAAAACCACAAGGAATCCATCGGCGACACTTCCATATCCATACGATAAAGAATCAAGAATTTTTTTATTTCCTAAACAGATCAGATACAGGGTAATTCTGGAGGTACGCCCGTCAAAGAGATGCGGCCTGGTACCCCGTGGCGAGGACAGTCCTTCGCACTGCCTCGCCCGATTTTTATGGCTTTTTCCGGAAAAAGGTACGAATCCTGAGCCGAACGTAACGAATTGGGGTCGAGCCCCCGCAGTCGAGGGTGAAATATCCATTACAGCGTATTAAGAAATTCTTTTCTTCATACTATCGAAAGGGAAGTGACGCCAATGGATTCCTTATGTTTTTCCGATGAAAATCATACCAAATATCACGCAAATCGGACTACTTTGACACAAGCTATTTGTACTCCCTATGTAAAAGTTATCCGATTTACACGACATTTGGCATGATTTTCATCGGAAAACCACAAGGAATCCATCGGCGACACTTCCATATCCATACGATAAAGAATCAAGAATTTTTTTATTTCCTAAACAGATCAGATACAGGGTAATTCTGGAGGTACGCCCGTCAAAGAGATGCGGCCTGGTACCCCGTGGCGAGGACAGTCCTTCGCACTGCCTCGCCCGATTTTTATGGCTTTTTCCGGAAAAAGGTACGAATCCTGGGCCGAACGTAACGAATTGGGGTCGAGCCCCCGCAGTCGAGGGTGAAATATCCATTACAGCGTATTAAGAAATTCTTTTCTTCATACTATCGAAAGGGAAGTGACGCCAATGGATTCCTTATGTTTTTCCGATGAAAATCATACCAAATATCACGCAAATCGGACTACTTTGACACAAGCTATTTGTACTCCCTATGTAAAAGTTATCCGATTTACACGACATTTGGCATGATTTTCATCGGAAAACCACAAGGAATCCATCGGCGACACTTCCATATCCATACGATAAAGAATCAAGAATTTTTTTATTTCCTAAACAGATCAGATACAGGGTAATTCTGGAGGTACGCCCGTCAAAGAGATGCGGCCTGGTACCCCGTGGCGAGGACAGTCCTTCGCACTGCCTCGCCCGATTTTTATGGCTTTTTCCGGAAAAAGGTACGAATCCTGAGCCGAACGTAACGAATTGGGGTCGAGCCCCCGCAGTCGAGGGTGAAATATCCATTACAGCGTATTAAGAAATTCTTTTCTTCATACTATCGAAAGGGAAGTGACGCCAATGGATTCCTTATGTTTTTCCGATGAAAATCATACCAAATATCACGCAAATCGGACTACTTTGACACAAGCTATTTGTACTCCCTATGTAAAAGTTATCCGATTTACACGACATTTGGCATGATTTTCATCGGAAAACCACAAGGAATCCATCGGCGACACTTCCAGATCCATACGATAAAGAATAAAGAATTTTTTTATTTCCTAAACAGATCAGATACAGGGTAATTCTGGAGGTACGCCCGTCAAAGAGATGCGGCCTGGTACCCCGTGGCGAGGACAGTCCTTCGCACTGCCTCGCCCGATTTTTATGGCTTTTTCCGGAAAAAGGTACGAATCCTGAGCCGAACGTAACGAATTGGGGTCGAGCCCCCGCAGTCGAGGGTGAAATATCCATTACAGCGTATTAAGAAATTCTTTTCTTCATACTATCGAAAGGGAAGTGACGCCAATGGATTCCTTATGTTTTTCCGATGAAAATCATACCAAATATCACGCAAATCGGACTACTTTGACACAAGCTATTTGTACTCCCTATGTAAAAGTTATCCGATTTACACGACATTTGGCATGATTTTCATCGGAAAACCACAAGGAATCCATCGGCGACACTTCCAGATCCATACGATAAAGAATAAAGAATTTTTTTATTTCCTAAACAGATACAGGGTAATTCTGGTGGTACGCCCGTCACCCCGTGGCGAGGACAACACCTCGCAGTGCCCATCGAATTTTATGGCTTTCGACCCTCGAAGGGGTTGGAATATCATTAAGAAGTGAGAAATGTTCAGGATTTCAAATGTTTGCTTCCTTTCTTCATCGTATCGAAGGGGAAAGTGATGCCAATGGATTTCTGGCGTTCCGTCAATTAAAATCATACCAAATATCATGCAAATCGGACTACTTTGACACAAGCTATTTGTATGCCTTATGTAAAAGTTATCCGATTTACA
Organism: Andrena haemorrhoa; assembly: GCA_910592295.1. Taxonomy (NCBI): domain Eukaryota; kingdom Metazoa; phylum Arthropoda; class Insecta; order Hymenoptera; family Andrenidae; genus Andrena; species Andrena haemorrhoa. Next base: position 29,211,841 of record OU342943.1, read on the forward strand.
CGACATTTGGCATGATTTTCATCGGAAATCCACAAGGAATCCATCGGCGACACTTCCATATCCATACGAGAAAGAACAAAGAATTATTTTATTTCTTACACAGATACAGGGTAATTCGAAAGCAACGCCCGTCAAGGAGGTGCGGCTGTCTGGTACCCCGTGGCAAGGACAACCCCCCACAGTGCCTCACCCGATTGTATGGCTTTCGACCCTCGAAGGGGTTCGAGTGCCTAATAAGAAGTGAGAAATCTTCAACTCGCGCATTTCTCACCAGATATTTGCGAAAACGACACACATCGATTCCTTATGTTTCGCTGATGAAACTGACACCAAAAACGACGTAATTTGCAATTTGCATTCCTTGGGTAAAAGTAGTCCGATTTACATGACATTTGGTATGATCCCAATCGGTAGAACGCCAGGAATGCTTTGGTGCCACTTTCATATCGATACGATAAAGAATAAAGAATTTCTTACTACGTTGTAATGGATATTTCACATTTTCACCCCATGACTGTGGGACGCCGACCTCAATTCGCTACGGTCGGCCGAGGGTTGATATCTGTTTCAGAAATAAAATAATTCTTTATTCTTTATCGCATCGATATGAAAGTGGCACCAATGGATTCCTTATGTTTTTCCGATAACGATCATACCAAATTTCATGTAAATCGGACTATTTTTAACCATGTCAAGGCAGCTTGAAATGATATAAATCGAGTTTCCATGGAATTTCCTTCATTATGGCCTGAACTACGTCGTTTTTGGTGTCAGTTTCATCGGCGAAACATAAGGAATCATCAGTTGGCGTCGTTTTTGCAAAGATCTGATGAGAAATGCGGGAGTCGAAGGTTGCTCAGTTCTTAATAGGCACTCGAACCCCTTCGAGGGTCGAAAGCCATAAAAATCGGGTGTGGCACTGCGGGGGGGGGGGGGGGGGTGTCCTCGCCACGGGGTACCAGACCGCATCCTTTGACGGGCGTAGCTCCAGAATCACCCTGTATGAAAAGGTGACAACTTCAGGTCTGGAAGGAATGCAGCTTCAATTATCAGAATCTAATCTCCTTCCTACGGCTTGCCTTCACTCACAACGCATATGTCAGCTCGAGCTTTTGTTTTGATATTCTAACACGTGTTTATACTCGAGAGATGAGACATCTGTCTTTAATTTGAAAGGGAGGACGATGCAGGCGGAACCACGCGCACTCAACGGTGTTCCCCTTTTCTTACTGTGTCTCTTCACGAGGCGTATTGACACTGTATAATACTTTTTAATTCCTATATTTGTGGCATCTTTCTCGCGTACGTCGGGACAAAAGCGGACTCAGAGCCAGGCGAAAATTCATTCGCGCTTTACGATCGATAATTTATTATTTCTCCAAGAACGTTTTGGACAACATCTGTTTGCCAGATTTGTAAAGGCCAATAAAAAACGTGGTGACATTGTTCAGTCTGAGTTAATCCGTATATTGCCCTGTCGGTAGGTAGTGCGTACGATGACTTCGGACCCGTACTATGTACCGTTGCCTACCGCCGACGCGCGGAAAATCCGCTCATAAACCGCGACTCTGGCGAGACACCGCGGCCGGTCAGTCCGGTTAGTTTTTGGTAACCAGATGTGGCATCTTCCACCTTTATTTCATCAGGGTGATCCTACAGCTACACCCGTCACCCCGTGGCGAGGACAACACCCCACAGTGCCTCATTGAATTTTATGGCTTTCGACCCTCGAAGGGTTTGGAATACCATTAAGAAGTGAGAAATGTTCAGGATTTCAAATGTTTGCTTCTTTTCTTCATCGTATCGAAGGGGAAGTGGCGCCAATAGATTCCAGGCGTTCCGTCGATTAAAATCATACCAAATTTCATGTAAATCGGACTATTTTTAACCAAGTCAAGTCAGCTTGAAATGATATAAATCGATTTTCCGTGGAAGTTCCTTCATTATGGTCCAAATTACGTCGTTCTTGATGTCAGTTTCATCGGCGAAACATAAGGAATCGATGTGTGTCGTCTTCGCAAATATCTGGTGAGAAATGCGCGAGTCGAAGATTCCTCACTTCTTATTAGGCACTCGAACCCCTTCGAGGGTCGAAAGCCATCAAAATTGGGTGAGGCACTGCGAAGGTCTGTCCTCGCCACGGGGTGACGGGCGTACCACCAGAATTACCCTGTATCTGTATAGGAAATAAAAAAATTCTTTATTCTTTATCGTATGGATCTGGAAGTGTCGCCGATGGATTCCTTGTGGTTTTCCGATGAAAATCATGCCAAATGTCGTGTAAATCGGATAACTTTTACATAGGGAGTACAAATAGCTTGTGTCAAAGTAGTCCGATTTGCGTGATATTTGGTATGATTTTCATCGGAAAAACATAAGGAATCCATTGGCGTCACTTCCCCTTCGATAGTATGAAGAAAAGAATTTCTTAATACGCTGTAATGGATATTTCACCCTCGACTGCGGGGGCTCGACCCCAATTCGTTACGTTCGGCCCAGGATTCGTACCTTTTTCCGGAAAAAGCCATAAAAATCGGGCGAGGCAGTGCGAAGGACTGTCCTCGCCACGGGGTACCAGGCCGTATCTCCTTGACGGGCCTTGCTCCAGAATTACCCTTTATCTGTTTAAGATATAAACTAATTCTTTATTCTTTATCGTATGGATCTGGAAGTGTCGCCGATGGATTCCTTGTGGTTTTCCGATGAAAATCATGCCAAATGTCGTGTAAATCGGATAACTTTTACATAGGGACTAGGGAGTACAAATAGCTTGTGTCAAAGTAGTCCGATTTGCGTGATATTTGGTATGATTTTCATCGGAAAAACATAAGGAATCCATTGGCGTCACTTCCCCTTCGATACGATGACGAAAAGAATTTCTTAATACGCTGCAATGGATATTGCACCCGGGACTGCGGGGGCTCGACCTCACTTCGCTACGTTCGGCCCAGGATTCGTACCTTTTTCCGGAAAAAGCCATAAAAATCGGGCGAGGCACTGCGAAGGTCTGTCCTCGCCACGGGGTACCAGGCCGCATCTTCTTGACGGGCGTTGCTCCAGAATTACCCTGTATCATTTGTGCAGTGTGTGACTCAACTATCCTCCGTGTAATCGGCCTGCGCGAAGTGGGGCTCAAGTTCGATCGTTATCAGTACTCCTGCCCGAGAGGAATACGATTTACTTTAATCATAGTACATGTGTGTTTTCTAATAAAGTGTAGCCCGCTGTCGACGCGTGGTCCTCTCGCGTATAAACAGGAGCTTCAATATCAAAACAAAAGCATGCGTTGACGTATTCCGTGCGAGAGAAGGTGTGCATTGGGGAGGCGGTATTGCTGTGAAGAGGGCCTCTTCAAGAGAGCAGCCGTTTGTGAGGGATGCAAATCCGATTGGTTCTAATACAATCTGCTCCTTTTGGTTGAAATTTAGTCTAGCAACTTTCACACCTCCTAACATAACCAATCGAGCTTGCATCCCTCCCAAAAGAACCGGCCATCCGAGCGTAGAAGCAAGTGCGAAATAAAAGTAACGGTGCGCAGAAGCCGCTTGACACCGCAGATGTACCTACCTAAGAAGCATTTCTGACGGAAAAGAATTGTCCTGCCTTTGGGTCTGGCGCCGACCTTTGGCAGGTAGGTATCGGTTTCAACAGGCAAGGCCCTCCGTGGCCCCTCCGTAGTGCCAGCAAGACCAACCCCGGTCCTTGCTATTTCAGTGGGATTTCTTCAGTGAAAATCACTAAATTTGCAAGCGCAATATCTCAAAAACCAGTGGAAATCAAGTGTATACATTAATGCTTATTGAATTTGTCTTGGAACGCACTATCGACTCAGGTGTTCAAAAAACGTAGTGCCATTTACAGATCCGAACTTGACCATCGTATCTTTTAAAATAATAATCGAAAAAAAAAATTCGTTCAGGCTAATAAATTGGCCCTCTCGAACCATGCAATTCCCTATTTTTTAAATATTTTTATCTCCAATAGTTTAGGAGATATCAAGCTGTCCAGTCTTAGGTGGGACACCCTGTATAACATGTTGGTGTAGACGTATCACTAGATTATTGAAAGGGAAAAATTCAATTGGTTGGGCAGAAGAAACTTTAATGAAACAAGCACGCATTCAATACATCAAACATTGTAGAAATAAAAAACAAATTAAAGGACCATTTTAAAAAGAAAAATCTGTGCTACTAACTATCCCTTACCTCTACTTGTATTTTTACAATTAAGTATATTATACAAAATGTAGATTAACAGATATATTTGTTGGCACTATCAATTATTGTTGGCAAAATGATGTCGAATTATGCCAAAAATAATGGAAAAAATCGGAAGGTTTAGATAAGAAACTTCAGGCGAATGAGAAACATTTAATTATATTCAATTATTGCAAATTTAATTAAATGTTTCTCGTTAACACCTGAATTTTGTATCCAAATATTCTTAACATGTCAACAAATGTATCTCTTATTCTATATTGCAGTACGCAAATCAACGCAGATTCTGATCGTATTTCAATTTTCCCGGTTTGGGTCGCCATATTGAATTTTAGTTCGAAACAAATCTTTCATAAATTAGATGGCGTTGAAATACGGATCTAAAACTTTTGCTGGAGATTCCGCCCCCTGGCGCGTGGCATCTGTGTTTCCTTGTCTACGGAACTGTCACGATCTCCTTTTTAGCGTCGCGAGGTTTCCTTCAACAAGTCACCCTGCTCGAAAGAAAGGTTGGAAGGGGAAGCAGGCGCGTGAGCGACTATTCACTTCACAAAACAAATAAACGATTTGTTTGATGCCTTGAATAGAAGTTTCCCACTGGAGGGTATTAGACCTGGCAGTGAAGATTTAGAGGCAAGAAAAATCATTAACATTCATTTACAATGGACACATTGCCATGAACAAAATATGAAATAATTACATTTTTGTTTAGCAATAAATGGGACGAGCATTACATTTTTGATTTCTCAGGTCATCAAAAAAGCTATCACCTGGCTACACGATTGGGAAAAAACAAAACTCGAGAAGAGGAATTTTTATACAGCCTCCACCTCGCAAGGACTGAGAGCTGCAGTTATGCAACGAATTGTTATCTCAGTTCGATTTTAAGTACATCCTGACCAATAAAATGAACTAGGATTGTTTGGAAGTGAGAGATTTTTTATTAATATTATTAACTTTCTATATTTATTTATAAAAATATTCATAAATACAGAAATTCTTTGTTATAATACGACAGGCCGGATGCCAAAACGACCATCTGACCTTCATGTCGTTTATGCAGTTGTACCACCTGCTTTCAATGTATAAGATTTTAAAACCTCCCTCTGGTAACTGCACTCTAAGAGAATTCACGGAGGAAGAAAGGCCTTCTATAAGTCTTAAAGAATTTAAAAATATTTTTAAAGAAAAGAATATGTCACAGAAGCAGGTCCACATTGGAAATTTATAAAAAGAAATTAGATCATATAATGGAATTACAGAATGGGAGTGTGATGAAATTGTTGTATACGATTACGAAATGGACGAAATAATGTCCTGCATCCTTTATTATATTACAGGGTATATCTGCAGAAGAATGCTCAAAATAACTAAGCGTGAGCCATGCAGAAGTGCATTTATTTCTGCGTATGAGAATATCCTTTTGGATTGCCCCGAAAGCGAATTAGTTACTGTAAAGTGGCGGGATGGGGTGATTCACCCCAATATACATTTAGTACAAATTTTTAAGAAAATTGAAATCTCGTTTCAAAATCATTTAAACTGTACAAATGTATATGAATTGGTGATAAATCACCTAAATGATAATTCAGAGAAATTTTCTTTCCCATGTATGAAGCATAAGGAATACACTGTTGCTTACTGCATCCATTATTATTTATCCTTAAGAATGCGACAAGTAGCTAGAATAAAGAATAGTGAGCATTCTAAGAGCAAAGGAAAAAGAAAACTGCCAAACTGTACAACAAATAAATAAATAGTTGTATAATTGAAACAAAGTCTTAATAGGTGTTTATTATAATATTATCCTAAGTATAATTTATTTTCAGAAAATAAGCATTTTACATAACGATAAATATTTATTTGGTCGTTAACCGCCTCTTATTTTCTCAGTTTATTTAATTTTAAAAGTTAAAATATTTTACTTTATAAAACTTTTTATTGGAGGTGCATGAAGTCATTACAAATTTTGAAACCCACTTGGTATTAAGTACATGGTTATGGCACGGTGTAAAAGAAACATAAGGAAGTAAACGTGATATTGTTCATATGTTAAGCCGGGTCCAGACCTGAATGTGTATAGGTATACGCTGAGCAGGCTGAGCGCGCACGAATATTCTGATGTGGACGGGTGAAACAGTAGCCAGGACCGCATGCTTCTACGTCAGAAAGGGTGAGCGTGAACGCATATGCTGGTGTGGACGTGTCATTCGTGGTGACTCGGCGAATGCGACCCGACTCGCGAATGTCGGCGAAGGCACATGGCCTGAGCCGACCGTTGTCGGTTTTCTTCCGCACATCAAAGGAAGTTTGGAGTGCATTGCGTTCAGCGTGGAAGATAGAAGCTGATTGAACTATATGGTAGTCGATATGAAATTAGGAAGGGTTAAGTCCTCATTTTTGCAGACTCGAAATGGTTTAACAAATACAAATCTTCAAAGTTACCTGCTTTCCGTAATTTTTACGAAACCCGCTTACAGAAATTAATTTTAATGACCTAAATTATTGAAGGTATCGACTTGCGTCTTTTTTTTAATCATGAAGGATGGATCTATGTGAATGAATTTAATCCATTGCTAATACTGTCATAAACAAGTAATCAAAAATCTAAAAATTACATTTTCAATAATAATAATGTAATTACCATATGATAGACGTTAAAGCTCTATTTTATTGAATAATTTGTCTTTCTTTTCTTTACTACACATTTACGCATTATTCCTGAAATTTCCATCATTATGGTCCGAATTACGTCGTTCTTGGAGTTAGTTTCATCGGCGAAACATAAGGAATCGATTGGCACCGCTTTCGCAGAGATCTGATGAGAAATCCGAAACTCTTGGACATTTCTGACTTTTTAATAGTATTCCAACCGTTTGAAGGATCGAAACCCATAAAATTCGGAGAGGCACTGCGGGGTTTGTCCTCGCCACGGGGTACCAGGTGGCAACTCTTTGACAGGTGTCGCTGGAGAATCACCCTGTATTGGTAAACAGGATGACTCGGGGGGTTGAGCTGTATGTTTATTTAGCTAACTATGACACCATCGTTACAACTGCGGAGTGGGCTAAGTTAAGCATAGAAGTTGGTGAAGAAAGACACAATGGCACTTTCGACCCCTCAGCCTGCTCAGCGTATACTCATTCAGGTCTGGACCCGGCTTTACATTAATACCCTCTGCGGGAGGGACAAGTAACATTTTCTTTAAGATGACAGCAGTTTTGTGGTGGGGGTAGCGTGGTCGGTCCACCTATCTTTCTTACACCGCGGTCTAGCGTCGGAGCCTCGCTGAACGTAAGAGGATAGCAGTAATGAAAAATAGAGAGGTTCGGTAGCGAAGTTAGGAAACATGTCAATGAAACAATACTAATTTGCGTATCATTATTTTTTTATTTATACGTAGAAGCATGTAATATTTTGTATAATCAATGTGCAATTTCAAAGAATACAATTTGAATAAGGTACATCACCGAAGTGTAACACGCCGATCGTAATGAAATTTATGAATGCTATAATTCTTCGAAAAACACGACACTTTCTTTTTTATCTAGCTATACATCAAATTATCTTGTTTGTCAACAAGAATTGTTTGTAGTTTAAATACAAATTTAATAAAGTAATCATTATTCAGCTTCGACCCTCTGCTTGTTTGTGCATGAATACGAGGAAATATAGGAGTTATGTGAGGAAAGTAATGACCCAATATCAGTACGGTTAACGTGTCTCTATATTTCTCATTTGCCTAACAAAACCCCCCTCTCTCGTGTCGTCACGCCATCTGCTGGTATGGCTACCGAATGCCTTATGTTGCAGTTTGTTTGTTTGTTTGTTTGTTTATTTGTTTGTATGTTTGTATGGTTCAAATCTGGCAACTCAAATCTAACCCACTTCCAACTATCCAATTGTCTTGAAACATTAAAGGCGTACATAGTTTAGATGACAATACAATATTTAAAAAAAAATTAACCCCGAGGGGGTGAGAAAATAACCCAATCATCAATCAAGAGACACGGTAGTATCTCGCGCCAAGTATGTAAAGGCTGTGTTTTAATTCATGCATTATGCGCATATACCGCAGCGCAGTCGCTGCGCGCATTCATAGCGTTCCGTTTCCAGCAGCGCATGAACCGCAGTAACGAAACGGAACGGTTTTCGATGCGTTTGATGCTCGTGAGGTTGCGCGGGAATGTTCAAACTTACTTACAATTAGCTATGCAGTTGGATGGATTACGGTTAATTTAATTCGAGACTTTTGGAAGGTGGTCGACGCACACTTCCTAACTACATCGGTTACTTCGTCCTAAGGATCGGGGACCGACTCCTAACGAAATTTGATGGCGTTATTGGTTCCTGGATTTTCTCAACCCGAGTTTTTCTATTCTTCTTGAACAGCAGCAATTATTGAAAGCGAAGATCATATTTTATGAGTCTTACAAGACGAACTGCTGCCTACCCAGCGTAATTTCGTAAGCAGATGTGTAAAGGAAAAATGAAATTACTTATTATCCGCGCCCGGGGTAAATTGAAGGTTTTGAAGGCTATTGAATACAATCGCAGGCTCTCGTACGTCTTCTGGATTAGAGTATAGCTGTAAAGTTAGCATTATAAGAACACGTTCGAAAAACTTAGCAGTAAAAGCCTTTAAGAAATAACAATGCTTCCATCATTTTCCGTTTCGACCCTGCCTAAAACCTTCTAGGGATGTACTATTCGCTTCGAAGTTGAGTCCGTTGCGTTGGTTGCGATTCATGCAGCGAGTGCACACACGGCATAACCTGATTCGTAGAATTCCCTAGAATTCTCCAACTTCTAGCTCACAATGCGTGCAGCAAGTGCAGAAAATCAAACCATTGGCAGCCAATGCGCATATTACGCGCATGCGTATTTGTCGCTTTACGTTTGCTAATATTTTATATTTTTGTAAATAAAATAAATTTTAAAATTTTAAATAAATTTGTTTATTTGTGTTATCCAAAATATAATTATACATAGACATTTGAAAGCAGAAACTGTATTTTCATTTTTGCTAAGCAGAAATAGACATTTTATACTTCATATTAAATCGACTATTATTAGGTTAAAATGTTTTTAAAAATACTTCTAGTTTATTTTATGTGTAAAGGGTAAGTTAAATATTATGTTTAATAAGTTTTTTGTCGATTGTTGCATAAATAAATAATAAAAATCTATTTTTACGAAAGCAGAACTCTTTGTGAAATTGGGTATAGCATATAGGTTATTTTCGGGGGGAACCACGTGACGTGCGTGAGAGAATAACGTGTGTATGCAGACAGGTGAAAGAAATACGCGAAAAGTGTGGCAACAGTGCGCAGAAAATTACGAGGTCGGGTGGAAAACGAGGGGATTAGACAAGGTTCCGGTGGACATTATAACCGACAGTCAATAAAAGGACGAAGGGTGAGATAAAAGGTGAAGAAGAAAAGGTGTGAAACAAGTGCACGAAGTATAAGATACGTGGCAAGGTTAAGTGACATCCAGAGGAGTGGAAAAAATAAGAAGACAAAGCGGAGACAGCAGTAGATAAAGAAGAACGAACACGCTAATGAGTCGAGCAGGCGAAGGCGGGGAAGTACAAAAGGAAGCGAGAAGAAGGGGAAGACAGAACAAGATCGTTGGCAGAACACCTGGGAAGAAGAAGAGCGGACAGCGAAGACTCGATACTGGACTCATTCAAGAGGAAACGGGAGGGCGAGGAGGGGCAGGAGAGGTTAAGGGCTGAAAAAGAAATAGAAGAAGAATTCTTAAAAGCGGGGAAAGTAGGGAGGTCGCCTCCGATTAAGAAAACTGAGGTACAGTATTGTCTCCCTGTGGGCTCGCTGGTCGGGACCGGTGTTGAACCCGTATCGTGAACAGAGCCCTAATTCCGAGTGTTCGTTTCTCGCTTCTTTCTAGCCAAAGGGGGGAGCGAGATGGAACGCTTTGCGTGCGCGACAGGCGAGAGCGCAAAGGACGGAGTGTCAGGCGTCCGGAAGACAGAGCGAGACAAAACATCAACGCGTCGTCTGTCTCGTACCGCCCTCGCTCGCTTTCAGTGCCTCCCGCTCGCTCTCGTTCCATCTCGCTTTCGCCTTTACAGGACAAGAGTGAGACAGAAGGGGTGGGGATAGCGACGAATCCGTATCGTGTGCACAAAACCGAGCCCATAGAGAGACAATACTGTAGTTATAGGAACTGTGGAAACGCCGGACAGTCAGAAGACAGAGCAGGAAAAAGAAATGAATGCAAAATTAGACAAATTGGTGGAAGCTGTTAAGAAAGACAGTTAAGAAAGACATGGAAGAGCTGACAAAAGATAATAGAGATTTGAGGAGGGATAATAAAGATCTGAGGCAGGGAATGCAGGACCTGAGGGATGAGTGGAAGAGTAGGGATGAGATATGGGAAAAGGAAAGGAAGGAAATGAGAGGAAGGGTAGAAGTATTGGAGGCCAAGAAGGTTCAGGCTGAGAAGCTGACAGGAAGGCTGGAGGGGGCTAGAAAGGAAGGAAGAGGCTAGAGGAAAAAGAGAGAGAAGAAACAATATTACCCTAAGGGGAGAGGATTTACCGCGTAAAGAGACGCCGAAGGATACGGTGGAGTATGTGTTAAGGCACGAATTGCAGGTAGAAGCAGAAATCGAGGAAGCATACTGGGTAGGAAGGGGAGAGAAAAAAGGGCTATTGATACCGAAATTAAGAAGCTGGCAACAGAAAAGAGCATTAATGCTAAAGAAGAGTACATTGAAAGATAAGATGCTGTTTATTGACAATAATCTGATGAGAAAGGAAAGGGAGATACAAAGAAATATTAAAGATATGGTCAAGGCGGAAAGGGAGCAAGGGGCAAAGGTGAAAGTTTGGTACAGGAAAGTAAAAATCAACGATAAGACATTTATCTGGAAAGAGGATGGTGGGCTGAAAGAAGTCAATTTTTGGAGTCGCCAAAGTTCTGTGAACCTCTAAATTATCGGAGGATCGCAGAGCTTACTAGAACAACGAACGCACGACAAAAGGCAGTACCAACACCCGTTCCCCATGCGCCTGCGGATGCAGATATGCGGGGAGAGGGGGTACACAGAATCGGGAAAGGAATAAGAAGTCAAAGAGAAATAGATACACATTTAAAATAGGACATTGGAATGTGGCAGGATTATTCAGCAAAGACAAACAGTTCTGGGATTTCTTAAAAGAACTCGATGTAATTCAGGGTGATTCTCTCGGTGCGCCTCTCAAAGAGATGCCGCCTAGTACCTCATGGCGAGGTCAACCCCCCGTGGTGCCTCTCCTAATTTTATGGATTTCGACCCTCGACGGGGTTGGGTACCTATTAAGAAGTGCGAAATGTTCCGTTTCCGCATTTCTCATCAGATCTCTGCGAAAACGGTGCCAATCGATTCCTTATGTTTCGCCGATGAAACTAACACCAAGAACGACGCTATTCGGAGCATAATGAAGGAAATTACATGAAAAATTGGTTTGCATAATTTCAAGCTAACTTCGTTGAAAATAGTCCGATTTGCATGACATTTGGTATGGTTTTCATCGTAAAAACACAAGGAATCCATCGGTGTCGCTTCCATACCGAATGGCGGAGATATAAGCCGATAAGTAGGATCCTCTTTTGAAAATCCTTGCTAATGGTGTACTTGATTTCTCTGTTAGGCATCGTCTAAACCATAAAAAATACATTTTTTCTTATTTAAAAGGGTAATAGCTAAAATATGACGTAGGGAAAAATTAAATTTTTTTTATAGAAATGACAGCTGTTTGAAAAAAACACGAATTTGCATCGAAATTTTGAGTTTAAAAAAATGTATAACTTTCGAACATGGCACCCAATCACAAAAATCCTACGTCACATTTTAGCTATTACCCTTTTAAATAAGAAAAAAATTATTTTTTATGTTTTAGACGATGCCTAACAGAGAAATCAAGTACACCATCAGGAAGGATTTTCAAAAGAGGGTTCTACTTATCGGCTTATATCTCCGCCATTTTTTAATATTCTTTTAATCGTTAATATTGTAAATTGTTCATAAAAGTACTATATATATGTGTAAAATAAAGATCATTTTATATACGTAATGGCAGCGTCAAAAAAAAGTTTATTTTTATACCTATTTTTCCAAGCGCCAAGGTGGTGTAACCCCTTAAGCAATAACAATTAAAATTTTCTCATCTTTTCGGATTCTCTCAGAATGTTGCAAAGGATTCAATCCGCTAAGTATGATGTCAGAAGTAACATATATTCTTGATATGAAAAAGAAATATAATCAATTTCTCCACGACAATCCTAATAATGAAATCAGATTTTTTTGGATTCCGTCTCATTCGGGGATCCGGGGTAATGATATTGTGCATGGTCTGGCGAAAAGTGCTATTGTCTCTCGCGCATTAGACATTCGCAGAATACCTTTCACCGATCTTTCGGAATTATTAAAAAAAATAGCCTTCTCATACACGGCCAAAATATTAAAGGACCAAGGGATATATAAAGGTAAATTCTATTTTCAACATTATTATAGTAACTTTTGTATTCCGTGGTATGGGAACAAGAAACTTTCCCGGCAATTTATTGTTACTGTAAACAGAAGCAGAGCGGATCACTATCATTTGGCCGCTTCCCTAGCTCGTATTGGTTTCATCGATAGTCCTAAATGTAAGTGTAATCTTGAAGATGAAACTCTTAATCACGTCCTATGGCAACGTAATTTATATAACGTTCAAAGAACGAAACTAATATTCAATCTGCGTAAAATAGATCTTCATTTGCCACTCGATGTCGCATCGTTAATTGCTACTCCCAACATTGAAGCTTGCCACTTGTTTGGGAATGTGATAGTTCCTGCTTCCGCCACACTCACTCTCACCGCAGCACCGCACGGGCCGCGATACATCGCCGCTGATCGATGAGCGAGCCGCCAATCAGCTCCGAGCGATCGACGATCAATATACCAATCAGCGGGCTGTATCGAAGCTCAAGGATAGTCGAAAAGACGTGCTCGCGGCAGCCATGTCGTCGCGGCTTCTTCTCGTGTTTCACAATCGTAACGGTCGTATTTCACGCGTTACAGTTATTCTCAGTTATTGTTAACTCGCACTCACAATCAATTATACACTCATTGTAAACTCCTATAGTGCATGTCAAGGAACATTTCTATCTCATCTCACAACTCAAGCGCCGCCAATTAATAGAAATGCGTGGGCGCCACGTGGTGCAACCACGCGGTTTCATTTTACTCATTACTCGGTACTCAGTGATCAATAATATCATTGTGCACTTAATCATTCTACAATCACTTCGTGTAACACTCATTGTGTATTTTGTCGGCGTCTCAATAAATCGACGAGGTGTTCCACCAATAAGTGCCAACGTGTTTTCAACATAACCTGTCTAAGAATCCTCTCATTTGTATACTCAAATCGCATCGCGAACACCACTACATTCTAACCTTTCTAAATAACTGTAATTTGCGTATCTAGGATGAATAATGGTTCAACCTTATAGATACTCCCAATATTAAAGCTTGCGACTACATTCTAACCTTTCTAAATAACTGTAATTTGCGTATCTAGGATGAATAATGGTTCAACCTTATATTACTGTATACTTCTGTATGTACATACTGATATCTTTCTTTTTGTTGTTTCTTCCCTGAAATATTGTATATTACCTGTAATATTGTCTTAATAAGTCTCTTATGAAATTCAAATAATAAAAAAATAAAAATAACCCAGAGTTACTCTTATTTCAAATAAAAATAAGTGCGTGTTACTTTGATTCGAAGCGTCACAAATAATTTTTTTTATTCGACGATAATTTATCCGATGGCCACAAATAATTTTCTCGTTTGACGTGAATTTATCCGACGGCCACAAATAATTTTTTTATATGACGGAATTTATTTTTACCGTCAAATAATTTTTTCATCTTTTCCTTCGTTTGTATTTGAAAAAAATTATTTCAGACTCAAATAACTCTGGGAGTAGAGAGCGAGAGAGAGGGGGAGCGTGTGCGAGAAGGATAGAGATAGATGATACTTTTTCGCTCTCTGTAGCGGTAAACAGGAGAGCATGATGCGAGGAGGTAGTTGTTAGAGTGTAATTTTTTGATTAATAATTATTTTATGTTAAGTAAGTTATTCGTGAAACTTAGTGCGGAATGTAACGAAGGGCCTGTGTTTTTAGCAAATACTGTATAAATGCTTAAATTATTTACAGGTAATGTGTAATTGGTTGTTACCAGGTGTAATAATTTTCATACACTTTAAATATGTAAATAATCGGTTTTATTTAGACAATCATCCCTGTAGGCGTATTAACAATTTATCAATTATAATTTGTTCAATAACTGCAGGTATAACTCATATTTTTTACAGATGGGCACCAGAGTTCTCCGGGTATTGAAATCAAACAATAACGTATTCCAATAGGCTCTACTAACCATATGAAATAGGAAAAAATTTATTTTTTTAATGTGGGGTTGGTCCGTTGTTGCTCTGACTGCCTCATATAAGAATAATCTGTGTTCTAGTAATCTATGTTCTACTCTTATGTCCCTTCCGCGAAACGACTTTGTATATTTTTCTCTTCCGTCATATAGGTTAATTACACTAGTTTACAAAATAAAAAAAATGTTTGCGCAACAGATGCCACTAATTTTTTCTTATGGAAAATGGCCCGCTGATTCCGAAAATGTGGTCTAAAATTTTTTCTATGGATACGTTTTCGAGATATCGATAGGAGAACTTTTTATCTGCCTATCAAAGAGGTGATCCCACATAATTGCGTATATTTCGTATTGCGAATAACCAATATGGTCGGAAATTATCTCAAATTAAAGATAATTGAATCACTAACAAATTTGCCTGACAACATTTTGAAATCGGTTTAGTAGTTCGGGTGAAATCGATGGAAATATGTAAAAAAAGTCATTTCTTTCGCAAAAAATCGCAAAAATACGTCCAATTTCTCATTTTTTACGTAGAGTCTGCACTTTTACGAAGAAAACAAGCCGTTACTGAAGAAAATCTATGGATAAATACCGAAGCTAGAGACAATTGTGTGAAAACACTAAAATTTTAATTTTTCACGGTTTTTCTATTTTTTTTCATTTTTATTGGGTTATTTCAATCTTAACTCATTCTGTACATTTTTTCAAGTATTTTGTATCGATATACCGATATATCATTACCTACAATATCGATACAAAATATCGATATTCATGAACCGATATATCGATATTTACTTGTATCGGAATTGTATCGGGCATCCCCTAATGGCGCGGAACTGCGCAAAACAAGCACGCGGTGAAAAGTGAAAATGTTGAAATGGGTAAACCATACGCGAATGTCAAAATGTCTCAAAGTATAATCATCAGTCAACTTCACTCCCCTTATGAAAGCTAATTCGCTATTAATAAATACCACGACTTCATTCTTGCAGGATAGTTCGTTTAAAGAAAAGCTACTATTTGTGACTAAAGAAGCAGATCGAAACCATTTGATCATGTTGAGGCATTTGCAGTATGCGGATCAAATTATAGAATCAATATCTGCCTCCCACAAGATCAGCTACAGGATCATGCAGGATATTTTGATACAGTTACATATCGTTCCGCTCGATCTAATTGAAACAGATTAGAAGGGCTGATTAAGGGGGCCGTCTCACCGAGCCTTGATTGTGTGCGTACGCTCACACCAGCTAAGTTAAGCGTGTACGTATACGCGTGTAGCAAACAATCCGTAAATTACAACTTTCGTCCTGGAATCGGCACGAAGGAAGTTTTTACGGGTACAGTTGCCTTCAGTAGACATCTGTGCAGGGTGGTCTGGTGCGTTTGAACGCTAATAAGCACCCAACTTTGAAATAATAATGAATTTATGACTCGAAAACTGTCAGAATAAAACTTCAAGGCTTCTCCGTTGGTGGCGCTAATGGTGCACTGCAGCTATGTAGCACCAGCGTGACGTATAGGCAGGGCCGACGCGAGGTTAGCTGGCGCCCTTGTGCAAAAAAATTGTTGGTGTCCCCAAATTTTTGCACTTGTTTTCTATTTAATATGTTTAAAAGAATTACATTTATATTTAGTTTATGTGGGATGTTAGATTCCTTTATTATTAAGCGTACGATCTAGTTTTTTTAGCGTCCCATTCGGCTGGCGCCCTGGTGCGGCGCATGGTTCCGCCGGGCCTGCGTATACGCGATGTAGTAAACAAACCGTAAATTACAACTTTCGTCCTGGAATCGGTACGGTAGACGTTTTTGCGGGTTTAGTTGCCTTCAGTAGACATTCGTGCAGGGTGGTCTGGTGCGTTTGAACGGTAATAAGCACCGTACGTTGAAATAATATTGAATCGTGTACTCAGGACAGCCCGAAAAATGACAGAATGAAGCTTCAAAGCTTCTCCGTCACCAGCGCTGATGGTATATTCGTACCTTGTACCATCAAAACCGGTGGAAGTCCAATCTAGCCGATAAATGTAGGAAATACGTAGTTACCGAGACGTATCGAGAGTCGAATTGCTCTGTTGCCGCATTTCCCCTATCACTATTTTGCCATCAAGGAGGCTTGAATGAATCACGGCGAAGCGGTTGGAGAACAGAGATGGGCAAAGATAATATCTGGATAAACTCAAATAAAAGATACTACAGTATTGTCTCATTACGGGCTCGGTTTGGTGTACACGATGTGGAATTTTCGCTATTCCAGCACTTCTGTCTCACTCTTGTCCGGCGATGTCTAGAGCGAAATGGAACGAGAGCGAGCGAGAGGCACTGAAAGCGAGCGAGGGTGGTACGAGATAGACGACGAGATGATGTTTTGTCTCGCTCTGTCTTTCGGACGCCTGACACTCCGTCCTCTCCGTGCGCGACCGTCGCGCAGGCAAAGCGTTCCATCTCGCTCCCCCTTTCAGCCAGAAAGAAGCGAGAAAGGAACACTGAGAATTAGGGCTCTGCTCGCGATACGGGTTCAACGCCGCGCCGGTCCCGACCAGCGAGGAGTTGGGCTGTTCGGCGGCGCACAGTGGGGCATTTCGGGTCGAAACACGGCACTAAGTCCTTTTACAAAAATATCGCTAAACTGCAAATTTTCTTTTACAGGTAGTTGATTGCAGGTAGTATGATTGTTTTTCACATTCGTTAATTTTTAACGCGACTACACGGTTTTGAAGAAGAGAACCACGAAACTCTTCAGAATTTGTATTGTTGTTTATAGTATTATTGTTTGCTTAATTCAACTAATTTTTGGTGGAATTAAGTGTTGAGGTATGTATTTGAAGTGTACCAAATTTGATTTTGATATCCCTGATATTTTTGGAATTATATCTTACTGAATGTCCCAATTTTCATTGTTTATTTTTAATGGGAGTTCAAGTGGGGTAGTTAGAGGGACGAAAGGGGTCTATGACGCTTTTCTTTTTACAAAAATGCCTTTCCTGCTATTGAAATTCAAAGTAACTGAAGTCTTTTTACATGTGCAATTTGTAAAAAAGTACTATGCCCCATTAAATAAACAAATTTCATTAATTTTTCTGTACCAATAGGATCACAAATATACGTCCTAACTGAATGAAATGGACAAATTAGCGATAAATATATGATTTGGGTGACAAAATGTTTTGTGCCGTGTTTCGACCCGCCTTGCCCCACTGTGCGGCAACTTGTAATCTCGGTTGGACAGGCATACAGTGTTGATAAAATGTAAAATGTCACGTTTTCAATATTCAGTAACATACTGCTGAGATTTTCCACAAATGAATTCAAATACGGTATAAATCGGATTATTTCTAGAACTGTACTAGATAATTAAATATAAATGCGAAACATTTCTAATCTAATAATGCTAAAAATAATCCGATTTATACCGTGTTTAAATTCATTTTCATCTGGAAAATCTCAGCAGTATGTTACTGAAACGTTCATGCCGATACGATAGAAAATGTGAAAATTTTACATTCCATTGAAACAAAGAAAATGAACAATCAAACAACAATCCACACTGCCTACGTCATCTTTCGGTATGAGCGACCTGGCAAAATTGCAGGAAGTCCATCAATGAAGAAGAGGAATTACACAAAATGAGAGAAGATAATATTATTGCAGTATTGTCTCATTAGCGGATCGCTGATCCGGACCGGCGTTGAGCCGTCAGCGTGAACAGAGGCCTAAAGGTTCGCGCACACATATCCGTTCTGGCGTGCCAGTGGTAAGAAGAAGAGGGGCGTAGAGGGTCACTTCTTCTTACCACTGCTACGCCGTAACGGTACTGACATGGAACGGATATGTGTGCGCGGACCTTCCGAGTGTTCGTTTCTCGCTTCTTTCTGGTCGAAGGGGGGAGCGAGATGGGACGCTTTTCGTGCGCAACGGGCGCGAACGCAAATGACGGAATGTCACGGCGTCCGAAAGACGGAGCGAGACAAAATATCAACGCGTCGTCTGTCTCGTACCGTTCTCACTCGGTTTCAGTGGTGGGCATACTTAGCGAAAAGTCCACATCGTGTACACCAAACCGAGCCGCTAACGAGACAATACTGTATTCTTCGAAAAATATATACTTTTTTATCTGTAATTGTCCATTTCAAGGGGGCGAAAGCTTGAATGTCGAATTTCAATTCTCCAATGAAGTTGGATTGATTTATGAGTCATTATTATTAATGACTGTAACTTGATTAGAAACAAAAAAATATATAAAAAAATGTTCTGTTAAACGATTTTGCCAAAAAGCCACTAACAACTAAAAAATACTTCTATTCTTGTACTACAATTTCGATGGTGTTTTTTAACTTTAAATAAAAACGTGGAGCAGGATATTTCATAACAGAATATGAATCCCATTTAGTACAGCATCAAGTGTCGAAATGAATTTATTGCGAGATATCCTGCTCCACGATTTTATTTAAAGTGAAAATACACCATCGAAATTGTAGTATAAGAAAATAATTATTTTTAAGTTTTTAATGCATTTTTAATAAAATCGTTTATTTTAAATTTTCTTCTATATATTTCTCTTATTTTCTAGTTGTTAGTGTTTGTGGATTTACATTTCACAGCTCAAACTTCTTTACAATCATCTTTTATTGCTGTATGCAGTTTAATAGTTTGCTTGAACCCTACAGTACTAAAAGTTCGTAAAAAACGCGAGTGGTTGATTTTAAGTCGATTGGATTTGTGGATAATTTTTATTGGATAATTTTTTCACCCCTTGGAGTTTTTTTTCATAATTTTGTATTGTCGTCCAAACTACGCACCCCTGCAAAGTTTCAAGATAATTGGATGGTTGGAACTGATTAAAATTGAGTTTCCAGATTTGAATCAAACATACAAACAAACAGGGGATCGTAGATGAATGTCTGTATGTCATTTAATGAGACATTCCAAAATATACGTATTGTTAATACTGATCTCTACTTTATATTGATACATTTTTACAATCGTAGAATAACAATTCCGAAGAAAAGCATGTACAAAAGTATTAAATTGAAATATACTTTTCTCCAAATCGATGTTTTAAAAAAATGGTTACGTTATTAAATTTGTATTTAAACAACAGACACTTCTTGTTGATAAAAAAGATAATTTGATGTATAGCTAGATAAAAAAGAAATATGCTTTTAGAAGAATTATAGCATTTATAAATTTCATTACGATCGGCGTGTTACACTTCGGTGATGTAACTTATTCGCATTGTATGCTTTGATTTTGTACATTGATTATACAAAATATTACATCTTTCTATGTATAAATAAAAAATATTGATACGGAAATTAGTATTGATTCATTGACATGTTTCCTAACTTCACTACCCAAACTCTCTATCTTTCATTATTGCTATCCTCCTTTACGCTCAGCGAGGCTCTGACGCTAGACGCAGCTCTCGTGCCGTATTCCTTCAAGACTTCTCGATAGAAAGAAATGTGGCAACAGCGCGGCAGAAACGGAGAGAACGGAAAATGCGGCAACAATGCGTCAAAAATTCGTCTACATAGAGTACCTGGAGATGTCACCTCTGTACAACTTCTTTTTATCGACCGCAGTAGTTTCATTAGGGTCCGTCTGTTTACAAGGGACGCTTCGATCGATTCGGACCATAACAAACTTGAGACGGCAGCCTTAAATTTCAATTGAGAGTATTTTCTTTACAACTATATACAAAAATTAATTCCTAAGTACTAATACTATAATCATTATTACAAAAATAAATAATAAACTTTTTGTGTATCAATAGAACTATAATTTGACTCGAACAACCATCCGAATTCGTACAGTATAGGGCTGGTCGAGTACTCGAACATTCGAGTAGCTTGAAGTTCGGACCGAGCCGAGCCAAGTACCCGTAAAAACCGAGTAGCTCGAATTTTTTCGAGCGGGTCGAAAGAACCGAGAAGCTCGAATATACTTGGAGCAGATCGGAATTTTCGAGCAGGCCGACTGTGTCGAGTAGCTTGAAGCTTGAACGTTTCGGGCAATACGAATGTTTCGAATATTTTAGGTCACGTTTATCTACTGGAATGTAAATAATGGTTCTCAATAAGTAATGTAAATAATTAAAATGTAAGCTGTAAATGGAAATATTCCGTAACTTTTGAAAATAAGTCGAATCTTTCTTTTTTTCATCTTTTTCGTGTATTTATGAACGTATTCATACACTTCTCTCTATGTTATCTTTCTTTTCTTCTTACTTTTTTCTTGTTTTCATACTTTTTCGCATTCTTTGTATGAGTTTTATTTCTGTCGCGCCATTGTTAACACAAGGCGTTACGCGCTCATAAATAAATAAGTAAATAAATGAATAAATAATTAAATAAATATAAATAAGCGTAATTACAAAGAATCGTGAAGTACTTGTAAACATTTGAATATTTAAACATTGCATTATTAACTTTTCAATTCCTCATTTTTTATTTAATTAATGTAAGATCGCAATATCTATCTGATTGAATGGGGATGGTCAATATTTGTAAAAGAACGTATGAAATCACGACAATAATCATGTTTTACTAATGTTTGAGAATTTGATTGTGAGGGCGCTGGAAGATTTGTAGGTTAGGACCGACGGTGAGAAGGTTTACTATGCTCATCTTCTGCCTTCACACAATTAACATTTAATTACGCGATTGCGATCCTCCGCAACCGATTCCGCCGTCCGCGATCGTTCACGCGCTTTTCACTTTATAAACTGCTGCCTAGAAACTACAAAATCAATAGAAATAGAAACGCAAAATTCATCATTGGCGTTATTGCTGCTTGACGACTCGGACTTGGTAGTGGCATAGTTCTCTGAAATTACTAATTAATGTGATGGAATATCAATTTACGGATAATATGGAAATTGTTGAGAGTGATGTAAATCTATATCTATACTATCTATCTATACTATTATATAAAGAGAGAGTCGATTTTTATGTTCGCGCAAAACTTAAGACCTATTGAACCGATCTTCCTCAAATTTTATCACGATATTCCTGGATACTCTAGGACGGACATAGGCTATGTAGCACGTCTCAAAAGCGCGTTATTAACGTGGAACGAAGACGCGCCTGGTATATATTGCGCTGGAGGGAAAGTAAATCTCCCAAAGGAGAGAATGTTATCTTTCCCGAAATATTATGAAGAAATTATCCTTTATCTCAAAACACTTAATTTCCTTAAAAGATATTAATTCTAATAAATATGAAGCAGTCACGCTAATATCTCGGGCGAAGCCGACACGGGGGACGCTAGTAGTGTATATAATGAAACTACTGAAAGTACAGCAATAATTGTAAATAGTAGCGGGAGTAGCGAAGAAAATGCGTTCGTTACCGGAACGGAGAGAGAACTTAAAAATCAAAACGTGATATGGAAATGGTGTTCAAAATTAAATCGTGAGGAAGGTGTTTGTAACATTTGCAAAAAAAACATTTAAAACTAAAGCAGGAAGTACCACATCCCTTAAAAGACACGTGGAAAGCCAGCATAGCGAGGTGTACAAGGCTCTGGCTCAGGAGACGCCTGAGAACAGCGCGATAGTGAAAAATGTATCCGAAAGTCTCCAAAAATTTGTGAAATTAGACAAAAATTTCCAAAGGGCGAAGGATTTAACTAACGCCGTAGCCCGGATGACAGTTTTAGATTGTAAACTTTTTTCCATTGTAAGTGATACGGGATTTAGAAATCTTTTCAATATTACAGAGCCCAGATATGAAATCCCGGAGCCAACAGTGTTTTCCGAAACACTAATACCCGAATTATATCGGAACGAAAGAAAAAGAATCGAAAAACAGATTGTTAAGGATGTCAGAACTGTAAGTATAACTTTTCCAATCTTTGTCACATTTATCAGCATGTTTTGTGTGATATTAAAAAAACCTTTTAACTTTATGTAACATTTATAAATATCGTGTAACTATTTTGGATTACCTAGGTGCGCACGTTGGCATTCACAACAGATACTTGGACGTCACTTGCGAAAAACAGTTATACGTCGTTAACGCTGCATTATTTAGACGAAAATTTTAACATAAAAGATTATACCCTGGACATACACTGCATGCCAAAAGAACACACAAGCGAGGATTTGCAAGGCCTACTGCTAACCAGTATAGTTGAGTGGGACCTGGATAAAAGTCATGTAAAGATTTTTTTGTCACAGACAACGCGGCCAACATAGTCGAGGCCATAAGATTGGGCCGTACGTGGGAGCGTATCCCTTGCTTCGCTCACACTCTGCAGGTAAATAAATAATGAGAAATAATTGAAAGTAAAAATAAATAAATCGTCAACATTTCATATTTAATGCAACGAATTCTTTTCAGTTGGTTTTAAAAGATGCAATTGAGGATTCCGAAGAATTGGAGCGGATATTAGACAAATGCAAAGACATTGTGTCATTTTTTCACCGATCAGCATCGGCCACCGGCAAACTACGGAAACAGCAGCAAAGAGACTCTCCCGATGGCGAGCCTCTGAATTTGATTGGCAATGTGGAGACGAGGTGGAACTCCCAATTCGATATATTACATCGCTTGCTCGAGGTATGACGTTCAATAAATGCAGTTCTTGGTGAGCGGCGGATGCCGAAAAATATAAACAGCTGCGAGTGGTCCATGATCAATGAATATTGCAAATCATTGAAATTATTCAAAGAAGCAACCCTCTTATTAACAGTTGAAAATACACCAACATTGCCCAGATACATTCCCACTATACACGGTTTACAAAACGAATTAACACACACCACAGAGAACAACGACACTCCGCCAACACAATTCAGAACAAATTTATTTCTAAACTTAAACAATAGATTCAATTTAATACAGGGTTGCAATCCATTAATCATTGCAATGGTCATGGACCCTCGCATTAAGGACCGATTATTGGCGGGAGAAAAAAAATAAGCGGCTCACAGTTTACTGTATCAAATTGCAACCGAGTGCCTCGATGTAAGCGACGAGCATGAGGCAAGTGTGCCACCAAACCAACCGTCAGGTGGGTGTAAAACAATATGGAGATTATTACATATTGTGTTGAATGTTGTATGTTATATATTTTGTTTTTATCGCAGAATCATCGCCTTCGGGGAGTCTATTTGCTTTTTTGGGAGGTATCCATAGAGAGGAAGAGGAAACACACGCTAATGCGGGCACAAAACTGCACAAGGAAATGAGGGTGTACATGGAGGACAAAATTGTACCGAATGATACAAATATTATAAATTGGTGGAGGGAGAATGCAGTCCGCTTCCCGCGTTTGGCTCCCGTTGCCAAACATTATTTGGGGATACCTGCGACACAGGCCTACAGTGAGAGACTGTTTTCACTTGCCGGAAATGTAATAAATGAAAGAAGCGAGTCTCTCTTGTCGGAGAAAGCTGAACAGATTTGTTTCTAGCCGCAAATTTAGAAAAATAATACAATGTACTGCGTGTTTGTACATATTATATGTATAAAATACTGTAAATACTATATATATATTATTTGTTTGGGAATGCATTAATTCCCAATGCCGCCACACTCGCTCTCGGGGCAGCACCTCGCGAACGCACGATTGCAACGCAGATCAACGATCGATTCACCACTCAGAGACGCGGATCGAAAGCGATCCGTCAATCAGCGCGCCTCATCGATGTCCCAGCGGAAACGATGCGACGCGCGGACGGAAGTCCAGCCATGGCACTCACTCTTGTACAATTTGTTCAGTAGAACGGACGTGTGGTTTTGTCACGCGACTTTGCAAAACGTGTGTTAGAATCTCATTGTACTTGCGAAGGTAAAGGCACCTTTACAACAATTCTCAGCTCTATCTCTGTTTGGCTCACACGACACGCAACTCATTGCTCCTTGCGAGTGATTTGTGCGTAATTGTGCAAGTGCATCGAGTCGCACGTGCAGCGCACGTGCCTCGTGTCTGTAATTGTGCAGAGGCACAGCTCTCAAGCTCATTTAATCAGCTCAACGACAACTTGTGTACTCACTCTATTTAATAAACATTGACAAGACTCATTTTAAAACCTGAGCATACTGAACCTTCTCACTGTCGGTCCTAACCTACAAATCTTCCAGCGTGCTCACAATCAAATTCTCAAACATTATTAAAACATAATTATTCTATGCTTATCATCTGTCGTGATTTCATACGTTCTTTTACAAATATTTCCCATCCCCATTCAGACAGATAGGTATTGCGATCTTACATTCATTAAATAAAAAATGAGGAATTGAAAAATTAATAATGCAATGTTTAAATATTCAAATGTTTACAAGTACTTCACGATTCTTTGTAATTACGCTTATTTATATTTATTTAATTATTTATTCATTTATTTACTTATTTATTTATGAGCGCGTAACGCCCTGTGTTAACAATGGCGCGACAGAAATAAAACTCATACAAAGTGTAGGGCCTCGCCCAATTAGGCAGGTGTCTTCGACACTCTTAGACGAGCGATCCGTCGGAAGCGCCCGATGACACCCGACAGCGCCCGATAGCGCCCGCGTGCGTGTGCAAATTCGAGCGAACGGAACGGATCTGTAGTTCGGTTGTCGATTGTCGTCGAGTGAGTGTGCGTGACACGTGACACATCGGTAGCAGTAGGGAAGTCGTCGAGCGCGGGCGAAATCACGGTTAAGAACGCGGAGTGTGAGTGTACGAGGGCAGGTAGCTTGCCTACCCTCCACGGAGTCGACCGAACGTGAAGCGTAGTGCGAATACGCTTGTTATCAGTAGTCCGGTCCGAGAGGGGCACGGCCCATTTTGATCATAACGTTAATACAAATATATATATACATATGTATGTGTCACAATAAACTGTTCTTGTCGTTCCCTGACTTAAATTACTGGCATCCATCCACCCACGCACCTACAGCCAGAAATTCAGAAGTGGGATTCGAGTTCAAATTCGAGTTCAAATTCGAGTTCAAATTCGAGACAATAGGACGGAACGCGGAAGGCAACGGCGCGGTTGTTCTAGAACATTCGGGACCATTAGTACGACGTGTAGAGGTCGGCGTTGTTTACCTCGCAGTTGCTACGCGCACCTGTGTTTACATTGTGAACGTGTTGAAACGGTTAGTTCGAGGTAGGAATACGGTGGGAAAATTACGTGTTAACTGCACCATGAATCCAACCGACTTCAAAGTGGCCGAGTTGAAAAGTGTGCTGCAGACGATGGATGCACCTACAACCGGTACGAAGGCGGAATTGATCGCAAGACTGCACGAATTGGACCCAACAGGGGGCTGGGTGACGACCCTTAGGTCACCACGCGACCTAGGCCAAGACGGGGCCGAGGATGGTACGCAAAGTGATTTTCGTGAGGAAGAGTCGGTGCCCGGTGGCCATAGTCAAGCCTTCGTGGGAAATGCGGCGGAGTCGGGGTATTCCGGATCAAGGGGAACCCCCCCATTCCAACCTACTGCGTCTGGTGAGCCGAGTCAAGATGTCTCCGCACGACTACTCGAGCACATGGCCACAGAGAATCGGAAAAGAGACGAATTGTTCGCACGAATGCTTGAGCAACTTACTGTCCACACGCAGGCTCAGCCTACGTCTGCTCTTAACTATCATATAATGCCAGACCTGTCGAAAACGATTCGAGATTTCGATGGCGAAGAAGGGGCTGTCGCCGCGAAGGACTGGCTGGAGCAATTGAAAGGGATGCAAGTTTTGCATAGATGGCCAGACAATTTCGCACTCGAAACCGCGCGAACACATCTAAAGGGAGGAGCGCGACATTGGCACTACACAAGGAAACAGGAAATACAAACTTGGCAACAATTCCAGGAGCTGTTTGAAACGACCTTCTACATCCAGGAAAGCATGACGGACAATTGGAAGAAGATGAATAATAGAGTACAGAAGAAAGACGAGACGATCACATCATATTACCACGAAAAGGTTAAGCTATGCCGCAAACTAAACTTGGATTTCGCAGACACGCGTGAGCAGATCCTTGTGGGGCTCTGGTCGAAGGATTTATGCGCTTCTGTCTCAGCGAGAGATCATAGTGACGTAGATGGACTTCTCCACGACGTATTAAGCCAAGAGCGAATGCATCGACACCGAGTGGAACGGATTAAATCCTCAAGAGAGAACGAAGGCCTGCAAAGTAGGGCAGCACCCACCAACCAACCACGTTTTGACCCAGCCAAATATCAAACGGGGAGCAGGGTGTCCGGAGGGCCACCTTTCAAAAGTGAGAGCGGAGCATTCAAACGCGAAATTAAGTGCTACAACTGTAACATGATGGGGCAGGAGTACTGATAACGATCGAACTTGAGCCCCACTTCGCGCAGGCCGATTACACGGAGGGTAGTCGATTCACACACTGCACAAATGATACAGGGTAATTCTGGAGCAACGCCCGTCAAGAAGATGCGGCCTGGTACCCCGTGGCGAGGACAGACCTTTGCAGTGCCTCACCCGATTTTTATGGCTTTTTCCGGAAAAAGGTACGAATCCTGGGCCGAACGTAACGAATTGGGGTCGAGCCCCCGCAAGTTCGATCGTTATCAGTACTCCTGCCCGAGAGGAATACGATTTACTTTAAATATAGTACATGTGTGTTTTCTAATAAAGTGTTTCTATCGTCTCCTGAATTCAATAACTGGCATCCCGACATCTACGCTCCTACAATCCACCCTCAATACTCCTCGCGGAGAGAAACAGGAAGAAACGGGGTAGCCCGCTGCCGACGCGTGGTCCTCTCGAGTATAAACACGAGCATCAATATCAAAACAAAAACATGCGTTGACGTATTCCGTGCGAGAGAAGGTGGGCATTGGGGAGGAGGTATTGCTGTGAAGATGGCCTCTTCAAGAGAGCAGCCGTTTGTGAGGGATGCAAATCCGATTGGTTCTAATACAATCTGCTCCTTTTGGTTGAAATTTAGGCTAGCAACTTTCACACCTCCTAACATAACCAATCGATCTTGCATCCCTCCCAAAAGAACCGGCCATCCGAGCGTAGAAGCAAGTGCGAAGTAAAATTAACGGTGCGCAGAAGCCGCTTGACACCGCAGATGTACCTACCTAAGTAGCATTTCTGACGGAAAAGAATTGTCCAGCCTTTGGGTCTGGCGCCGACCTTTGGCAGGTAGGTATCTGTTTCAACAGGCAAGGCCCTCCGTGGCCCCTCCGTAGTGCCAGCAAGACCAACCCCGGTCCTTGCTATTTCAGTGGGTTTTCTTCAGTGAAAATCACTAAATTTGCAAGCGCAATATCTCAAAAACCAGTGGAAATCAAGTGTATACATTAATGCTTATTGAATTTGTCTCGGAACGCACTATCAACTCAGGTGTTCGAAAAAATTAGTTCCATTTGAAAAACCGAACTTGACCATCGTATCTTTTAAAATAATAACACAGTTCGACAAATTTTGACTTTTTTTCGGACTTGTAACATTCAATAACCGTTTCTTATAGGTTCTCGTGCGCTGAAAACGAATCCGCAAACCGTTTGTCGCCATCACCCTTAGTTTTTGAGAAATTCGATTTTGAAAAAAATTGCAAATTTTCGACTTTGAACACATTTTATGCCGAAACGGTAATAGTTATTCGGTTGCTCGTTGCGTCAAATTATGCTATGAACCCTCCCGAATACAACGATATAAGTTATTACTGCACTATGAACATTTAAATATGTTTAAACAACGATCAAAGGGAAAATGACACCCGAAATACACCCATTTTTGCAGATATATTTCAATTTATTTTGAAAACTAAGGGCCTGGGAGAAAATCTGACCATTCCACGCGATGCAGCAGACAGTTTTCCTTCGGAAAGCGTCAACAGAAGTGGTAAGTCTCATTTCCTTTTCAGTACAGAAGCGAAATGGTTTGGCTCATCTGTGGTTTGGCAAAACGCGCGGTACCGACAGTGGTAGTCACGCGCGTTAAGCGTTTGTATTACGCTGAGCGGCAGTGGATCGCGCGCCGCCGTTGACTACCACTGTCGGCTTCGCGTGTTTTGCCAAACTATTTTGCTTCAGTATTGAAAACAAAACGAGACTTACCACTTCTGTTGACGCTTTTCGAAGGAAAACTGTCTGCTGTATCGCGTGGAATGGTCAGATTTTCTCCCAGACCCTTAGTTTTCAAAATAATTTGAAATATATCTGCAAAAATGGGTGTATTTCGGGTGTCCTTTTCCCTTTGATCGTTGTTTAAACATATTTAAATGTTCATAATGCAATAATAATTTATATCGTTGTATTCGGGAGGGTTCATAGAATAATTTGACGCAACGAGCAACCGAATAACTATTACCGTTCCGACATAAAAGATGTTCAAAGTCGAAAATTTGCAGTTTTTTTCAAAATCGAATTTCTCAAAAACTGAGGGTGATGGCGACAAACGGTTTGCGGATTCGTTTTCAGCGCACGAAAACCTATAAGAAACGGCTATTGAATGTTACAAGTCCAGATGGCTGTCGAACTGTGTAATCGAAAAAAAAATTCGTTCGGGCTAATAAATTGGCCCTCTCGAACCATGCAATTCCTTATTTTTTAAATATTTTTATCTCCAATAGTTTAGGAGATATCAAGCTGTCCAGGTTTAGCTGGAACACCATGCTTGACTCAACATGCTTGGAAGATATGCGTGTACGTACATAACCTAATAATAATTACGAGACAATAGTCTTTATTATTAACCAGAACTGGCAAAATATTGGGCCAATATTGACGCAGTGTAGAACGGGACCACCGGGGCGTCGCCCTCTTTCGAATAAAAAAAAGATCATCAAAATCGATGCATATGCTGAGGACTTATGAGGTGACAAACATAAAAAAATACATACGGTTCGAATCTATAACCTCCTCCCTTTTGAAGTCGGTTAAGAAAATGACTAATATTTTGCAGCATATCCTCCTGAATCTAGAACTACCTGCATCCTATGTAGCACAGACCCTAAAAGTTTTTTGATTTGATCAGAGGCAATACTCTACCACTTTTAACATATTATTTCAAACAATTCGTCCACATATCTTAGTTTCTCGACTTTGATATTTCGTTGTAAAGATTCATGCCTACCTGTGAGGTTTGAGAACACATAAGGAGTGAATTTTCAAAAGCGCATGCTTCCATTTTGGATTTTGAAGGAAATTTTGATTGCATCGCTTTAATCACAGTCCAAGAAAATGAAACTTTTTTCTGTTCCGCAATATCCACTGGGCAATTATTGTAGAGTTTTTCGACATGAACACGAATCCGCAAGCAGAATTGCTCTATCACCCTCAGTTTTTGAAAAACATGAGCTTTTATAAAAACACTCAGTTTTGTGCAAAAAAAAGATATTACGTGAAAACTAAGAGAAAACTAGAACGCTAGAAAATTAAATTCAGTCTCAAAAGCTAGAGGAGAGTTTCCTGAATATATCAGTGTATATTATTATTAATTGTTGAATGTTCTGAATGGTTGTAAATGGCCATCAAAGTTTGAAAAAGTGTCGATGTCCATGGTTTCCACGTAATATTTTTGCATGTTTACGAAAAATTGTTTACCTAGCTCGAAAACGCTACCCAGCATTGGATTCTGTATACATTTCTGTTGGGACTGCGCACGCGCCTGTATGACTCCGCGTCCCGGTAGAGGGCGTAGGGGTCGGAGAGTTCAGCATGGCTTACGGACACGGTTTGTGTGTTGCCATGCGCCTCCGACAGTTATGTATTAATTGTTGTTTAATATAAGTGTTTACTGTTAATTACAGAGTTCCGTGTTTTTGTGACACTTCCCTCCATTCCCGAGCCACGCCGGACCTAACAATTTCTAAAGAAGAAACCATCCAGGAAAAGTGACGGACCGGTTTTTAATTCGCACTGGTAGAGAAAATATCCATCGGCAACGCATCCATGGTGTAATACCAGCTGGCGGCCATTGCTCGCCTGGCGCGACTCGTCAGCAGAGATGGGCAAAAAATTATTTCAAATAAAAAATTGAGTTCAACTAAAAGGCGAAAATTTTATTCGAGATTCATGAATTAGACTAACCCGTGTCAATTTTTAATCGAGGCGCCCATGATTAAAATCATGGGGATTCAATCGTGGGCCATGATTGAACTACAATAATCATGGGGATTCAATCGTTGGCCATGACTGAACTACTTCAATCATGGGGATTTAATCGTCGGCCACGATTGAACTTCTTCAATCATGGGGATTCAATCATGATTGAATGAGCAGTGTTCTGGTATTCAATCGTACTTTAGCCGATTGAGGCTCGACTAACCTTGGCGAACCTCGAGACTCGCGAGAGCCTTTGATCGATGCCGCGCGAGGCCCGACCCGAGCGACAATGTATTATTTACCCGTCTAAACTGGCGCCTGGAGTTGCTCGGCAATGCGTCATCGATTATACGGAAAGTGAATTTCTTTATTTTTCATCGTATCAATATGAAAGTGACACCAATGGATTCCTGCCGTTCTGCCGATTATTTAGTCAGAAAATAATTTAAATCGAACTATTTTTCACGAAAAGTGCTTTCAATTCTGCAAATAAATTTCTCACGTAATATACTTAATTATGGTCCGAATTATATCATTTCTGGGGCCATTTTCATCGGGAAGACACGAGGAATCGATTGGTAATACTTTCATCAACACTTATCAAAACCATGAACATTTCATGTGGCCCGTCGGTTTTTTTGCTTTCGGCTGTAAACGGGCAGCCTACTGTGGCCCGAAGCTCCTCGCTGGCAGCAAGAAAGCAAAACAGTGGGGTGGGTAGGTCTTTCCTGATAATCCGAGCCCAAAGGCTTTTCAACAATCGGAAGACTGTGTAACGTCCCACGGGGACTTAAACCACTAAATACCGACCGTCGGTACAATAGAAACTGTACTAGATTACCATGAAGCCAACCTGTATTATCGCGTAAACTCATTGTAGATATTTTTATATGCAATTCATAAAATAAGCGAATATTAGAAAACCAAGCATTATAGAAACATTAGAAATAATTAAATATATAAAAGTTAGTAAAAGCGGAAAACAAAAAACACGTAATAAGCGAATAAAAACGATAATAATGAATAATGACGCAATGCGCATGCGCCAGCCCGCCAATTTTCCAGTATATAAGGAGGCGCACGGAGCACAGCGCGCATTCAAAGCTACATTGGAAAACACGCTCTCAGTCGACGAATGTTCAGCCTCGGAGGAAGCTTAAGTTTTAACCAGTGAGATTCAGCTCGTTCCGGAGACGGCAGCGGCGGAGCTCTAGTGTATAAAAGATACTGGTGCACCTCTTTGGACTATTTATTTATAACGATAGAATCACGCTTCTACAAAAACAACGAGCTCGCTCCGGAAACGGCAGCGGCCGGGGTTCTTGGTAAAAGCAAGATCGAGCATAAGACAAAACTCTGTCAAAAGTAACGAGCTCGCTCCGGAGACGGCAGCGGCCGTTCTTACTATAGACATTGCCAAGAGTCTACGAGCTCGCTCCGGAAACGACCGTGCTCTGCAATTAATCAATACATATATATTTACAGTCCATAGCTTTAGGATCATATAGCATATCAAACATAAAAAACATAAAAACCAAAAAACAAATATAATCGTAGTTGTAAGCAATATTATTTTCGTTATTGTTCTTGTTATTAGAGTTAAGTATTATTGAATAAACAGTCATTGTTGAGTTTAAGTTTGAATTTCAATTCTTTACTTGATTACCAACGGATCCCCACCTTTCCTACACTCGAGGGGACGCCGCTCTCCCTTCGAGGCTTGCGACTTTCAGTTGTCGCCCGACAACAGAACGTTACAGGTCGGAATTTTTGGTGACAGCGGTGGGATTGTTCGTTAAAGAGGATATTTCGATTAGTAAAGCACTCCAAAAGTGAGTATTTTCTGAGAAATTTTTTCTTTTTCCTTGGTAAAATCTATAGAGGCTCAACACTTCGCAATGGCTGAAGAAACACTTACAAATACAATGGCTAACCTAACCCTCAATGAGGGAACTCAAGGACCTCCAGACAATACAGACACTTCAGATACAGTAGGAACTCCAGATAATGAGGGTACTCCAGAATTTTCGAGAAACCCACAAGTTAATATGAATACAGCTACGAATATATATCCACACCCACCACACATTAGTCTTCGCGATACAGCGGACACAGTTCCGTCTTTTGAAGGTAATAATATACCAGTATACCAATTTATAAAAAGCTGTCGGCACGCACGACGTATGGTTAATCCGAACGCAGAGTATGGATTAGTTCAACTCATAAAAAATAAACATTACGGGCAAGCTTCCAGAGTAGTCTTGAGTGGAGATTGTAATTCAATAGATGATCTCATTTCAGTATTAAAATCACGATTCGCACCATTGCATACTTCAATCCAATTATATGGAGAATTATCAAAAATAGCACAATTACCGAATGAAATAACGATAGATTATGGTAGTCACGTATCCAATCTCTTTCTTCGGATTAAACATTGCAACGCAATAGAAGTACCAACACACGTAGCACAATTTAATGTAACCGCGGGAAAAAACGCTGTGAACGCCTTTCTAACGGGATTAAAAATAGAAGTATATAACAGACTCTACGAACATACATTCAGCAATCTTGATCTGGCTATCCACCACGCCATTAAAGCAGAAGCAGAACACAATGAAAACCTAATAAGAACAAGAATAGCAGTAGGGAACACGCGAGCGAATCAATGTACAAATTGCTTTGGATATGGTCATAATGCCACTACCTGCAGCAGCCAACAAGCCTCACATAATAATTGGCAACGAAAAAATTGTCAACATTGTAATAGGACGGGGCATACGACACAAGAATGTAGAAATCGAAACGCAACACAGAACGATACATTCTGTGACTTCTGCCGAAGGCCAGGTCACATGACACAGGATTGTAGAAGCCGCAGTTACTATTGCCCGATGAGAAGAAGACCGACTACCCACAAGCTGAAATGTCACAGGGGCAAGGGGAATCGCCCGCTCGCTCCACCCAATTCCTTGCAACAAAGTCCGCCGCGTAACGCAGAATGCGAACGAAACAAATCACGACAGCCTGCGGATATGGACAGCCGCTAAGAACCGAAAAGTAGGACTTCTTGGAGGGGATAGGGTGGAGCGAGCGGGCGATTCCCCTTGCCCCTGTGACATTTCAGCTTGTGGATAGTCGGTCTTCTTCTCATCGGGCAATAGTACACGAACAGAGCTCCTCAATACAACGCATATTGTGATTACTGCCGAAGGCCAGGTCACATGACGCAAGATTGTAGAAGCTCCTCAACCCAGTGCGTATGCGATTATTGTCGAAGACCGGGTCACACAATGCAAGAATAAAGGAGTCGAAATTATGCAAATAGAACACAGCAACCGGAAATATTTTGCGAATACTGAAAATTCAGGGGCCATACAATAGAGCAATGCACGAAGATGTATTTCGTATATGGTACGTAGGCAGGCCATACTCAGATTAAAAACGGAGCAAATAAGGAAACCTCCTAGCATCCTTCTCTCTGACGCAGGATTCAACGCAGAACAAGCAACATTAATGATTGACACTGGATCTGACCTTAATGTAATCACGAAGAGTGCTGTCACTCCCGATATACCAATCTACACAGACACTCTTTTTGACCTCAACGGTATTACGGACGGACTACTCAGCACCATGGGATACATCAAAATTAAAATTTTGGACACGGAGATCATCCTTCATGTTGTAGAGGAGCTTCCTATTAAACAAGATGGAATATTAGGGACGGAGTTCTTCCAAACTAATGGAGCTACTGTCGATTATATGAAGTCAGCAATAACCATTGGAAGAGAAATAGTTCCATTTATTGATCCAGAGATGGTCACACTACCAGCAAGGATGAGAAGTCAGATATATGTACGAGTCCTTAACCCTTATGTACGCAACCGGGTACCCGGGTACCCATTTTTATGTTTCCATTAGTAATTTTTTATGTTCTCGTGAAAATATCGCAAAACCGCTCCGGATCCCCATTCTTTGAAGTCTTTTGCCCCGATATTTGTTTTTGAAATAAAAAATTATACAAAAGAATTAAAATAGTAAAGCTTCAAACTTATGTATACGCTTGTTGGATAACCGGGGTACCCGGGTACCCATGTAAGGCAGGCTATAGTTGGACGATTTATGATCGGAAATTTTCTAAAGAAATTACACAGGACACACAATGTTTAACTAATACTGTTTATTTATTAAAATAAATAATATAAATGTTATTAGCAAACAGGAGGACAATGTCCACACCTTGTGAGTGTAATAGCGTGCTCATCACATATTGGTTTTAAGCACTTCTGACAGTACTTTCGAGTTTTCCTACGTTTTTTCGCAGGATCAGCTTGACATATATAACAAGATCCTACAACTTTTTTTCTCCCACTTGCATCTCGTTGCTGTGTAGAACCAGAACTCGATGGGACGTCGTTCATTATGCCTGGCTTATATAGCATACTCTCTATTGCTAATTTACTGGTAAAGTGTCTCATTACTTGAACATTGGATGATATATTATCACTAGAACCTTCTTCTCCTAATAATGCAGTCAAATAAGCATCTTTTTCCGCCTGTGATAATCTAAAGAAATGTTGTGCACGTATGTTCATTATACTACTGTGATATACTAAATTCACAATTGTTTTTAGACATTGTATGTAAGAATGATATTTACCTTGAAAATTCTACTGCTGATAATTCATCCATTTTCCCATACAATTATAAACTTCTAAAAATTGCAAACTGTACTTCACGGAGACACTATACGTTTCAAAATACAACTGCACAGAATTTTTTTTTAAAATGCACGTCAGATACGAACCAAGAACTGGCGCAAACTGATTCAGTCCTTCGTTTCGATCTCTAGTTCGTTCCCTGGGTGCGTATACTTGTTTATATATACAAGATAACGTTCTGTTCACCACTGAACCAGAGACAACCATCTTCGTAGAGAGTCGAGAAACGCAAATGACATGGACGATCGACTTTATCATCGAATTATGTTGTAGTTTCAAGTAATTTATCCGCTCAAATAGTTTAAAACGGCACTTGGTATATTATAGGAATGGAAAACTAAGTGTTTCGAAGAAGTACGAAAGTAAAATTATCGCTGTATTTGAGATCTATCGGAACAGGACACATGGGGTACCCGGGTACCCCGGTTGCCCAACAACCGTGAAACTTTTGGTTGCGTACATAAGGGTTAATACTCAGGCCAGTACAGGATATATTCCTAAAATGTCAGTTCACCCTAATATATACATAGGAGGCGCAGTAGTATCAAATAAAAATGGTATAGCATATATCTTTGCAGTGAATACATCCACAAAGGATATTCGAATTCCCGTACCATCAGTTGAATTAAGACCATTTAAAGAAGCACCAATGGGAAAAGAAACGTCAGACAAATATAAAAAAGCTAACAGAACACACCAACTATTACAACAATTACGGTTGGATCATCTAAATTCGGAAGAACGAGCCAGTGTCGAGGAATTAATAAAGGAACACGCAGATAGATTCTATCTTCCAAAACAAACCAAGGAGTCATTAGAAAAGGAAATAATACAACCTTCTTCCTCTCCTTATAATTCTCCTATATGGATTGTGACAAAGAAAGAAGATGCACAAGGAATAGTAAAAGTGAGAATCGTATTAGACTTTAGGAAACTAAATGAGAAGACAATTGGAGATGCTTATCCTTTGCCAAATATAACTGACATATTGGACCAGTTAGGAAGCGCAAAATACTTCTCCATATTCGATCTCGCATCCGGATTTCACCAAATTCCTATGCATTCTGACGATCGTCACAAGACAGCCTTCTCTACAATATATGGACATTACGAATTTAATCCAATGCCATTGGGTCTTAAAAATGCTCCAGCCACCATCCAGAGACTCATGGACCAAGTTTTGTCAGGACTCCAGGGTATAGAGCTCTTCGTATATTTAGACGATATAGTAATATACGCTAGCTCACTTAAGAAGCACGCAACAAAATTCAAACGCTTAATGAATAAACTAACAGACGCCAATCTTTATCTTCAACCCGAGAAATGTGAGTTCCTGAAAAAAGAAGTTTCTTACTTGGGGCATATAATAGGAGAAAACGGAGTTAAACCAGATCCATGGGAAGTAATAGCAGTGAAAGAATTCCCAACACCTACAACGGTTAAAAACGTCAAACAGTTCCTAGGACTAAGTGGATATTATAGAAGATTCATCAAGGATTTTTCAAAAATCGCAAGACCACTTTCCAACCTCACAAAAAAAGATTACCAATTCGAGTGAACTCATAAACAACAAAAAGCATTTGAAACTCTGCGAGAAGCTCTCTGCAACGAACCAATTCTACAGTATCCGGACATCGAGAAAACATTCAACATCACAACAGACGCCTCAGGTATTGCTGTTGGTGCGGTTCTTAGTCAAGGGGAAGTAGGAAAAGATTTACCAATAGCTTATGCGTCTCGAGTTTTAAACGATGCAGAAACGCGCTATTCTCCAGCAGAACGAGAACTTTTAGCTATCATTGTCTACGGTAGAAAATTTTATCTAATAACAGATCACAAACCATTAGAATGGCTTCAAAATCTCTCTAATCCTACGTCTCGATTAATGCGCTGGAAAATTAAATTAGCGGAATACGATTATAAAATCTTATATAAACCGGGAAAGTATAACACAAACGCGGACGCATTATCGAGAAACCCTATAGCATTATCCCTAAACGCAAAAAGAGCGCACTCTGAAACAAATTCACATGAAAATAAAAAGCAAAAACAATTCCACCAAGCTAATACACGACAAAGGGAAACCACCGCTTCAACCTCAGGAAATCCAGCTCCACATAAACAACCAAGAATTAATTCTTCGCAATGCGATTTCTCATCATACGATGAAAGCGATGCATTAGATATGAGCATTCCTACAAAGGAATGTTCCTGCAGAGGAAGAGCAATCAGATAATCACGGTCGAAAGCGAGGCAGATGCAAGTTTTGCAAAAATACGTGTACCACCTTAAAATGTCACAAATGTACTCGATTTGTTTGTAAAAAACATTCTAAATTTTCTGTTATTTGCGAAGGTTGTCAAATTAGTCAGTCTGAATCTGATGAATAACTTTTTTTCATTCATCGATCTTTATACGATACTTTGTAAGAATTATTATTCAAATAAATCATTAATAAGCTTTCAAATACCATAAACTTTCACCGCATAATGTTTATTTTACAATAACATGTCTTATTCTTTCAAATTTCCAATTTCATTGCACGGTGTACTTGGTACACGACGCGCCCGCTCCCGTTATGAAAAAGGGCGCGCCCGCCGGAAGGTCAATAAAACTTAAGGGAGTGTCCTGCTTTATAAGGTCCAAAAAATCGATTTTTTTTTTATTGCCTAAATCGATAGATAAACTATCCAAGAATGTATTCACAAAGTTATAGCGGCCAATTCGAAGTATTTTTAAAGATACAGAACCGAGAGCAAGTAGCGATCGACCGCGAGCGAAAGATCGCGAACCCGCGAGAAGATTCGCGAGCACGCGGGACCGATTCGTGTTTATTGACACTTCGAGAAACCGAATATTCCAGAAATTCAAAACAAATAAATAACGCGATCGAGTTCGGTTGCGCAGCCATTCAGCAGTCGATCAGTCGGCCCGATCAGCCAGACAACGTCCGTGTTGGCACCTTGTTGAATACCACACTACCCTCAGCATCATGGCAAGTTATCCGAAAGGTGAAAAATCGACTTCCGATCGGGCTGCGAAGCCGCGTAAACGTAAATTCCACGGTAATCGGTTCTCGCATGATAAAGGCGATGAAGAATTGAATATGAGTACCAGCGCGAAAAAATTGTCGACTGCGAGCAGCGCAGATGTAATTGTGTATCCACTTCATTGTTACAGAATAATTTAATTTCTTACAGTTTTTGGTGCGATTGCTGATATTTTAATATGCAGATCGGACAAACAAAGCGTGAAATTTGAAGAAAGTGGGCATCGAGGATTAGGTTTTAAAATTATCGTGTCGTGTAAGTGCGGTCATAGAG
Source organism: Andrena haemorrhoa (assembly GCA_910592295.1). NCBI lineage: Eukaryota > Metazoa > Arthropoda > Insecta > Hymenoptera > Andrenidae > Andrena > Andrena haemorrhoa. The sequence goes on from OU342943.1 coordinate 29,250,586, forward strand.
AAATCAATTCAGGGCTGCTAATAAACACCGGATACGAAATAAACAGACGGATCGTGTTCGTTATGAGGCTCCTTAGTATTGGATGAGAAGGCGTCAATGTATTTTGTGGCCTTATGGACCTGCGCCAAGGGTTGGCGAAATCGACGTACGATAAGATAGTGCAGCACTGTCACTCGGCGTCGGCATCGATGTTCGAAACAATGAGTAAGAAAACTGTCAAAGAAGAGCGGGAGAAGAATGCTCAAAAAGGAAGAACTGAAACACATTTGAAAGTGTCCGGCGATGGATCGTGGAAGAAACGCGGTTTTACATCACTGTACGGTGTAACAACACTGATCGGGTACTACAGTGGCAAAGTACTCGACCTTGTCCTAAAAAGTGCATACTGTCGCGCATGCACCATAAAGAAGAAAGAGTTAAACGACGACGCATTTGAAGAGTGGTATGAAAATCATAAAGAAACATGCTCCTCAAATCATGAAGGTTCGTCAGGCAAAGTGGAGGTGGATTCAATAATTGAAATGTTTTTGAGATCCGACGAAAAATTTGGTGTGAAGTATATGAATTATATTGGCGACGGTGATTCGAAAACTTTTGCGGGTATTTTGAAGGAGAATCCGTACGGCAACGATTGCCCGGTTACAAAAAATGAGTGCGTGGGACATGTACAAAAACGGATTTGTACGCGACTCCGAAACATAAGAAAGAAAGAGAAGCTCGGCGGTAAGAACCGGCTAACGGAAGCTATCATAAAAAAACTAACAGTTTATTATGGCTTGGCGATAAGAAGAAATGTGGAGTCTGTCAAAGAAATGAAGAAAGCAATAATTTCAACACTGGACCATTATTGTTCGACAGATGAATAGCCGAGACACGAGAATTGTCCACCAGGCGTCGACAGCTGGTACGAATGGCGCAGAGTTGAAGCCATGAATGAGTTAGATTCTTTTAAGCATGGTGCTCGTGTCATTGATGAAAACATAGAAAAACACATCCGTCCGATCTATGAAAACCTTTCAAACGACGAGCTTCTGGAACGATGTTTAGGCGGACACACGCAAAACCCCAACGAATCATTCAATGCAACGGTGTGGCGCATGGCTCCTAAACATTTAAATTCAGGCTACAAAATCGTTGAAATTGCCGCCTACATGGCTGCAGGCATATTCAATGAAGGTTATTCAGCAGTTTTAATTACAATGCAGTTGTTGCATTTGAATATTGGCCAGCAGTGCAAAACGTTCGCCGATACCACTGACGCGCAGCGACTCGTGCGGGAAGGCAAGCGCACAAACATACAACAGCAAGGAGGCTCGTACGGCTCGTAGGATTGAGCAAATCCAACAAAATGAGTTTTTTGAACAGGGGAAAGGGCTCTTATATGGGGCAAGAATAGCTTATTAGCAGATCACTGGTGTAAGTAACCAATAATTAATATTTTCTCCTATCGAAAACTTTAAAGCGCGATTTCTCAAGTTTTCATTTTTACAATTCTTTAAAGTTGGCGGGTGTGATAGCAAAAAAACTATGCGGCCTATTGAATTAAACCAAAGCTTACGCTCTTCAGTATTAAATTCTTTTCTATGTGAACTAAAAAGATTGTTAAGAAATTATTTTTAAATAATTTTTATAGCACGTTAAAGTCAAATGTTGTTTTTAAAAAATAGACATTCTTCTTATCAAACTAAAAAAATTTATAATTTCGCGCTTTTTTCTGCTTTTTCTTAGTTCACCCAGAAGAAAAATATATGAGCATTAAAAACCATTTTGATTTTTACATTTCAGACAACAATTACAACCAGAATCATTCCCGCCAATTGGAGACTGCAGTGGCAAAGCGCTTCGAGAATCGGCGAGATCGGATCATATTTTATAATTTTATGAGAACAAATTTTGTTTGTACTCATCGAATATATGTTTAAATATACCTAAAAGTTTACGAAGATCAATTGTTCCTTTCCCTTTCAAAAAAATTTGCGAAAAAATCACTTTTTTGGACTTTGTAAAGCAGAACACTCCCTTAAAGAAGGAAAACACACAATCCTTGGACTCATCACACCAGACCACCCAACAGAAGAGGACATATACAACTCACTGAGGTCACTTCATACGTACCTAGTATCTGGAAAAGCAACAAAAATATACATATCATCAGAAGAGGATAAAATTTCATTAAAACGATTACAAAATTTAATAGAAATAATATTCATACAAGAAGATATCCAATTTATATTCTGCAGAGGCACCCTTGTAACCCCTCCTGTACAGGATAGACATCAGATAATCCACGAAAATCACCAAACACCTATAGGAGGACACAAGGGAATTACCAAGACATATCATCGTATAAAAAGTAAATACTACTGGAAGAATATGAAGTACGAAGTAACACAATTTTTTAAAACTTGCTTGGAATGTCAAAAAACTATGCTAGTAAGGGTAAAAAATAAAGAACCCATGATACTAACAGATACTCCAGTGGATGCATTTGATAAAATTTCAATGGATATAGTAGAGCCACTACCTTCTACAAACATGGGAAATAGTTACATACTCACTATTCAAGATAATCTAAACAAATACTCTCTTGCAATACCATTAATAAATATTACTTCAGAAGATATAGCCAAGGCATTTGCAGAGCACTTTATTTGTAAATTTGGAAGTCCTACAGCCATTCTTACTGATCAGGGACCAAACTTTATGAGTTCGCTTATGAAGAAATTAGCCAAAGCATTCCATATCTAACAGTATCGAACTTCCGCATACCACCCACAATCCAATGGCTCATTGGAAAGAAGTCTTCACGTCCTTGTCGAATACCTACGACATTACACATCAAAGGAGAAACAATGGGACCAGTGGTTACCACAAGCTATGTTTTCGTATAATACAAGTACTCACGAAGGCACGAAATTTACGCCTCACAAACATGTTTATGGCAGAAAAGCACGTCTTCCTTCAAGCATTCCTCCAACGGATAACATTAAAACATATCCGGATTATGTCGATGCACTAATGAATAAATTACACCACATCCGACAAATGGCGCGAAAAAATTTAGAAGAATCGAAACTACGACAAAAGCATTATTACGACCGGAAGATACAACCTCAAACATATAAAGTAGGAGATTGGGTTTGGTTACTAAATCCAAGGCGCGAAAAGCTGGGACCGGAATACAGCGGACCCTACCGAATCACCGAAGTCTTGAAAAATAGCAACCTGAAGATAGCAATCAACTTAAAACAAATCAGAATCGTGCATATGAACAGGGTAAAAAAGGCACATCTACCTTAACAAGTTGCATACGAGGCTATATCAGGAGCTGCAAACAAAGAATTCTTCCATTGTAACAAAGTATAACTAAGTATAAGTAGCAGAAAACATGGCTGGATACCCGTGCCTAAAAAAAAACATACGACAGAGACGTATATTATTACGGAAATAATGTTGTGTGCATTATGTGCACACAACGAGTAGAAGTGGATGAGGAGCCATTGGAGGACCACTTATTAATAAAAAGTAATCCGAGGAGATGGCGAATATGCCATTTTTGCAGACGTATACTATTTGTGGGACGCCCAGCAGAGGAGTGTACGACGTGTTCTAATTACTTACGGGAGGAATCCCTAGTATAAAACTCAATATATCTTATACTTTTATATATATATATATATATTTATATATATATATATTTATATATATATATATATATATAATACATTTTTACACTACACATTACAAATACACACTACACACACACACACAAACAAAATGTTAATAACACACTTACACCTAGTTTTAAGATCTTTTTTATGATAAAACATATATTTTTTTCTACATATAAACAAAAGAATTATAAATCAAAACTTTAACCTAAAGTAAAGCGAAAAAATTCTTGCGATAAAAACAAAGTTGCGAAAGATATTATAGAAAAATCCGCCAGATGGCACCACTCCCGACCTACTAAACCGTTACAATTGTACACCAGCGCCACACTTCCTTCGGTATTAACTGTTTAAATCTGCGCAATATTTTATTGCTACCAAAATGCCGAATCGTTCAGGCTCGCGACATATAAAAGCAAGGAAAAACAAAGACGAATTAGAGAATATATTAAGAGAGATGATAGAAATACCACCTCTTATTACCCCACTTCCACCATCTCCAAAGAAAAAGGTAATATACCTATAGCAAAACCATATCTTTCAAAAAATTAACAAGTCCTTCAAACTCAAGACACTGCCTCGCACACCGCCTCACACGCCACCGGATTCACTTCCCACAACGCCTGAATTTCCCAGGACCCCGGATTTTAAAATCCCGGACAGGGACTTCAAAATTCCGGAAGTGCCACCGGCAAAATGGCCTCAATTAATAAAAATAAAAATTCCGGACCCAGACTGGGAAACATATAGAAGTTTACCCAAAGAGGACCCCCGGTAAAGGGTATGGCGACTACTCGCATTATTTGGATCAGGGGCAGCACTACGGGGATAACTACGAATCCCACCTTTCCCACAGTCGAGGGGACGCCGCACAGTGGTCCCAAATCGCCAAAAGCTGGCCAAAACTCAATTTTCGAAGTATATAGCAGCTTTTTGCTAATATAGCACATTTGTTGTATATACAGGGTTATCCACCGAATACTGGCGGCGCTCGCGCGAGTACAAATGAGAACGGCAACAACGCCACACGCATACGTAGGAGCACAATCATGTGTCGATACATCCGCCATCTATGAATTGTTGCCAAAAGTATAGGTTCGTGTAGATGCCAGTAGAGAGCACAAGGCGCTTTTCACTGTCTGCCCAGATAACTTTACATTTGACGTAACCGACGGGGAAGAAAACGACAGCCTTTTCCCTCAGAAACTGATTGAGAATGTAGAATGCTTGTTGAATGATGAAACCGTGGATGATCAACAAGCATTCTAACATTCTCAATCTGTTTCTGAGGGAAATGGCTGTCGTTTTCTTCCCCGTCGGTTACGTCAAATGTAAAGTTATCTGGGCAGACAGTGAAAAGCGCCTTGTGCTCTCTACTGGCATCTACACGAACCTATACTTTTAGCAACAACTCATAGATGGCGGATGTATCGACACATGATTGTGCTCGTACGTATGCGTGTGGCGTTGTTGCCGTTCTCATTTGTATTCGCGCGAGCGCCGCCAGTATTCGGTGGATAACCCTGTACATCAGTGCATCAAATGCGGCTTGAATTTCTTAAATATATTGATTAGTTACTGAGATATAGGCTGTCTAAGTTGACGAAATTTCATGCTCCTTAATGTCTTGAAAAGGGGAGCATGTTTAATGTGTCAGAGAAAGTTTATCTGAAAAGATCCATATGCGCAACAGTTTACCATTAAAGTGGGCGTTATAAACATAAACTTTCCACAGAAACAAAGTAAAATATCTTTGAATTTACCCTTGTAATTCCCTTCTCAATGTGTCGTAAATCTAAGTCATGTTTTAATAAAATCGAAGGAAAACAGAGATGAGTGTCATCGAGTGTCACGCTGTAACAAGTTTCTTGATATAAAGTAACATGTCAAGTATAATATCCAATTGCGAAAATTTGCGGAAATTTGCGGTTTTCTAAGATATTTAAATTTAAAATGCCAAGTACGGGTATCAACGCTCTCTACACTTTGTCCCACCAGAGCGTATTGATAATATCTCTGCAAAATTTAATATATTTGTAAAAAATGTAATATGAGATGAAAAAGTTATCGAGAATACTAGTGTGATCTTACTTCATAATTAGTCCAAGATTATAACTTGACAATGTTTCGGTTTGAAGCGACCAGTTCAATACAGGAAGACCACTTCCAAAAGATCTGCTTTTTCAATGATTTAAACAAAACTAACACTCTATTAGCCAATAGATTGTTGTATATGGTATACCGGGATATATGGAAGGACCGAGCGGAAGAGACCAACTGTTTATATTAAAGTCTCAAAGGAAACTTGGATTGCATAAACAGTGTATCGATAAGGAGCAAGAATGGACGTCAGAGCCAAGGGGGAAATGTGTGGCAGTCAGTCCTTCGTTAACGTGCCAACGAAAACCTTTTACAAATTGAAAACATAAAGCTACCGCTGAACTTAAATTTTTTCAATCGATATTTCCAAAAATTGGAGAAGAGTAATCGGAAAAATAATCACTTTATTCAATCAAATTCAAATTGGTTGAACGAAAAAATAATTTTTGATTTTGAAAACTTGGAAAATATTCCAAGTACTTCAAGTAGGTGTATTATTATATATTCTTCAGTTGTATGCAAAGTAATTAAGAAATGACTGTTGGATCAATGTTAAAATAACGTTCGGTTCTTATGTAAAACTATTTTTTATGAACTATTAATTTAACACATTTGAAATTCAGATTCGTAATCAGGGACCCGGAAAACATCAGGATACCAATTTTCGTGCAGATCTATCAATCTTTTAATATGCACGTCCGCCATTTTGTATTAACAAATTTGAAGTTCAGATTCGTAATCAGGGACCCCAAAAACCCCCGAGTACCGATTTCTGACTAAATTGAAGTACGTTTTGATGGGTTTGCCGCTTTTTAACGATTTGGGACCACTGTGCGCCGCTCTCCCTTCGAGGCTTGCAAGCGCTCAGTTGTTTTCTGAACACGAACGTTACACGTGTATACTATCAAATGGCTTTCAATACTTTCGGATCGAACGGGTATCGATCCCTTCATAGAGGTATTAAATAGGTATCGATACTTTCGTGAGGTATCAAACAGGTATCGATACTTTCATAGAGGTATCAAACGGATATCGATACTTTTATAGAAGTAACAAACGGGTATCGATATTTCTGATACCTACGTCTTATAAATACTATTCGATACCGCATCATAATTTCCGAGCTGGTATCGATAGTATTGATTTGGTATCGGTCCGATCACTATATATAACTAAAATGTGGCTTTTATATATTTATACAGATAATCGAAGCAGAAGATGATGGAATGTGATCTACGTCAGACAATGTATGCACAAATTTGCAGGTAGGGTTTTGCATACGCAATTATTCATTCAATTATTTTGACATATGAGCACGTATGATAATTTATAAATAATTAGTAAATGTGTCCTATTTCAGTTAACGATGCAGACGAAGAGAAAGTAACCCTACTGCACGAGTAAATGAAATAAGCTCTGATGTAACATACAAATGTACACCCAGTGGTAGAGATATAGTGAAATAGCAGGTACATTCAGCAGTTAAGGACGAGCTCCCATTGAAGAAGACCCAAGCTATAGTACAAGTCCCATTTTAAAATCCCATGCAGCCTGAACGGAGTTGAGATATTTGACACCCCTCATATTTCTGTGAAATAAATGGCTTGTTTCGATACATAAGGTGCATTTGCTGTAATCCTTAACTGATTTCACAATTTTACTACATCTCTGCCAAGAAATATACAGGGTGTTTCACTACAGGTGGTTAATTTTCTAGGAAATGATTCTACAGAGCCAAGTAAGACGAAAATATAAAATTCAAATTTTTAATATCGCTCTTCGTTTGCGAGAAAATTGACTATTGATTTTAACTAAATACGCGTGCACCGAAGTACAGTTCCTACAGACAGCTGGACGCATTCCTCTTACCTCTGCGTGTCCCTCAGCCGCCGAAAACTGTACTTTGGTGCACGCGTATTTAACTGAAATTAGAATGGTACATACAGTCTGACAACAATACATATTTCCCACACAGATCAGAGGCGTCTTAAAGGCGCCATTCGGGCGCCTGGACCCAGGCGCCTTGAGTGTCCCACGGGCGGCTTATATACGCCTCCAGAGCGGCTGATGTTACAAAACGGGACGCCTTAAACAGGCCTGGATTAGGACTGACAGGCGTTTTAAAGGCGCCTTAAAGACGCCTTAAACGGGCCTGGATTAGGACTGTCAGGCGTCTTAATTATCGATAAATTAGAAGCAAACGGTTATCAAAATGAAATCAGACTGGATAAAAAATCATTGCGATTTACTATATTTATTTATTTATTTAAAATTTTTGTACAGCTACTTTTATTAACAGACTTCGAAAAACAAGGAGGTCTTCAGTTCGACACATATATTTGTGTCCCACACCCAGCTGGCTGACGGCACCCTTGGAACAGCTCGTCTTTCGATGAGTCAAGGGACGAAGGCGAACGCCTCGTGGTTTCGGTTACGAAGTCCTCGCTGCGAAGCGTCGAAATTTTGCCTCCCACAGTCTGACGCAATATCACGTCGGGGTCACCAATGTAGGGGTTAACCGGCACGTAGATAATTCTAGCAGGCACTCCTCCTGCAGGCGGTGCACAGCGAAGATTGGGAGAGATAATAATCACTCGTTGTCGAGGAATAAAGTAATACTGTATTTTGAGGGTATAAAGAAATGCACACATTGTGCCAGTACGTGCGCACAAGTGCTTGGTCGTCGAGAGAGTGCGTGGGCAGCGTGGGGCAGCTCCGTGGCTGACCCCCACCCTTCGCTTTCGGGAGGGGAAGACAGCGCTTCCTACAACACGACGCCCAAAATGCGCCTATACGACCGTCGAAAGTCCTTCAAAAGGCGCCTTTTGGGCGTCTTATAGGCGCCTTGTTACAAATCGGGACGATCAGTCGCTCAGGCCGCAAATGGGCGCCTTGAAGGCGCTGTGTGCTGTGTGGGTTGTAAAAACACGTGGCATCTCAAATTTTGACAACTTACCTTATTTGACACTCATCAGTTTATAACCTGACTGTAAGCTGTCAAAATTTGGAGTAGATTGCATTATGAAGATATATGTATTAGTTCGTTTTGGCTGATGGTATGCGTGTAACGCGTACACGTATTATGTTGACGTAAATTTGGTTGGAGAATCAGAAGAATCAGAAGAAGAAAAATCTTACCGTTTCCGACTGACCCAGGAGATTTTATTGAATTTGGTCTTATTCGAAAGGTTATATGCGGTTTACATCAGAAAAATGCCTTCAAATTTAGGAACTATTGCAGGCGTAATGAGATATTAATGAAATAAGTTTCAGGTAAGGTTGGATTAGCCGGGCGACGAGTAAATGATAGCGGTAGCGGCAGTCGACATATACAGGATGTCGAAACATGTACTTGGCGTCGAGACGCTACCGCGTCTCTAGATCCTTAATTCTGTCCTGTGATACGGCTATTCATGGCTGTTGATGGTGAACCTTTGTAATTTATAATATTAAAAAGTATCTGAAGACATTCCCTATGCAAATTATCTTTCTAAAAAGAAGTGAGATTCCCATAAAAAACTTGAAAAATGTAAAAAAATTACGCCAAGTACATGAAAAAGTTGAGGACGGAAAAGAGTATTATAAAATAATCACAAAAAAATAGAAGATAATAATAATTACAATATAAAAAAGATGTGAAATCAAAATGAGCTGCTAGTATATAAAGGTGTTTTGTAATAATCACGAACATTTTAACCCCTTAACGCACAGTTTTTTTTTTTAAAACCGGCCAAAAAAAATATTTTTTTTTGTGTAAAAAAAACACAATTTAGAACATTGTCTTGGCAAAAAAATTTTAAAAATACAAAAATAATCAAAATTGTTATTTTAATTTTATACAACGCCGCTCGAATTATCTCGAGTGTGCACAGTTTGGCCTGTTTAGCGCGCTCGAATTAACTCGAGCGTACAAGTTAAGCGGTTAATAATGTGAAAATAAAATGTAACATCTAGACATTTGCCTAGATGTCCGCGGCCTGTAAGTCAAATACTTGGCGTGGCCAGGCAAGGCATTCTCAGATCATCAATACCCACATCTCCCCCCTCGCAGGCTTTCCGATAATTTGTCAATTAAAACTCTGACAATATGAATACACTTTCATTATTTCGCGTTTTTAAATAATTCTTATTCATCGCCACCTTGGGCGGTATTCTTAAACGTATCTCAAGATTAAGATCGTCTTAAGCATTTGCTTAAGATGCCGTCTAGATTCATAAACGTGACTTAAGACAATATTAAGGTCTTGTCTTAAGCATTTGCTTGAGACAACGTTTTAGACGTCTTAAGACCATTCTATTGCATCCTATACGGTCATTACCCGCCATTACTTACGTAAAGAAAGCGAGTAGTGAGCGAAATCGAAGTGCAAATACTGAAAAAATGGATTTATTGAACATTGACGTTGCCATTGAAAATATTGATATTAACGATATTGATTATTGATGATGGCGATGATGATAGAATAGCGGCCAATAGGCTAAAAAAAAGATATATTCGTGACGGGCAAAATCCTTATGAATTGTATGACAGAGGAATTCAAAAGGCGATTTTGTTTTTGCAAGGACACCGTAATTTTTGGTACTCTACCCAAAATCTATAAAGGACTTGCAAGATATGACAACCGTGGTTCGCCCATTTCACCGGAATTGCAACTACTGGTGTGTTTACGATATTACGCAATTGCAAGTTTTCAGGTAATTTACAAATATAATATTCTACTTTTAACGTTTAAAATATTGATAATTAAAGAATGTGCTAGAGGAAAATTGTTTAAAATATATTTCTAGCAACTGCTTGGTGACACGATGCACATCTCCCAGCCGACCGTATCGATAATTGTTTTCCATGTAAACTGCTTACTTGCGAGTTCAATTTTCAGGTTTTATAAAAATGCCAAGAGATATCGAAGCACGCATGGAGATTGGATGATTATTCATTGACCTTGGGAAAGGAAATGGAACAATCGGTCTACCAGGTATGGATGGAGCTATTGACTGCACATATATCAGACTATCGTCCACGAGATTCTACAATATTGCTGAAATTTTCTGAAACCGCAACGGATATTTCTCACTTAACGTGCAAGTAGGTTTTCATTCAAGTTTTTAACTCATCATTGAAATATTATTGTGATTGAATATCACTCCACTTTTAGTCTCCAAGTTTTTCTCTTTATTTTTTTAAGTTTCATCTTTGTTGCAGGCTGTCGTTGGTCCAAGAATGGAATTTTTACACATTATACCAGAGTGGCTGGGTAGTGCACACGACAGCTGTACATTCCAAAAATCGGCATCGCCTATTAATTTCATCATCATCTTAATATGCAAAAGGTCTCGCACGTCACGAATATATCCTCCAATAACACTATTGTCCGCTACATTATTAGCATCATCAATGTCGCTAATATCATATAAAATAGTTCAGGTTAACCTGCATCACTGTGCGGTGGCATGTATAGTCTTAACTGAAGTAATGAGTGAAAAGGGATATGATTATCATCCTGATTCAGGAACCAGGGGTAACTCTGGACTGAATCGGAGGTCTTGACCTAGCGGGGAAAACCTGGGCAGCCCCAGAAGGTGACAAGATCAAAGACTGTTTTTAACCAGGAAAATCTAGAGGTAATATCCTCTCACAATACAGTAACGCAAACCTTCCACTGTACGCACTCAAATAAGAGAGGTGATTAGTGGGAATATGAAGGAATATGTCATAGCCCCTAATTACTCGCACAGGTCGAGCTTAGGAAATCCATTGGAAACAAAAGAGATTGAATGCTAAAAACCCGCTATGGGGATGTGATATCACAATACAAGAGGTTTAGTATTGGTAAATGCTGCGGAGACCTCTGGAAAAATAGGTATGGGATTAAATAAATAAATATTAAAAAGTCAATAAGAAAAGTAATAGGGGATGAAATTCTTGATAATCAAGTATTATAAAAGATACTATAAACAATGCATAAGTCAGAAATAACGGACCGATAACAACATTGGAAAGAAAAAGAATTGTTCAATAAACCGAAATGGGTAATTTGAATAAGGAAAGTTGTAATAGAATAGTAAACGCAGCAGGAAAAACAAAAGAGGGGGTAATCTCATATAGTGACATATAGAACTAATAAATACAATCCAAATCACGTTTGACAAAATTAGGATACTTAACCAGGTAAAATGTAGAAAAGAACAGAAAAGGGGGTACATATAAATAAAAAGAAGTAATAGAGAAATAGCACTAAAAGAACTAGGGGCGACAGTATAGAACTTAGAAGTAGAAAAAGAGGGGAAGAAAAAAGGGGGGATGGATAAATAATGGCTGGGAAAAGGAAAAGGGGATACTAGTAAATAAGGAAGGGACATAAGAAATCATAAGAAAACTGAACACTACACAATTATCACATGTAACGCTAATAAAATCATTCACTCACACACAGATATACCGGAACACGTGGAATAGGTGGAGTAGCGTGAGCAGGAATCACTTGCGTAGAGCCAGAGTAGCATAGCATAGATACAGCAGGGGAGGTGTACTATGAGGACTGGCTCCAAATGGAATATGGAGTATCGCTACAGGAATTATTAGAGATAGTAGAGAATGGACAGGAGGATAAGCTGAACAAATGGGAAGTTGACCCACATTGGGTGGAAATCAAAACTGTAGGAGACGAGGTCACGTTCCAGTTAACAATGAAGGAGGGGGGGGGGGGGGGGGAGCGTAGGCATAAACAGCAGGACATGGAGCTAGAAGAGGACTTGGACATAGAGGGATTAGCAAGAATAGTGGAAGAAGAGTGGGTGAACCACGGCATGGAGGAGGATTTATTTAATAGGATTGAGGAATGGGAAAGGGGGGTCGGGTTGGGCATGGAGGGGCGGGTAGTGGGGGGCAGGGGGGAGAAGGAGGGCGGAGGAGCGGGAACAGACAGTCAGAAGATGAAGGAAACAAATTCGCTAGTTGTAAGGAGATAGGGCTAGGACTCGACACTTTGTTATAATATTATCGCATCATAAATACTGTAATAACACAAATAAAAACAATATTCCCAAAATAAATAGAAAGTGATTTTATGTTTGAACCCCAGAATCAAATACTTATCCCTAGATCTAGACATTATTTAGTAACGAGACAGGATGTATCCAGAGACAACAGGCGGACAGTAGGATTGGTAACATGGTTTTGGGTGTAGCCGCAAACTAAATGGATAGAAATCGGGTCACAATACAATATCACACTTGTGCTTTGATATATTTGATACAGCCATTAATTGCCTATAAATGACAATCATTCTAATATTAGAATGTAATATTAATATCGATGTATACCAAGTGTATCAATTATGTACAAAATAAATTATAATTAAATGGAGTCTCCACTATCCGAAGTGTTCTTATTTTTACATTACATCAGTTTAGTGGTTGGGTTTATATATTAGTTGATTATGATAAAAGCAAACATTACATGGCAGTGGAAAAGTTTTTTTCTGCAAATCATTAATAAATATCCTCAACGCTCACACGCGTTATTCACACATGTTCGACCATCCTACTCCGTCGCCCATCGAGGAATGAACGGAATATCCTTCTTTCATTGGATGTTCTAACAGAATTATCCCGAAAGTTTCTGAACGTGAATGAGCATTGTCTTAAGCAAATGCTTTATAAAGACAGTGCTTATACGATATAAGCAATTGCTTATTCTAAGCAAATGCTTAAGATCGTCTTAAGCAACGTCTACGAATACCTGATGACTTAAGTGAAATAAGATCGTCCTCTAGAAGATGATCTTAAGCATTTGCTTAAGACACGTTTAGGAATACCGCCCATGGTGAAACTCGTGACCTAAACATCCTGTCAAGCGTGCGGCAGCGATACACGGGATGGTTTTATTCGGTGTACATTGTTGTCCCGTCAATCGATACCAAATTTTAAAACGAAGAATCAGTTCTCGCTGTAAAGTTTGCACACCAATAACAGCTAAAACAAGCGCAGTTTCTCATTCTGGCGAATAACCCCGCCCCCCATAAACATGACTCATGTATGAAAGAAGCTAATTCCCTTTCATTCACGAAAAAAGTTCACCTGCAAAGATTGTGAAATCAACTTTGCTAATTCCAATTGTACCTTTAATTCACGAAAACAATTAAAAAAGTTCGCACGCAAAGATTGTGAAATCAACTTTGCTCATTCCAATTGTATTCTCGTTCTCCGCTCGAACACTGATTACTCTGTCACTTTTTATACTTGACATTCTTTTATTGGCCACAAATCATTTCAGTGCTCAGATTTTCAGCTTCGGTTTTAAGGAATTAGCGGGCGAGAGGCTTGTAGTTGACACAAAAACTTTTATAAGTTTTAGCATGGTAGATAAGAAAAACTTGGTAGAAACTAATTTAAAAGAATCAAAGTCGGAAATAGATTAATTAATAGCACTTCCTCAAGCAAATGCTTAACCCTCGGTTGTCACACTTGGTCAAATTGACCCTGCAATTTTTGAAGCAAAACACTTTTTGTCGGAACTCTTATTACTTCAATTTTTTTATTAACCATGATGACACTTTAAATATCAACTTTCAACGATGGGCATATATTCTACACTGTTCTAACTTTATCTCAGAATTTTTTAGACTTAATTTAACAAATAGTTTTTAAGTAACAACTGATTGAAAATTGGCAGGGTCAAATTGACCCAGTGTGACAACGACGTTCGAAAAAGTAGGTGTGACAACCGAGGGCTAAGCACGACCTTAAGGTTATCTCAAGACGCAACTATGAATTTAGACGGGGATTTAAGCAAATGTTTAAAGGTCGGTTTATACAGCCACCGAGTCCGAGCCGTCCGTGCCGTCCGAGCCTCTATGCTAAGCTTATGGAGGCGAGGAGCCTCCGAGCTTGGTGGGAACTCGGCGGCTCCTCGTGGCACTTCGACAAGGCACGGACTCGGCCCGTCCGGCCCGTTACCTCAACGAGCGCGGCCACCGAGCCCGGGCCCACCGAGCTCGGAGACTCGGACGGCACGGACGGCCCGGCTCGGTGGTTGTATAAACCGACCTTAAGACGATCTTAAGTATTTGTGAATATCGTCCATTACTTTATTTATTTACATATTGCATTCCAAAACAACTACAAGAACTTTAAAAAATATATTTTCGAATACACAACTGTTTACTTAAAAAAGTCATGTTTCTTAAAAACGAATTCCGACAATACAGGTGTTTTCAGACCTCACAGGTAGGTATGACCCCTTAAATGGTTCCACAGGTTTTCAATATGATTTAAGGCTGCACTTAGGGATGGCCATTGCATTACAGAAATGTCTTTTTGTGTTAGCCAACTTTTTACAATGCAACAGGCATGTTTGGGGCCACTATCATACTGGAATATCCAATTATCTGTCATGTTTTGTAATCCATGTTGACGACTTCATATTTTTTAGGCAATACAAATACAGATAAGATAATGCTATTTTGCTTTTGGTGAGTTTATGGCAGGGTCAAGTCTCAGATTGAGTACCTTGACACAAGTAATGCACCCCCCTGGATGCGCTGGTTGGACGATGGTTAGTGACTCCAAATCATCACGCTATCGCATGTAATTGCTTGAGATTATTTAGAAAAAGAAAATTTGGAAATGTCAAATGACCAGCGATCGTATTGCTAAAAAATAAGGGCTCAGTTACGGGAACATCTGTCCACAGAGTGAGGAAGGTGAAGTTACCTTCTGTAAGAGGACAGTGATGAATCGCACAGCACTTATCCCACAACCATCTTGGAGCGAGCTTGTCCGAAAGTCTATATTACGATTCACTGTAACTTCTAACGTTCATGTGGTAGCATTTGTATCTATAAAATATTTGCATAATAATTTTTGTTCATAATTCTTTTTACTCAACATAATAGGCCAATACTGTGTTCAGAAAAACAACCCCAAACCATTATATTTCCTCCTCTTTGGCTCCAAGAGGGGATTTGGTACCAAACATCATATCTTCACCCTTTTTCTCAATGAATCTTATCGAATATCAGTACATCCGTTCAAATGAAGCTTGCTTTCGTCAGTAAAGAGATGATTAGCCCAGTTAGTTATGTTCCATCGGAAATGATCTCGAACAAATCTAGATTGGGTCATCCAAACTTTTTAGAGGGATTATGAACAATAATGATTATGTAAATGTTGTAGAAACGCAAATGCTGCCGCATATATTACAAACTATAACAATTAGATATTCCCGTATAACAGTGTCCTCGAACATGCTTGTTGCATTGTAAAAAGTTGACTAGCACAAAAGTACATTTCTGTAACGCACTGGCCACTCCAAAGTACAGCCTTAAATCTTATTGAAAATCTGATTGTTAAATTAGATAACTGGCAACAGTGAGAGTTATAATACGTAAAAAAAGTTCGCTCCTTGTATTTCATACACTAGTTATATATTATATACCTTTTTATATCTTCACAGGTACATTTGAGTTATGTATTATCAGAATAAATACGTTTGTTATATTAGCATGTGGTCAACTGCGCCTGGACTTTACTCATTTTAATAATAAAAGTTCAACACATATAAAACAAAACTTGAAAGTCAAGAAATTTGGAAATGTGGACATATTATTTGAAATGATATGTCAAAAGTTGTAGAGTATTCGCCCAGAACAAATCCAAAAACTATTAGGGGTCTGTGCCAAAAAGCATACAAGCAGTTCTAGATGCAAGGGAATATGTTGCAAAATAAAGTCAGCTCTCCTATAGCGCAGTTAATTTCTACCGCAATATATGGAAATCCCGTTACAAGAGTACCACGTTATAGGAGGGTTTTACTGTTTTCATTTCTTTCCATTTCTGTTTAAAAATTATGCTAACAGTTATTTTGTTATGTAATTCTGTTGAATTTTAAATATTGGTCCAATACTTTTCATACTTATAATTGTATTTATTACTGCAAAATATATTATACTCCTTCATACTTACTTAATTTAACAAAGATCTAGCACCACTTGTCGTATAACAGTTGTGGAAAGATATAAAAATTTCACTGAAACTTCTAATGCACTAAAGTGTATGTCAGAAAATAATTTATAATAACTTTGATAAAAGGGCACAAAGATATGTTTTGAAATTTAAAGAAGACAGAAAGCAAGTAGATAACTGAATACTCTTTGATTTAAGGAGAAAAGTATTCGGAAACGTATAAAAAGTTTTATGTTATTGCTTACCTTTTAAACACAAATGCAATAAATGCAATTAATGTAAAAACAATCGCTGATATTATTACATTCCACACATAGAAATCTTGTATTTTACCGATAGAAAGAAACGCCATGGTTACATTAACAATTTTTCTTGTCGTAATTAAATCAGTACACACTATCTAACGCAATAAAATAATGACAATATTTAAAAATAAACACATTGCTATAAAACACTTGAATATTCTTGAATACTTTGATAATATCGTATAACACAAACCGGGAATAATCAGAATGTAGAAGTGTAACACCTTCAGAAATCCAATTGGGAGTTTAAAAGTTTGCGACACTAACGACAGGGGGTGGACACTAAGGCTGCCTTCCGTTTCGCGCATTGAGTGCATAGACTGCAGTCAATGCGCTGCGCGCATTCATACCGTTCCGTTTCGTTACTGCGGTTCATGCGCTGCTGGAAACGGAACGGTCTTCGATGCGTTCGATGCTCGTGAGGTGGCGCGGGAATATTCAAACTTACTTACAATTAGCTATGCAGTTGGATGGATTATGGTTAATTTAACTCGAGACTTTTGGACGGTGGTTGAAGCACGCTTCCTAACTACATCGGTTACTTCGTCCTAAGGATCGGGGACCGACTCCTAACGAAATTTGATGGCTTTATTGGTTCCTGGATTTTCTCAACCCGAGTTTTTCTATTCTTCTTGAACAGCGATAATTATTGAAAGCGATGACCATATATTATGAGTTTTACAGGACTAACTGCTGCTTACCCAGCAGAATTTGGTAAGCAGATGTGTAAAGGAAAAATGAAGTTATTTATTATCCGCGTCCGGGGTAAATTCAAGGTTTTGAACGTCTTCTGGATTAGAGTATAGCTGTAAAGTTAGCATTATAAGAGCACGTTCGAAAAACTTAGCAGTAAAAGCCTTTAAGAAATAACAACGCGCGCTACGTATTTTCTTCCTTCCTCATCTTTCGTTTCGACCCTGCCTAAAACCTTCTAGGGATGTGTTGTTCGCTTCGAAATTGAGTCCGTTGCGTTGGTTGCGTTTCATGCAGTAAGTGCATAGACTGGATAACCTGATTCGTAGAATTCCCTGAATGTGCAACATTATTCATGCTGGGGTTGGAATTCTCCTTCTTTTGCTCTGTATCTTGTGCCGTCATACTTACAACTAGTTCGCATAAGAATCCCGGGTCTTAGTAGAAAAAATATTCACGCGTTAATTTAAAAATGCACCCTGATAGCCAGATCTGGCAGCAGAATCTGACATCAGATCCGTAGTCGTCTGTGTCCGCATTTGGCTGCGTTCTGATGTGCAGAGCCCGAGGTGCAGTGCCTGATGTCAGATGGACAGCAGATCGACAGCAGATTTCGCCGTCTGCTAGTGTAGGGATCCGTAGTTGGTTATCGACGCTCCACCAGAGGGCCATGCAGCGCGAGATCTTCTCGCGAGTGTTCGCCTGAGCCAGGCCTGGGATTTAAGTGAACGCGGCGGCCGATTTTCGGAGGCAACGCCTCCTTTCTCCCGCCGTGCGTCTTGGCCCCCGCGACAGCCAAGGAGCTTGGAGCGCCTCAGGCCCGTACCATATGAACCGCGCGTAGCGCATTGGGGGGCCCCCGTATCAATAGATTTCCACATCACCCATGGGGGTACTATCATAGATGCGTTTTTTTTTATAGTGGTATCCCCTAGGCCGTAGCACGTCTAAACATGCGCGAAAATCTAGTTTTCCCAAAGATATTTGAAATTTTGATAATAAAACGCGTTTTTACAATACATTTTTTATCGCGCGACACAGTGGAATAGGCCTATAGGGGATACCACTATAAAAAAAAATCGCATCGATGATAGTACCCCCATGGGTGATGTGGAAACCTATTGATACGGGGGGCCCCCCAATGCGCTACGCGCGGTTCATATGGTACGGGCCTGAGGCGCTTCAAACTCCTTGGCTGCCGCGGGGGCCAAGACGCACGGCGGGAGAAAGGAGGCGTTGCCTCCGAAAATCGGCCGCCGCGTTCACTTAAATCCCAGGCCTGGCCTGAGCCCTCGTCTGTATATATACAAGTTCCGTCCCAGTCCTGATACCCAGCGTGTCTAAGGCAGGGTCCCGCCAGAAAGCCTTACTGACGAATCCACTGGCGGGCCCGGGACGAAACGCTCTTTCCTTCGCTGTGAAGGTGCTGATCCCTTTATTCGGGTTAGTCACCACTGCTGACGGTTGGTAGTCAGATCGCTACACTAGGCACAGCAACAGCGCCATCTGAGGTCCAGAATTACCAAGCAATTGCCTACGCGTGACGTCACATGGACGACCCTACGCACCAACACATATATACCGTTATTGGTGTAGGTGTATCCCTACCCTCACATACATAACCAGCAAGCAGATTCGGGAGTTTATTAAATAATTAATTCTTTTTATGTCACAAAGTATTTAATCTTTCTTTAATATTATACAAGATTGGTAATTACAATTGTTACAAAATAATATAATGATATAAGTAGTACATATAAATACGAAGAGTAATTTTCAATATTTGAAATTACAAATCCACACGCAGTACGTCCCGTAACCAGTGGTACCTATTAGCTGCGATATCAGAAAATTTTCTATATTTTCGACTTCTTTTTTGGGTAGAATCAGCGTATTCCGTATTGTGTTAGCGCTGAAAACAAATACAATATTAGTATAAAATTAAACGTAACATATGAATAAACAGAATACATGCAATACTTACTTCAGCTTCATCTCCACACAGTACACACCCTAGGCTGTCATGCATGCTCCTGCGAACATTAAAATTTATACGAAAACATTTGTTAAATCATTATCTACGAAACAAGACGCTAAACATTCGCACTTCGCGCATAACCATACTTTTCTGTCATGTAGATAATATGAATCTCGATTTCGGCGCCGTAGATGATTGGAAATTCTTTAATGCCATATTTACGTTCGCCTTCTGGATACTTCGAGATGATTTGTCTGGATATTTCTGCTTGGAATTACTTGGAATATTCTTCAGTTGTGCCAGGTTTTGCAGCCTCCAGCCGGCCATGTGGCAGTCAGCGGCACCACGGCACACCAGGGTGGCGAGGAAAATCGATACCCGGCGATAGCTAAAATAGCTACCCACGTCCACGCATGCGCGCAATGACGTCACGAGCGTTGAGCCAATCAACGCCAAGATGAAAATCGCTAGAAAATTCGCGACGCCAGCGCCAAGTCATGCCAACTAGCCAACCAGCATCGCGGGGAATCGGTTGTCGACGCTGGTTGGTTGCGGCCTCACTTGGCTTGGCTAGTTGACTTGACTTGGCGCTGGCGTCGGCTAATTTTCATCTTGGAGTTGATTGGCTCAACGCTCGTGACGTCATTGCGCGCATGCGTGGACGTGGGTAGCTATTTTAGCTATCGCCGGGTATCGATTTTCCTCGCCACCCTGCGGCACACAGTCACTGCCCGTGGAGCGCTGATGCGCTCTGCTCACGTTCGCCCTTAGTGTCGTCGTCGGCCTCCAGCTTCTTCCAGTAACAATTGGATTGAATAAAAAGACTCTGACTTATTTAAGTTCTAACGTAGTTTTCGTTTTATTTTAAAGACAAATTAGAGAACACGTCTAACTGTTTTGGACGTTGATCAACGAATGAATTACAAAGATGCCGTCGTTCGGGATTAAAAGTGTAACATGTTCTTGTTAATAAAGTTAACCAATTGTAAAGATAGTTTCTTAATTGATTGTCTAACGAATCGTTTGATTGGTTCTTCGTTCATTAAGAACGAGCGTTTTTACATGATATCTATGATTTAGTAACGAAGCAACCGAAACCAATATTTAATCAATACCATTAACGAGCGTCTCTAAGTAGTATTCCTTGGAATGCTTTGTTCATAGTTCCAGTTGCTTCATTTAACAGTTTAAATTTGGCGCGTCTAAAACTTGACCATGCAGAGCCATCTAACATTAGACTATATTCACGTGTCACCACATGAGATCGTAACAACTGAAACGAGGTCCATGAACAGAACCATGGACCTAATAGGTCCATGAACGGAACGGTTTTCTATGCAGTCTATGCACTCAATGCGCGAAACGGAAGGCAGCCTAAGGGTGTGTTCCAATTCACGCATACTGCGCATAGCTACAGGCAATGGTGATTCGTAGTTCATACGGTGAGTGTATAGACTGCGTAACCTGATTGGAGTAATTTGAATTCGAACAACTACGCATTCGCGCATTATGTGCATTGACTGCCTATGGTTTGATTTTCTGTAGTTGCTGCACGCATCATGCGCTAGAAGTTGGAGGATTCTAGGGAATTCTACGAATTAGGTTATGCAGTCTATTCACTCACTGCATGAACCACTAATCACCATCGCCTGCAGTCTATGCGCAGTATGCGTGAATTGGAACACAGCCTGTTATAGGCGCCGTGCAGAAACATAGTTCATCCCGTTTTGAGTATACGCTAGATGGCGTTGCTTCGCCGTTCCACGCCCCTCACTCCGCTCACTCCGCTGGCGTAAGGTTGCGTCTGTCTTCGTTGCACTCAGTAATCAATTCAATCAGTTGCACGTGGCCGCCATTCCCTGCCATTGTGTAGCGATCTGACTACCAACCGTCAGCAGTGGTGACTAACCCGAATAAAGGGATCACCACCTTTCACAGCGAAGGAAAGAGCGTTTCGTCCCGGGCCCGCCAGTGGACTCGTCAGTAAGGCTTTCTGGCGGGACCCTGCCTTAGACACGCTGGGTATCAGGACTGGGACGGAACTTGTATATATACAGACGAGGGCTCAGGCGAACACTCGCGAGAAGATCTCGCGCTGCGTGGCCCTCTGGTGGAGCGTCGATAACCAACTACGGATCCCTACAATTGTACTGTTGCGACTTCCATCTAGCGGCTTGAAGTATAAACTTTAGAGGCGCGAAACTCGAAGCGGATCGCACAGATGTAATAGGGAAAGGAAGCAAGGTGAAGTTCGCACAAGCCCGAGGGGTTTGAAAACAGTTAAAGATTCTTTTAACGAGAGGACTTCAGGATTAATAATTAATCAATACCCACTTGGAAACGGGCGTTTGAATAAATGAACTCCACTTTGATCCCTTCCTAAAAATCAATATCGGAAAAGGAAATAGATTGACCAATAAGAATTTAGCTTATAAATATTTGATCGGCTTTTATATTTTAAGGACATTTTGTAATTAACAAAAGCGTTGACCCTTGTAATTAACTCACTCAAGCCTTGATAGTCAAATCTAACAGACGTATTCTCGCAAACTCTGAAAAATTCATTTTCTGTTTCTTATCGTTCAAATAAACTCATTAAAGTTACAAGTTATTAGTGTTTCAAACGTTTTATTATTCTTTCATCAATATTATTATTATAATTATCTCCGAAAAATCCGCGTCCAAGGAGCAGAGCGCCTTAGCGCTCCACGGGCGTCGATCCTCGCCGAATTCCCTACGAAGGATCCAGAGGAACCAGAAGGCCACGCAACAGTACATTCGGTTCAAACGATTGTGGCCGATAGAGATTAGATTGCATTCGAGCTTACGAGGGTTGGCTTTTTTACATCGCTAACATTCTACAGTATTTCATGAACATGGTGAGGGCACTGCCAAGCCACAGGTTCCCGTCTAGAACACTTCTAATTCATGTTGAAACACCGCTGTGGCACCATCTGCCTATAATTGTCATAATTATATAAATCTGCACGATCGGCTCTGTTCGCGATGCTGTAGCGTATATGACACCAAGAATAAATTTCAAATGACTTTTATTGCAATGAACCCTGAGAAAAATCATAATAATTTTGACACTGTAAACCAGGCTTCGGAATTAAGTGAACGCAGCGGCCGATTTTCGGCGGCGACGCCTCCTTTCTGCTGCCGCGCGTCTTGGCCCCCGCGGCGGCCAAGGTGCTTGGTGCGCCTCAGGCCCGTACTATATAAATCGCACGGGGGGGGGCGACATTATATCAATAGGTTTCCACATCATCCCAGAGAGAGAGCATATAAACATGGAAGAAGCATGCAATAGGCGAAAATGTAGACGGCGATAGAAAGAAAAAGATATACATTGGGGACACCCCCTCTCTCTCTAGCGCCAGGGGCGGCAGCGCTTTTTATTGAAGGTCCATAATGGGCTGGAACCCTAAAAAAGTTAACTCAATGTAAATACAATACAATACAACCCTAAGTACCCGAAAGGTTATAGTTTCCACCAAAATACTATTTAATTGCTATTTGACGCGTAAAGTGTGAGTACCCGAGAATATGCCAAAAATTTGTTGCGTTCCCAATTGTAGATTGCGAAGCGAACATTTTACAGCTCGTAATATAACTTTTCATAAGTAAGTAAAAAAATGTTTAAACGTTTGAAGGTTACCTTTTGTATTTTAATGCTTTATTTTTTTAAATTATTGTAGAATTCCTGCAAATAAAAAATCAAAAGAGACCTGGGAGAAAATATTTAAAACTATTTTTAATTTAACGTTAAAAAATAAATGTTCTTACGTTTGTAGTTTGCATTTTAATCCTGAATGTTTTTATTTTACTGGTTTATGTAAATATGTAAAATTAAAAGAAGGATATTGTCCAACAGTTTTCTCAAGTTTTGAGCACAATGAAGTGTAAGTATTATCTACTACCCACACAGCACAACTTGTAAATGCTACGTAACATGAAAGTCACAAATTCTGTAACTTTTGTTACATGTACAAAATATAACCGCTACGTAATACAGGTGTCACAATGTTCTGTAACTTTTGTTACATAGATAGAACATAGCAGCAACATAACCGATGAACATAACTGAAGAGTCACACAAAACATATAATTTTTACGGAACTCTTCTTATGTATAGGCAACATATTAATCGAGATGTAAATGTCATGGAACGTAGGTGTCACAAGTATTCCGTAATTTTTGTTTCATAAATAGAACATAACAGCGACATAACCGATGAACATAACTGAAGAGTCACACAAAACATATAATTTTTACGGAACTCTTCTTACGTATAGGCAACATATTAGGGCCCTTTACACGGACGTTCCCGGCGTGCGTTCCGGCTTGCGGCACGCAAAAGTACGTGAACGCCGGAGCGACGCTCCTGCGTGCGCGCCAGAAGGTTATACTCGCCACTACTTAGAGACAACGGGTTCGGCCTCATATTCCTACGTCGACTCCATCCACATGTTTTTTCCACGATCCACCGCAGTGGTGTATTGTGTACTACCTGTTCGATGTATATCATCGATCTGCGAAACGATCGGTGATAGGTATACCTTGATATATCTGGCTTATAGAGGATATCATAAATGCTATTACTGTAGGGTACACTGAAACATCTGTTTTTACGAAGCTACATTTGGTTGACCTGAAGGTGCTATAAATTATGGAAATGGTTTATGACTCAGTTATAACGACTGTAAAATTTTACAAGGGTACATTAAAATATCCAAATGTTTCCCCGGCAATGCGATGGCAAATGAAATTGGAGGTAACACATTCACTGTTGTGACGATCATAATTATTACTATTGACGGCAATAATTACCACGTCATTGCTTGTTTTAATATAAAAACTAATATTGATAGACAATAAATACACATAGGTATGCAAGTGATGTTATATGTAGGATAAATGATGAAGAGGTGTAATGTGCAAGATGTTTTGAAGAAAGGGGATAGTTTTCTGATGGCACGTGATGCAGGTCAAATTTTTCACCCACGCTCTTGCGTGGCGCGCAAGAAAGCACCACACTCCTGCCCGCGCGCCAGAAAGCACCACGCTCCTGGCCGCGCTCCAAGCTCGACTCCAGAAGAGTTTACATAAGAGACAGAAAAGGTAGTTAGAAAAGGAAAACGGCACTTGAAACCAAGGGTTCGGCGTGGCGCGTGGATTTCCGACAGTTTTGAAATCCTGAAGCGCACGCCGAGCCTGGCAGCCGATCCTGGC
This sequence comes from Andrena haemorrhoa, assembly GCA_910592295.1. Classification (NCBI taxonomy): domain Eukaryota; kingdom Metazoa; phylum Arthropoda; class Insecta; order Hymenoptera; family Andrenidae; genus Andrena; species Andrena haemorrhoa. The sequence continues at coordinate 29,275,533 of OU342943.1, forward strand.
AGCCAAGACTCCAGAGGCAACGCCGTCGATAAGCCGTGCCTCGATGGGTTTCGAGGACTTTAACCCTCGAGACCAGGGGGGCCGTGCAATGTTGCCCCCTAAGACGTGACGAATCAAAAATTCTACATTTCTCACCGGATCTTGGCGAAAGTGACGTGAATCGTTTCCTTATGTTTTCCCGATGAAAATGGTCCAAAAACGACACAAATCGGATTGTAATTAAGGAATCTTCATAATAAATTGATTCCCATAACTTCGTTAAAAATAGTTCGATTTATATGAAAGTTGGTAGGCATAATTTTCATTTGAAAAACATGAGAAATCCCTCGGTATCACTTCCATATTGATACGATAAAGAATAAAGTATACAATTTTTCTGAAACAGGTATGAATCCTTGGCCGACCGCAGCGAATCGAGGTCGGCGACCCACAGTCGAGGGTGAAATACTCGTTACAGCGTATTAAGAAATTCTTTACTCTTCATCGTATCGATATGAAAGTAACACCACTGGATTCCTCGCGTTCTCCCAATTAAAATTATCACAAATATCATGCAAATCGGACTACTTTTACACAATCAATAAACGTACTAATGGACTAATTTCTGTACCTATTTAAAAATTATATGAAAATACTATATTTACTTAGTGTTCCGTGTTGCGGACAAAAGCGGGCTCATAGCGAAGCGAAAATTGATTTCTCGTTTACAGCGGGCGATTTAATAATTTTCGAAGCCAAATTCATTTATTCGTTTACAACTAGACAATTGCTTCTTTCCGAAGGTTTCGTCGGGAAGCATTTGTCTGCCAGATGTCGAAAAGGGGCAATCGACATCGTGCCGTTTTTCAGGTTTTTCGAATTTGTTCCCTCTGAGTTAAATGAGTATATTGACCCATCGGCGGGTTCCACCGCTGACCCACGGGCAATACGGTTATAAACCGCGACCATGTCGAGACTCTGGCCGATCCATCTGGCTAGTTTTGGTAAGCAGATGTCTAATTTTCACCCTCTACCTTGCGAAGAGGGAGAGGGGGTTCCTCCTACACCGTCGAACTCACGGAGAGAAGGTTCCTCCTCTCCAAGGTAAATTTGGCCAATCAGCAAGGTTCTTTGCTCGTTCTGGTCATCGTTCGGACCACGGAATCCGAGCAGCCTTCATAAAACAAAGTTTTCACAATTAATTTGATTACCGTAAGGATCACAGAGTCTACATCGATCTAATCATGGATTTGGATAAGTTACACTCTCGTCGGGCTCCTGGATGAGCCAGGTATCATTGGTGTCACTTCCATATCGATACGATAAGAGAGTGTGGTAACAAAATGCCTACTCCTTTTATGATTTGTATTGTTTGTGTAAAAGTACTCCAATTTGCACGACATTTTGGATAATTTTAATTGGGAGAACGCCAGGAATCCATTGGTGTTACTTTCATATCGATACAATAAAGAATAAGGAATTTCTTAATACGTGTAATGAATATTTCACCCACCACTGCGGGTCGCCGACCTCGATTCGTTGTGGTCGGCCGAGGATTCACACCTCTTTCAGAAAAACTGTATTTTTTATTCTTTATCGTATCGATATGGAAGTGATACCGATGGATTCCTTACGTTTTTAAATGAAAAATATACCAAATTTCATATAAATCGGACTATTTTTAACGAAGCTAACGAGTACTTTGGGTATCGAACTGCTTAAAACTCATGAGAAAAGACTGGTATCACGCCCATCACTAATCAATACGCCTCACGGAGAATAGACACAGGAAGAAAAGAGGTCTTAAAGACGAATCCCTTATCGCTCGAGTATAAACACGCGTTGGAATATCAAAACAAAAACTAGCTACACGTATGCGCTGCGAGAGAAGGTAAGCCGTTGGAGGGAGATTATTTGGGGGATGCAAGGATGCAGACGCCGCCTGTTTAAGTTAAGTTTACACCTCTTCATAGTAATATCTCCTCCCTATGGCTGACATTTCCTTGCACGCAATCGTCGCGCGTCCTTCCGCAGGCGGCACCCCGCGTGAATTTCCTGTTCCCGGGTCTCTCCGCAAAGTGTATTGGCCCTCGTCGCGAGTAATCGCGTGTAATTGTTTACTACATAAATGCGTGGGTAAGATTGTATAGATTAAGAGTTTGTTTTACATCAGGTGTTTATGAAAATATACTAGTAGCCGCTTTCTGATGAACGCGGCGGATTGATTGCAAGGTATTCAGTGGAACCACGTGTATTTCTACATACTTATAATAAAACTGAATTTAGTTTATCAATGTCAGAAAACAAGATATTCTAATTACCTACGCCAGATATTCATCATTTTTAAGCATGACTCTTAAGACTCGGTATATTTAAGTTTATATCTTGCGCCTGGCGAACACTTGGCAATTCTAATTGCCATACTCCTGGGACTCTTCACAATTCCGTCACTGATGGGTTTCATCCCACGACGTCTTTATTGCTGGACTAAACCTTCAGAACCCCGGGACAATGGTCAAATAAGGAAATACCTCGCGGAACTTGCACATCTGGCCGCCAAACGTAAACTAAAGACGTATTTACAACCCTTGATTTTTATTACCCGACCGCCGTTCGGGAAGCGTTTTGCATTTCCGCCTGAGCTCAAGTCAGCCCCTTTTGTCACGCTTTGACCAATTATATTTTGCCATAACCACCTCCACTCGAAATTTGACCTATGGAGGGAGGAATCAATGCTTACTTTTTAACTGAAAACACGGAGAAAAGGCAGAATCAAACGAAAACTCGAAGTGTCAATACCGTGTTCGTATAGTTCGGCTACGATAGTGACTTTCTGCGTGTTTACTGCAAATTATGACGGACGACACAAAGTGGAGTAATGAAGCAGTAACAGGGCTCCTTAGTTTATATAGAACTATGCCTTGTCTCTGGAAAATCAAATCTGAGGAACATAAAAACCGTAATATGCGCAGGGAGTGTTACGAAAATCTAATTGCATATTGCAAAAACATCTTTCCGGAGGCAAACAAGGATTTTGTTAGCAAAAAAATTCAACGTCTCCGTGGATCATTCCGGAAGGAACATAACAAAGTATTGGCATCCAGACGGTCTGGCAACGGGGCAGAGGATGTATATGTGCCAACACTCTGGTACTACGATTTATTAGTATTCACGAAAGACCAAGACACTCCAAGTGCCAGTATTTCGAACATTGAAGAGGAGACACCTCTCATGAACGAGGCGGTAGCGATGCGAGACGAACCCGAAGAAATTGAGGTTCACGATGCAGTTATGGATGACATGGACGACACCGATACCCAGCCTCACAATCAAGTAAGTTTATTTATGACCTCATTTATTTTATTACTACACTCCTCAAAAAAAAATAAGCGACGACTTTTCTGTGTAAAATTAGTATTCATTGGTGGTTGTAAGTACTTTTTTTGCCCGAGTTATTCAAGTTTGAATAAAAAAACGTCCCTTTCGCTTTAAGTGCTCCTACAAAGCCAGGAAATCATTGTAGAACGTTCCACAATAGAGCAATAAAAAGATCAGTCTTTCCTCTTTAAGGCGCATAGTTTGCTTTTTTCATTTCAATTAACATTTCGGTGAACCAAGTCCATTTGAAAATATGTTTAAAAATTGTACTTTTATTTTTTCTTCAAGGGAGTACTCTAGTGTAGAGAACGCGCAATATAACTTTGCCCCCAAGTGGTCACTGAGTAAGCCATACGTGCGGGAGTCTGACCGTCAGCGTTCTTTTAAGGGGGCCGTCTCATTTTTGTTATGGTCCGAATCGATCGAAGCGTCCCCAGTGAACAAACGGACCCTAATGAAAGTACTGCGGTCGATAAAAAGAACTTGTATAGAGATGACATCTCCAGGTACTCTGGGTAGATACATTTTTGACCATTTTTTATGCATAGTTGCCACATGTTCTGTTCTCTCTGTCTCTGCCGCGCTGTTGCCACAGAGTTCTCTCTTTTTATCGAAAAGTCTTGAAGGAATACAGCACGAGAGCTGCGTCCTAGCGTCAGAGCCTCGCTGAACGTAGCAGTAATGAAAGATAGAAAGGTCCGGGAGTGTAAGAAGGAAAGATACCAAACCTGACAATTTTAACTATCATTATTAACGATATTACACATAAAAGGGTCTAGCAGGGTAAACATGGGCAAACGGTCCCCACGCCGATTCCTGGAGTTGTTATTTTTTAAACAATGCTCCTTGCCTGAAACACCATTATGTAAAGTTTCAGATCGCTATCCCCACGTTTAAGGGTAATACGGGGGTAAACACCCTTAACGTTCTTATTTTTTTTCTCGGTTACTAGTTAAGATAATTTAGTTTAAAAAATACGAAAATATAGCTACGTACCAACTGTACTTCATATATTTTTCTCTAAATTGTAAATCAATTATTAAGGGTAGAAAAAAAATAATTAATTTTTTGGGGGTGGTTTTTGGAAACAACCCTTAGAGTGACAACCTCCAAAAAAATCAAGAATAATGCTTTGTTATCGAGCTATTATATAAAAAACCCCGAATATTGTCGAGATGGTGGAACATAGTTAAATAATTTAAAGATCATTATATTATAAATACATGGGGTTTTGTGACGAGAAAGAATATTTGTCGCGAGCCTGAGTACGTGTCATTTAAATGCGAATGGAAGAAACGATTGCGGTTCGTTTGGGAGATCGAAGTGTGAAGGTGAAGGTAGCTGCGGAACAACGCGCATGCGCTAAATACGAATATTTCGCAGATATTAATATTCGTATGGAGCTTTACCTTGAATATGCATTAAAGTGAATATAATTCTCGCGTATATTTCGTACAGTATATTTCTAATCTTCGAGACAAATGGTTTACATATTCTCAAATAAGAGAATTATAGTGTGACATACAAATATTAATATCTGGGAAATATTCGTTGAATATATTCGGTTTTAAGGAATTAGCGGGCGTTGTATAAGAAAAAAACTATGTCGACTTAAAACAAAATGTTTCATATTCTCCGCATCTCTCCTATAGCGTATTCGGACGGTCGCACTGCTGCGCACTGGATTCAAATTTTCGCTAATTGGAAGCGAAAAAGTTCGCATTCAGTGCGCACTAGTGCAGGTTGCCGAATGTGCTATTAATTAATCTATTTTCGACTTTGCTTCATTTAAATTAGTCTCTACCAAGTTTTTATTATCTTCCATGCTAAAACGATCTTCATACGACATTTTTAACAGAAGATGTCCCTCTTATACAACGCCCGCTAATTCCTTAAAACCGAAACTGAAAATCTGAGCACTGAATTTATTTGTGGCCAATAAAGGAATTTCAAGTATAAAAAGTGACAGAGTAATCAGTGTTCGAGCGGAGAACGAGAATACAATTGGAATTAGCAAAGTTGATTTCACAATCTTTGCAGGTGAACTTTTTTCGTGAATGAAAGGGAATTAGCTTCTTTCATACATGAGTCATGTTTATGGGGGGGGGGGGGGGAGGGGTAGATAGACTCGGTGGGAGATAATGTTCGGCAAATATTGAGCAAACTTTTTAGTACAGAATTTGCTGCGTTATACACGTGGAAAGGAAGGAAGAATAAAATCAACCTATCACAATTACAAATGGTGCGAATAATAAAAGGTATTTACACACTTATTTTATGAACCCTTTATATTAAAACTGCGAGCTAATATATACAATATTATTTTTCTATTCAGATAAAATAATAGATAGCAATTCTGACTTCCGCGAGGTCGACTTTAATAAAGAAGCAGCGGAATTGTTCCGTCTTGGATTGCGGAGGAAGTGCAGAGAGGAGAAAAAACATTAATAACCTTAAATATATAGTTTTTCAAATATTTTTATCTTTTCAAATATATATATAACATGTTATATATAATATGAAGTTTATAAACAAATTCTAACCGATATTTAACTTTTTTTTAATTAAAATAATCCTTCCAAATACCAATAGTGTAATTATCCATAACGTAACAATAAAGTTATTGCTGTTATCCTGTTGCTACGTAACAGAGAGATAACAGAGAAAGATAAAATTGATATAAAAGTATGACCTTAATGTAACGCGTACTGTTATGTAAATGAGGCGGACATTTCCACCCTTATGATACCTTCATGTGACCCCCACGTGACGTAACCAAAAAATGATGGTTACGCAGCAGTTACGTACAAGATACGTTTTTGTGCTGTGGGGGTAAAATATACGAAAAATACGCAAGTAAAATAAATATTAATAAGTTTAATTTTCTAAATAGACAAGAAAATTTTGCAGAAGAAAAAAGATATTCTGATACTTTTTTACAAAATGAAACATCAGACACTAAAAGGTAATATATGTAAATATAGTTTTTTAGCCTGTCTGCACCAGGCATCCACCTTAAGAGTCTTATTATATAGGATAATACCAAAGAGGAGATATAATAAGAGGCGTCACTCGACAAGGACAGAAATAAGCTAGGGAAATCACTAGACAACCAATTGAAATGCCCATTCGGCAATGATCGGTAAATTTCGGCAATAATCAGCCAACTGCGGTAAGGTACATTTAATCGATTTGAATATCCCGCTCCAATAGACAACCAATTTAAATGCCAAGGTCAAGTAAGGACTTGAAAAGTTCCGCCCGGAGAGACGCCTCTTATTATATCTCCTCTTTGATAATACGTTTTGTATTTGTATTATTCTTTTATCTAATACGTATAAGTAGTAAGGCTAGGCCGGTTCTAACCCAGGGGGCAATGAGGGGGGTGCGGGGACGGAGAAAGTGAGGGCGCGCAGGGGAGCGCAGCGGAGGGAAACATGGGCGCGGGGCTTGCGGGGAGAGGAAGACTGGTTGCGCGCGCACGAGCCGCGGAGTGGGGGAAGCCGCGATGATGGAGGTGATCACTCCGGGCCGAGCTGCCGCGGAGACCTCTCCACATCGGACCTACGTATTTGGAGGAGGAAAAGAGACAGAGCATAATTCCATGATTCGTTCGTTCTTCGCGTTGAATCTTAAAATTAGGTGGTGAGAAGAGATGGAGGAAGACGAGTAAATAAAATTGAGAAATAATATATGTTTAAGATATAATAAAAAATTGAATATAAAAATAGGAATATAAAAATATAAAAAAGAATAAATATAAAAATATAAAAAGAATAAATATAAAAAATATAAAAAAGAATAAATATAAAAATATAAAAAGAATAAATATAAAAAATATAAAAAAGAATAAATATAAAAAATGAATATAAATATAAATATAAAAAAAAATGAATATAAATATATTTTGAAAAAAATGAATATAAATATATAATAAAATAAAAAGCTATTGGGGTGGGGGCGACGGTGGCGATGGGGGTGATGGTGATGGTGATGTGGGTGGCGATGGTGATGGTGGCGGTGGCGATGGGGGCCCCGGTACCAAATATGGGGCCCACCTCGGCCCAGCCGGCTCCTGTCGCCGCCGCCGCCGCATCCCCAGAGGTGCATCCGCCTCCAGGGCCTCTGCCAAAATTTCTAATTGCCGTCTTAGCAATTGGTGATCCTAGAACATAAAGATCGATATAACACTAATACAGCAAAAACACACACACACACACATATACTGCAAAGTATTACATACCACTGGAGGCGGCGAATGTGGAGCCGGCGGCGGCGAAGGCGATGAAGGCGGCGATGGCTGCGGCGAGCCCCAATCTGCCGACCAGACCGGCGATGGTGGTGGTGAGCCGCCCTAGACATATACACCCACGATATAATATTAACATATTTAAAACCACAATAAATGTAAAAAAAATATTGATAAGTACATACCTCAGGGTCACACTCCGGAGCAATTCGCATCAATCCCATTTTTCTAACTAAAAATCCTTGAACACTTTAAAAATTGTGACAGCTGCAGTCTGCGATTTGAATGCAACTGGTCTCGTAGCATCTCCAGGCTCTCGCCTGTAGGCCCATGCCTAAAGTTGCAAAGCTTTGCAAAAGTAGGATGCCTTTGTTCTTCACCTGCATTTTCGCTGACAATCATTTCCTCCCATGCATCTTCTTCGAATTATTCACTGCCCATCCTCAGTGCATCTTCTCCGAATTATTCACTGCCCATCCTCAATGCATTTATCATCTTCATCGCACTCATCATTTGCTTGAACCAAACCGCTTCCCCTTCTTCCTTCGACACATCTATCGAACATCTATCGTACCACTTTGAACATGTATTGATCATCTATCGTACCACTTTGAACGTGTATAGAACATCTATCGCACCACTTTGAACGTATATTGATCATCTTTCGAGCCACTTTGAACGTGTATCGAACGGGTATTGAACGTCTATCGTACCACTTTGAACGTGTATTGAACATCTATCGTACCACTTTGAACATGTATTGATCATCTATCGTACCACTTTGAACGTGTATTGAACATCTATCGTACCACTTTGAACGTATATTGATTGTTACGTCCTGAAGGGACTGTCTGTAAATCACCCCGAGCGGCTGGAATGATCTACCGGGTTCTTGCTCTTTTAAAGGGCTTATACCCACCTTGACTATACTTACCAGGAAGGGGAAGGGGTTGAAATGAGTGTTTACATGAGGAACAACGATAAGATTATATATATATTCTGGTTAAAGATAATATAAATGACATACCTCAGAGACGGCGCTCGCAGTGTCGCTCGCAGTGTCGCTGACCCAAGGGTAGGTCGTGATCGCTTGCTGTGCTCTCGGAAGTCGGTGGCCTGGGGCCCGTCGTAGCGCACTGTCTCTAACGTCGGATTTCGATTTTCGCGCAAGGGCTCTCCCGGCGAGGCCGTTTCCAGTATCGGACGCAGTTACCCTTCTCACGAATTCCTATCGGCCGAGCGTACTTCGCGGAATCTACGCGGAGACGTGGTCGCGGTATCTAAACGGTCCTCTGGTCCGTCGTCACTTCCTATCTCGAGCACCCGAATGAGAATGTTCTACCGGTTTGTGGAGTTCCTTCCGCGCGTACGCGTGTCGATCCGACGGACTCCAAAACCCAAAATCGAATGCCTGTTTCCAAGTCGCCTGCTGCCGTTCTTGCCTCGCGTTTTCGAAGTCCGTAGGGGGAAAACGCCCCGTCGGCACCTCTCGATCGCTCCTTATTTGGAAATATCGAGGCCCGGGCTGTCGATGGTCACGTTGTGCAGACGACCATAGATTCCGCGGTTCGGCAACCTGCCTGCCGCGCGCGAGGCGATTCCGCTGATTCGCCGATGTCGAAAGAAAGTGACGCGTGGATAGCGAGCACGGGATGGACCTGAAGGGCCCATGTAACATGATCATCGATCGAGCCACTTTGAACGTGTATCGAACGGGTATTGAACGTCTATCGTACCACTTTGAACGTCTATTGAACATCTAACGTACCACTTTTAACGTGTACCGAATGTGTATTGAAACACTTCTACATAATTGTAACCATCGACTTAATCTAGCATACATTATATTTAGGAGGTTGGGTTGGGGAGAGTGAAGAAGAAAAAACATTTATGCATTAAAAAAATTGATTATATTTATTTATGAAATTCCATCTGGTGTTTAGACCACCAGTTGAATATTTTAAATACATTTTGCAAAGCACAATGCTTTGCGTGTCTGCCACATCGCAGAGTATTAACTACATTTAGCTTATTTAGAGATTTGATATCCTCGTAGTCAATGTCGAGTGTCTCAATAACCACGTCCGCTCTCGTATTTTCATCGAGGAATTCCGCAAGCCAGTCGCGTTTCTGCAGCCCTTTAACGTATACGATATGGGATGTGTCATCTTCTTCGTCGATAGCATCAGCTACAGCTTTCGTAATTAGCTGTTTTGCCATACTGTATGGAACGTCTCCATCTTCCCACCGTAGTCCATGATGTTTTGCCACCAACCACCGGATGCTCGATTTGTCAGATTTTGTGAGAAGATATTGCGGCATCGAACTCCCAAAAATATAGTGTGAGAGAATTGTTCCCTTTCGTAGGACTGCCACTTCCTTCACGATAAATCTTCCATCAACGATGAACCCTTGCAGGTCAACAAATGTTGGTACAGCCATTATCGGTACAATGTAAAGGTCCGTTCGCTTCCAAGACAGACAGGAGAATGCGATCTTTCTCGTAAAGCATCTCGATTTTCACGATGAAATTTTGTACGAATTTGACACAGGAGAGGGCGGGCAAGTAGCGTGACAATTTAATTGATTTTGCGCACCACGTTTGTCAGCGGATTGTATTCAACCACCCGATCGTGCAAAATTAGACAGTAGGCTGTAGTATTTGCAGGTACATTCTCTTTGCAATCGAATTCTATGCGCACGTCCACGGTGCTATTCTTGATCGACTCATTTTGTCGCGAGCAATCAATCACCATGAGGGGACCAAATTGCAAAAATTGGGCCACGGTGAATAATGCCTCGTTGCAACTATGTCCATAATACGATTTACGGAAATGTGTATACATGTTAAACAAGATGGCATGCCTATTCTTGTCAAAGTCCAAATTCATGTCATCGTACGGGTAAAATTCCGAATTGAGAAAAAGTTTTACATTGGTCAATTTGCAGTGGTCGAACCGAGTAACATCTTCGGTCAGCACATTCTTTCGAGCAGTCTGTAGAGCAAAGATAATGTATCGCGGCTTCTCCAGTTGCCGATACTTCTCTGTAAGAGAGGATACTCGTACAGATCCCAGGAGCGAAAACTAATGCTCAGGTTTTGTCCACTTTCCAAAGCATGTAGCAACGATAGCTTATTAACATCGTTCAGCGTCACATGAGGCATCCGCCATTGCACTTTAAGTAATTCAATTTCTGGTTCCAACGTTGGTGATCCTATTAGAGAATTGTTATCGTTGCGCGATCGTATTAAAATCAATTCGTGACGCGCATTAATAACCATGCGTTTGTAGTCCTCGCAAAATCCCAGCAAATATTTGAGCGGGATGCAAAAATTGAAATGATTTTTCACTATTAGCTCATCATGCCGTTTCAAGCCCCATCCAGCATTCTCCATATTCTTGTCTTTATCAGATGTCATCGATACATAGTTTTTAAGCGTGCTAGTTATTCCAACGTTTCTGTTACGGTCAATCTCCACGCCATTCAGCTCATATCGAATCTCATCAAATATGAACGCCATGCAATTATTTCCCAACATCACCGTTAATGCATCATTTGGCTTATTTATCGTCAATTTCCCCTCCATGTAGAGAAAACTTTCACACGGCAATGTGTATAAATCCTGCTGCTGTATAGGTATTCTTATCTCATCGCTGTGTCCAAACGTTGTGTTGACGTATGGGTTGTATTTATGTGTCTCAAGCTTGACGATGCGATCATCAAACGTCGGCTTCCCTCCAATGCTTAGAATGTCAGCCATTTTTCAACTTAAATCCGTACAACGAATCCCAGCGATTTCAAAAAAGCAATGTTCACAGCACTGAGCCTCTTCTTTTTAGCGTAATCAGAGCTGCTGTTGTTGTTGTTGTTGTTGTTGTTGTTGTTACAAACAATTCTGCTTGGAAGAAACGTGTTTCTGACGTCGTTCAAAACAAGCATCTCATTCGTTCGTTCCACGTGTATTATCGTCGTCGTCGTCGTACGTGCAGTCTGATGGTAATCTCTTCACCTCGAAAATCGAGCAACTGTCCGTCTTGATCCACAACGCGTATCGTTAGATCCGTAATGACCCGTGCGGTGATTGGAAGGTAAATGATCTGCGCGGGCGTTTCCGATATCTTATATCCTGGCGGGACTCTCGGAGAAAATTCATGTATCGTATGTACGCGCTTTCCATTATTGTACGCGCCAGCGGTCACGCTACATTCTATGCGAATAATGTTTACATTCATGATATTAATTGGATTGTCCGATTCGTGCCACTGTCCCGGTTCTAATACCCGATTCGTTGAGAATCCCAGTAGCGATCCAATGTTATTGGGCTTTGTAAAGTCTACAGCGAACCGACAATACAGCTCACTTTTCATGGTGTTGTTGTTGGGGCGCAACACTATTGGATACACATCGTTGTCGCCAACATCGTGGGCATCGGTACCACCGAGATTTTGAGGATATCGCTCGAGTAATCGCTGCTTCAAATACTTGGCTATGGCGTCTAGTTCGTAGGAGCCGTGGGGAATCGTAATGTATTCATGGTCTGCGTCAACGCTGCTGTTGGTGTCATAGTTTACGACGAAGTAGAATTTATCGTTGCTCGAGTCGATGTTCGGTATTGTATGATAAGTTTCAAAGGTGGTTAGACCAAGCTCGTAATCATCATCACTGAAATCTATGGGTGGAAAATAGCTCACCGCGAGGGTGCTACTCTTGCCGGTTAGAGTGAATGTTAACGACATATTCCAAGCTGCACGACTCGACTAGTACTGAATCATAGCGGTTGGAAGTCAACCCTTAAATTTGGTGCCGATCGTTTGTAGAAAGCGTAGATATAGTTGTCCACAATTGCTCTGATCATACTTCTGATAAGACGTTCGATTGTATTCGATTTTTACAGCATCTTTATCTAGATATTGCACCAATTCCTTGGGCGGTCGAAGATTGCCAAAGCTGTCGAAATATACAGCTCGACACCCTCTCTTCGCATATGCCACCCAATGAGTCCCCGACCCCTCGACATTGTCCAAATTTACGATACCGCTCTCGTTTCGATGCACTCCTCCAGCTGGTAGCGCGTTGCGCATAACACCTCTAAAGAATGGAATACGCATACGTTTTGCCAAATCCTCCAATTGCTTGTCGGTAGTTACGCCCACAGGCATTTTTAATGTCTTTTCGACGTTTTTTTTTTCGTTTCGATATTCCCTGTCCGCGCTTGTATGGTGTGAGATAAAGTCCGCGACCTTCCATGGAGCGATTATGACGTTGCATTTCCTGTAGCTGACGCTGCGCCGCCTTATTATCGTTTACCGCCTTGGCAATCCCCGCGGCTCCGCCGGCCAATGATCCGAGAACACCTAGCAGCGGGAGAAGTGGTAATATACCACCCCGTTTTGCCACCGGAAGAATCCGCTCTTGCGACGCTCTCTTTGGAGTCCTTTTGCGGGTTTTTGTTTTCATCCCCACTCCGATTTTCGTCTTGGCCTTCACAGCCGCCCAAACAGCTGTAGCAGCGCCTCTTTCACCCAGAGTCCAGTCTCGCGCAACGATGCGTTTTCGCGCTTTGTCAGCGAGTACGTTATCTGCCGCGTGCCTTTCACTGAGATCGTTGCTGCGGGAATACGCAATATCGTGTTCGCGGCACGCTGCGTCCAACGGATTTATGCCTTGATCACCTCTAGCCAATCGTTTTGCCAGATGAGTTCCTGGACCGCAAAACTGGTATCCCGGGATATGTAATTCTATAGGTAGCGCGTTTATTGCCCGATTTAACAAACCACAACCTTTCTTTACTCTCGTCGGGGACATTCGCCACAGTTTTTAATCAGTGGTGCTGGACCGTCGATATGCGTTCGCTGCCAAGGGCGATTATAATGTTCCAAGCACCGACGATACTGTCGAACCTCAGAATCAGCTTTTATATGCTCGGGGAGTCTGTCCCACAACTGATCAATGTGTCTGTCAAACTCGCGGAGTAGAATAATCTTTGGTATATATTGCAACTGCTCAGAGGTTAGGTCTCGAATATTGCAATTATCCGACAGGATCTGAAGCATTTTGAATACTGAGCTGGTTTGCTTCGGCGTGGGCCTATAAATAGGACACGTCACCGCTTCGACGTATCAAAATCATTTTTCATGGTTCGTGGAGAGGATGCGAGTCGTGCGACAACCTGTGGCGATACGCGTGACAAATTTTGACGATAAATCGCAAATGATGTCCCCGAAAAAAACAAGACGCAGACATGGTAACATGCTGCCAAACACTATCCGTTCCCTCATTTGCGGTCCATCAAATTGTGGAAAGACCAACGTGCTGGTGAGCTTGATGGAAAGTCCTCACGGCATCCGCTTCGAGAACGTGTACGTGTATTCCAAGTCGTTGCAACAGCCGAAATATCATTATTTGGAGAATTTATTGACTCGGATAGATGAAATTGACTACTTTACGTTTTCGAATAACAGTGACGTCATCCCACCGAACGAATCGCTTTCGAATTCCATTTTTATCTTTGATGATGTGGCATGCGACAAGCAAGATACGATAAGGGAATCCTTTGCAATGGGGCGTCACTCGAACGTCGACTGCTTCTATCTCTGTCAGACGTATGCAAAGATTCCCAAACATCTTATACGCGACAATGCGAATCTGCTGATTCTGTTTAAGCAGGATGGTACCAACTTGAAACATGTGTACAGCGATCACGTAAACACCGACATGTCTTACGAAGATTTCTGCGCTTTGTGTCGTAATTGTTGGCAACAGGAGTATGGCTTCGTGGTAATAGACAAGGATAGCGCGATGTCCAATGGACGTTATAGAAAGGGATTTAACGAGTTTGCGGTACCGTGAGATGGTCAATTGTCATCAACACGTTGGTGAGAACGCAACGCCTGCAGCACAAAGATGATCGATATCGATAGTCTGGAGATTAAGGATCGCGAGAGAATAGTGAAGATCAGGCTTTGAAAACTGGCAAGATGGAGGAAAATATCGCGTTGGAGAGATACTTTAAACCTATTGTCGAACCCTTAAAACATATTGTTGAAAATACTGCAGCGGTGGATGCTGACACGTCACCGCTGATGACCACAGACGTCGAAGGGAATGAAACATTAATGCCTAAAACAAAAATCCATCCGAAAGGGAACACATCGCGCAGGACAAAGAAGAAACCATACGTGTCATCGAAAAAATCGCTCGTAACCTCCACACCAATTCAATCGAAGCGAAAACGGCAGAATGTCGCATCAACCGATTCACCCGTTCCATCGACACCAATAAATTCATTTCTCAATGTACAATCGCTCACAACCAATGATGAAGACGTTTTCGAAACTAGTCCTGATGTGTCGTTTGCAACATCTATTAGACAGCAACTCCAGACATCCGAGGGACAAGAAACGTTTCGCAACCATTTCGGTCCGCTGGGGCAAAAATACATGAGTGCAATCCTAAGTGGTGATAGGGATACAGCAATGGACTATGTGTACGGCATATACTTTGGCAATAGTGGAACGATGCTTGGGGATAAGGCTTTCGATATAGACAAGGATGATAATATAATCATAGACGGTGTAAGATATGGGGGAACGCCCGGCCTTTACGAACTGATTTTCAAGAGAACTCCTGATGATGCTATATACACCGATGCCGATAAACAAAAATACAAAAGCATTCTGCTGACGACAAATGCCTACAGACGCGGTCATAACGCTCAAAATCCCGTATTGAGCAATAAGGGATACAAGTATAAAAATGTAATTGCACCACTACTCCCCCGTGTATCAACCAGTAAGGCTGGGAAAGGTCTAACAACACCGCGAGCCATGGTGGTAAACGATAGCAAGATCGATTATGTGCACTGGGACGATCCCAACGAGCTGGTGGACCGATTTCGTTTGCTGGAAGCGTCGCGTCAGGCGGGTAACAACTCGCATGACAACGAGATTCTATCGATTATCTTCCCACAGTCAGCTGCATGGACCTCCAATTTCTCGGGAGATCCGAAGTAATGCATGCATCTGCAAAGTCAACATTTATCATGGGATATTTCAACATTTATTTCAACATTTCAGAAGTTTCTATACATACCGATCACAGATGAATTTCTTGGCCTTGTTCTTGCTTAACTGGGCGCTCACTAGCCGAGACAGGTCTTTGATCAGCACAAAGTGCCCTACATCGCCATGTTCTTGATTCGGCGTGTAGAGCAGGTTGATGTGTCGATCCCTCTTTTGACTGGTGAGGCGCAGCGGAAAGACTGTTGGTCCTTTCTTCTCCGTCATGAAGCTGTATACATTCACCCACATATCATTCTGTCTCTCAAATTTTCCAATTTGCTTCAGAGACATCGGAATCTCGATACCCTGGAGATTTAGTATGGATGAATAGTCAGGGTATGAACTTGAGCGATGAACGTGTCTTTCAGCAGGATGCAGACCGGCGACCACTGCCCATGCGAAACAGAAGTTGTCTGGAGATTGAACGCTAATCGTTGCTTTCTTTAGTAATAATTCTCGCGGCAACTTGCAGTGACATCCCGCGCGCAATGGATTGTATTTGTTCACATTGACGGTCAGGTTGAGGATTCTCGCCAATGCCCATCCGCTTTCACGTTCCTGGAACTCTTCCAGCGATGCCAGGGTGGGTTCAACAACGTATCGCTGGTACCACTCATGCAGATCAGATGTACCGAAGAGTTCATAGTTTCGAGTGTTAATGCTTTTACTAGCATGTTTGTCACCAGCCACAAATTCGCCATTGAACATCGTGTTCACTTTGAGGTTCTGATGTTTCCTCAAAGCGCTTCGCACATGTTCCAGCACGATGGTCTCTGCATCCTGGAGGAAGTTACGCGGTTCGATGTAATTCGAATTGAGTACGGCACCAGTTAATACGCGACTATCGAAAGCAATGTCTATTTCGCGCCATAAAAGTCTCGTGCTCGAGTGTCCTGCGCCTTCATGCACTAAACGTCTGCGCAGCAAAGATTTCAACCCTTTGAGATGCACAATTCGTGCAACCAATGATTGTCGAACACCGATCGATAATCGAGAGCGTTTCACTCGACCACATTCTTCCAAAGATTCGATACACTGGTTGCAACGTTCTTCCCACGCGAGGTATTCTTCTTCAGACATCAATCGTACAGATTGATCTAACAATTGGCGCTCTACTTCCACGAATTTTTCCATGATTGTAAAAATGTTTTTTCTACGCAACTCGTTGCAACGATTTGAGACTTTGCACAGTTTACAGCATACTTTTATAGCTGATGCACTGATTTGCTATCTCTGTCTATCTCTTTCTGCATGCCCCCTCTCTTCAAATGTATTGTATGCAATAAACGATGATCCAGCCCCACATCGTTCGATGCAATTTCTGCCAATACAGCATAATTCTTTCTATGATTCATACGTGTGACGTTTCCGCATGTATTACATTGTAACCACATCAGTGAAATAATAATGATGTCATCTCACACAGCTAATTTCTGCCAATACAGCATAATTCTTTCTATGATTCATACGTGTGACGTTTCCGCATATATTACATTGTAACCACATCAGTGAAAAATAATGATATCATCTCACACAGCTGCGTTATCCTTACGGATGAGTTCAAATTACATACGATCGCGTGATATGTTGCAACGCAAAATCAGAATGTTTTAAAAAAATTTTAGAATATATGTGAATGTAAAAAGTATAAATATTACATATCGATATCGTTTCTCAACAATGACTGTCCAACCGACATATAAATGTGTGATTGGTCGACTATGGCGCTGCATCAGAAATTCATTAGCCAGTTTAATAGAATATCTGAATACGTGTACAGCAGATACATATGAGGAATAAGAGAAGGGGTAGATGGTGGGGATGGTGCTGTACATCTCTATCATTATCATCACCTCCCCACCCAAAAAAAAAAGAAAAAGCATACTTCTGCACATTTATACCTATGAACTGCTATAAAAGCGGAGTCGAGAGGAATTGCATTGCATACGTCCGTGTTCACACAATTAGTAACCGCGCCCGTTCAGTAGAGTTTGTGTCCGCACAATTAGTGATCGCACTCGTTCAGTAGACTCTATCATTATTCAAAATGTATAACCGACATTTGAATGGTACTTCCAACATGTACGGAAACCAGTCTAATCAGTGGAACAATACGGATTTTCGAAACCGGCATATAAGGTACATATATAGTACTCCTCTACATATTTTTTCGATTTATATGGAACCAACAGAATCATTACCTCTGGATATGTGGTTTTTACAGCAATGCAGTATCGAAAAAACCTACCATACGAATCATGGGGCGTGATTATCCACTGACCGCTACAGCCTACAAATATCTCATAATCGGCATTTGCATTGGACAGGATTCGTGTCGCATTGAGATCGCAATAGCCGATAATAAATGTCATGAGGTTTGCTTCTCCATGTCAACGTGGAAGCTTCTACTTCAACAAGAGTCACAGATACTTCGACGTTTCCGCCTCGTTGCCCCATTATCGTATCAAGATCCTATCGTGATCGATCATTTGCGTATCGATTTCATGCGAATAAACAGTGAACAAATTGCTAAAATCTCAGATAATAGTTCAGTCATATACATGTCTGAACCTACAATAATTCAAATGTGTAAATATGCTCAGTGTATTGACTATATGTTCTCAAGTTTGTCAGAAATTTTATACTCTGTAACTAATAAGTATGCCTCCTTTGTCGATATTATACGTGCTGCTGCGACAGCGACGGAGGACTATGAGAAAATCATAACTGAAAGCGATTGCTACGAGCCGAACTCGTTGATTGATTGTGAACTATTAGCATTAGGTTTAGGATTAATCTTTCGTGATGCATATAATGCCGGGTTTACACCAAGGCGAACACGAACAAAATCACGAACAAAAACGTTTTCGTCGCGTTTACACCGCCGCGAACACGAACAGAATACAGCGTACGAACGTTCTCGAAGATGTTCGCGACGGTAAGAACGCAGCGAACGAACATTTCTGACGATACCTGGCGATCACATCCCTTGCCATTGTGGGACTGCTCGTAAACAGGCGACCCTCTAAGACCATCCGCCGGCAGGTACTCCACCGAAATGATATGCGTGACAAGCTCGAATAAAATGTTTATATTTTTTCTTTCAGCATAATGAGAATATTTCCAACGTATGGATGAGATTTTTCTAATAAAAATGAAACCAAACCCGACACAATTCAGACAAGTTTGAGTTCTGCTTATAATATATAATGGCTTTAAAATATCAATATTTGTTAATACTAGTCAATAACAGATTTGCTTGAAAAAGAAGATGAAATTTTTGGTTGGAGGTGATTCGTGTTTAAAGCTGTAGGATATTACTTACTAGGGAATAAGGAGACAGTATTAACGAGTTATATGTGCGTTTAGAACTATACGTATACTGCATAAATATGCATATACATACTGTAGTGGGCTCGCGTTGGGGCAGAGACGGTGTTGCCAAACACATGACGCGAGGCACAGCGTGCGTCGTTGTTTCCAGGCGTCGTGCAAGGACTGTGTAGCGGGCAGTCCGCATGGAGACCGGCAAGACGAGTGTACGTCGAGCCATAGACACGTTTATATTCTTGTAATCGTTTAGCCTGTACTAATCGTTCAATATATAATTATTCCACTCTTACCCCACAATTTCAGAAGTGGGATAGTTGCCCTGTAATAGCGCGCACAAGTCGTGGAAGTGACGAGTGCCTTTTATGACGGAAGTGATTTACGATTTAGGAGACTCTGCAATTCGCGTGAATTTTGGTGACTTTACGCATTGCAATTTATGCTTGCGAATATCACGGGACACTTACTTCACTTCGAACGCACAGTGCAGTTGCGATTGGCCGACGGCGGCGTTGATTCCTGCATCTCAGTTAGCGGTGTATTGGACTCAGGTAGCCCCATTAGCTTCATTAAGAAAAGTCTCGTACAAGAAGGTAAGAAGACAGCCGAACTGTCTAACAATAAGATTAGATTAGATTAATTCGATAAAATGCCTTAGACTTTATTTCTCTTCTTACAGCAGACCCGTGCGAATCATTTCTGACCGAGGCAGTTGTTTCACCTCACACGAGTTCGAGGAATTTGCGAAAGAATGTAATGTACAACACATAAAGGTTGCGACGGCTTCGCCACAAGCTAATGGTCAAGCCGAGCGAGTAAACCGAACGATTTTGCCGATGATCGCAAAATTGAGCGACGAAAAAAGAGTGCCCTGGCATAGTGTGCTTGAGGAGGTAGAGTATGCGTGTAACAATACTGTAAATCGTTCGACCGGGGAGAGCCCCAGTGTGTTATTGTTTGGTGTGACTCAGCGCGGAAAGAATGTGGACAGTCTACGAGAAACGTTGGAGAAAGATGATGCGATTGATGTTCCCGAAAGTCTTATTGACATAAGAGCGAAATTCGACGAGCGCATTAAGAACGTTCAGAAGCATAACGAAAAAGCCTATGATAGAAAGAGAAAACCTGCGATTAAATATGAAATAGGAGATAAGGTTATGATCCGTAATTTTGAAAATGCACCGGGCGTGTGTACGAAATTGGTGCCTCTATTCAAAGGACCATACGAGGTCAGCAAAGTTTTGCGTAACGATAGATACGTCATAAAAGATGTAGACGGCTTTCAAGTCTCTTAAAATTAAAACAGTTCTTTAATTTAGTCTTCAAGTCAAAATATTTTATTGTAAGCAACTTATATATACGTTACTGGACATTTGTTTATTATTAGTAAGTAAGGGACTCGACGTTAATCGGGGCGATTAACAGTCAGGACGGCCGACTGTAGTGGGCTCGCGTTGGGGCAGAGACGGTGTTGCCAAACACGTGACGCGAGGCACAGCGTGCGTCGTTGTTTCCAGGCGTCGAGCAAGGACTGCGTAGCGGGCCTTGTAATCGTTTAGCCTGTACTAATCGTTCAATATATAATTATTCCACTCTTACCCCACAATACATATATTTCAAAACATATACAACACTACACAAAGATTAGCATACAATATACAAACATATAAAATATACGAACATTAAACAATACACACTCACACACGTACATGTACATAGGACATATAGATATTTACAAATTTAAGAAATAAGTTATATATATCTCTGCTGAGATGGGATTTGCCCATGCGGGCCTAAAAAAAATTGTCCAAGTTGAGAACGATCGTCCCTTGCCAGACTGGACGGTGCCTCTGGTACACTTTGCAGTGGAAAGTACGCACCTTCATTCGAATTTGTTCTCCAGTCGCCCGGTATAAAATCTCCCGTATTTGAGTCGAAACGGTCGAAAGTACCGGGCGGCGAATAAATCGACTGCGTGCTAGCGTTTCGTCTTCGAAAATTATGTAAATGGACGCACGCTAAAACGACCATGGTCGCTTTATCCGGTTGGAGTAAAATGGGACGTGTCAATACTCTAAAAACCGAGGCCAATATGCCGAAAGCATTTTCGACTACAATGCGGGCTCTGGACAGTCGGTAGTTAAATACTCGCTCCATTGAGCCACGCATCTGATAGCCGCTAAATGGTTTAAGAATATGTTTTTGCAACGGAAACGCATCGTCCGCAACAAAGACGAAAGGCAAATCCGCCGTTCCCCCGGGTAGACGGCTGCTCCGTGGGAGATCTAGTTCTCCCCTTTGTATTTTGTCATAAATGGAGGTGTTACTAAAAACACCTCCATCTGAAATTCGTCCCTGGCAGCCCACATTAACAAAAATAAAATTCGCCGAGGCATCGACGACTGACAGAAGAACAATGCTGAAGGAGCCCTTGTAATTGAAGTAATCACTCCCGCTGTTTTGTGGTGCTTGAATCGCCACGTGCTTCCCGTCAATAGCGCCCACGCAGTGCGGGAGGTTGGTTTTCTTTTTAAATTTTTCCGCTACTTCTAGCCACTTTGTGGATGTTACTGGAAGCTGGAAAACAAAGTTCAAGTTAGTTTAGTTTAGACCGGGTAGCAATAGTGATTATTTCAGTACTGAACGCAGTAAAGCATATAAAATAAAGTACTGTCAATTAAAATATAGTTACCTTTATCGTATCCTCTAGAACACCGACCAATGCTTGGCAAACTTCCGGGATTATTAGCGATATAGTCGATTTCGCTACCCGAAATGTATACATCAAACTTTGGAATGTATCTCCCGTGGCGAGAAATCTTAAAGTAATTAAGAGCCTATCCGTGACCGAAACACTTTTTCGGAAATTTGTGTCCTGCCGAGCAATTTGAGGGCCAATTTGCATTAATAACTCCTCAAAGTCATTGCGCGACACCCGTGCAAAATTGTTGAACCCAGTTGGATCACCTAGGCTTAAATCTTCGAGGAGGGCAGATCCTGTACGCCGTTTTAATAACGCCCTCGTCCAGCATTTTCGCCTCCTCCTTTGTGGTATTGCACTATTTAAAATAACTGCAGCGCAAGAGACAATCAAATCATCGTCACTGCTAGACATGTTGACACTACTTTAATAAAATGTGTAATAACTTTTGTAATAGATACAATAGTGTAGTTGGGTCGAGACACTTCTGTTCGACACGATCGACGGTTCAAATAAAACTGATTTTTGCATCGAGGTACGCAGCCTTTTATAGACCATTGTTTTCAAAGATGGCCACTAAACACCCCGCCGCTACCCTGGTTGCAGGGTAGAATGAGCGACCACTCAGAAGGAGAGGTTCCCAGGTGTCCGCCTTCGATTTCTTTGAACTTTGGATATGTTTTAGAGTACCGAAAAATAAGAAATACGTGTTTTTTTATAACAGCCAGGTTTCATTTTTAGGGGGTGAAACCACCCCCCAAAGTTCATACGGGGTACAAAATTTTGTTGAGTAAAACTTGATATAAATTCAATTTGCGTCATAACTTGCTGTATGGACAATGTTGTTGTCGTCAGTCACCGTTATTAGGGGGTAGCTATGAGGGGTGGTTCCACCCCTTGAACATGCAATTCGGCCAAAATAGAAAGACATGCATTTCCTACTTTTCGGCCCTCTAAAACATATCCAAAACCCAAAGCAATCGGGGACGAACACCTGAAAAGCATATAAATTTGGGGGATGGTTTCACCCCCTAAATATGAAAACGGGCCGCTATAAAAAAACACGTATATCTTATTTTTCGGTACTCTAAAACATATCCAAAGTTCAAAGCAATCGGAGGCGGACACCTGGGAACCTCTGCTTGTCAGTGGCCGAATATTAAAGAAATACATCTGTATGTGCGTGTGTATACATATATATGTTGCTCGTGCAAAATGTAGGTACTAGTGGAGAAAAGATAATTTTGCATGAAAAAATAACTCGAAAATATACATATAACAAAACTTTTCCTTTCAAACAATTAATGCTGAAAATTTGATTTCGATCATGATTTGTATTCTATCATTTCTATTACCTTCACACCGATATAAATTGGTAAAGGGTGCACAACAATAGAACATGTGCTTTTAAAAAAACTGATGACGCTGCGGAATGAATTGTGAAAAAAGGCAGCCGTATAAGCGCGCGAACAACCACCACCCTTCTGCTCCAACTATTTCCTCTCTGCTCGTGAGATACCATTTTATGTTTATAGTTGTTTCAATTCGCACCGAATGTTCTTTTCCAAGATGCACACAACACTTTATTCACTTTCAATAACAACACCCTCAGGTTGATTAGAGAAATATATTCGGATCTGTATTAATCGCCGTCCCGCGAATGCGTGAGAGGACGAATCACCGAATGTTATACAATAAAAAGCGTTGCGAACAATAAACTGTGTATATATTTTAACTCCCTGCTGATACAGGAGAAATTACAAATAGTTACAGGAGGAATCGGGAGCGCCGATTCCTAGCGCGTATACGATGTAGTCGCGTTGTAACAAGAATGACCCGTGAAGCCCCCAAATGACGATCGGGCTTCCGTGCAAAAGATTGCACGCGGCTTTAAGATCTGCTTTCGCCTTCCATGAGAAGGCGCCCGTTGCTGAGGCGCAGGTGGCGCACTCTGGCGGCGGGAAGGCGAGACCGCCACATCTACTCCCCCCCCAGAGCCCTTCGAGGAAGGAGAAGGGATCGAGAATGAAACTCGCTTGGTAGTAGTAGTAGTAGTAGGTCTGGTAGACGATTGAACGAGTGGCTGGGAGGGTTGTTGTTGCAGCTGTTGTGAGACTTGCCGCGCTGGTAATGGCGGCGGCTGTTGACGTGGCAACTGGACCTCGATGCCTTCTTGAGCGATGTGGGCCGGCTTCAAACAGTCCACGGATACGGATTTTTCCTCCGAGCCCATCCTGATGATGAACACTCGGTCGTTGACTCGCCTGACCACCTCATAAGGGCCAGCGTAAGGTGGCTCGAGGGGACGCCGGACCGAATCGACGCGCCGAAAAACGTGGGAACACGTCAAGATATCCTTGAACATAAAGGCTTGCTTGTCTGAGTGGTGACTCGTGGGCACCGGCCGCACGCTCTGCATGTGGTGGCGAAGCTTCTCGGCAAAACCTTGCGGACTTGCCGGTGCGTCCTTCGTCACGAAGAACTCCCCTGGGACGCGGAGGGCTGTACCGTACAGCATTTCCGCGGGAGAGGCTCCAAGGTCCTCCTTGTACGCCGTGCGTAATCCAAGCACGACAGTTGGTAATAGCTGGGGCCAAGGGACGAGGGGGCTGCACATCATGGCCGCCTTGAGGGTGCGATGCCACCTCTCGACCATCCCATTTGCCTGGGGGTGGTATGGCGTCGTGCGGATCCTACGAGCCCCGACCATCTGCGCCAAGGCAGTGAAAAGCGAGGATTCAAATTGGGTCCCTTGATCCGTGGTGATGGTGAGCGGAGTGCCGTGGGTGCAGATCCAGTGCTCATAGAACGCCGCAGCCACGGTGCTCGCCTGGATGTCCTTGAGGGGGACAGCAATCGGCCATCTCGAAAAACGATCGATGACCGTGAGGCAATAGCGAAGGTCGCCAACCAAAGGCATGGTAATCAAGTCCATGTGTACATGATTGAAGCGGCTGTCCGGAACCTCAATGTTGTTTGGGACAACTTTGTTGTGCCTGTGGACCTTCGCTCGCTGACATGGAACGCACTCGCGTGCCCAGCGAAGCGCGTCTCCCCTGATGCCTGGCCAGACGAATTTCTCTCGAAGTTTTCGAGAACTGACTCGGCCGCTGGGGTGAGCCAAACCGTGGACCACGTCGAAGGCCCGTCTACGAAGGCTCCGTGGGAGATATGGCCTGACGACGCCGGCCGTGACGTCGCACCAGACGGTGTCATCGCCGATAGATAGCGACTGGAGGGAAAGAGACGTATCAGCACGCGCCAACTCCAGCTCGACGTCTTGTTCCTGGGCAGCCTGGATGGTGGCCGCGTCCAAAGAGGTAGGCATGTCCACTGCGTTTACGCGGGACAGAGCGTCTGCAACAGGGTTGTCCTCGCCCTTCAAATGAAAGATCTCAGTGGTGTACTGCGAGATGAAATCCAGTTGCCGTTGCTGCCTGGGAGAGGCCTTGTCCAACCGTTGGGCGAAGGCGAATACCAGTGGACGGTGGTCCGTCCGGACAACGAAAGGCCGACCATCGACGATGTGTTTAAAATACTTAATCGCTGAAAAAACAGCCAGCAGCTCACGGTCATATGTGCTGTAACGTGTTTCAGCGCTGGCCAGCTTTCTGGAGAAGAAACCAAGCGGTGTCCAGACGCCATCCACCCTTTGCTCGAGAGCTGCACCGATGGCGACGTCGGAGGCATCGGTGGTGAGGGACAACGGAGCTGTCGGCGAGAGAAAAGCGGTCCGAGCAGCTGCCACGATGCTGTCTCTGCAAGCCTGGAAACACTCCACGGCCGTGGAAGTCCACGGAATCTTCCTGTGGTCCTTCTTCTTAGCGTCCCTCAGAAAAACACAGAGCGGTGCCTGCATTTCCGCGGCATGCGGTATGCAGCGGCGGTAATAATTGAGCATACCGATAAATCGGCGCAGCTCGGAGACTGTTTCAGGCTGCGGGTAGGAGGAGATTGCTTCCACCTTATCCACTGGGGGTCGATAACCATACCTGTTCACGACGTATCCCAGGTAGGTGACCTCGTCCTTGCCAAAGTGACATTTTTCATGATTAATAGTAAGATTGTGCTGTCGTAGAATGTTCAACACAATCTCAAGGTGTTTCACATGCTCATCGTGGGACTTGGAGACGACTATGAGGTCATCGATGTAGCATCTGACGAAATCCAGGCCCCTGAGGATGTTATCCATGTGACGCTGCAGAGTCTGGCCGCTTTTCTTGAGTCCGGGCGGCATACCCACGAACTCAAAAAGCCCGAAAGGCGTGGTCAGGGCTGTCTTCTCGATATCCTCGGGCGCCATTGGTATTTGATGATACGCGCGCTCAAGGTCGATGGTGGAAAAAACCTCGGCTTGATGAAGACTCTGGAGGAGATCCTCCGGACAGGGGATCGGATAGCGATCTGGCTCGGTGAGTGCATTAACGCCGCGATAGTCGCCGGTGACGCGCCAGCCGCACACAACCTCTTTTGCTTTACCTTTCTTCTTCTTTCTTTTCTTTTTCTTCTTGACGAGATGCAACGGACTCGACCAAGAACTACTGGATGACCGGATAACGCCGTGGTGCAGCAGGAGCTCGATATGTTCCCTCGCTGCTGTCAACTTCTCGCCGGTGAGACGTCGTGGGCATGCAAACGCCGGTGGGCCATGCGTCACAATATGGTGCGCAACCGGGGTGATGGTGTCTGGCACAACTGCAGTTTTCGACTGCGTGAGGTCCTCGAAAGTTTGGAGAAGCTTGTCGTACTTGGTGCCGTCAGGGCCGTTGGTTTGGATCGGCCTAGACGCCATTGAAACTGTGTGGACGGCAGCTGGGTGCACAAGTCCCTGTGCAGCAATCCTAGTGAGAGGATCGGCCAGG
Source organism: Andrena haemorrhoa (assembly GCA_910592295.1). Taxonomy (NCBI): domain Eukaryota; kingdom Metazoa; phylum Arthropoda; class Insecta; order Hymenoptera; family Andrenidae; genus Andrena; species Andrena haemorrhoa. Next base: position 29,302,095 of record OU342943.1, read on the forward strand.
CACCGGCCTTTCAAGTCGATCAGAAGGCCGTAGTGAGACAGGAAGTCGGCACCTATGATGGGCTGGCGGACATCAGCAATGACAAAGGCCCATCGGAATTCTCGGCGAAGTGCGAGATTGAGTGAAAGCACTTTCTGCCCGTAAGTCTTAATAGTGGACCCGTTTGCTGCGCTTAAGTCGAAATCCGTAGGTGCGAGCCTGCCAGCACAGAAGCGCCTGGGCACCAAAGACAGAGTAGACCCTGAATCGATCAAATATTTCAGATTAGAGTTCCTGTCAAAAAGATGAAGTCGACACTCTTGAGCGGGCGATGTACTGTTGTCCGCGTCGACGTTCGCCCTGGCTGTCGACGGAGAAACTAGTTTTTTGTAAGGCTCGCCGCCGCCACGCCAGTGGTGCCATAGCTGCAAGGTGGGAGGCAGCGATGAGCATCTGCACCATACCTCCTATGGTAGAAACATAGGCCTCCCTGCGCTGGAGACGGGGACCGAGGGCGTGAGCGAGCACGAGATGGATATCTCGACTCCCTTCTATGAGGTCTGTCGTGCAAGTCCCTAGTTATCGCAATGAGCTCCCGGTTGAGAGAGATGAGGTCGCTCAATGCCCGCCTAATGTCTGACAGGTCGTCAGCGAAGGCGGAGCCCTCTGCTCGGTGGACATCTGGTACTTGACGCGCTGGAGATGTCCGACGTGAGCCTACGTGGGTGGCCATGACAGCTGGGCCATGGACGAAGACACCCTCCATGAGCTCGTCTGCTGCGTTGGCCAATTCGTCGAGCCTGGTGGCCCTGAAGATCTTCAGGAGACGCTGGGTGTTCACTGGCAAGAGGTCGAGCCACTTGATCCGCAAGACATCCTCTGATGCCTTGTCGCCTGCCAGGATACGCATTTGTCGCAACAGTTGCGAGGGCTTTTTGTCCCCTAGCTCAAGCTCATTCAATACCCGCTGCAGCCGGCGGTCTGTAGTTTCGGCAAGACGATTCATAATATGGGATTTCAGGTATTGGTACTTATCTCTGCTCGGCGGATTTCTGAGGATGTCGGCGACGTCCTGTAGAGCCTCGGCATCAAGCGCGCCGACAACGAGGTGGTATTTCCCGTCGTCCGAACGGACCTGGTTAGTCTGGAAAATCGACTCGACCTGGTAAAACCAGAGATCTGGATTCGTCTTCCAGAAGGGAGGAACGCGACATCGTTGAATCGCCTCAGTGTGTTGACCGCCTGTGGCGACGGCGTGGCCGCTATGCTGCGAGGTTCCCGCATGGCCGGTATGCTGCAACGTGGGCACGTGGCCGCCGAGCAGCGGCGTCAGCACGTGGTCGCTGAGGTGCGGCGTCAGTCTCGATGCTTCTTCACCTAACTGGGTCGGCAGCAAAAGATTCGCACTACCGTCTCCTCCGCTGGTCAGCGCGTCGGGCGCGAGAGGAGAATGTGCTAGCGGCATGGTACAACGCGACGCACTTTTGCGAGAAAAGTTTTCTCAGTCCCGATGTCGCGATTTCGACTTACAATCACTTTTCGCGATCACGCTTCAGCAGTCAAGTTCTAGCAATCACGTTTTGCGATTACTTATAGCAATCACGTTTTGCGATTACTTATAGCAATCACGTTTTGCGATTACTTATAGCAATCACGTTTCGCGATCACGTCGGGGTCACCAATATTCGGATCTGTATTAATCGCCGTCCCGCAAATGCGTGAGAGGACGAATCACCGAATGTTATACAATAAAAAGCGTTGCGAACAATAAACTGTGTATATATTTTAACTCCCTGCTGATACAGGAGAAATTACAAATAGTTACAGGAGGAATCGGGAGCGCCGATTCCTAGCGCGTATACGATGTAGTCGCGTTGTAACAAGAATGACCCGTGAAGCCCCCAAATGACGATCGGGCTTCCGTGCAAAAGATTGCACGCGGCTTTAAGATCTGCTTTCGCCTTCCATGAGAAGGCGCCCGTTGCTGAGGCGCAGGTGGCGCACTCTGGCGGCGGGAAGGCGAGACCGCCACAAATATATTCTCAGATTCTCTGGTGCTTTTTCTGTAAAATAAGCGGCTCGAAGAAACTGGAGCGATTTCAGGAACCTTATTTTAAAAAATCAAAGTTTACGGTAGGTAGTGTACTCGACAACGCACAGTAGTACGGCTCTCAGCAATCGCGGAAAATAATATTTACGTTAATAACACACGGCTATTCATTGTAAAAACGAGTTGATAGGGGGGTCTTTTGGGCCGCAGAATTTGATGTTCTGGTTGAAATTTGTATTCGAGTAAAGTTCACTCATCTACGGAGTGGGGAGGCGTTAGTAAAATGCTTCGGCTTTTATTTCTGAATACTATCAGATTGATTTGTGCTAGTAAAGGTGCATTACAGTTTAATTTATGGAAAAAACATTAGGGACAATGTTCTTCGCCCATAAAGTCACGAGTAAAATATCTGGCCACTCCCGATTAAACAGAGTTTACGCGGCAGTAAAAAGCAAATTAGTTTCTTGAAATATATTAATAAATGCTTTTACTGGCAAGGCCGATGTCAAAGAAGTTAATTTTTAAAGAAATAGCAGCACCCCCCAAATGAAACGTTCAATTTTCAGCCGCGAAAAAAATGATGTGTATTATAATGCCATGTATAATTGGCATGCATTTGATGTACTCATCAACGTATGGCATCGCGTGAGCGTAGGCACTTCATTTCTGCTGTCTACCCATATGTTCGATATTTTTGCAAATTTCGGTTCCAAATTCTGGGAAAACATACTTGACATATCACACATTGAGAGTGGGTATGTAAAAAAAATCGTTCTTTTGGCATATTTATGTGTATGTCCACTCTTAGGAAAATTGCGAAACTGCAAACTGTAAAATGCACATGCGTCGTTGCACGAGATCGCGGAAATCCCCAACCTAGCGATTGTCCGTTTCAAGCGACCGCGTCTGGCTAATAGTGCTAATACATCGAAGATTTATGATATGGCAATCGCTATTGAAAACAAACGAGCAAGATGGGTACCGGTCAGACCCGTGTTTTCCAGATCCTGGTTCTTTCAAGTAATTTGGTTAATTAGGGTTTGACATCGGGGGCGTCGTATATACTACCTACCGGCAGAACAATATACGGATTAAAACAGGCTGAAGAAGGCCTAACATTCTTAAAGACGGTAAAGATTGACCCTGTTTGCCAGATTTTTAAAGGGCAATCAAGAACGTGGTGCCGTCTTTAAGAATTTTAGGCCCTCTTTAGCCTGTGTTAATCCGTATATTGCTCTGCCGGTGGATAGGAAAGTGCATACAATTACTTCAGACCCGCGCGTACAGTTGTTAATCGCCGCCTCGCGGAACAATGTGGTCATAAACCGCGATGGTATGCGTACTCGAAGATCCAACATATCTGCTGTCGGCGGATATCATAAATAATTTTTTAAACTACTTTCCGCAAGTGGCGAAGTAGGAGTGAAGAACCGGATAATAGCGATTACCGCTATAAACAGATGACGACTATTGGCTTTTGGTTCTGAAAGGGACCGAAATCCTTATTTCTCAATGTTGTTGTCCCTTCGGTGGTCCTGACACCCGAAACATGATTACTTTTACCCCCTATCGGCTTTACAACTTCATTAAGCCAGAGTCCCAGGGCCGATTTCAAGAGGCCGCATGCTTTTAGTTTCCTATACGGGACTTTTGTCGGACCACCCGTCCACACATAATATGTACAGTATGTCCGGTTTGAGCGTGCACAGACTATTATTTTTCTAATTTATGCCGTAAAGGCGACATCCCCTAGCTAGATTTGGTCGCAGTGGTCAGACGCAGTATATGCACCTCCAGTCACGCCAGACGTAGAAGTCTTCGAGCGTCTGCTGTAACAGCCGCCTAGACTACTCTATATAGACGCAGACACACTGCGATGAGTGTCTGTTTTCTTATTTTAATGGCGGAATCTCCTAGCCGGTGTCTGGATGCTGCGCCTAAACGCTAGACTGCTTCAGCAGCAGTCGAGACGTAAATGCACTGCACTTCATCGCCACAGTGGGACAGAATTCCAAGAAATAATGGAACAAAAGTTATGGGATTATGGTAAGAGAAAATAATATGCAAGTAATTGTTGTTTTCATATAATTATGAAACACACTTTAGGAACACCGTTCCTCGAAGAGGGTGGACCTTCCCTCCGTGAATTCGCCGGCGGAGAAGGAACCCTCTCCCTCTTGACGAAGTAAAGCAGGTAAATGCCACATCTGGTACCAAAAAAAAAACTAATCAGGCTAGTCGGCCAGAGGGTCCCGCTAGGGCCAGGGTCGCGGTTTATGACCACATTGTTCCGCGAGGCGGCGATTAACAACTGTACGCGCGGGTCTGAAGTAATTGTATGCACTTTCCTATCCACCGGCAGAGCAATATACGGATTAACACAGGCTAAAGAGGGCCTAAAATTCTTAAAGACGGCACCACGTTCTTGATTGCCCTTTAAAAATCTGGCAAACAGGGTCAATCTTTACCGTCTTTAAGAATGTTAGGCCTTCTTCAGCCTGTTTTAATCCGTATATTGTTCTGCCGGTAGGTAGTATATACGACGCCCCCGATGTCAAACCCTAATTAACCAAATTACTTGAAAGAACCAGGATCTGGAAAACACGGGTCTGACCGGTACCCATCTTGCTCGTTTGTTTTCAATAGCGATTGCCATATCATAAATCTTCGATGTATTAGCACTATTAGCCAGACGCGGTCGCTTGAAACGGACAATCGCTAGGTTGGGGATTTCCGCGATCTCGTGCAACGACGCATGTGCATTTTACAGTTTGCAGTTTCGCAATTTTCCTAAGAGTGGACATACACATAAATATGCCAAAAGAACGATTTTTTTTACATACCCACTCTCAATGTGTGATATGTCAAGTATGTTTTCCCAGAATTTGGAACCGAAATTTGCAAAAATATCGAACATATGGGTAGACAGCAGAAATGAAGTGCCTACGCTCACGCGATGCCATACGTTGATGAGTACATCAAATGCATGCCAATTATACATGGCATTATAATACACATCATTTTTTTCGCGGCTGAAAATTGAACGTTTCATTTGGGGGGTGCTGCTATTTCTTTAAAAATTAACTTCTTTGACATCGGCCTTGCCAGTAAAAGCATTTATTAATATATTTCAAGAAACTAATTTGCTTTTTACTGCCGCGTAAACTCTGTTTAATCGGGAGTGGCCAGATATTTTACTCGTGACTTTATGGGCGAAGAACATTGTCCCTAATGTTTTTTCCATAAATTAAACTGTAATGCACCTTTACTAGCACAAATCAATCTGATAGTATTCAGAAATAAAAGCCGAAGCATTTTACTAACGCCTCCCCACTCCGTAGATGAGTGAACTTTACTCGAATACAAATTTCAACCAGAACATCAAATTCTGCGGCCCAAAAGACCCCCCTATCAACTCGTTTTTACAATGAATAGCCGTGTGTTATTAACGTAAATATTATTTTCCGCGATTGCTGAGAGCCGTACTACTGTGCGTTGTCGAGTACACTACCTACCGTAAACTTTGATTTTTTAAAATAAGGTTCCTGAAATCGCTCCAATTTCTTCGAGCCGCTTATTTTACAGAAAAAGCACCAGAGAATCTGAGAATATATTTCTCTAATCAACCTGAGGGTGGGATCAGCCTCAATTTCAGGATCAAAACTATAACTCAATCCAATATTGCTATTTGTTATTGAAAGTGAATAAAGTGTTGTGTGCATCTTGGAAAAGAACATTCGGTGCGAATTGAAACAACTATAAACATAAAATGGTATCTCACGAGCAGAGAGGAAATAGTTGGAGCAGAAGGGTGGTAGTTGTTCGCGCGCTTATACGGCTGCCTTTTTTCACAATTCATTCCGCAGCGTCATCAGTTTTTTTAAAAGCACATGTTCTATTGTTGTGCACCCTTTACCAATTTATATCGGTGTGAAGGTAATAGAAATGATAGAATACAAATCATGATCGAAATCAAATTTTCAGCATTAATTGTTTGAAAGGAAAAGTTTTGTTATATGTATATTTTCGAGTTATTTTTTCATGCAAAATTATCTTTTCCCCACTAGTACCTACATTTTGCACGAGCAACATATATATGTATACACACGCACATACAGATGTATTTCTTTAATATTCGGCCACTGATTATGAGTGGTCGCTCATTCTGTGCTGCGACCAGGGTAGCGGAGGGGGTGTTTATTGGCCATCTTCGGAAACTATGGTCTATAAAAGGCGGCGTACCTGGATGCAAAAATCAGATTGACTTGAACCGTCGTGTCAGAAGGGTATTTGGGCAAAGTAACTGTCATTACAAACATGGAATGGACTCAACCAGAAACTTTGCTTTTGATAGCAGCATTTGAACGATGCAGTTGTTTGTGGAACACTTCTTTAAAAGTGTACAAAAATAAAAATAAAAAACAAGACGCGTGGAGAGACATTGGCACGGAATTGAAAATTAGGGCCGAAGACGCCGAAGCCAAAATGAAATCCGTGCTATCTGCATACCGCCGGGAGAAGCGGAAAGTTACGCTTTCCAAAAAATCAGGAAGTGGAACAGCGGATGTCTTTGAACCGACATGGTTTGCTTACGAAAGCTTGAACTTCATGAGCAATATTAATAAACCACGAAGAACGAGGGAGTCATGCACGCCCACGGAGGTAAGCATTTAAAATTTCCATGGCAAATAGTAATACTTCTTTTAAATATTATACATATGAAATTGCTCTTAGGGTTTGTCGGTTTTTAATAACCGGGTTTAAAAACCGGTTTTTATTTATGAATTTGTAAAATTCGAAAACTGGTTTTAAAATTTTAAAAACCGGTTTTATATACTAGAATTAATATGCAGAAATGAAATTAATTATTTAATTAGTAACGTTAACATTTTGACTTGAATTCGCCTTGGATACAAGCATATTGTAGTAGGTAACAGTTTAGTCATTACTGTAAGACTAATCTTCATGAGTTCATATTTTCTGAAGAAAAATACTAATTGGAATAAAGATTTATAATTTGGTACCACTGTAAAAGATTGATATTTTGTGCGGATTTTTGTTTAGTTTTTTTTCATATGGTTTTGTACGCAGTCTATTTGATTATGTTATATTTTTGTGCATCCATAAACATTAAATGAAATCAAAAATTGTACGGATTTGTACGGATTTTAGTTAATTTAATTTTTATTTATTTATTTGGTTTGGTATAGATAGAGTATATTTTAGTTTGTTATATTTTTGCAATTCCATAAATATTAAGGAAACTGAACATTTTTAAAATATGTACGAATATTTATTGACTATTTTAATTATATACTTTTTGTGAAAATTCGAAAACTGGTTTAACCGGTTTTTGGGAAATAGTGGAATTCGAAAACCGGTTTTTTCAAAAGTCGGTTTTTGTATAAACCCTAATTGCTTTATATAACATTTTTACAGACACAATCTACAGACGCAGCTAAAAGCACTTCGGAACCTAATCCAGGATCAAGTGCAGAGGGGAGTCAGGAAGAACTCAATCATCATGACGATCCTAATGATCAAGATCAGGAGGAGCCACCAGCAAAAATATTCAAACCGGCTGATAAAGCGCAGCTAGCGTTTGATACGATGCAAGCTCTGGTGGCCGAAAAGAGGCAAAAACAAAGAGATCCTTGCGCAACGTATGGGGAAATGGTAGCGCACAAATTAAGACGATTACCCAACGATTACCAGCGCGCCCTGGCACAACGTCAAATAGACGACATTTTATTTGATGCCGTTATTGTAACTCTGCGAGAGCAAAGCGGGGATGCTTCTTGCGAGCCGTCAGTCGCATCGCACAGTGGCGTCGATTAAGAAAAACTTATTATTTAGTTAGTAATACCCCTATATCTATATGTCTGTAAATGTCCTATGTATAAGTACGTATGTGTGTGCAGTGCACTTATTTCTTAAATTTGTAAATATCTATATGTCCTATGTACATGTACGTATGTGAGTGTGTATTGTATAATGTTTGTATATTTTATATGTTTGTATATTGTATGCTAATCTTTGTGTAGTGTTGTATATGTTTTAAAATATATGTATGTATATGCATATCTATGCAGTACATGTATAGTTCTAAACGCACATATAACTCGTTAATACTGTCTCCTTATTCCCTAGTACGTAATATCCTACAGCTTTAAACACGAATCACCTCCAACCGAAAATTGTATCTTCTTTTTCGGGCAAATCTGTTATTGACTAGCATTAAAAACTATTGATATTTTACAGCCATTATATATTATAAGCAGAACTCAAATTTGTCTGAATTGCGTCGGGTTTGGTTTCATTTTTATTAGAAAAATTACATCCATACGTTGGAAATATTCTCATTATGCTAAAACCAAAAATATAAACATTTAATTCGAGCTTGCCACGCATACTATTTCTGTGGAGTACCTGCTGGCGGACGGTCCTAGAGGGTCGCCTGTTTACGAGCAGTCCCACAATGGCAAGGGATAACAAGACCCAAGTTTCATAGATTTGGGCATCCGGAGGATTTCACGGCTATTACTACGGTCAAATGTTAGCGAACACTGCTATTTCGCGTTTACACCGAGGAGAAACAGCGTGTTCGCGATCATGTTCGCGAGAAAAGACGAAAACGTTTTTGTTCGTGTTTTTGTTCGTGTTCGCCTTGGTGTAAACCCGGCATAAGACTTCGAAATAGTATTTACTATGTAACAATATATATTTTCACAACATATATTATTTCTCCATTTATTTGATCGTCTTTTTTCCTCCTCTTCTCCTCACCCCATATTTCTAAGATACAACGTTTGAAAAAATTATTATATTTCGTTCATACATTCTTCGCACCGTGAAAATTATACTCTTTCATGCAGTTGTCTCGGAGTGGCCAAATTATGCATGATCGCGCGATACGCTGCAATGTGAAATATGGTTAATTCTTCGCACCGTGAAAAATGATACTCTTTCACGCAGTTGTCTCGGAGGGGCCAAATTATGCATGATCGCGATACGCTGCGATGTGTGAAATATGGTTAGCTGTAGAATGTATGTTTGTTACATATTGGTTTGTTAGATCGATGATTCAAAAAGTTATTATTAATTCTCTGCGTTGGAGGAAAAAACGTCGATGTGCGAAATATGGTTAATTCTTCGCACCGTGAAAATGATACTCTTTCATGCAGTTGTCTCGGAGTGACCAAATTATGCATGATCGCGCGATACGCTGCGATGTGTGAAATATTGTTAATTCTTCACACCGTGAAAATGATACTCTTTCACGCAGCTGTCTCGGAGGGGCCAAATTATGCATGATCGTGCGATATGCTGCATGTTAAATCTTAATGCTCTCTCTTTCCCTCCTCCGAATTTAGCTTTAAAATAACTAAGCATCGTGACCAGTTGCATTCAAATCGTGGTCGACGTGCAGCCACTTTGACAGTTTTTAAACACTTTCTTCATTTTTGAGCTAAGTGAAATTGCTTTGAAGGAGACTGCTTTTGAAGGATATCATCAGTTGTTCGACGCGTGGAAATACAATCGATTAATACCGTAAGTTTCTATTATCATATTTTTAGTGAATCGTTGTGTGTTAGTAACTTTGAGAATTATAAAAAAATTGATTTCAGATTATGTCATTGCCCGCGGAATTGAACCCCCCCCCCCCCCGCTGCAGCTACAATCTCTGACTCCACTGTGCTGCCTATACATGACTGCAACCCTAAAATATATGTTGCGTGTCGGAATGTTGCGGTTCAAACCGAAGAAATTTGTGGTGAAGAACTTCATAAGGCGGAAGTTGTTCATGATGGCGACATCTTTTTAAAATTATTCTATAATCCTATTAGCATGTGCGGCTGTGAGATGCTGCCTGAAAATTCCGAGAGTGAGCGATATTGGTTAAACAGGCATGCGCGGCAAAAACCATTCTTTTCAGATCTTAGTGAGGATGAGGATGAGGATTACGAAAACAATGATTATAATGATATATATCACCTGCACAGTTTGACGGATCCAAAAAGTGTAGTTTGGCGGAGATGTGTCAATGGGAAACCGATTGAATTTAATACTATTTTTGCGAATGCGGTATCAGGGCTTTAGGCTCGCGATATTGGAATTCAGATAATCCCCGAGCAAGTTTGCGATGATTTGTTTTATACCGGCGAGGCTCTATTTAATGAAATCGTCGACAATGCTATTTTTACCGACGACGATAGTGCTCTATTCGATGGCGATGTAGTCGAGTGGGATAATTAAGCCAAATATTTGTAACAATATATTTATCATTTTTTAAGCACATATTATTGTACCATTTCATTTATCCATCTTCCTCCTCGGCACCTAATTTTAAGATTCAGCGTTCTTCGCGCTCCCTCCGGTTAGGTCTGAAAAAGACTTTGGGGGGTGGTTCAAGGTCTGAAAAAGACTTTGGGGGTGGGCCTCTCCCTCCGCGGAAATTTCCAGCAGTGGGTCCGATCTGGAGAGGTCTCCGCGGCAGCTCGGCCCGGACTGATCCCCTCCATCATCGCGGCTTCCCCCACTCCGCGGCTCGTGCCCGCGCAACCGATCTTCCTCTCCCCGCAGGCCCCGCGCCCATGTTTCCCTCCGCCGCGCTCCCCCGCGCGCCGTGAGTTCCTTCACCGCCCTACGCTACCCTCAGAGGACCTGGTCTAGAACCCGCTTTGCCTTACTACTCTAATAAACTGTTTCTATCGTCTCCTGAATTCAATAACTGGCATCCCGACATCTACGCTCCTCCAATCCACCGTCAATACTCCTCGTGGAGAGACACAGGAAGAAAAGGGGTAGCCCGCTGTCGACGCGTGGTCCTCTCGAGTATAAACACGAATTTCAATATCAAAACAAAAGCATGCGTTGACGTATTCCGTGCGAGAGAAGGTGGGCATTGGGGAGGAAGTAATGCTGTGCAGAGGGCCTCTTCCAGCTTGAGCAGCCGTTTGTGATGGTTGCAAATCCGATTGGTTCTACTACAATCTGCTCCCAATCCAACTTGCATCCCTTCCAAAAGAACCGGCCATCCGAGCGTAGAAGCAAGTGCGAAATAAAACTAACGGTGCGCTTCTTTCTCAGTGCCGCAGATGTACCTACCTAAGTAGCATTTCTGACGGAAAAGAATTGTCCAGCCTTTGGGCCTGCCAGTCTCGGGGTAGACCCTTGGCAGGTAGGTATCAATTTCAACAGGCAGTGCCACCCGTGGTGCTTGTCTGACCGTCCCCGGTCCTTGCTACTTCAGCGCGTTTTCTTCCAGTGAAAATCAGTAAATTTGCAAGCGCAATATCTCAAAAACCAGTGGAAATCAAGTGTATACATTAATGCTTATTGAATTTGTCTTGGAAAGCACTATCAACTCACCTCTTCAAAAAACGTAGTGCCATTTACAGAACCGAACTTGACCATCGTATCTTTTAAAATAATAATCGAAAAAAAAAATTCGTTCCGGCTAATCAATTTGCGCCCTCGAACCATGCAATTCCCTATTTTTAAATATTTTTATCTCCAATAGTTTAGGAGATATTGAGGTGTTTCTAGTTCCCGCGGACACCCTGTACAAATAAATATTTTAATACGAATAAATATTTTATTCAAAATACTTGGCGCTGCTCTCCGAAAAAATGTTAATTGTCTTGGTTAATAAATAAAACAAGACAAGACACCACTGAGACAAGAAAGAAAGAAAAAGATTTTAATGAAATTTATACATATTTATTCAGTTGAGGCTTCAAATTCAATACAATCTATGAAATGCTGATTACCCATCCAATTAAGTCAAATGCTAGTAGTGTTCCTGATTTCTCCGTTTCGGTCCAATTGTCTTGGTTAATAAATAAAACAAGACAAGACATCACTGAGACAAGAAAGAAAGAAAAAGATTTTAATGAAATTTATACATATTTATTCAGTTGAGGCTTCAAATTCAATACAATCTATGTGTTAACGGAATTCAGCATCTTAACGCCATCTCCCAGGCCCTTAGCTAATTAGGCCGCGGCGCCTGCGCTCTGACTCGCGCGGAGCATCGATCATGACTCCCTTCCATCGATCGGCGATCGATGGAAGGGGGAGAGTTCGCGGATTCGAGGAAATCACCGTCGATTTCCTCGATCTACTTGTCGCTCAACCGCTTCTGAGGTAACACCGGAAAGAATTCTTTGCTCGCTCTCGCTTTCGCTTGCGCTTATTTAATTGCTTGCTTGCTTGCACGCTTTATTACGGGACTCGTGCCGAATCCGCGTATATCGCGTTACTGCTTAAACTAATCTCCTACGGCGTAGGTGATAAAGCGCTGAAAGACAATTAAACTGTATTAATTAGACTTTATTGTACATAGTGTGAATAGTTAAAATTAAAGTGTAACGTCTAAGCTAAAAGTTCAACCTCAGAAATTACATAGAGACCTCTCGAGACTTCCCAGTTCCTCGTAACGTGCGCTATTCGGTATTCTGCTAACATTTTTTGGTCCTTCGAGCCGGATCAGCGCCGTTGGATTTTGAAGCTTCTGGAACGTTCGGGATTCCTCGCGAGTGCGGTGCGTAACCGTCGCGCGTGACCTGCAGGAAAACAATGAGCCATCTCATAAAGGGACAACGTGACCTCTGCGGTCGAATCTCACGAGCATACGAGAATCTTAAGAAATTAGGCGCTAATAATTGGACAAAGGGGAACATATCTACTCGTTTGGGAGCCCTGCGCAAAAATTGGGCCAAGGTCGAAGCACAGCACGACGAATTGATTGCGATGTCCGACGACCCAAACCTAGCGGGTGATTTTACTAGCGGCTTATTTTAGGGAAGGTCAGCCATCGACGATGGAAGAGATCTTCCTTGAGCAAGAAGCCTTGCTAGTTGATAAATTAGAGGAGCTTACTAAATTGGAGGAGGTCGCGAGGCGTACCGTAGAGCGCCTTTCTCGGGATGATTCTGCACAATCCGATACGGCGCCGTGTGGACGGTCAAAGGCCTCGCTCCCTCGAATTCCACTGCCTAATTTCACCGGGATGCACAAAGACTGGCCATCTTTTCAAGGCCTGTTTCAGTCCCTCGTAGTCCGGGACACGTCCTTATCCGACGCGGAGCGTCTGCATTACTTGCGAGGCGCCGTTACCGGAGATGCGGCGAAACTCCTGCGTAACATGTCGGTTCGAGAAGAGAATTTTAAGGCGGCATGGAAATTGCTGGAAGATCGATATGCTAATGAACGATTAGCTGTTAAGACGTTGATGGCATCATTATTTAATTTGCCCACGCTTACCCGAGAGTCCGGGCCGGAACTCAAGGACTTCTACTACACCATGTGCGATTCCGTGGAAGCACTCGCAGCCCTGAAAAGGCCCTACGACGCCAGCGGCGACTGGCTTGTGCACCTTATCGTGGGTAAACTCGATCCCCAATCACGGCGTGAATGGGAGACACTTCACGGTCAGGATAGACTGCCCTCGACCTTTGAGCAATTGAAGTCGTTTGTGGAGGGACGCGTCAATACAGTGGAGGCCTTGGAGGAGCCTCGGCAAGGACCATCAGGACGAGCTTCAACGTCGAGTAAGCCATCTGGAATTCAGAAAACCGCCAAAGTTCATCAGGTGAGCAAACCTAAAGGTTCATCCGATCGATGCACGCTCTGCGGAGCTAATCACTTTATTCTATTTTGCTCGGAGTATAAATCTAAGAGCCCCAGAGAGCGAAAGGGGATACTACTCGACAAAAATTTGTGTTTTAATTGCTTGGGGAAACATCGAGTCGTAGACTGCAAATGTGACAAGCGTTGTCAGCAATGTAGGCAAAGGCACCACACCTCCATCCATGAAGAGACCACCAAGGCTGCGCTAAACAACACCACAGAGGTTTCAATCAATCTGGGAAGGTCCGAGTCGAGTGAGGGCCTCTCTCGGCCTACGGAGTGCTTACCGCCAGTCCTTTTAGCCACTGCCAGGATAATTGTGCGGTCCCCAGATGGAGAGTCCAGATCGGTACGAGCACTGATTGATCAGGGGAGCGAAGTTTCTTTGGCCACGGAGGCCCTGGTGCAATTGCTGCGGCTTCCCCGAAAGACGTCAAACGTAAAGATAATCGGTATCGGCAACCAGCGGACGGAGCGCGTGCGGGGGAGCGTCCACTTAGAGTTCACACCAGATGGAGGTCGAGGCCCACGACGGACGACCACCGCGTTGGTGCTGCCGCGTATCACCGCCTATTCTCCGCAGGTCAGTTACAACCGGGACGCTTGGACCCACTTGCATGGCCTACCTCTAGCTGACCCGAACTTTACCGAGGGTGCCCAAATTGACGTCTTATTGGGCGCGGACGTGTACTCACTCATTCTGGAGGACGGCCTCCGCAAGGGGCGAGATGGCGAGCCCATCGCTCAAAGGACGATCCTGGGCTGGATTGTCTCGGGTCTCGCCACCCCCTCGGATCGCAACGCATCACATGCATCGACGGGCCTCGTCACGCTCAAGTGCACGATGGAACGCGACCTCGTGCCTATGGTCCAACGATTCTGGGAACAAGAAGAGGTGAGGGTGGTCACTGCCCTCAATGCTGAAGACCAGGAGTGCGTAGACTACTTCATCAATACTCACCAGCGTCTCCCATCGGGCCGCTATATGGTGCGTCTCCCCTTTAAGGAGACGCAGGGATTGGACGATTCCCGAGCCGGGGCTGCCCGAATCCTACGACGTACGGAGGCCAAGTGCTGTCGAGACCCACACTTCAAGGAGGCCTACAACGCATTTCTACGTGAGTATGAGGAGTTAAGGCACATGTCTAAAACAGATGTATCCCATCCAGAACAGGACTCCTATTACTTACCACACCACGGAGTCTTCAAGGAGAGCAGTACTACCACGAAGCTACGGGTGGTGTTCAACGGCTCTTTCGCTACCAGCTCCGGCAAGTCGTTGAATGACCTCCTCATGGTGGGACCCAACTTGCTACCGGGTCTACCACAGGTGTTGCTGCGCTGGAGGACTCATCGCATATGTTTGACTGCGGACATCGAGAAGATGTTTCGTCAAATACTCGTACACCCGGGGGATCGGCGATTCCAACGAGTATTATGGCGACGGGACGCTGAAGACGACGTAAGTGAGTTTGAACTAAACACTGTCACTTACGGGCTTGCTTGTGCCCCCTACTTGGCCATCCGCACGCTGCGGCAACTGGCGCAGGATGAGCGCACCAACTTCTCCCGAGCTGCGATGATCCTGGAAAGAGACGTCTATATGGACGACGTCCTGACGGGAGCCGACGGCGAAGAAGAGGCACGAGAAATTCAGTCGGAACTGCGCTCGCTCTGCAGGGCGGGCGGGTTCAACTTGCGGAAGTGGGTTTCTAATACACCCACCTTACTCGAGGGACTCCCAGGCGAAGAGGTGCCAGCGGCCGTCAACTGGGAGGAGGACACCTTACACACGGCACTGGGTGTCCACTGGCACGTACGAGGGGACGAATTCCGAGTACAGGTGGCGGAGGATACGTCCATAGGACCAGTTACCCGCCGCACGGTCCTCTCCCGCGTTGCTCGGATTTTCGATCCACTCGGACTGCTCGCGCCGGCAACTGTGAAGGCCAAGATATTTTTACAATCCCTTTGGTTATTGAAGATAGATTGGGATACCACGCTGCCACCAACCGAGGAGAGAGAATGGATCCAGTTTCTGACTGACTTGCCGAACTTGGCCAAAGTCCGCGTTCCCCGCTGGCTGGGTCTCCACTCTAAGGTTCAGCAGGTCGAACTCCATGGGTTCGCAGACGCGTCGGAAAGGGCCTTCGCCGCCGTCATCTATTTACGCGTCGTGGACCACGACGGAAGTGCGCAGGCGTATCTGGTCACAGCTAAGACCAAGGTGGCACCACTGCAGCGAGTCACACTTCCCAGACTCGAACTATGCGCGGCTGCGTTGCTAACTCGACTGGTGACCACCACGACTGGGGCCTTGCCACTGGACGGCGTCCAGACCCACCTATGGAGCGATTCCAAAATAGTATTGGATTGGATCAGGGGCCACCCGTCACGCTGGAAGACTTACGTCGCTAATCGGGTGGCAGAGATCCAGCGGGAGCAACCGGAAGCCCTATGGCATCACGTGGCTGGAAACGAGAATCCAGCCGACTGCGCCTCCAGAGGACTGCCACCTAATCAACTTCAGCGTTTCGAGCTCTGGTGGAAGGGGCCAGCTTGGCTCACCGGATCCCCGCACTGGTGGAACGATTCTGCGAATCAGGACCAGATTACTGATTTGGAGGCCAGAGTCGTGTCCAACCTGAATACCAACGTCGAAAAGGTAAACTGTAATTACCTTTTCACTAATTACTCCTCTCTCCAGAAGCTCCTGCGGATAACTGCTTGGTGCCGACGCTGGCCTCGACGCCGACAGCCACGACCGGGCTCAGGACACTGCTTGGTACCGGCGGAATTGGAGGCAGCACGCAACCACTGGATCCAGGTGATTCAACGCCTGGAGTTCCAGGATGACTGTCGGCGATTGGAGAACCAAACCCCACTGGCGAGTCACAGTAAGCTACTGCGACTCACACCCTTCTTAGATTCCCAAGGACTGCTGCGGGTCGGGGGTCGCGTCAAACACTCCTTGCTGCCCTCTTGGGAGAAGCACCCGATCATTCTACCAAAGGAGGGTCAATTTACGGAACTGCTGATCGACGAAGCCCACCGGCGTACCCTCCACGGCGGAACTCAACTCACCTTGGCTGTACTACGTCAAAGGTATTGGATTCCTCAGGGTCGAAGACGAGTTAAGACCCACATTCATCGCTGCGTCACTTGCATACGCTGGAGGGCTGCACCAGGACAGCAGCTCATGGGGGACCTGCCAGCGTACCGAGTCACTCCAGCCAGGCCCTTCGTACAAGTGGGCGTGGATTATGCCGGACCCCTCACCCTGTTGGCTTCTCGGGGCAGGGGCCAACGCACCCACAAGGGTTATGTTGCGGTGTTCCTGTGTCTAACTACTCGAGCCGTTCACCTAGAAGTCGTTTCTGATTATAGTACAGAAGCCTTCCTTGCAGCCTTGCGACGATTTACCTCGAGGCGAGGTATCTGCTCCGTCATCTACAGCGACCAGGGCACCAACTTTGTGGGCGCAGCACGGGAGCTACGCGAAAACTTGGGACCCATCTGCAGCAAGAATGAGGTTATGCAGACCCACTTGCTCAAAGAAGGCATAACCTGGAGGTTTAATCCACCGGCTGCTCCACACTTCGGCGGTATTTGGGAGGCAGCCGTTAAATCTACGAAGCACCATCTACGGAGAGTGGTCGGCGACCAGCACCTCACCTTTGAAGAAATGGCGACGCTGCTTACCCAAATTGAGGCGTGCCTGAACTCTCGCCCACTACAGCCGATGAGTGATGACCCGGGTGACGTCACAGCCCTTACTCCAGGGCATTTCCTAATCGGCGATGCACTTACCACCGTACCGGATCCAGCGGTGGAAGACGTCCCCAGGTCGCGTCTGTCTCGTTGGCACTTACTGCAACAAATGAGACTGCAGTTCTGGCGTAGCTGGTCGAGAGAATACTTGCAGTCTCTACAAGCTCGGACCAAATGGATGCGACCACATCCCCAGCCGCGTGTTGGGGACTTATGTATTATAAAAAATGAGCTTTTACCGCCGAACAAGTGGCCACTCGCGCGCATTACGCGACTGGTCACCGGTTCGGACGGACTGCCACGAGTCGCACACGTGAAAACCGCGCGATCTAGCTTTGTACGACCTATCGTAAAATTAATTTACTTACCTTCTGTTCAGGAATAAGCTTCAAAATGATCCAGTCACACCTCACTGAATTCAAACTGGAAAAGCGAGCTCCTCGTGGGTCGGACGCAGCGCCGCAAGCCGTAGTTTTGATCACGCCACTACACCTGGGCCTATCAACAACACTCTCGCAGCTGGTTCTATTCATCGGGCCGATGAATGGCGGGCGGGAAATGTTAACGGAATTCAGCATCTTAACGCCATCTCCCAGGCCCTTAGCTAATTAGGCCGCGGCGCCTGCGCTCTGACTCGCGCGGAGCATCGATCATGACTCCCTTCCATCGGCGATCGATGGAAGGGGGAGAGTTCGCGGATTCGAGGAAATCACCGTCGATTTCCTCGATCTACTTGTCGCTCAACCGCTTCTGAGGTAACACCGGAAAGAATTCTTTGCTCGCTCTCGCTTTCGCTTGCGCTTATTTAATTGCTTGCTTGCTTGCACGCTTTATTACGGGACTCGTGCCGAATCCGCGTATATCGCGTTACTGCTTAAACTAATCTCCTACGGCGTAGGTGATAAAGCGCTGAAAGACAATTAAACTGTATTAATTAGACTTTATTGTACATAGTGTGAATAGTTAAAATTAAAGTGTAACGTCTAAGCTAAAAGTTCAACCTCAGAAATTACATAGAGACCTCTCGAGACTTCCCAGTTACTCGTAACGTGCGCTATTCGGTATTCTGCTAACACTATGAAATGCTGATTACCCATCCAATTAAGTCAAATGCTAGTAGTGTTCCTGATTTCTCCGTTTCGGTCCAATTGTCTTGGTTAATAAATAAAACAAGACAAGACATCACTGAGACAAGAAAGAAAGAAAAAGATTTTAATGAAATTTATACATATTTATTCAGTTTAGCAACACCAATTCAGAGAGAAGCGCCGAGTATTTTGAATAAAATATTTATTTGTATTTGTTTGGGATTGGTCGCGGTGATGCGACCAATCGAGTCACTGCTCGCCGCCGCGAGAAGCGCGAAATTTGAACTCCTTACTGTTATCGGTACCAATACTGGGCGATCGCGTTGACGGCCTTGCCGAGCCATCTCGGGGCCGACACCTAGACTTATCAGCTATTGTTCTCCTACCAATTAGCACTGCCTCGCGTCACACACGTGGCCCACACGGATTGGCCAGGTGTCCTTTGTTCCCGAATCGGTTTTGGCCCGTGCCGTCCTCGCGATCTTCCTTCTTGCGTAGACCGCCGAAAGATAAACACCTGTTGTCTGAGGCGTGAAAAACAAAGGTCTGTCGGTGCTCCGATAAGGCGACGTTAAAGTACTGTTCGCGTCGCGTCCATTCAGCGCTTTCGCGTAGATCTTTATTAGTTAAATAAGTGTGTGAATATAGATAGTTAGTAACAACAAGTTTTATTAGTAATCGTTGTGCTCTGTACAGTGACCGGAGTTAGTTAAATCTTAAACTAATATAATCGTTAGCGCTTGCTCCTGCGTGAAAATAATCTTCTCGCGGGTTTAAACCAGGAACGTGGGTGCACCTAGTTCTTGTGCAAACATATTAATATATTTATTTGTATAAAAATATATCTGCTTAATATTATTTAATACATTTTTTTCTTTGTATAGATAGCCATTGTTGTTTAAGCGTTTATTCTTTTATTCATTATTGTATCAAATAAATTATTGTACCGTCGTGGCGACGGCACTGGCATACCGGTGAGCCGTGACGCCCCCCCCCCCCCCCTCGCGTCTCGCGGGATTCACGGGTGGACCGAGTAGCTCGGGTCCCGCGGTCCGCGGGGGGCGGTGTCGTTCGGCCGATTTCGCGAGTGCCGAATCGTCAGCGAACTCTCTCTTCCTGTTGAACCAGGAAACCGAACACCTCGTGCTTGAATCTTTCCTTCAGTTAAACCTTTCAATTTATTTATCGGTCTCGTACATATCTTAAGAAATTAAATACAGTCGATTTGTTTCTAAGACTCTACGCGTTCGGGACTCGATATTTTAATACCTCGAAAGAATTGCTCGACCATCGAGGAACTTTCGAGAACATAAATTGGTCCTTCGAGCCGGAGTGTGATTTCTCGTGAACTCGCATCCGGGAGTGCAATCCGTTTCCGTTTGGAAGAGCATTTTTCGCGACCAACTCGCGGTGAAGTGCCTGTGCGTGCAGTGACTCGAAACTCTTGTGCGTTCCGTTTACGCCACGTTTCGAGAAACCGGTAGTTCCGTGCTTAGTAGTATCTGGAACATAAATTAACCAGATAGTGATTTATTAACGTCGCTCATTGCGGGATAATTGGTGCGCTCGTCTTCACGGGAAAATTCGCGCATTTCCGTGTGAAACAATAACGAAAAGTTGTCGCGTGTACAACGATTAAAAAATTTGAATCTCCAACGGCTCACGTTGGTATGGTACGTTAATACCACATCGACGCGCTCACACAAACGTGCTGCGACCTCGGTCTAGATCAACCGGGTAAACAGGGCTGGCTCCGTTTCAAACGTTAACGTTTTTTCTCAGCATTCCGTTCAAACTCGACAACAATGTCGAAGACTCCGGAAGAGCTGATCCGGGTTCAAGCGGATTTAGGCGTTCGAATCGGTCGGACCATGACCAATGTAAAAAAAATGGGCAACGACAATATTACGATCGCGGTCTTGCAAAAGCGGCTCCTATCACTGCAAGACAAGTGGAAGGAGTTTTCGGAGAACCATCGTGTAATCGTGAAGAAGAGTGCACCGGACGGATCGGACTACCTGACACAGGATTATTTCGCCGAGATTGAGGAGGTCTACCTCGATCAGGCAGATCAACTCGAGGCCTGGATCGCGCAACTGGCAATCCCAGCCGAGGACTCATTCAATGTCAAGGAACCTGCCCCCACGACGGATCTTGACGATGACCTTCGCTTGCCACGACTTGACCTTCCTAAGTTTTCTGGAGACCTCCTCCAATGGGAAAGCTTTCGAGATCTTTTTCGTTCACTCGTGCACGAGTCAACACGTCTCTCCAAGGTTCGTAAATTCACTTACCTAAAAACGAGCCTGACTGGGGATGCGGCGAAGATGCTCGCGCGAACGCCCATCACCGAATCGAGGTATGACAGAGCATGGGTATCTCTGGAGCGACGGTACGGGAATCCGCGCGCCCTGTCAGAAGCCCATATGTATCGTTTAATTCATTGTTCCCCAATAACAAAAGGGACTTCCCTTGAACTTAAAAGAATCCTAGACGAATTCCGTCAGTCTAGAGATTCGTTCGAAGCCCTCGGGAAGCCGGTAGTGGCGTGGGATGAATGGATCACGTTTCTTTTAATGGAAAAACTCGATACGGTTACTCGGTTATCTTGGGAAGAATCGCGGCCGGATCCAGTCGATTCACCTCCATTCGTTGAACTGGAATCCTTCCTGGAGAACCGGGTTCACATTCTCACGTCATCCCGTGGACCGGAGGCAGCCATATCACCTAAAACAAAAGATCAAACGTCTCGAGGTCAGTCCGCGTCAAAGTCAAGGGCCGTGATGACCGTCAAGGCCATCGATGCAACGACGAAACAAAGGCCGCTTCGTGATTGTTCGTTGTGTGCGGGAAAACATAGTTTAGGGTCGTGTCAAAAATATAAAAAGCTCGGCCCGGCCGATCGGTTGGCCTACGTTAAAAAGGTGGGTGCTTGTATCTTTTGCCTCGGGAGCGGCCATCAATCCGGCCGCTGCACTTCAACATTTCGATGTTGGGTATGTGAGGATAAGCACCACACGACCCTTCACGACGCCTGCCAGACGGACGGCGCGGTGACGTCCCAGCTGACGACAACGTCATCGGGGACCACGACAGCTGCGTACGCCGTGATTACGCATCGAACAACACTTTTGGCCACGGCGAGAGTGCAGCTTGAAGCACCCGACGGTAGGTGCATTGAGGTGAGGGCCCTCCTGGATCCGGGTTCAGAATCATCGTTTCTGAGCGAATGGGCAGCTCAAGCCCTTCGACTTCCCCGCCAAGCGGTTCACGTCAAGTTGACCGGTCACCAGGGAAAAAACGTAGGCATCGCCAAATATGAGGCGTTGGTCAATCTTCGGTCCAGCGTGGAGCCCTATTTCCGCATGACCGTAGACGTATTAATTACTAACACTTTGACGTTGGCCACGCCATCGCATCCTGTGAAGAAAGGTAAGTGGCCTCACGTCGACGGCCTACCAATGGCAGATCCTGCCTTCCAATTGCCGTCGCGTGTGGACATTCTTCTTGGCGCCGACGTGTGTGGAGCCCTTATTTTTGAAAATCGTTCCGGGCCTGTTGGAACTTCGGATGCTATCCGCACCCCGTTTGGCTGGGCCCTCCTCGGACGGGTCAATTCTGATTCACCTTTCAATAAACGGAGGACTAGCACGATGCACTTGCATTGTCAGGACCTCCAGATGAATCTGCAGCGATTTTGGGAGGTGGAAGAGTTGCCGAATACTATTCTCCCCACGCCTGAGGATCAGGCGTGCGAAACGCTGTTTCAGGTCTCTCATGTGCGCGACCCGAGTGGCAGATACCAGGTTCGCTTACCTTTCCGCAGCGATCGAACATGGACATCAGGGCAGTCGCGTCAAATCGCGCTCCAGATGCTTCTTTCGGGTGAACGGCGCCAATCCAAAGACCAGACACTCCGGATTCATTATTCTGAATTCATGTTCGAATATCTTAGGCTGGGGCACATGGAGGAAATGACGGAACCCCTCGGTCAGGACCGGCCCGGCTATTATCTTCCGCATCATGCAGTCTGGAAGGATTCCGGGGGTCACAAGAAAATTCGGGTGGTTTTTAACGCGTCCTGTCCGTCGGCCGCCGGGAAATCGCTCAATGATATTTTGCTGACCGGTCCAAAATTGCAAGCCGATCTCTGGCTTGTGATCACCCGATGGAGGCTGTTCCGTGTGGCTTTCTCAGCCGACATGGTTAAAATGTACCGACAAATTCAGGTGCATACTGAAGACAGAGACTGGTTGAGAATCCTCTGGAGGGCAAACCCGGCGGACGGCGTGCGGGAATTCCGGATGAACACAGTCACCTACAGCACGGCTTCCGCCCCCTATCTGGCACATCGTGTGCTTACCCAGCTGGCGTCGGATGAAGCGGAGCGGTATCCGTTGGGGTCCCAAGTGCTCCAGCGCCACTGTTATGTGGATGACATTTTGGCAGGGGCAGACGATGTGGAGGAAGCCAAGGTCCTTCAACGCGAGGTCATCGGCATTTTGAATGCTGGAGGATTCCCACTGGACAAGTGGGCAGGTAACGCCCCTAGTTTACTTCCAGAACCAACCCTGGAAACAAAGGTCTTCCAGAAATCTGAGGTGCATGGCGCATTGGGACTCCAGTGGCACCCGTTCAGCGACACACTGTCAATTCGTGGGCCACGCATTTTATCCGAGGACGAGGACACCGGTTGGACTAAGCGCACTGTCCTCTCAGAGGTCGCGCGGTTGTTCGACCCCCTCGGATGGCTAGCACCGGTACTGATCCGTGCGAAAATAATTTTGCAAGATTTGTGGCTTGCAGGGGTTGATTGGGACGATGCAATCGCCACCGAGCTCACTCAGCGCTGGCTGGATTTACGCAGAGAACTGCGAACGTTGAACTCCATCACCATTCCACGATGGGTTCAATATTCACCGAAGGGGGTCGAACTCGAGATCCATGGTTTCTGCGACGCCTCAGAGAGGGCGTACGCTGCCGCCGTTTACCTTCGGGTCCAACGTAACTCGACAGTACGTACCAGCCTCTTGATAGTCAAAACGAAGGTCGCTCCAGTGAAGTTACTGAGCATCCCACGGTTGGAACTGTGCGGTGCCGTGCTTCTCGCTCGTCTTTTGGCTTCCCTAAAAAACGGACTGTCGTTAGACGGAATTCCTACCGTCGCGTGGTCTGACTCAACGGTGACGGTGACCTGGATACGTTCACACGCAGCTCGATGGAAGCCATTTGTGGCCCATCGAGTTGCCGAAATACAGCGCTTGGCACCAGAAGTTCCATGGAGGCACCTCCGAACCTCGGAGAATCCAGCGGATTTGGCCACTAGAGGTATCGACTCCAGTGACCTCCAATCAGCCCGCCTTTGGTGGGAAGGACCACCCTGGCTCAGCAACCCAGAAGCGGAGTGGCCTTCGCAACTCGCGGTGCCTGAGACTCCAGACTTATCCGAACAGCGCACTCAAACGTTGGTAACAATTCAGTCACCAGACGTCGAGGTCGAACCTTTCATTGAAAGGTTTTCAAAACTACAACGACTCTTTCGAGTCACCGCTTTCATCGCGCGATTCGCCTCCAATGCTCGAGGCCGTAATGCGAGGCTGGTCGGCCCCCTGTCAGTACAGGAGCATCAACGAGCACGGACCGCGATTTATCTACTTTGTCAACGAGAGACGTTCGCTGAAGAACTTGAGGCTCTTCGGCGAGGTAAGGTGGTCAAAACCACCTCTATTTTAACCGCCTTTAATCCCTTTTTAGACAGCCACGGGATTCTCCGTATTGGAGGACGCCTCCATTACGCACCGATCCCACCAGACCAAAAGCATCCGGTGATCATCGGCCGTAAAACTCATCTAGCCAAACTTATTTGTGAGGAGGCTCACCAGAAAACTCTCCATGGGGGTGTGAACGCTGTACAGGCTTGGATTCGCCAACGGTATTGGATCCCTCGCAATCGACCACTAATCAAGCAGGTGTTGCATCAATGCATTCGTTGTCTTCGACTGCGGGGAAGCTCAAGTCACCAGCAAATGGGGAGCCTTCCTAGTGAACGACTTCAACCCACGAAGCCCTTCTTGCGCACTGGAGTAGATTATGCAGGACCCTTGCAGATCCGGATGGCCAAAGGGAGGGGTAATAAATCCCATAAGGGTTACATCGCTGTGTTTGTTTGTATGTCCACCAAGGCCGTCCATCTAGATGCCGTCACGGATTTGACATCCAACGCCTTCCTAGCAGCTTTCCGTCGATTCACTGCACGACGTGGACGATGCGGACAATTGTGGAGCGACAATGGCACCAATTTTAGAGGGGCAGATGTCCAATTACGGCAGATGTTCATGCAGGCTTCCAAGTTTCATAACGACGTCACCAATGAACTTGGAAACTCTGAGACGGAATGGAAATTCATTCCGCCTTACTCGCCGCACTTCGGGGGCCTATGGGAGGCGGCGGTTAAATCAGCAAAATCGCACATGAAAAGGGTCATAGGCGACGCTACACTTACCTATGAAGAGTTGGCGACGCTCCTCTGCCAAATTGAGGCTTGTCTCAATTCGCGTCCCTTAACCTCACTTTCCGACGATCCACACGATTTAACTCCGCTCACTCCCGGGCACTTCCTTGTCGGCGAACCCATCAACGCCGTTCCCGAACCACTTTCCACTGAGCCACTCCATCGCGAAACCACTCGATGGAAACTGCTCACTAACATGCGCGATCATTTTTGGCACAGGTGGAAGACCGAATATCTACACCAATTACAACAACGACCGAAATGGAGAAATCGGCGGCAAAATCTCCAGAGGGGCGACCTCGTACTGGTGAAGAACGAACTAACTCCACCAACGCGCTGGCCGCTCGCCCGTGTTTTGGAAGTTCATCCCGGAGCCGACGGATTAGTTCGAGTTGTGACGCTTCAAACTGCGTGTCGGACGATCAACCGGACGATCGCCAAAATCGTCCCGCTTCAAATTCGGGCCGAAACAGAAGTCGATTAAGGTTATGCAGCGCCACGGTTTAGTGTTTTTCACGGCGGGCGGTGTCGGCGCTTGCACTCCGAACGTCCTTCTGAGGGCATCCCCTAGCGGACGCGATTTAAAACGCCGCCAAGAAATCGGCGTCCAACTTAAAATGTAGGGTTATGCAACCGTTTGTAACATAGTTCTTTTGCTTTTTCCTCTTCGTTATATGCATAGGTTTGTAAGTTAGTCTACATCGTTTATTTTTTTTCTCTCTCTTTTGTATATATACACCGCCGTGTGTAATTTTAGTCTTGTTCGCTTATTATCTTCGCCGTCCAACTCGACGCCGAGGCGGGCGGCATGTTTAAGCGTTTATTCTTTTATTCATTATTGTATCAAATAAACGATTGTACCGTCGTGGCGACGGCACTGGCATACCGGTGAGCCGTGACGGCCCCCCCCCCCCCTCGCATCTCGCGGGATTCACGGGTGGACCGAGTAGCTCGGGTCCCGCGGTCCGCGGGGGGTGGTGTCGTTCGGCCGATTTCGCGAGTGCCGAATCGTCGGCGAACTCTCTCTTCCTGTTGAACCAGGAAACCGAACACCTCGTGCTTGAATCTTTCCTTCAGTTAAACCTTTCAATTTATTTATCGGTCTCGTACATATCTTAAGAAATTAAATACAGTCGATTTATTTCTAAGACTCTACGCGTTCGGGACTCGATATTTTAATACCTCGAAAGAATTGCTCGACCATCGAGGAACTTTCGAGAACAATTGTGATAATTGGCGCAATTTTTGTATATTGTGACGTCCCGGCCCCACCACGGTATCGCGACTTAGTGTCGACGAGCGCCACCAGAGGTCTCTAATCTTCTCGCTAGTCCTAATTCCAGTCTCATTTCATATATATACAAGTTCCAAATCATATCCTCTGTGTCCCCGTGTGTGTCTAGGGCAGGGGTCGTCAGCTATAGCCCTACTGATGAGTCTGGCTGACGATCCCAAGACGAAACACACCTCTTCTTTTCCTCCTCGATCCTCCAACGCCGATCCACCCGCCCCGCACAGTTACTCCATAGTGGCGTTACCGGGCCGGCCTTAGGGTTTACGGTGCGTCGGAGGCGACGGGGCAAGAACTCCCATCTCGTCCAGAATGTTCCGGCAATTCTGGACGTGACAATTGGTGACAGCGGTGGGATATCGGTGGATCGTGCTGAGATCCGAGGACGGATCTTCCCTTAAGGGGGGAGGTGTGACGTCCCGGCCCCACCACGGTATCGCGACTTAGTGTCGACGAGCGCCACCAGAGGTTTCTAATCTTCTCGCTAGTCCTAATTCCAGTCTCATTTCATATATATACAAGTTCCAAATCATATCCTCTGTGTCCCCGTGTGTGTCTAGGGCAGGGGTCGTCAGCTATAGCCCTACTGATGAGTCTGGCTGACGATCCCAAGACGAAACACACCTCTTCTTTTCCTCCTCGATCCTCCAACGCCGATCCACCCGCCCCGCACAGTTACTCCATAGTGGCGTTACCGGGCCGGCCTTAGGGTTTACGGTGCGTCGGAGGCGACGGGGCAAGAACTCCCATCTCGTCCAGAATGTTCCGGCAATTCTGGACGTGACAATATCATTATATTAATTTACGACAATGTTTTTAAATGGGATTCTTTTTGATGGGATTATATACTTGGCGCTCTTTTTGTACCTTTTTGTAAAAAGGTAATTTTGTGGGGATACATAATCACAGGAGTTGCGCTGTGCATGCGATTTCGCAGAAACTCATCACATCAGCATTTCTCGCTATTTTTGCATAGTTTCTATTTTATATAACTTTTTGATACTTTTAGTTTATATGGACAGTAATTTTAACAACATTGAAAAACAATAAAATAACAATAAAAACTATAAATAAAGTATTGTTACCATAATCGATACAGAGAAAACATATTTCATAATTATTTACTAATACTTGTATAACAATCCTTTTTTCATTATCAATTAACATTTTAAGATTTTAAGGCTTATAACCAGGGATAGGAACCCTAACCCGAACCCGGTTCGGTACTCACAAGGGAAGATCCCGAATTTGAAAATTAAAAAAATTCTGCAATTTTGTGGATATGTACGGAATTTCCTCTTGATTATAACACAATGTTTGCTGCCCAAAATCGCACTAAGGGGGTGAAATTAACCACTGAAGATTCGGCTATTTTCCGATTTTATTTTCTAACTCATAATCTGTATGAGATAGAAAAGAAATTTCAAGACAAAAGTTATTTTTTATAATTAGATCTAACCAATGGTAAAAATTTTATCAATTGTTTAAACAAGTAGAAAAAGTTATAAACAAAAATGTTAATAATGTTTTCTAAAATTCGTTGTTTCACGTGAAATCTGAACTGGATGTTTAACCCTCGGTTGTCATACCTACTTTTTCGAACGTCGTTGTCACACTGGGTCAATTTGACCCTGTCAATTTTCAATCAGTTGTTACTTAAAAACTATTTGTTAAATTAAATCTGAACAATTCTGAGATAAAGTTTGAACAGTGTAGAATATATGCCCATCGTTGAAAGTTTATATTTAAAGTTTCGTCATGCTTAAAACAAAATTTGAAGTAATAAGAGTTCCGAGAAAATGTGTTTTGCTTCAAAAATTGCAGGGTCAATTTGACCCAGTGTGACAACCGAGGGTTAAATAATTATGAAACATAATGTTTACGGGGTTTATTACTATTTCATTTGTTAAAGACGCTTCAAATTTATTAATGTTCCTGTCCATAAAACAGTTGGCTATTAACAAATAATATAAAAAAAGTACTAAAAAATATTGGGAAATACCGAAGTTATGAGATTTTTTCCGCGAATCCTATGTTACGTTCCCCACTGTGCGGCGCTCCGTCTCTGCGATCGCACGTGTGTCGCTGAAACTGTCAAAAGTCGCGGGCGCTCGCGTTACTCTCGGATAACGCGCGGAAGTCGGTGAACTTGATGTTTCTCGGTTCGCTCGCTATGTCGCACGTCTTCGCGGTCGCAGTGGTCTGTATCGGCGCGGCCGTTTCTCGGTGTATCGGATGGCGATACACTTCGCCTAACCTGATCGACCGAGCGCGATGCACCTTGGACTATCTGCGGAAATGAGGTCGCGATTTGAAAAAGGGCACTTCAGCTCGTCGCCACTTCTCGTCTCGAACTCTCAAATACGATTGTTGCTACGCAGTCCTCCGATGGAGGGTTGCGCTTCGCACTACCGAAATCGACGGGGAAAAACGCCCTATCGCCACCTGTCGATCGCTCCTTATTAGGAAATATCGGGGCCCGGGCCGTCAACGGTGACTGATGCTCACGACGATAGATTCCCTGGTTCGGCGACCTGACTGGCGCGCGCGAGGCGATTCCGCTGAATCGCCGATTCGAAGGAAAGCGACGCGAAGACAGCAAGCACGGGATGAACCGATAGGGGCATGTAACAAGTCTGATAAGGCAAATGTCCAGATAAGTTTAGGCTGGCTTGAACGAGGGGAATGCTGGCGTAATTATTCTAAGCTTAAAGTTGCAATCAAAATTGTACTTCCACTGACCGAGGTATCTATCTCTCTGGTTGTTTAACCTGTCTCCCCATACTTTACGTCTGGCGTTGAGGTCACCAGCAATTATACAGTATTCTCCCTGTCATTTTAGAAGGAACCCAGTTCGCGCATGTAGAATGAGCTCTTCGACTGTCGCGAGGTCCCTGTTCCCCCACTTTACCACCCAGGCTACCCTCTCTTCTTGCACCGTTCCGATTCTCTTTCATATACCGGGTAACCAAATAAAACGTGTATTCAAATAAATTCGTGCAATATTACGAATTTATTTATTAGTCGTATTATACTAAAATGTTTACGGTATTAATATTATAAAATATAACAACAAAGTATGACATATAAAAATAAATTTTATTATATAAAACTTAACTACTAATGTTACAATTTGTATATATTTATAAAACATTTGTTGCGCGTACATACAATATTCGTTTAATCATCAAAAATAAGAAAGGAAAGATAAGTGAAAAAGGATCTGTTCGCGAAGCGAGTGAGTGTACAAATGAGAGGAGTCTTAGACAGGTTATGTCGAAAACACGTTGGCACTTGTTGGTGGAACACCTCGTCAATTTATTGAGACGCCGACAATACACAATGAGTGTTACACGAAGTGATTGTAGAATGATTTGAGTGCACAATGATATTATTGATCACTGAGTACCGAGTAATGAGTGGAATGAAACCGCGTGCCCAGTAAACAAACTGACTGCAGTCTGCCAGCAGATTGATGTGAGATTCGAGTAGATTCTGACGTCAGATTCGGGTCCTACTATGTCCGTATTTAACTATGGTTCTGCGGTCAGAGCCTGACATCAGGATCTGACCGCAGATTGATGTCAGATTTCAATCAGATCTTGCTGCCGTGGCTGACCGCAGATTGAGAGCAGAAATCGAGCAGATCCTGCGCAGCGCGATCTGACGGCAGATTGGTGTCAGATACAGAGCAGATTCTGACGTCAGATTCGGTGCCTACTATGTCCGCATTTAACTATGGTTCTGCGGTCAGAGCCTGACATCAGGATCTGACCGCAGATTGATGTCAGATTTCGAACAGATCTTGCTGACAAAAACCGCCTGCAGAATGGCGGCAGAAATCAAGCAAATCCTGATGTCGGACATAGTAGGCAATTTTATATAATAGTATAGATTTAAAAACAGTGCGAAAGTCTTTAGTGTAAATAATATATAGAACACGTTTATAAGACCGACTTGAAAGATCTGATTCCTACCATTTTTTATGGAAGAAAGAAAAGTTGGTAAACCATGTATTTAAACGGGTATTATAACATTTTTAATGTTTTACTTAGCAAGTTGTTACTCAATTGAATCCCAGGGAGGTTCAAAAGAATTATTTAAACTTTTGTTCGCGATAGCGGAAGATGAACTGTTTGTTCTTTGATTTTAAAGTTTCCTTTATTTACTTTCTTTGCCTGTACATATTTTCTATATAGCATGATAGTTATAAGGTGTATATAGTGTACATAAGCTGTTTGTATTAAGCGCGCTAGCGCAGCCAATAGAGGATTGTACCACCGGACTCGCCGTTCCCGCGGTTTAGGTGGACCGAGTAGCTTGGGCCGCGGGCGCGGCGGGACGGGGGGTTCGCGATCCGCGCCGCTGTTCTGCGGTGTCGATTTTGGCTTCCTTCTTGTTCGTGCGACGCAAGTGTAAACACGTCTCTTTGTTGTTGTCCACGCGAGTACATTGTCGGCCTCGGGCTTCGAGCCGATTTTCTCTGTGCGATTTAAAAGGAATAAAATCTTACGCCAACCTCGTTCTGGTGTCTAACAAGGGGACACCACGGGTGCGGAAATCGCTTTTGGAACGACAGTATATGGAGGTCGTAGTACTCGTGTAGTATGAAAATACCATTTCGGCTGTTCACCGAATGGGCCTTCGTTTTCGAGATATTGTGGTTTAAAGTTTTGAACAAACGTAGTAAGGCCGATATATACCTTCTATAGTAATCTATATCCAAGAAGGTGCGTTGGAGCAACGGCAGCGTGTCAGATTGTCACGCGGGCGGACGGGGTTCAAGTCCCGCAACCGCTTCACTTTTTTTTCGAATTTTTCCCGTGGAAATATATTTTGTGGATATTACGTATCACATAGTATGTTACATATTACCCTACGCAAATTTTAAGGTTAAAAATGTATTTACAACATAACGTATTATTCTAATCATCTCTTTCACCGGTGTTTTCATATTCTGGTCCTGCGAAAATATTTCATTCCGAAACTTTCGACGCCTGCGATTGTCGAGCAGGTAAAACACCACCCTTAGGTCAGAAGTAACGGCTATCCCACTTCACCTGCTCGACAATCGCAGGCGTCGAAAGTTTCGGAATGAAATATTTTCGCAGGACCAGAATATGAAAACACCGGTGAAAGAGATGATTAGAATAATACGTTATGTTGTAAATACATTTTTAACCTTAAAATTTGCGTAGGGTAATATGTAACATACTATGTGATACGTAATATCCACAAAATATATTTCCACGGGAAAAATTCGAAAAAAAAAGTGAAGCGGTTGCGGGACTTGAACCCCGTCCGCCCGCGTGACAATCTGACACGCTGTCGTTGCTCCAACGCACCTTCTTGGATATAGGTTACTATAGAAGGTATATATCAGCCTTACTACGTTTGTTCAAAACTTTAAACCACAATATCTCGAAAACGAAGGCCCATTCGGTGAAAAGCCGAAGTGGTATTTTCATACTACACGAGTACTACGACCTCCATATACTGTCGTTCCAAAAGCGATTTCCGCACCCGTGGTGTCCCCTTGTAAGACAGTATCGGTGTTATTCTTTCCAAAAGGTTTATCGCGTCAGCTAAACAAAATAAACCAGGTACTTGAACACGTGTTTAATCCACCTCGCCACCCGAGCATCCTAATTACAATTAAATCGAGCGTGATCAATTCTTCACAATTGAAGAACATTAGACTCATTTTCTGGTCCTTCGAGCCGGATTGTCCGGATTTCTTTGGATGCTCCGGATTAAATCGGATTCTTACCGGTACGTGTTCGCGCGTGTGTTCCGCGAACCTTCTAGAAGCTTCCACGTCACGTGGAGCAAGTGCGTAGTGAAGTGCTCGCAGCGTTTCCGTTTCTTCTCCGCGACTTCCGTTCGGTACTTCGGAAAGTGAGCCAATTCTGTGCTACCTCGCGGCGCTGTTCGTGTGGGTTCCGTGTGTGCTCCGAATTTCTTTACGTCGCACTAGCGTGCACCCGTCCGCTTTCGAGTGAAAGATGGCGACCACGCTGAAGGATCTTGTCCGGGAGCAAGAGGAAACCGCTGGCCGCATTGAGCGGTTCTTGATCAACCTACGCAAAATGGGGAAATCCAATACAACGCTATCCGTGTTGGAATCTCGAAGGGAACTTTTAGAAGACTATTGGAAGACCTTTGTGTCGGGTCATCGCAGTGTGATTCGCGCACCAGAGGCTTCCGCGAGTGATTACGTTGAGAACGATCGGTACGCGGACGTGGAGGAGGTTTACCTTCAACATTCAGCCACGTTGAGAGACATGCAACGCGAGTTGGAACCGGACTCTGCACGTGCAGTTACGGGTGATTCCACTTCCGTGAGTGCGGACGACCACAACGCCCTTCCGAAGCTTTCGCTACCGACTTTCTCAGGAGATCTCCTGGCGTGGGAGAGTTTTTGCGATCGCTTCCGGTCGTTAATTCATGATTCTACCCGTATTTCCAAGGTCAGGAAGTTAGAATATTTGAAGTCGGCCCTAACGGGTGAGGCAGCGACGATGTTGGAGCGCACTAACATCACCGTGGCAAACTACGACGGCGCTTGGAGCAGTCTACAAAAAAGGTACGACAACCAACGTATTCTCTCTGCTGAGCGCATGAGGAGTCTCGTGAATTGTGCTCCGGTGACTAAAGCGTGCCCGACCGATATCAAGCGCCTGCTCGATGAGTTTCGTCAGGCGATTGTGTCCTTTACGTCCTTGAAACGACCTGTAACGGAATGGGATGAATGGTTTGTTTTCCTCTTCGCTGAAAAATTGGATTCCACGTCTCGTCTCGACTGGGAAATTACACTGACCGATCGCACAACGTGCCCCAAATTTTCTGATATCGAGGAATTTTTCGAGAATCGGGTCCACGCACTCTACGCTGCGCACAATCGGGAGCCAGCTCAGTCCTCGAAGCAACGCGACGCAAAGGGGAGGACGAAGACGTCCGACCGTTCCAGGACCGCGTTGCCGGTGAAAGCTGAGGCCTCTCCTAAGAAGGGCAAACCCAAGCGTCAATGCCCGCTGTGTCAGGGCACTCACAACTTGAACTATTGCCCGAAATTTAAGGGGATGAGCGCCGGTGATCGCAAGGCCCAGGCAATTAAGGTAGGCGTTTGTTTGTCTTGTCTCAACCTCGGACATATTGTGTCGGCTTGCCCCTCCGCGTTTCGGTGCCTGGTGTGCGATTCAAAGCACCACACGTTACTGCACGACGCTTACGTGCCTTCTGAAGTTAGGACGGACAACAATAACGAGGTTCAACCGGAATCTACCTCTAAAGCCTTGGTTAATTCCATTTGTGCCAAGCGTCTAGTCCTTCTGGCAACGGCTCGTGTGCGTCTTTTGGCCCCCAATGGTAGATCTGTGTCGATGCGAGCGGTACTGGATCAAGGAGCTGATGCTTCGTTTGTTAGCGAATGGGTAGCTCAAACCCTTCGCTTGAGGAAAAGGTCGACGCATGTGCAGCTTGCTGGCTTTCAAGGTCGAGACGTCGGAACGGCCAGATCCGAGGTGGAAGTGATCTTGACTGCAGATTTTAACTCTTCTTTTAAACTACCTTTCCATGCGTTGGTGACCCGAGAGGTGATGCCGCCGACACCCTCACGCTTGGCCTCCGTGACCGAGTGGCCTCATTTAACGGGCCTTCAGCTCGCCGACGCCGAGTTCCACACGCCCTCGCGAGTCGACATCTTGCTTGGTGCAGACGTTTGCAGTGCACTAGTTGGGGAGACGCGCCAGGGACCCAAGGGCACCCCTGCAGCTACCCACACCCCCTTTGGCTGGGTCTTATTTGGTCCGGCGTTTTCGGATGCCGACGTTGCTGATGCTCCAACTCGAAGGGTCTACCATACGAGCACTCAGGACCCAATCTCGGTTCAACTGCAGCGTTTTTGGGAGCTGGAGGACGTGCAGAAGACCACTCCGCTGAGTCCTGAAGAACTCTGGTGCGAGCAGCATTTCCAGACCTCTCACCAGCGTGATGAGGTCGGAAGGTATGTGGTTCGTCTTCCGTTTCCTCCAGAAGCCCCTAAGGTCTTGGGCTTGTCCAGACCGGCTGCGATGAGAGTGCTCCTTCACAATGAAAGGCGTCAGCAGAAGGATCCAGGCTGCGCGGTAAGTATTGTGACTTTCTAAACGAGTATCTTCAACTGGAGCATATGGAACGGGTGCAGGAGGGATCGGGCAGTGCCTCCCCTCTGCACTACCTCCCCCACCACGCTGTGTGGAAGGGTGAAAGGGAGAAACGTAAAATTAGGGTTGTTTTTAATGCGTCGTGTGCCACTTCTTCAGGTTTGTCGCTGAACGACCTGCTGTCGCCAGGCCCAAAGCTACAGGCTTCGTTGTGGAGCGTGCTGACCCGTTGGAGGTTGTTCCAATTTGCTTTTACCACGGATATTGTAAAGATGTTTCGGCAGATCCTGGTGCACTCAGCCGATCGAGACTGGCAATGTATCCTGTGGCGCGCGGACCCCAGCCTTCCCTTGAGTACGTTCCGGTTGAACACCGTGACCTACGGCACCGCTTCCGCGCCGTTCTTGGCCTTGAGGGTGCTGCAACAGCTTGCTCAAGACGAGAAGCAACGTTTCCCTCTTGGCTCACAAGTGCTTCTGGAGCACTCCTATGTGGATGATATCCTGGCTGGCGGCCATGGAGCAGCTCATCGGTATCCTAACCGCTGGAGGGTTTCAGTTAAGCAAGTGGGCCACCAACCATGAGCTGTTAGTTCCACTGAAGACGTCAGAGAGCTCCAAGCTGTTCCAGGAGTCCGATCAGCACGGAGCGTTAGGACTACTTTGGATGTCCACTTCGGATATGTTATCCGTGAAAGGTCCAGGGTTTTCTCCAATCTCGGACGACGCCTCCTGGACCAAGAGAATGGTGCTCTCGGAGCTCGCGAGACTCTTTGACCCAATGGGTTGGGTCGCCCCCGTTCTGGTAAGGGGAAAAATTCTCATGCAGGATCTCTGGATCGCTGGGATGGACTGGGATGAACGAATTCCCCCACCATTGGCCTTTTCGTGGAACTCCTTTCGCCGGGATTTACAATCCTTCGATGACGTGCGAGTTCCTAGGTGGATCTCCTATGATCCGATCGAATCCCAGGTTGAATTCCATGGGTTTTGTGATGCGTCCGAAAGGGCCTACTGCGCTGTGGTGTACCTTCGGGTTCACAATCCCCATAAAGGTCTAACCCACTCTCATATTCTTGGTGGTGCCTAGGGGTCGTGAGGTCGGTAGGGAAGGTCAGCTTTGTGGGCTGACCCTATCGCGCGCGAGAGTGCGTCGGTGGGAACGTCTGGTTTTGGAGATGTTTTACCGACGCGAGGGCGACCGATGGTTCGCGGGTTCGATCAACGATTAGTGATTCGTTTCGATACCGACGAGGCTGCATACCTCTACAGGGACAGGCAGCGGGGGTCGGCGATAGTCGCTCAGGGAGCGCGACGCACCACGATCGCGCGCTGTGCGGTCGGACGATGGTCCAGTCGTCGGACGAAGCACCAGAATTTTTGGGAAAAAGGGTCGTAGGCGGTTCTTCCCTGGGAGGAGAGCGGAGTAGAGGGACGTTAGCGAAAGGAAGCAGAGGACGAGTGAGAGTGGCGATGTGGGGAGTAAGCGTGTAAACCTGCGAGATAGAGACGAGCCAAGGAGACCGCAGGGATACCGAGCGTGTCCTCGCGGTAACGTTCGCGTAAACTGCAAAGGTTATTTGTTCACAGGTTTCGGAAGATCTCTAAGGGGAGACGCGTCGATACGAGGTGCCCGTGTTGGTGTAGGCACCCACTCTGTCGACGTTAGCCTCGGCGGGTAGTGCGGATCGGTCAGCCTACGAGTCTCTCGACGCACGTCCGTGTCGTCGTTCGGTAAGGTAGTTCGCGATAAGCGCGGTTGTGTTTCCTAACCTATGACGACGCAGCGAGGGCGGCCGACGGTTCGCGGATTCGATTGAACGATTAGACGGTTCACCTGGTTTCGAGACGCGTGGGTGTGGGGGCGCGAACACGAGTGTGGAGAGGCGCGTCGTGCGTGCTCGCGGTTTTTTGGATCCCGACGCGTTGCTGCTTCGATCATCGGGCGATTCTCGGCGGGGCTGTCACGTCCGTCGGGGGGACCTCTTTTCGCGCGAGCGAGTATCGGTCTAGGTCGGGGATAGATTTGGGGGGGGGGGGCGGCGGCGGGTGGCTACTCGCGGACGCGGTACGCGCGATGACGTGCTAGCGTGCAGTCGTGGTTTTCGGAGTTTTTAGGCGTCCGACCGGTGCTTCTGGGCGCGAACAAGGCTAGGCGAGACTTCTTTCGCGCGAACGAGTATCGGTCTAGGTCGGGGATAGATTTGGGGGGGGCGGGGGCGGGGGCGGGGGCGCGTGTTCGCTCGCGGATGCGGCGCGCGCGGTGACGAGCTAGCGTGTATAGGGTAGAGGACCCATATACTGGACGGTCCTCTGTTACCGGATACGATGTTCGTGTAGAGGAAATATACTCTTTTAAATCCGAGTCGAGCGCGCCTTGCGTACGCGGCGCACCCCCCGAACGGCTCCGGCGCGTGAGGTAGATAGAGAGAGGTAGAGAGAGGAGATACGGAAAAGAGTACAGAGGGCACACGTGCATGGAACAACTAGGTGAGAGGGAAAGATAGCTAATTAACGAGATGGGTTGGAGATACAGAGTGAGTGCCGGTAAAGAGAGTGGGCGATAGACTTTAATTGACGTTTCTTTATCTACGGGTGGGTTGTAGGTAGTTGTAAATAATTGTAAAAGGTGTAGATAACGAGTAGTTGATAAAAACATAACCTCCATTTGCAGAGGTCGGTTTGGTCTATTGTTTGATCATTCACGGATAGAGTGCCTCCAACTTATAAGGCGACAATTTGGTTAAAAATGGAACTGAGATTTAATTTCAGGGTAGTAACATCTCCGGCAAGCGACAAGTCTGGTATTACAGGTATTACCTCGCTAACGACGGAAGAGGGAAGAAGGTACGCTATACCGGAAGAATTCAAACATATAAATGTCCGTAAATGGTAAAGAGGAACAGATATTTGTGTTGAAGCGAAGGCCGGGCTAAAATATAGACGCGACGGAGTTAGTGTGTGGGTAGTATTAACAGAGGGGCTATAGAAGACGTATATGGGTGAAGGTGGAAATATAGAGTTTGAGGGGTA
Source organism: Andrena haemorrhoa (assembly GCA_910592295.1). NCBI lineage: Eukaryota > Metazoa > Arthropoda > Insecta > Hymenoptera > Andrenidae > Andrena > Andrena haemorrhoa. The sequence continues at coordinate 29,339,595 of OU342943.1, forward strand.
GCTTTTGGACGAGACACATAGAGGGGGTTTTTAGAGGCAATAATATAGGAAGGCTTCGGGTTGGGGTTCGCAAGGTGTACATTCGCTCCGAGGTCGGTGAATTGTCTGGGACGTATAATTGAGGACAGCACGGTAAGACCAGTGAAGGATGACCTAACGTCGACCGAAGATTTCCGAGGCCAAAGACGCGAGAGAGTGTTGAACGGTTCCTAGGTAGAATAAATAGCCCATCCGTTGTGTGTGGCGACCGGCTGCTTCCCTGTCGTTGATTCCTTGGGGTGTCCGTGATCTTAAAAACGACCTCCAAGCTTGTCGAGCGTGGACCGCGAAGCGGGCCTCGCGAGATGCGTGGAGGGCGGGTGCGGGCGTGACGCGTAAGCCCATCCGTTGTGTGTGGCGACCGGCTGCTTCCCTGTCGTTGATTCCTTGGGGTGTCCGTGATCTTGAAGGCGATCTCCAGACTTGTCGAGCGTGGACCGCGAAGCGGGCCTCGCGAGATGCGTGGAGGGCGAGTGGGGGCGTGACGCGTGTGGGCGCATCTGTGTTTGGTCGTGGCGTCCTCGTCGGGTGTCGCGTGTCCTTGGAGTCCTCGGGTGTGCGGTGACGCGCATTGTCCGGTATCGCGGATCGCTGGGTGGCGAGTCGTCCTTTCCGGTGCGAGGACAGTCGCTGGTTCGCGGGTTTGATGCTAGGCTGGATTCGCGGGGCAGTGCCTACGGCTGGCATGTTTCGTCGGACCGTTGACTCGATTCGAGGGGAGGTACTTGGTCGCACAGGGCTCGCTCGAGGGTGTCTCGGGGGGGAGCGCTCCGACGCGACGCCTCCCTTTTCGGAAAAGCTCGGTTTCGAAGCTCATCGAGCACGCGTGTACGCGAACTGTTTTTCGCAGGTGTCGAAGACAGTCGCGCGACCACCGTCCAATGCATACTTGTACGCGTCCATTGCACGGGTATACCACGTACACCGAATGTCAGAGACAGTCTCCCTCGGGCGAGCTCCGTTAGCGCGCAAGTTTGACGTTAGGGCACGCGTGCACCCAACCAAACGGTAACGTGGTTCGTTGGAGGTAGTGCCGCTGTTTGTATGAATAGCGAGTCAAGCGCGGCTAAGATTAGATAAGTCTGGGTTAGGTCTTTTATTCGTTCCAGCGCTAAGGTTCGCGTCGGCGCGCTAGTTGCAGTTTTGCGTTGTAAGATTGGTCGAGCACGCAGAGTGCGTTGTATCCGGTGCACGTTTGGTGGGTGCACGCGTGAGTTATCTTGGTACGGGGAGAAAGTAGGATTCTACGTTTGATTTTACTTGGCGGAGGGTCGCGTGGCCGCGGTATCGAGCGACGCGGTGTTTTTGTTAGAGCGGAATCGCGACGCGTCTTTCTCGCGACGCCGAAGAGATCTTGTCTATGTCGCGGTAAACGTAGGGCGCTGTTAGAATGGGTTATTTTTAGGGCAGCGCGCGTCTCGCGCACGAGTGCAGTCTCTACAACCGTGCACGTAATCGAGGGGCGTGCGGCGGGGTTGGCGCGACACCGTTTTGTTGTTTCGAAAGAGTTGGTCGGGGGCTGTCCAAATTTGTCGAATACCCGATGGGTGATTCCGCCCTTAGGGGTTGGTCGAGATCGTCCGAGTTCGATTTCGGTAGAGCGGTTCTCCGATTTCCTTGATCGCGCGTATCGTTCGTAGTCGGCTGTTGTCGATTCTCCTTTGAATGGCTAGACTAAACCAAACCAAGGGCCGTGTTGGGCTAGAAGTAGGAGTTGACGAGATTTGGGTTAGGTCTGGGGGGAAGGAACGAGTTGAGATTGTGCGCGTCGGTCGCGTATCGAAGTGCGACGCGCTGTACGCGTGGTTGGGCTAGCCGTTCGTTTGGCTGAAATCAGAGGGGCGTCTCTTAGCGTCACTGTGTTTGACACGCGTGTTAGATTTAGATCGCGATGGCGGCTTGGGTAGCTACGCGTGTAGGGGCGGAAGGGAAGTGTAATTTCCGGTCGAAGGCGTTGCGTATCGGTAGTAGGTTTAGCGTAGCGCGCGGTGCTAGCCGTTTTATTACGCGGATTGTTTTTGTTTATTCACGTTTGTGGCGGGTTTAGAGATCTGGTATTTTTATTTCGAGCGTGTTTTTCGCGTTTTGCCTGGTAGCGTTTGATAATTTTTGCTCGTGGTTTCGCGTCTTTTATGGTGTGTGTCGCTGGGCGTTAACATTTGGCGAGCGAAGTTTGTCGTGTTTAGCCACGCGCTGGTCGGTGGTAAGCTAGCTACGTACCGACGGGCGTTAAGTTGACTTTGCGTTGGTCGATTGTGTTGCCGGCGGTCGGTAACGAAAGGATCTTTGTTCGCGGCGGTCGTGTCTGAATCGTTTGTGGGTACCGGGTGTGTTGGGCTTCTTCGTTTTAACGATTGTCTGATTGCTCGTCGTGTCAGCGCCTAATCCTTTGATTTCCCTGTGGTTTGCCCTTTTCCGCCCTCGTTTCTCCCGTGTTTGGTGTGGTTAGCGTTTTTGTGGGGTATTTACGGGGTGTTCTTTACGCGTTACCGTACGCGAGTTACGATTGGAGTTTATCGCACTTATCGTGCGTTAGTTTGGTTTAGTTTAGTTTGGTTTGGTTTAGATTCCGGTTTGTGGAGTTCTGTATCTGTTCTTTCGTACTAGTTTGTATCGTCGTTCTGCTATCTTTGTTCTTCCGTTTTCTGATATTTCGCGTAGGTGCTTAGGGTGTTTACCGAGTTGCGGCGCGCCTTGTTTCGATCGTTTTCGCGTTTTGTCTAGTAATTGTTTGATGGCATTGTGTTTTTACGTTAGTTTATGGTAAGTGTTGTTGGACGTTGGGGTGAGATTAGTCGCTTACAGTCATGCACCGGTTGATGGTGGGTTGAGTGTATACCGACGGATGTTCGTTCAGCTTTACGTTTGTCAGCGAACGGTAACGAGTAGGTCGCTGTTGCGCGTGACCGGCGTGTTTGTGGGAGTCAACTGTGTCGGATTTCGTCGTTTAATGATTTATCTAGCTACTCGTCGCGTCGACGTCTGATCCTTTTATTTCCCTGTGATTTGCTCCTTTCCGTCCTGGTTTTTCCCGTGTTTGGCGTAATTAGCGTGTCTGGGGGGTTTTTACAGGGTATTTGCAGGGTATAGTTTACGTGTTACCTACATCTCGATACGTATGTGAGTTACGGTTGGAGTTTGTTGCGCTTATCGTATGCTGGTTTAGTTTAGTTTAGTTTAGATTCCGGTTTGTGGAGTTCTGTGTCTGTTCTATCGTACTGGTTTATGTTGTCGTCCTTGTAACGTGCCACTGCCCACCGCCATAAATTTTTTCCTTCTTTATATAAATATTTAGCATTAATTACTAGTTCCTTTATATATTAATCATTACGTTCTATTATAATTAGTTATAAGACGTACAAACTCATGTCAGTGACACGCCACGTAGCGGGAAAACAGCGAACTAAATCACGCGCAGCGCAGGCGCATTTCCGCAGATTCAAACAGTGGACTCAGCGCCGCGAACGATTCAAGCGCGCAAGCGCAGACGTCACAATAACCGGACGCCGATTAAACCTAGTGCAGTGAGCGAGTGGCGCGAACCGGATGTGAATTTCGATTGGTGCGCGAGAACGACGCAACTACTGATTGGCTGGCCGAGTCCCGGGAGCCATTATAAATAGAGGACACCAGCAGCAGAACAGACAGACGGAGACTTGGTTCTGATACCGAACCTATAGTATATCTTTAATCGACGTCCTGATTTCCAACTCAATTTCCAAATCCTTGGTCGCTTTAACTAGCCCCGTTACTACCAAATCCTTGGTCGCTTTAACTAGCCCCGTTACTACCAAATCCTTGGTCGCTTTAACTAGCCCCGTTACTACCAAATCCTTGGTCGCTTTTGCTAGCCCCGTTACTTCCAAATCCTTGGTCGCTTTTACTAGCCCCGCTATTTCCAAATCCGAGGTCGCTTTTACTAGCCCCAAAGTTCCTATCACAAAAGCGTTGGGCCAGCTGATAGGCACCAAGAAGATATTACAATTCAAAGGAAGGAATCGTCAAAGTCAACTTCCATCTGGGGACACCTTAATTGGTTACCTAGCAACAATCCTAGAAGGCGTAGGCCAGCTGATAGGCATCTGGAAGCTATTAACAGTCCGAGAGAAGAAACCCCTTTTCGACTCAAAACTAAGACATTCAAAAACCGACCAAGCGTTTTTCAGTATATTATTAACTACGACTTAGTGTCGAGACTCAATAATTAATTAACGACTAAGTATCGTACCCTTAGTATAAATTACCGGCGAACAAACCATATTCTTAGTTACCGACTCAGCATAGTTATAAGCAAAGCGTTATTCATTTATCGACCGATACGTCGTTACGATATTAACTTTAGTTCTATTAGTTCACATGACTCAGTGTCATCTTATATTCATTACGACCTAGTGTCAAAACATATTTTTGAATAAACTATTGTTATTATTGTTAAAGAAGGACTCTGGTTTCTAGAAATTTATTTCTTAATCGCATGCCAAACGAACCAATCCCACAATTCGCAGGTAAACCGCTCTACTTGTGAAGACACCTGTAACTAAACGGCAACGCCACGTTGGAGAACGTTACATCCTGCTATCTTTGTTTTTCCGTTTTCTAATGTTTCGCGTAGGTGTTCGGGAGCGAGTGCTTGAAATGTTTTACCGAGTTGCGGCGCGCCTTGTTTCGACCGTGTTTTCGCTTTAGTTTTTGGTAGTTATTTGATGGTTTTGCGATTTTCATTTCTTTATGGTAAGTGTTGTCGGGTATTAAGGTTTTAGTCGTGTGTACCGGTTGATGGTAGGTTAAGTGTGTACCGACGGGTGTTCGTTTGGCTTTGCGTGGTTGGTTACGTTTGTCGGCGAACGGTAATGAGTGGGTCGTTGCTGCGCGTGGCCGGCGTGTTTGTGGGAGTCAAATGTATCGAGTTTCGTCGTTTAATGATTTGTCTGATTACTCGTCGTGCCAGCGTTTAATCCTTTTATTTCCCTGTGATTTGTTCTTTCCGTCCTCGTTTTTCCCGCTTTTGGCATAGTTAGCGTGTCTGTGGGGTTTTTACGGGGTATTTTTACGCGTTACGTATATCTCGATTCGTACGCGAGTTACAGTTGCAATTTCTCGCGCCTATCGTATGCTAGTTTCTAGTTTAGTTTAGTCTAGGTTCCGGTTTGCGAAGTTCCGTACCTGTTCTTTCGTATTGTGTTGTTATTCTGCTGTCCTTGTTTTCGTTTTTAATGTTTCGCGTGGGTGTTTGGGGGTAAGTGCTTGTGCTGTCTTCCGGGTTGCGGCGCGCCTTGTTTCGACCGTGTTTTCGTTTTTTGCCTAGTAGTTATTCGGTGGTTTTTATGTTTTTACGTTTCTCTATGGTAAGTGTTGTTGGATGTTAGGGTGGGATTGGTTGCGTACAGCCGTGTACCGGCTGATGGTGGGCTGAGTATGTACCGACGGGTGTTCGTTTCGCTCGCGTGAACCGACCTAAACCGAATCGAGCCAGACGGGTGTTCGTTCAGCTTTGCACGATCGGTTATGTTTGTCAGCGAACGGTAATGGGTAGGTCGTCGCGCGTGACCGACGTGTTTGCGCGGATCAGATGTGTTGGGCTTGTTCGTTTGATGGTATGTTCGATTACTCGCTGCGCCGGCGTGTGTCCTTTCTATCTATTTTCGGGTGATTTACTCTTTTCCTTTACCTATCTCGTCGAGATTTTTCGCGGGGGATATGTTTTTTATTATTTTTGTTATTGCTTCCGCGTGTACTTGGGATCGGTGGTTTGTGTTGCTTTCTGGGCCTTTGCTTTCTTGTTTTTTTTTCTTTTTCTTATTTTTCTTATTTCTCCTATTGCTCTTATTTTGCGTGGATGGGTACGGCGCTTACGAGTTTAACGCGGGGTGGTCCCTATTATTGTTATTAGTTTCGGGTGCGCGTTACGCATTGTTGTTCGGTTTTGTGGGCGAGGATGGTGATCGGGAGTTCGGTCCGTGGTCTGGTCTTTTGGGGGGGTTGGGTCTGGGTTGCTCCCGCTTCCAGGGGTTAGGTTTAGGATGTATTTCTTTCGGGGGTTGGGTCTGGGTTAGATGCGAGATGGGTTTGGGTTAGGTCTGGATTGGGTTCGGATTGAGTTTAGGTTAAGTCTGGGTTAGGGTTAGGGTTAGGGTTAGATCTGGGTTAGGGTTGGGTTAGGTCTGGGTTAGAGTTTTTGGGGGCGTGGGCCCCTGTGGGACCCCCCCACGAGCATTTTGGCACCCTGATAAGGGGTGAGGGGTGCAGCGCGAGGGGTGCAGAGTATTTTTAAAGTCTGTAGCCCAGAGGTTTGAATTCCGAACTCCTACAGATTGATTTTAGGGGTGGAATTGATGGAATTAAACCTGAATCCGTGCAAGGAATTTATATAGGGGAACGTTGATTAACGCCCTGAAAACAATTGAAAGGATTAGTCCCTGAAATAATTTGTGTTTAGTGCCTGAAAATAAAAGGCAAGCTGGGGAGCTTGCCTGGAGGCCTAAGTTATGCTACCTGGAAAAAAAAAGGCAAGCTGGGTAGCTTGCCTATTAATTAATTAGTGTTAATTAATACAAAAGGGGAAAAGATAGGAGATAGGAGTAGGACGGTCGTCCCTTAACCCCCGTAAAGGGGAGCGAGGGACTGGATCGACTCGTCGATCTAGGCTGAGCACCAACCGTACGCGTCTCCGGGTGGCGGACAGGAGAACGGCCGAAGCGTGAAGCGGGCTCCCGCTCCCGGGGGCCGGCCACCTTAGGGTGTCCGGACCGCGGGGGTGGGGGTCGGTGGAACGCGACGGCTAGTGGGTGCTATAAGGAAGCCCCGGGGTCTAAAAACCTCGCGTGGTGACCAAAGGCCCCACCGCGGACCAGCTCCCTTGGGGGGCCTGGCGACCCCCCCATTGTAATAGCCGTTCCCCCCTCGCGCGCGCGTCCTTCCCCCCTTCGCGCGCGTCCCTTCTTACATAATGCGGGCCCCTCGGCCCGGGGGCTTGGCCGGCGGTCCCCTCCTGCCGCATCGGGAGGGGCCCGTCGGCTTGCCCCCGGGTTGGTGGGCCCGTACACGTGCCGGGGGTCCGGGGCGGGGCCGGGGGTTCCCTCCCCCCCCGTCGCGTCCCCGCCCCGCCCCGGACCGTTGGCACACATACACTTTCACTCGCATACACCCCCGTGGCGGGGGTCCGGGGCGGGGTCGGGGGTTCCCTCCCCCCCCATCGCTTATGCGATGGGACGGGTGGGGCCCTCCGGCCCGGCCTCGGACCGTTGACACACATACACTTTACACATACACACATACTCCCTTCTCCCGCGGCTTTCCGCGGGAGGCCTTTCCCTTCCATGAGGCAGGAAGTAAAGCCATTCGCCTCGGTGACTCTCCGCGGGGGATGTCCTCGGGGTTTTCCCGGGGTGTCCACCGTGGGGCCCCTCCACCATAGAGAGGAAGTCGGAGGCAGTCTGCCTCCGAGATCCGTAACCTTGACGGAGTGCAGCAACGACCCTCCGGACGATTAATTCCGAAGGTAGCGGCTCCCGATGGACCGGGGGGCTTGCCTTTATTGGCTGGCCCAAGAGGGGATAAACCTCTATAATCCGTCTCTCCTCCTGAGCCCCAGTGGTGGCAAAGGGGCACCCGTTCCCCAAGCACAGCGGGAGCGGGTGGGTAGTGTGGGAGCACACTATCTAACCACGATCCGTCTAGGGTATGCCGCCCCTGGACGTAGCCTGACGCCCCTAGGGGTCCGGGCCAATGGCTTCCCGTCTGGCAGGACGCCTCTACCAGCGGGGGACTGTTTAAGCGTCTACTCGTGGGATTCATATGAATCGTTTATTTTATGACGAACTGGCAAACACGACAAAGGACAATGAATTGGGAACGGACCGGGAAAAGGATGGTAAGAAGGAGGCGGCGGCGGGGAGGTCAAAGGGTACCTCTCCCGTCCGCCGCGACCCCCGTGGGGACTTGTCCCTTCCGGCGGGCAATGGTGGGGCTGGGTCTATGCGGAGACTCAGCACCGCTAACACTGAGGGTGGAACAACACCGCCACCTATAAACCCAGGGGGGGATGGGAGCAAGAGCCTCCCCCCGTCGGAATCGAGAAAATGGAGGAAACGGACAACGACTCTCTCCAGGAATGGGTGGAGACGGGAAGTTGGCAGGGGAAAAGCGACAAGGGAAGGGGAGGGCCCGTGTCGCTGATAACGTGGGGGGATGACGCGGTTCCGACGCCGGGAGGGGCGATGGAACCGAGGGTTGGAGGGGTGGGGACGATGACCACCAAGCCCCAACAGGGTTGGAAAGTCGGGGCCCTGGGGGAGAGGATGAATCGGGAGATAACGGCGGTGGGTGGGATCGATACCCCCCCCCCCGTACGAGACCACAGGGACTCAGGCCTCCGGAGGAGGTTATAGATATAGATGGGGATTTTATTCCGGAAACACCACCGACGGCGAATAAAATCCCCAAGGGTAGGACCCTACATAGGACCCCCCCGTTGGCTGACGGGTCGCAGGATGTGGGGAAGGAGGGGAAGGCCCCTCTGGCCATGAAAGCCCTGGAGGCCGACCCCCGGGTTACGACCAAGCGGACGCCAAGGCCAAAACTTAGACCGCGATCGAGCTCGACGTCGAGGATTGTGGATGTCGAAAGGAGGGGAGGCGGGCCCGGCGGGCCCGGCTCAAACGAGGGTGACAACCGGGAATTTGCATACCCGGTAGGCGTCCCCCCGAAAAAGAGTAAGAAGGGGACCAAGGGGGTGCAGCAGGGACCGGGGGGCTTGGAGTCCCCGGGTTCGAAGGTGGCCCGCCTCCTGTCAAGGATAGCGGAGTACGTCACGGGTTTGTTGGTGGTGTGCGGGGAGCTGGCGCGCGTGGAGGCCGGGGAGGTGAACCTCGTGGTGGCCTCGGCGGCAGATGCCATGTCAAAGGGGTGTGCGAAGGCGGCGGCAGACATTGCCGAAGCAATGGCCACGGTGGCCATCGCGAGATGGTCCTCCGCACCAGCAAGCAAGGAGGTAAGAGTCGAGGAGTCGACGGAACCGTTGAGGCCCCCCCTCCATACCCCCGGTAGCAAGGAGGGAAACCCGGGATTGGGGCGGGCAGACGGAGGCGTGGGAGGCCCCACCCCCCGTGGGCGCGAGCGCCCCTGCCCCGCTCCCACCTGGAGGGAGGGGTAGGGAAAAGGAGAAGGTTGGGGAAGGGGACAGAAACAAGAGGCCCCGGACGTCCCCACAGGAGGGGGCGGAACTCCCGAAGAGGAGATGGGTGATGGGTGGTGATGGGGGGGGTGGAGCCACATCCACATCCACGCCCATCGGTATACCCCCCACTCCGATCGGGAGCGCGGTGAACCAGGGGGAGGAGGGGACTACCCCGAATGCGAGGAGCGATACCTTCACGGTGGTCGAGAAGAGGCAGAGGAAGAGGAGGGGGAGGGAGGAGAGGGGAGGGGAGAGGGGGGATCGGCACTCCGAACCCCCCACCTCCTTTCCCCCCCCATGTCCCCCGAACCAACCGGAGGGTGGAGTGCCAGTCCACCACACTGGAGCTGCGGGCCCCGGACACCCAAGGACCCCCCCACCACAGTGGCCACAACCAGGACCAGGGGTCTCGGGATGGAGGACCCCATCCAACGCCCAAAAGGGCGGGCCTAGTAAGCCCCCCCCCCCCAGGAAAGACGACAACCCCTACAGCAACGCGGGGATCCAACGAGTAAGGAGGGGGAGGAGAGGAGAAAGCCCAAGAAAAGGCCGGAGAGAAGGAGGCCTGCCGCCGTCCTGATTAAGGTGAACAGTGGGTCCACGTACCTGGACACATATAGGACGGTGGTGACAATGGGGCGACAGGTCCTGGAGGGGGTCAGGGCAGTCAAGAGGACCCGCCTAGGCCACGTCTTGTTGGAGGTGTCTGCGTCGGCAGACGCGGTAAAGGTAGCCGCCGAATTAAATAAGGCGACGGAGGGGAAGGCCCCGAGCATCCCCCTCCAGGAGAAAATGGCGATGGAGGTCCGGGATATCGACCCTATGGTCGACCCCGCCACCCTCCTTAAGGATATGGGTGAGGCCCTGGGAATAGAGGAAAGTAACCTCGTTCTCAGGGCCATGAGGATGGGGTACGGGGGTACCCAGTTGGCGATTGTGGAGGTCCCGGCGGCCCTCCTGAAGACTAGAGCCAACACTCGTTTTAGAACTGGGCTGACGGTGGTTAGGGCCAAAATACTCCCTAAAACGGTCCGCTGTTTTGCATGCCACCAACTGGAGCACCTGGCAGCGGCATGTCCGACCGTTCAGGGGGGCGCCGAGAGGTGTAGAAAGTGTGGGGCAGCTGACCACAACATTGCAGCGTGCAAGAACCCACCACGGTGCGTGATATGCACAGCGGAGGGAGTGAGGGGACCGAAGGCGGCCCATGTCGCGGCGTCATTAGGATGCCCGGCAACCAGAAGGGTACCGGCGACGGGGGGCCGAAGAAACGGGCCCGTTAAATAATGCTCAAGGTCCTTCAGGCGAACCTCAACCGATGTAGATTGGCACAGGACCTTTTGATACAAAATGTCTCTCAGCTAGGCGTAGACATTGTAATTATCTCGGAGCCCTTCAGGCAACTACCCGAGTGGATAAATGACGCGACGGGGGACTGTGCGATCTGGATTACAGGATTCAGCGGGAAATTTTCGTCCCTTACCCGACCGCTGAGGGCTGAAGGTATCGCCACGGCCGTGGTGGGTGAAGCAGTGGTGGTCAGCTGCTATTGTGCACCCAGTAAAAAGGGCCCTGAGTTCCTCCGCTATATGGAGGAACTCGAGGGTATTTTGAACACATTAATGACCCCGGGTAAGGGGGTAATTTTGGCAGGTGACCTCAATGCCAAGTCCCCGGCGTGGGGTGGCAAGAGGTCGGATAGGAGGGGGCACCTATGCATGGGTGTCCTCGCCAGATTGGGCCTTGTCCCCATAAGGCTCCGCCAGGGGGCTACATTCCATCGGAACAAAGGGTCATCCTTCATCGACGTTATGTCAATGGATAGGGGTCTCGCTGGCCAGGTCAGGAGGAGTGAGGTACTTGGGTACTTCACTGCTTCTGACCACCGGTACGTTCTCCACGTGTTGGCTAAGCCCAAGACACGTGGAGGGGGGCCGCACAACAACTGCGGCTGGAGCCCCTATTCAACGAAGGATTTTGACCCTGTGAGGGCCGTGGAGCGGTACCGGGTTCTCCGGGACCTGCGGCCCTCCCCCGTGGCGGAGGACCCTGGGGACACCAGGGCAGATGCTCTGCAGCGCCTCCTTGAGGAGGTATGCGAGGACACCCTCCCAAAAAGAACACTCCCTAGAGGCACCCGCAAGCCAAACTATTGGTGGTCCGAGGAGATCGCTGAGGCCCGCCGGGCCATGCACGGTGCTCGGAGAGCCTTCCAGAGGAGGAGGAAGAGGGGCGACCCCCGCCTCGATGATCTGAGGCGGGCGTACTCCTTGGCCAGAAGGAGGGTCCAAGTCCTCATCTGGCGGTCCAAGGAAAACCTCTGGAGGGACCTCTGTGGCACCGTGGATGGCGACCCGTGGGGGAAGCCTTATAAGATCGTTATGGCTAGGTTGGAGGGTAAGGCGCCGCGGATGGTGATGTCCAGGGCCCAAGTTGGGTCCACGTTGGACGCGCTATTCGCCACAACCCCGGCGCCCCCCTCCATGCCTCATCCCCCCACGGCGCCCTCGGCGATCCCCCCTCGTGTCCTACGTCAGGACAGCTTGCGGCGATGGCTTGCGCCCTGACGGATAGCCTGTATTAAGATGAAGAAAGCCCCGGGGCTTGATAGGGTCCCCGCTGAGGTCGTGGTATCCACGGCCAGAGCGGACCCAGAGGCCATTCGGGCCATGGTTGCCGACACCCTGGCGAGGGGTGTGATACCGGCGGGATGGAAGATGGCCAGGGTCGTCCTCATCCCGAAGCCGGGTAAGGATCCCTTATCCCCCTCGGCATATAGGCCCATCTCCGTGCTCCCTGCCCTTTCGAAGGTATGGGAGTACGCGATGAAGGGGATAATCGAACTCCAGCTAGGTAGGGATCCTTTCCACCCCAGCCAGTTTGGCTTTCGCCGGGGTGTCGGTACGGTAGAGGCCGCTACAGAGGTAGCTATTTTTGCGGAAGGGTGTAGGAGGAAGCAAAGGCTTTGCCTCCTCCTCTCCCTCGATGTGCGAAATGCATTTAACACCCTTCGATGGCCCGTAATACTTCGGGAGCTGAGTAGGAGGGGTGTGGACCCCTACACACACGCGGTCCTCGGGGACTATTTTTCCGGGAGAGGCATCACCGTACACTCTACGGAGGGTACGGTGGTGCGTGAAATATTTGCGGGCGTTCCACAGGGGTCCGTTTTAGGACCCTTCCTGTGGAACGTCGTATATGATGGCCTCTTGGCCGAATTAACAGGAAATAGGTTCATTCGTCCTGTTGCATATGCGGATGATCTTGCCCTCCTACTGTCAGCCAGGGACCTGACGCAACTGGGCGAGATGATGACGACCGCGATGGCCACGGTCAGGGGGTTCTTCGATAGAACCGGGCTCTCCCTGGCAGTGGAGAAAACGGAGGCCATTTTCCTCACTGGACAGAGAATGGACAAATTTGTCAAGCTACCGATCCTGGGGGCGGAGGTGACCGCCTCTGCCGCGGTGAAATATTTGGGGGTAGTCTTCGATGCTCGACGGACATATAGACCCCACCTAGAGATGGTTGCGGCGAGAGCGGACAAGGTCTTGGGGGCCCTTGCCGCGTTGCTCCCGAACACCCGAGGGCCGTCAATTCATGCCCGTAGGCTCTATTACTCGGTATGGGAATCTGTCATTCTCTATGGAGCTCCAGTATGGGCGTCGTCACTGGACACCGAAGCCAGTAGGGCGATACTCCGCAGGGCCCAGAGGACCGCCCTTACCAGGATGACGGCGGCCTATAGGACGGTGGCCTACGCATCCCTCTGCGTTTTAGCAGGGCGGATGCCGCTAGACATCAAGGCCAAAATGGGTAGAGCGGTATTTACCGCCAAGGCGGAGGACAGGGCAGACCCGGTCCTGGGAAAGGACCCGGACCTTAGAAAGGCAAGGATACGACAGCACAAGGCGCGGGCTTTGGAGATGGCCATGGTGGAATGGCAGGAGGCGTGGGACCGTACCCCACCCACCGGCTGGGTTAGGCGCCTGGTCCCCCGTGTCGACACATTTGTGTCGGTCCCGGGCCCGTCGGTGGCGGCGGACCATCTGACGATGCAGATCATGAGCGGGCACGGGTGCTTCGGTAAGTACCTGTATAGGATCCAGAAGGTGCCCGCAGCATCGTGCCTGGAATGCGGTGACGCACAGGACGATGCAGAGCACGTCTTGATGGTCTGCCCGGGGTACGCGTCCCAACGTGCGACATTGGAGGCAGGCCTGGGAGAGCTTTCGGGCCTTCTGTGGAGAGGTCATGTCGGACCGCCTAGCAAAGGAGAGGGAGGTAGACCGCCAACGCCGGGAGGAAAGGGCGGTGGCACTCCGCGAGGCGGCGGCACGGAAAGCGCTGGACAGGCGCAGACTGGCCAGAAAAAGAAAGAGGGTGAGGTAGGGGTAAGTGTGGTGGTAGCTCCCACACACTGTACTGGCTGCGGGGACCCCGGGATTTTCTGCCGGGTGTCTCATTTTTGTGAGTGTGTATGTGAGCTGTGGTGACTGGCCGCGTATTTATTCCGTGTATGGGTATGTGTGTGGTTATTAGCTGCGGCTCGCGTATTTATTCCGGTGTGTTGGTGTGAATGTGTGTGTGTTGTCCGCCTATGGTTTTATCCGCGTATTTATTCCGTGAATTTTTTATCGTTGGGTAGGTGTGTGTGCATGTCGCGTTTTGCGTGCATACACACTGGGCCGGGTCTTTTACACCCGGCCCCCCCCTCTTTTACTGGTTTTAATAATAGGGGCGCTTGCGCACCCGTCTTAAGGGTTGCGCGCGCCGTTTAATTTGGTATCTGCCCCTCAGGGCAGAATGGAGGGGCCTCACCACCTCGTGGGTGGTAGCGGCACCCGAAGTACTACACCAGAAGTCCCGGGTGCCGCCATGAGGCCTGTTAGGTGGCCATTCAGAGTGGTTTTTTAGTGGGTAGCTCGCACTTCCGCGAGTAGTCCCACATAACCCCGACACATCTGTCGCGGTATGCGTAATGCATTTTTCAACTCTATAAAAAAAAAAAAGGTCTGGGTTAGGGTTAGGTCTGGGTTAGGTTTTTAGGTCTGGGTTAGGTCTGGGTTGGGTCTGAATTGGGCCTGGGTTAGGTCTGGGTTGGGTTTTTAGGTCTGGGTTAGAATGTCCCCTTCCTGGCTTGGGTTTTGGCTCGTCTTTTCCGTTCGCCTCGTCCGGTCCCGGCCCCCTCGGTCGGTTCTCGTTCCCGCCGTTCGTCGATGCGGGGGCAGTCGTTGATTCTCGGAATAGGTGGCGGGTTCGCGAAGCTGTGCCTCGCAGGCGTGCCCGAGCGGGGGCGCGAGCTTGACGGGGCACGGTGTCTGAAATTGAAATTTGAGCGCTACTTACCAGTGGAGCTGTTGTTCGCGACGTTACCATCCGGTGATTGCGGTGGGCGGCCCGGCAGCTCGGTCGATTCTCAGGAAGGTCGTTCGTCGGTCGAGCGGGGTGTTTCTCGGATAGCCTTGTCCCGCTTCCGTCGAGGGCGCTCCCGCAGGCACGGCGGTTGTGGTGGCACGATAGAACGGGACCGACGACAGCCCAGGCATCGCGACGAACGGTGAAACTGGAGATAGATACACCGACGACGTTCGAGAAAAAGGTGAGCCAAGCGAAAGAAACGAACACATTGACCTCGCCCTTCCCCACATCCGCAGGAAACATCGGAGGAGCCAACAGGAACGACAGAGAGAACGGGACCAAAAGCAGCTCGACACCGCGGCGAACAGTAAAGGCGTCAGCAACTCGGCAACGAGAGTCGCCGCGGGCAGCGAGATACAAAACTCCGAAGAAGCATCGTCACCGGGAAGAAAGAACGACCAGCAACATCAGTCCGCCAGCGACGCGCCCACGAGCGAAAATGCGCCCCCGCCCCCCCCCCCAAAAAATATCTATCCCCGACCAAGACCGAATCCCGCCCGCGCCGAAAAGAGCCTCCCCCAGCAGTCGGAGCAACGACGACGCGCGCCCGACTCAGCCGCGACCCTCCCGCCACCACGCACTCCTTATCACCACAACCTAACACTCCACTCCTCATCCCTCACCCCCCACCCGACACCACCCACCCAAACGCATCGACATCCACCCGGGCCGCGATACTTGTACGAATAACGAAATTCCGAATATTGTAACGCGCGACGCACAAACACCTCGAAACGCGAGAGGCAACCGCTCCCCGGACGAAGGACCGAACGGAGGCGCGACTGCCTCCTCGACCAGACACATCGACGCTCGCCTCAGCCCGAAGAAGGAAGGAAGGAAGCGAACCAAACATAGGACCCCACCTACAAGCTGCATCACCGGATGGCCCGATGCCAGGGGCCCCCGGCCGCGCAAACCCCCACGAACCTCCGGGAACCTCGCCGGGGCCGATCGGTACCGTCCGGGATCGCTGCGGGACCGACAGACGCGTCTACGAAACACACAAAACTTACCAAACATACGAACTCACAAACCGAAAAATGTAAACCGTAAATTCACACCTCGACCCCCGCACACGTACCTACCGCTCACCCCGAAACATCGAAAACCTACGCACCGTGTCGCCAAACGAGCGCTGGAGGCGACGCGCGGATCGGCTGGACCAATAAAGCATCGTTCACCTAAGAAAAGAAAGAAAACGAAACGTTAGAGCATGATAACCTGACTCCCATAGGAAACACACATCCAACCAACAACAACAACAATTATCCCTCCCTCCCTACCCCACAACCAAACCCCGACACTCGAGCAAATCCAATCGTTGCACCGGCAACCGAAACCACTGCCCACACACCCCTCGACCGTAGAACCACCTATCCAACAGCACCCAGCAACAACCACTCGTCCAAAACGAAAATACAAATCGGACAACCTATGGAAACCTCGCACATACGCACCGTCTCGCACGACGAAAAGCTGAGGCAGTTCCCGACCGACGTTGTTAGCTAAATCAGAGCCGAAACAAAAACGATGAACCCGAGATCGCCCGACACCATGGAACATTAACGACAATCCTCGACCCCCTCCATACTCGCCTCGAGGATCCGACCTCGACATAGACAACCGCAACATGCAAACAGAACACCCAGGAATAAACTCATCCCTCGATACTCCGTCGCACCTCCAAACCAGTCTCAGCACACTTCTGCAACGCGGCCTCTCCGCCCCAGAGGAGAAACCGGAATCACTACCGAGGGACCGGCCCCCGACCCAGCGTAGACTCTCGATCGATCCCCGAAAAACAATAAACCAATACGCGCAACCCGATACCAGCGAACAATCGCTAAACACGTCCACCAATCTAGAAAGCAACCGTTCGAACACACGCGCTACCCAAGAGAACAATAGGGACCGCTAACCTTTCGGAAAACCCTGTAAGATAACTCACGCGAAGAAACGCCCGCCGAACGCCGTCCCTCACTGCTCGACGCCACAATCGACCTCCTCGCTCGCTGCCACGGTACCAAAGGCTGTCTCCGCGCACTCTGCCCACAGCGGCCCACCTCGCAAGATAGCGCAAAAACTCTAAATGCCACACGTACCATCCCACTCTAAAAACCAAGGACCACTATCTGGCTCCACTTCTTACTCGAGGGACCAACCCCTGATCACCCGGTTAGAAGTAGGTTAACCCATCGCAAAATCGTAAAAAAGTCAGACCCGACCGACGTAGCAACGAAAATAAACCTACCCGAAACCCCCCTGTTCAACCAATATCCAGCTTTCTGGCTCCCACGTATCCTGGACAACCGGGAGTCGGCTCCCAACCCGATCGATGACTGGACGACCAGGAACCGGCCCCCGACCCAATCAAAATCGGTCCCCGCGCATCTCGACCGACCGAAAACTAGCCCCTAGCCACCCTACCACCCCGCACCTCGTAAACCATTAATCCACACTCGCCTCCGACCCGTAAAAATTTCTTCCTAAAGCGTAAACACCGATCCATCCCCTAGTTCAAACTCATGACTCGGGACCCCATAGGGCCGAAAAAGGACATTCAAACGGGAAGCCCTGCGAACGAATCGGAGGCTGGCTCCTCGGCGACACGACGCAAAATCCCATCAGGCCAAAATCATCGCCAAAACTGGAGGCCCTCTGGACCGGTCGGAAGCTGGACCCTCGTCGACGTAACTCTCTGCGTCACACATCGCTATATCGAAACGCGTCAACCCCAAGTAACAACCCGCCGGCAACAACGCGATAAGCTGAACTCAAACCTCGCGTGGAGACCCCCCGTAGAACTCATCGAAGACCCCGCGCATGATGAGCCGCTCGGGAACTGCCTCAACAAGTTTATATAAAGACGGTCTTGGCCGGGTCTACGTCGCGCGCACTCGCGTCCAGCGCGAGCCAAAAAGGCGATTGCGGAGGAAACCGGAAAGCGACCTCAATGCTAATCGACGAGCACCTCGGGAAACGGACGATCTCGCGAGGACTCCCGGTCGATGTACAGGCAAGGAGGGGGCGCAACGAGAGGCGACGCTCTCGAACGAACACTCGAAGTAGATTAACGGCGCCGCCTCTGCCCCTCCAGAGGATCGACCTCCTCGCCTCCCGACAAACCCTTCGTGTACCATCGTCGAACGGGAAGGACGACGCCCCGAACGGACGCGCGAACCTCTCGCCTCGTTTGTTTCCCGCCTGTCCTTCTCCAGGAAACGAATCTCCCCGACGGAGCGTCGCCCCCCGGTGCGCCCTTTCCCTCTATCTCCCCCCGATACAGGACCGGACCGGCGCACCGACCCCGGGGCCCCTGAATCACCGCCACCCGCCGTACCGCCGAGCGAACAGACCGACGTCCCCTTGCTACCCAGAAATCACGGCCAACACTCTGCGCCTAACGACGCCACCACAACCGCCGTGCCTGCGGGAGCGCCCTCGACGGAAGCGGGACAAGGCTATCCGAGAAACACCCCGCTCGACCGACGAACGACCTTCCTGAGAATCGACCGAGCTGCCGGGCCGCCCACCGCAATCACCGGATGGTAACGTCGCGAACAACAGCTCCACTGGTAAGTAGCGCTCAAATTTCAATTTCAGACACCGTGCCCCGTCAAGCTCGCGCCCCCGCTCGGGCACGCCTGCGAGGCACAGCTTCGCGAACCCGCCACCTATGCCGAGAATCAACGACTGCCCCCGCATCGACGAACGGCGGGAACGAGAACCGACCGAGGGGGCCGGGACCGGACGAGGCGAACGGAAAAGACGAGCCAAAACCCAAGCCAGGAAGGGGACATTCTAACCCAGACCTAAAAACCCAACCCAGACCTAACCCAGGCCCAATTCAGACCCAACCCAGACCTAACCCAGACCTAAAAACCTAACCCAGACCTAAAAATCTAACCCAGACCTAACCCTAACCCTGACCTAACCCAACCCTAACCCAGATCTAACCCTAACCCTAACCCAGACTTAACCTAAACTCAATCCGAACCCAATCCAGACCTAACCCAAACCCATCTCGCATCTAACCCAGACCCAACCCCCGAAAGAAATACATCCTAAACCTAACCCCTGGAAGCGGGAGCAACCCAGACCCAACCCCCCCAAAAGACCAGACCACGGACCGAACCCCCGATCACCATCCTCGCCCACAAAACCGAACAACAATGCGTAACGCGCACCCGAAACTAATAACAATAATAGGGACCACCCCGCGTTAAACTCGTAAGCGCCGTACCCATCCACGCAAAATAAGAGCAATAGGAGAAATAAGAAAAATAAGAAAAAGAAAAAAAAACAAGAAAGCAAAGGCCCAGAAAGCAACACAAACCACCGATCCCAAGTACACGCGGAAGCAATAACAAAAATAATAAAAAACATATCCCCCGCGAAAAATCTCGACGAGATAGGTAAAGGAAAAGAGTAAATCACCCGAAAATAGATAGAAAGGACACACGCCGGCGCAGCGAGTAATCGAACATACCATCAAACGAACAAGCCCAACACATCTGATCCGCGCAAACACGTCGGTCACGCGCGACGACCTACCCATTACCGTTCGCTGACAAACATAACCGATCGTGCAAAGCTGAACGAACACCCGTCTGGCTCGATTCGGTTTAGGTCGGTTCACGCGAGCGAAACGAACACCCGTCGGTACATACTCAGCCCACCATCAGCCGGTACACGGCTGTACGCAACCAATCCCACCCTAACATCCAACAACACTTACCATAGAGAAACGTAAAAACATAAAAACCACCGAATAACTACTAGGCAAAAAACGAAAACACGGTCGAAACAAGGCGCGCCGCAACCCGGAAGACAGCACAAGCACTTACCCCCAAACACCCACGCGAAACATTAAAAACGAAAACAAGGACAGCAGAATAACAACACAATACGAAAGAACAGGTACGGAACTTCGCAAACCGGAACCTAGACTAAACTAAACTAGAAACTAGCATACGATAGGCGCGAGAAATTGCAACTGTAACTCGCGTACGAATCGAGATATACGTAACGCGTAAAAATACCCCGTAAAAACCCCACAGACACGCTAACTATGCCAAAAGCGGGAAAAACGAGGACGGAAAGAACAAATCACAGGGAAATAAAAGGATTAAACGCTGGCACGACGAGTAATCAGACAAATCATTAAACGACGAAACTCGATACATTTGACTCCCACAAACACGCCGGCCACGCGCAGCAACGACCCACTCATTACCGTTCGCCGACAAACGTAACCAACCACGCAAAGCCAAACGAACACCCGTCGGTACACACTTAACCTACCATCAACCGGTACACACGACTAAAACCTTAATACCCGACAACACTTACCATAAAGAAATGAAAATCGCAAAACCATCAAATAACTACCAAAAACTAAAGCGAAAACACGGTCGAAACAAGGCGCGCCGCAACTCGGTAAAACATTTCAAGCACTCGCTCCCGAACACCTACGCGAAACATTAGAAAACGGAAAAACAAAGATAGCAGGACGACAACATAAACCAGTACGATAGAACAGACACAGAACTCCACAAACCGGAATCTAAACTAAACTAAACTAAACCAGCATACGATAAGCGCAACAAACTCCAACCGTAACTCACATACGTATCGAGATGTAGGTAACACGCAAACTGTATCCTGTAAATACCCTGTAAAAACCCCGCAGACACGCTAATTACGCCAAACACGAGAAAAATGAGGACGGTAAAGAACAAATCACAGGGAAATAAAAGGATTAAACGCTGGCGCGACGAGTAATTAGACAAATCACTAAAAACGACGAAACCCGATACATTTGACCCTCTCTAGCAGAATGACAATACAATAATATAGCACGAAAGAGCAGACACAGAACACCACAAACCGGAACCTAGACTAACCTAAACTAAATCAGCACACGATAAGCGCAATAAACCCCAACCGCAACTCGCGTACGTATCGAGCTGTAGATAACGCGTAAACTATACCCTGCAAATACCCTGTAAAAACCCCCCAGACACGCTAATTACGCCAAACACGGGAAAAACGAGGACGGAAAGGAGCAAATCACAGGGAAATAAAAGGATCAGACGTCGACGCGACGAGTAGCTAGATAAATCATTAAACGACGAAATCCGACACAGTTGACTCCCACAAACACGCCGGTCACGCGCAACAGCGACCTACTCGTTACCGTTCGCTGACAAACGTAAAGCTGAACGAACATCCGTCGGTATACACTCAACCCACCATCAACCGGTGCATGACTGTAAGCGACTAATCTCACCCCAACGTCCAACAACACTTACCATAAACTAACGTAAAAACACAAAACCATCAAACAATTACTAGACAAAACGCGAAAACGATCGAAACAAGGCGCGCCGCAACTCGGTAAACACCCTAAGCACCTACGCGAAATATCAGAAAACGGAAGAACAAAGATAGCAGAACGACGATACAAACTAGTACGAAAGAACAGATACAGAACTCCACAAACCGGAATCTAAACCAAACCAAACTAAACTAAACCAAACTAACGCACGATAAGTGCGATAAACTCCAATCGTAACTCGCGTACGGTAACGCGTAAAGAACACCCCGTAAATACCCCACAAAAACGCTAACCACACCAAACACGGGAGAAACGAGGGCGGAAAAGGGCAAACCACAGGGAAATCAAAGGATTAGGCGCTGACACGACGAGCAATCAGACAATCGTTAAAACGAAGAAGCCCAACACACCCGGTACCCACAAACGATTCAGACACGACCGCCGCGAACAAAGATCCTTTCGTTACCGCCCGCCGGCAACACAATCGACCAACGCAAAGTCAACTTAACGCCCGTCGGTACGTAGCTAGCTTACCACCGACCAGCGCGTGGCTAAAGACGACAAACTTCGCTCGCCAAATGTTAACGCCCAGCGACACACACCATAAAAGACGCGAAACCACGAGCAAAAATTATCAAACGCTACCAGGCAAAACGCGAAAAACACGCTCGAAATAAAAATACCAAATCTCTAAACCCGCCACAAACGTGAATAAACAAAAACAATCCGCGTAATAAAACGGCTAGCACCGCGCGCTACGCTAAACCTACCACCGATACGCAACGCCTTCGACCGGAAATTACACTTCCCTTCCGCCCCTACACGCGTAGCTACCCAAGCCGCCATCGCGATCTAAATCTAACACGCGTGTCAAACACAGTGACGCTAAGAGACGCCCCTCTGATTTCAGCCAAACGAACGGCTAGCCCAACCACGCGTACAGCGCGTCGCACTTCGATACGCGACCGACGCGCACAATCTCAACTCGTTCCTTCCCCCCAGACCTAACCCAAATCTCGTCAACTCCTACTTCTAGCCCAACACGGCCCTTGGTTTGGTTTAGTCTAGCCATTCAAAGGAGAATCGATAACAGCCGACTACGAACGATACGCGCGATCAAGGAAATCGGAGAACCGCTCTACCGAAATCGAACTCGGACGATCTCGACCAACCCCTAAGGGCGGAATCACCCATCGGGTATTCGACAAATTTGGACAGCCCCCGACCAACTCTTTCGAAACAACAAAACGGTGTCGCGCCAACCCCGCCGCACGCCCCTCGATCTGTACCGACCAGCGATTACGTGCACGGTTGTAGAGACTGCACTCGTGCGCGAGACGCGCGCTGCCCTAAAAATAACCCATTCTAACAGCGCCCTACGTTTACCGCGACATAGACAAGATCTCTTCGGCGTCGCGAGAAAGACGCGTCGCGATTCCGCTCTAACAAAAACACCGCGTCGCTCGATACCGCGGCCACGCGACCCTCCGCCAAGTAAAATCAAACGTAGAATCCTACTTTCTCCCCGTACCAAGATAACTCACGCGTGCACCCACCAAACGTGCACCGGATACAACGCACTCTGCGTGCTCGACCAATCTTACAACGCAAAACTGCAACTAGCGCGCCGACGCGAACCTTAGCGCTGGAACGAATAAAAGACCTAACCCAGACTTATCTAATCTTAGTCGCGCTTGACTCGCTATTCATACAAACAGCGGCACTACCTCCAACGAACCACGTTACCGTTTGGTTGGGTGCACGCGTGCCCTAACGTCAAACTTGCGCGCTAACGGAGCTCGCCCGAGGGAGACTGTCTCTGACATTCGGTGTACGTGGTATACCCGTGCAATGGACGCGTACAAGTATGCATTGGACGGTGGTCGCGCGACTGTCTTCGACACCTGCGAAAAACAGTTCGCGTACACGCGTGCTCGATGAGCTTCGAAACCGAGCTTTTCCGAAAAGGGAGGCGTCGCGTCGGAGCGCTCCCCCCCCGAGACACCCTCGAGCGAGCCCTGTGCGACCAAGTACCTCCCCTCGAATCGAGTCAACGGTCCGACGAAACATGCCAGCCGTAGGCACTGCCCCGCGAATCGAGCCTAGCATCAAACCCGCGAACCAGCGACTGTCCTCGCACCGGAAAGGACGACTCGCCACCCAGCGATCCGCGATACCGGACAATGCGCGTCACCGCACACCCGAGGACTCCAAGGACACGCGACACCCGACGAGGACGCCACGACCAAACACAGATGCGCCCACACGCGTCACGCCCCCACTCGCCCTCCACGCATCTCGCGAGGCCCGCTTCGCGGTCCACGCTCGACAAGCCTGGAGATCGCCTTCAAGATCACGGACACCCCAAGGAATCAACGACAGGGAAGCAGCCGGTCGCCACACACAACGGATGGGCTTACGCGTCACGCCCCCACCCGCCCTCCACGCATCTCGCGAGGCCCGCTTCACGGCCCACGCTCGGCAAGCTTGGATCGGCTGGGAAAAGTCCCCACATTTCAACCAGGAGAATTGACGACAACAACCTAGGAAAAGTTACCCGACTACCACCACCGACAAGTAAGCAGCGCCATGGCGCCACCATAATACCCACAAACCTCCCCCAGAAGGAACCAAAGAGACGCACAAATGAGCTGACCCGTGACCCGCCAAGCGCACATATGGCGCACTGACGATTAGATCACTGCGATCGAACCCGCCATCAGTGCCTCCGGAAAACCCTGACGGAGTTACACGGCAGCCCGCCAGCGACAGGCCCTCACACCCAGGGCCAAACACAAGAAACCACAGACTCAAAACCCGACCATCGCACACACAGCGTGCTGAACGGTCAAATCACTGCAACCAAACCCACCACCAACTCATCCGGTAAAACCGCGACGAAACTCCACGGCAGGTCACCCGAGACAGGCCCCCACGCACAACGCCAAACACAGACGGCCACTGGCCCAGGACTTCGCCCAGCGCACACATGGCGCACTGGACGGCTAGATCGTCGCGATCGAACCCGCCTGTGGTGCCTCCGGAAAGCCCTGTCGGAGTCCTACGGCAGCCCGTCCGCAACAGGCCCCCACACATAGAGTCAAGCACGGACAACCGCTGACTCCAAAGCTGTCCAACGCACGCACAGTGTGTTGGATGACCGAATCACCACGATCGAACCCACGAACAACCCATCCGACAATTCACGACGGAATTCCACGACAGGACACCTGAGACAGGCCCCCACACACAGCGTCAAACACGGGCGACCACTGACCCAAGATCTCGCCCAGCGCACACATGGCGCACTGGACGGCTAGACCACCGTGATCGAACCCGCTTCTAGTGTCTCCGGAAAGCCCTGACGAGATTCGACGGCAGTTCGCCCGCGACACGCACCCGCACACAACGACAAGAAACCACCCAGCGCACTTACAGCGAACTGGATGGTTGGTTCATTACGGTCGAATCCAGCACTAACTCACTCGACGAAGCCATGACGATATCCCATGGCAGACCACTCGCGACAGGCCCTCGCACACTGTGTCAAGCACAGGCGACCACTGACCCAAAATCCGTCAAGCGCACACATGGCGCACCGTCGGCTAGATCGTTACGATCGATTCCGCTATCGGTGCCTCCGGAAAGCCCTGACGGAGCTCTACGGCAGTCCGCCTGTGACACACCCCCACACACAGTGTCAAGCACAGACGACCACTGGCCCAAAACTCGCTCAGCGCACACATGGCGCACTGGACGGATAGATCATTCCGATCGAACCCGCTACCGGTGCCTCCGGAAAGCCCTGGCGGAGTTCCACGGCAGTCCGTCTGTGACACGCCCTCACACACACTTACAACACAAGAGCTGATCACCAGCCAAAAGAAAGGGGTAGTCGCAAGCCAGAAAACATCGAAGCCCGACAATTGTCAAAGGGTCGATGAGATGATCCAATATATACATATATTAAGAAAAAACACCAGTTACTAGAACGACAAAGCCCGGAAACGACCGGAAAACCTGGTCACTAATGATGAGAGAAGACACCCGAGCAACTCGATCCCAGTGGGTCGAGTTCTCACGTACAAAGGAGATCGAGCGACCCAATCCCTGAAGGTCGAGCTCACGAATCAAACACACACAGAGGCCGCGGAAGACCCATGCGAGATACGGTCAGCCGCGGCCGACTCACTCACAGGCGCCCCAAAAGCGTCAAACCAGGGTACCAGCCAAACGGCGGTACCGGGGACTCCTTCAATCGACGTCACCAATGGTCACGTAGATGAAGGACCACCCAAGTGGACGGAAGGCGAAAACGCCCAACCTCCAAAAACACCAAACACCACTCGCCCTGAAACATTCTTGCGGGACAGCAGACCGGCTGATCGAACTCGAAAGGACAACGGGACCAGACTCCCCCCTATGTTGAGCGATCCCGGTCTCAGGCGCGCGACCCTGCTTGGTGAAGGAGCGGCGACTGAGGACACCAGGCACCCACAACAGAAACATCGGGTCGATGCGATAATCTTATGCCCTTATTGACAGATCGACGATACATCGCCCGAAATCAACCAAGCAACCCGCCCGCTACCAACCCGGAGGTAACGGACAACGTAAACAGTCATCGCGCCAAGCCCCCGGCAAAGCGACGATCAGCGACCGCGACGAACTCCGCAGAGGAAATCGCCACGCGTCCATGGAAACATCAGCCAGCGAAGACCGAATCACCAACTACCTCTCGCCCTTCAATCCCACAACGGACAACGACGAGTAGAGAAACAGGACACCCACAGGGGTCGCGATGGGCCTCACCGGCGATCAACCATCGACAACAAAAAGACTCCCAACAAACGGGCAGCAACACAGACCTGTAAAATTCCGGGACCGACACATCTTGGTCCCACGGTGACTTGGTCAACCACTACCGCACTCCTCTCGAAGGAGAGGAGCAGCACAACAATCATGGAACAAACCTTAGCTTAAACAATAACACACCTCAATTCGCGTTTAAAACTATCCGGGCAACAATCGTACAAACGACTATCAAAAGTCGACGGAAAATCGTAGCACCTCGCATCAGACCCACGGTAAAAGGGCACGGCGGATGGTGCAACGAGAAATCCGCAGGTAGAGTCACCGTCGCCCCAATAACCCGATCGCGAATCAACTAGGGATAGGGGGGATAAAGCTCCGCGAACCCACGCGAAAACGCGCACGCGAATCGCGACACGGACTCAGGGTGACAATAGGTCACAAGCGCGAGATACCGGAAGGGAGAAGGGAGGAGCAGCGCCTTTCTCGGGTTCTGGTCATCCGCCCTCGGACACAATGAACCTGATATTGCATAGCAATTTCGGCGAAGTTGATGCACGGGGATGGGTCGGGATGGAACCTGGGACAAAAACCACGATGGAGCCTGATGTTTACACCATAAACTTCAGCGAAGTCGGCGGGGCCGTCTCAATAGGCTAGCACAGACGGAGGCAGGGAAACAAGGGGACGGGGGGTGGAGGACGGGTGAAATACCCAAGACAGTGTAGAAAGCCAGGATAGAAAGAAAGAAGGGGCCGGAGAAGCTTCCTCGTTTCTCGCCAAGAGCCAAAAACTCCCTCAAACTCCCTCACACTCGGGCACCTACAGCTGGAGTCAGGGAGAAGGGAGGCTTCTCCAGGCGAGGTGGAACGTAGAAACGATACCGCGAATAGAAGGGGACAGGGAAGGGTACACATCTCGGAGCAAAACGACGAATCGAAAGCTCACCAACAACGCACACGTAAAAATCCCACGATTTCTCGTCGCCGACGGGGTCGGCGTCGAGGCGCGCAAAGCGCGCTTAGATTTAAATATTGCGGGGAAATAATAAGGGAAACGGCCCCGGACTATCCGGCCCTAGGTTAACGTCGACGCTTAGGATTTGCAAAGAATGGTCCCGCGAGACCAACTAAGACGATAGGTCAAAACTGCGCAGGAATACGGCCGCTCACCCGTAACACTCGCTCGAGAGGATGTGTGTAGGACCCCAATACTCTTTCCCGGAATCAGGTAGTATCGGCACATCCTCTATGACAAGCGGACTCGCCAGCACAACCTCTCCGTCAGCATATGGCCATTAGGGTACACAAAATGTGACCGGCGAAGTGTCGACAAACGGAGGCCGGCGGATCCGACCGAGAACCCCTCCCGGACTCCCGCCATTGGCCTCCGACCTTCGACACTTCTACGGACCACAATAATCGGGGGCCTAAAGAAGCTGACGGGACGTTGGAAAGCGAGGTAACTACCAAGTCGGGTTATAGAGGTGCCTACGGGTATTGCTCGTGCGCTAGTACGAGCCCCTCTCCTTGTGGCCCCTGCCGTGTGCACGCCGCCCCGACACTCACATAAACTAAACTAAACTAAACTAGGCTCATTTTCTGGTCCTTCGAGCCGGATTGTCCGGATTTCTTTGGATGCTCCGGATTAAATCGGATTCTTACCGGTACGTGTTCGCGCGTGTGTTCCGCGAACCTTCTAGAAGCTTCCACGGCACGTGGAGCAAGTGCGTAGTGAAGTGCTCGCAGCGTTTCCGTTTCTTCTCCGCGACTTCCGTTCGGTACTTCGGAAAGTGAGCCAATTCTGTGCTACCTCGCGGCGCTGTTCGTGTGGGTTCCGTGTGTGCTCCGAATTTCTTTACGTCGCACTAGCGTGCACCCGTCCGCTTTCGAGTGAAAGATGGCGACCACGCTGAAGGATCTTGTCCGGGAGCAAGAGGAAACCGCTGGCCGCATTGAGCGGTTCTTGATCAACCTACGCAAAATGGGGAAATCCAATACAACGCTATCCGTGTTGGAATCTCGAAGGGAACTTTTAGAAGACTATTGGAAGACCTTTGTGTCGGGTCATCGCAGTGTGATTCGCGCACCAGAGGCTTCCGCGAGTGATTACGTTGAGAACGATCGGTACGCGGACGTGGAGGAGGTTTACCTTCAACATTCAGCCACGTTGAGAGACATGCAACGCGAGTTGGAACCGGACTCTGCACGTGCAGTTACGGTTGATTCCACTTCCGTGAGTGCGGACGACCACAACGCCCTTCCGAAGCTTTCTCTACCGACTTTCTCAGGAGATCTCCTGGCGTGGGAGAGTTTTTGCGATCGCTTCCGGTCGTTAATTCATGATTCTACCCGTATTTCCAAGGTCAGGAAGTTAGAATATTTGAAGTCGGCCCTAACGGGTGAGGCAGCGACGATGTTGGAGCGCACTAACATCACCGTGGCAAACTACGACGGCGCTTGGAGCAGTCTACAAAAAAGGTACGACAACCAACGTATTCTCTCTGCTGAGCGCATGAGGAGTCTCGTGAATTGTGCTCCGGTGACTAAAGCGTGCCCGACCGATATCAAGCGCCTGCTCGATGAGTTTCGTCAGGCGATTGTGTCCTTTACGTCCTTGAAACGACCTGTAACGGAATGGGATGAATGGTTTGTTTTCCTCTTCGCTGAAAAATTGGATTCCACGTCTCGTCTCGACTGGGAAATTACACTGACCGATCGCACAACGTGCCCCAAATTTTCTGATATCGAGGAATTTTTCGAGAATCGGGTCCACGCACTCTACGCTGCGCACAATCGGGAGCCAGCTCAGTCCTCGAAGCAACGCGACGCAAAGGGGAGGACGAAGACGTCCGACCGTTCCAGGACCGCGTTGCCGGTGAAAGCTGAGGCCTCTCCTAAGAAGGGCAAACCCAAGCGTCAATGCCCGCTGTGTCAGGGCACTCACAACTTGAACTATTGCCCGAAATTTAAGGGGATGAGCGCCGGTGATCGCAAGGCCCAGGCAATTAAGGTAGGCGTTTGTTTGTCTTGTCTCAACCTCGGACATATTGTGTCGGCTTGCCCCTCCGCGTTTCGGTGCCTGGTGTGCGATTCAAAGCACCACACGTTACTGCACGACGCTTACGTGCCTTCTGAAGTCAGGACGGACAACAATAACGAGGTTCAACCGGAATCTACCTCTAAAGCCTTGGTTAATTCCATTTGTGCCAAGCGTCTAGTCCTTCTGGCAACGGCTCGTGTGCGTCTTTTGGCCCCCAATGGTAGATCTGTGTCGATGCGAGCGGTACTGGATCAAGGAGCTGATGCTTCGTTTGTTAGCGAATGGGTAGCTCAAACCCTTCGCTTGAGGAAAAGGTCGACGCATGTGCAGCTTGCTGGCTTTCAAGGTCGAGACGTCGGAACGGCCAGATCCGAGGTGGAAGTGATCTTGACTGCAGATTTTAATTCTTCTTTTAAACTACCTTTCCATGCGTTGGTGACCCGAGAGGTGATGCCGCCGACACCCTCACGCTTGGCCTCCGTGACCGAGTGGCCTCATTTAACGGGCCTTCAGCTCGCCGACGCCGAGTTCCACACGCCCTCGCGAGTCGACATCTTGCTTGGTGCAGACGTTTGCAGTGCACTAGTTGGGGAGACGCGCCAGGGACCCAAGGGCACCCCTGCAGCTACCCACACCCCCTTTGGCTGGGTCTTATTTGGTCCGGCGTTTTCGGATGCCGACGTTGCTGATGCTCCAACTCGAAGGGTCTACCATACGAGCACTCAGGACCCAATCTCGGTTCAACTGCAGCGTTTTTGGGAGCTGGAGGACGTGCAGAAGACCACTCCGCTGAGTCCTGAAGAACTCTGGTGCGAGCAGCATTTCCAGACCTCTCACCAGCGTGATGAGGTCGGAAGGTATGTGGTTCGTCTTCCGTTTCCTCCAGAAGCCCCTAAGGTCTTGGGCTTGTCCAGACCGGCTGCGATGAGAGTGCTCCTTCACAATGAAAGGCGTCAGCAGAAGGATCCAGGCTGCGCGATAAGTATTGTGACTTTCTAAACGAGTATCTTCAACTGGAGCATATGGAACGGGTGCAGGAGGGATCGGGCAGTGCCTCCCCTCTGTACTACCTCCCCCACCACGCTGTGTGGAAGGGTGAAAGGGAGAAACGTAAAATTAGGGTTGTTTTTAATGCGTCGTGTGCCACTTCTTCAGGTTTGTCGCTGAACGACCTGCTGTCGCCAGGCCCAAAGCTACAGGCTTCGTTGTGGAGCGTGCTGACCCGTTGGAGGTTGTTCCCTATTTGCTTTTACCACGGATATTGTAAAGATGTTTCGGCAGATCCTGGTGCACTCAGCCGATCGAGACTGGCAATGTATCCTGTGGCGCGCGGACCCCAGCCTTCCCTTGAGTACGTTCCGGTTGAACACCGTGACCTACGGCACCGCTTCCGCGCCGTTCTTGGCCTTGAGGGTGCTGCAACAGCTTGCTCAAGACGAGAAGCAACGTTTCCCTCTTGGCTCACAAGTGCTTCTGGAGCACTCCTATGTGGATGATATCCTGGCTGGCGGCCATGGAGCAGCTCATCGGTATCCTAACCGCTGGAGGGTTTCAGTTAAGCAAGTGGGCCACCAACCATGAGCTGTTAGTTCCACTGAAGACGTCAGAGAGCTCCAAGCTGTTCCAGGAGTCCGATCAGCACGGAGCGTTAGGACTACTTTGGATGTCCACTTCGGATATGTTATCCGTGAAAGGTCCAGGGTTTTCTCCAATCTCGGACGACGCCTCCTGGACCAAGAGAATGGTGCTCTCGGAGCTCGCGAGACTCTTTGACCCAATGGGTTGGGTCGCCCCCGTTCTGGTAAGGGGAAAAATTCTCATGCAGGATCTCTGGATCGCTGGGATGGACTGGGATGAACGAATTCCCCCACCATTGGCTTTTTCGTGGAACTCCTTTCGCCGGGATTTACAATCCCTCGATGACGTGCGAGTTCCTAGGTGGATCTCCTATGATCCGATCGAATCCCAGGTTGAATTCCATGGGTTTTGTGATGCGTCCGAAAGGGCCTACTGCGCTGTGGTGTACCTTCGGGTTCACAATCCCCATAAAGGTCTAACCGACTCTCATATTCTTGTTGCTAGGACCAAAGTCGCTCCCGTCAAGGTTATAAGCGTGCCGCGGCTTGAGTTGTGTGGAGCGGTCCTGCTCGCTCGCTTACTGACGTGCACACGGAAAGAATTGGGCCTACCAAACACCACAATGATCGTCTGGACGGATTCGTCGGTTGTGCATGCCTGGACCAGAGCGCATGCGTCCCGCTGGAAGACGTTCGTGGCACACCGGGTGGCCGAAATACAAAATTTATTACCTGGCACCCACTGGAGACACGTTCGTACGCAGGACAATCCGGCGGACTTGGCTACACGAGGCGTGGATCTGTCCGCGCTTCAAGAGCTCAACCTTTGGTGGCAGGGACCTTCATGGTTGACTCGAAACCAATCAGCGTGGCCCACTTCTACAGTGGATTTGAGGTCAGAAGCCGCTCCTGAACAAAGAAGTACCGCTATAGTACACACTGTGTGTGAGAGGACTCACAATGAGCTGCTCTCGCGTTACTCTACGTTCTCTCGTCTGTTGCGAGTCACTGCACTCATTAGACGATTTGGTTTTAATCTTCAAAACGCCACTAGGAGAAGGACTGGTCCTCTTACCTCCACGGAACTGTCTGAAAGCAGGACCACACTTTGTCGTCTCAGCCAATTAGACACATTCCAGGAGGAGCGAGACGATCTTCTTAAAGGGAAGCCGGTTAGGGTGGTCTCTCCGTTGGCTCCTCTACGAGCTTTTATCGACGATCAAGGGCTCATTCGAGTCGGTGGTCGGTTGAGTCAGGCTGCGCTGCCTACTGATCACAAATATCCCATCGTCATAAGCCGATACTCGCCATTAGCGATGCTGTTGGCAAGATACGTACATGTAACTACGTTGGGGGCATGGGGGTTTTTCTTTATCTCGTTGCCTTTTATTACAGAGGTATTGGATTCCAAAATGCCGTACATTGATTAAAGAAGTCATTCATAACTGTCTCCGGTGTCTACGGTTCAAGGGTACCACGGGACAACAACAGATGGGTAACTTACCAGCATCCAGACTACAACCCTCCAGACCTTTCTTGAAAAGTGGTGTGGACTATGCTGGACCCTTGATGCTTCGGACTGCTAAAGGAAGAGGACACAAATCCTATAAAGGATATATTGCCGTGTTCGTGTGTCTATGCACAAAGGCTGTCCACCTTGAGGTAGTGTCAGACCTTACCTCGTCTACCTTCGTTGCCTCTTTCCGTAGGTTCATCTCACGTCGTGGCCATTGCGCTGAGTTGGTAAGCGACAATGCGACGACTGTCCGAGGCGCTGATGGAGAGTTGCAGTGCCTCTTCAAGGCGGCATCCGTGTTCTATGCAGAGGTGGCCGCGACACTGGCCATGGATGGCACCAAATGGTCATTCATTCCACCATATTCACCCCACTTTGGAGGACTGTGGGAGGCGGCCGTTAAATCAGCCAAATACCATCTTCGACGCGTCATTGGTGACCACACCTTGACATATGAAGAGATGGCTACATTGCTGTGCCAAGTAGAGGCGTGCCTCAACTCGAGACCACTTACCCCTATGTCCGACGATCCCTCTGACCTTTCCTCGTTGACTCCAGGACACTTTCTTGTTGGCGAACCTTTAACTTCCATTCCTGAGCCTAACTGCGCAAATATGTCTGTCCATGGGTTGACACGTTGGAAACTCGTTTCTAATATGCGCGATCATTTTTGGCTCAGATGGACCAAGGAGTATCTCCATCAACTCCAGCAACTCCCCAAGTGGAGGAGGCTTCGTCTCAACTGGAAGGTGGGGGATCTTGTTCTCGTCAAGGACGCACTTCTACCACCCACCAAATGGCCACTCGCTCGCATTTTGGAAGTTCATCCGGGGAAAGATGGCCTGGTTAGAGTGGTCACAATCCGCTCCTCCAGCAAGACATCTACACGTTCCATCGGCACGCTGTGCCCCTTGCCCGATTGGACGACCATTAACCATGGAAACCCGAATTTGCAACCCGAGACGCCGTGACATTTGCGGCGGGTCAGCCGTCATGGCGGGCGGCGCGCCCTCTAGAAGGGCCGCCTGCCGAACTCACAGATCGATGGCTAAATCGATCACTAGCGCCTCCTATAACGTGGAGGCCTACTTAGCCGGAACCGTCCACGGAGCGCCATCCAACGCCCTTCGAACTTGCCGTGTCCGGCAGATTTCTGCGCGTTAAACTGTTTTACTTCGTCGTCGTGCCCTCGGACGAGGCGGGCGGCATGTTCGCGATAGCGGAAGATGAACTGTTTGTTCTTTGATTTTAAAGTTTCCTTTATTTACTTTCTTTGCCTGTACATATTTTCTATATAGCATGATAGTTATAAGGTGTATATAGTGTACATAAGCTGTTTGTATTAAGCGCGCTAGCGCAGCCAATAGAGGATTGTACCACCGGACTCGCCGTTCCCGCGGTTTGGGTGGACGGAATAGCTTGGGCCGCGGGCGCGGCGGGACGGGGGGTTCGCGATCCGCGCCGCTGTTCTGCGGTGTCGATTTTGGCTTCCTTCTTGTTCGTGCGACGCAAGTGTAACGTTCCGCGACGAGTCGCCATTAAAAATTCTTTTTCCTTTGCTTTAAATACTAATTCTTATTACCTTTATACTATATTATATTACGCTTAAGACGTTTGTATTAGCTATAAGACATGAATGCACGTATGGATGGATGCAATCTGGCGGTCAGTGGAAAAACTAAGTGAAGTGAACGCATGCGCAGTGTCATTCAACCGAGCAAGCGAACCGAGTGCAGATCGCGAACGGATCGAGTGCGCATGCGTGAAAATGTACGATCATTCGAACGCCTAGTGAACGCGAGTGTTACGCTTGACTGCGTAAACCAAATACGCAAGCTAATTGGTGCGCGTAGAGCGCGTCGAGTGATTGGAGCGGGCCAAGTTCCACAAATGAGTATAAGTAGAGGCCCGCCAGCAGCAGTCGACGCAGAGCTCCGAGAGATCCTCAAGAAAGGACATCGAGAGACAATCCTAGAGACAATCCAGTATTCGATAGCTTTCTTTCCGAGGCGCTTGAACCGGCACCTCAACAAAATTCACCTTCCTGCGCTCGAGGCCGCTTTGGAACGAGGCACCTTGAGTTCCTTACAATATCCTACCCAATAACATTCTACAACTGAGGCAAACAATTAAAACCTTGGCTACCATCTTAGGCCGCTCGAACAGGCACCTAAGCAACGAGAAATCTACAACCGTGGCCGCTTTGGAACGAGGCACCTTGGCAACAATCCTAGAAAGCGTGGACCAGCTGATAGGCAACTGGAAGCAATCCAATACCGAAGGAAGGAACTCTCTAAATTCTCACTTAACATTAAATCGACCAGAAAAGCGTCAATCCCTCTGTGTTAAACCATAACGACTTAGTGTCGTGACCTTATCCAATACACAAGTTTAACCTATATTTCAATAATCAAAGGCGTCGTAATTCCGATCAGCCACGATTTATGTTCTATATTTCTATTTCGACTAAAGCGTCAATTTATGTTTCTATTTCGACTAAGCGTCAAATTATATTTCTATTTCGACTAAGCGTCAAATTATATTTCGACTAAGCGCCAATTATTATTTCTATTTCGACTAAGCGTCAAATTCTATTTCGACTAAGCGTCAACTATTATTTCTATTTCGACTAAGTGTAAACTATTATTTCTATTTCGACTAAGCGTCAATTATAATTTCATTTCGACTAAAGATCGCCTCATATTCCTTGACCGAACAAACGAGGCGACATTTAAGTTAGTTAATTTGCGTTCTATCACTTACCGACCTAGCGTCGCGAACGAAAAATCAAACAGTATTCTGTGTTACCGACCAACGAGTCATTTTTGTTAATTACATTATAATTTCATGACATTACGTCACACTATAATTTTTGAATAAACTATTTTTGTTATTTACTGTTAAAAGAAGGACTCTCGTTCGTGAAATTCATTTCTTTATCGCACGCCACCCGAACCAATCCCACTATTCTACAGGTAAACCGCTCTACTTGTGGAACTTCCTGTAACTAACGGCAACGTCTCGTTCGAGAACGTTACAGGTTGAAAATTTTTGGTGACAGCGGTGGGATTTTCTAGAAACTATTTGCTTAAAACCGCGAAACGTGTGGCAAGGGAGTTATAACCTTCTAGCGAAGAACAAGACTCCTTCTCTCTTATCAAGTACGTGCGTTAGAAAAACCAAAATCAGTCATGGCTAACGAAACAGGCTCAAATGCGGCAGGCGCGCTTGTAGAAGAACTGCAACGCCTGCAGATAAACCAAGATACTGCGCGTCAACCGCATACCAGAATTCGCGATGCCGCGGACACGGTACCGGCTTTCGATGGCCGAAATATATCAATCTATCAATTCACGAAATGCTGTAGGAACGCGAAAAATATGGTCGCGCCGAACGCCGAATACGGCCTAGTACAATTAATCAAATGTAAATTATTCGGGCAAGCCTCGCGAGTCATACTTAGTGGTGACTATAATACAATAGACGAAGTAATCAAGGTTCTTAATTCCCGCTTTGCACCATTACACTCCTCGATTCAATTATATGGAGAGATGTCAAAAATCGCTCAGATGCCGAATGAAGCCACGGTAGATTATAGTAGTCGAGTCTCCGGAATCCTCCTGCAGATTAAACATTGTAATGAAATAGAGGTCCCCGATCACGTGGCTCAGTACAATCAATCCGCCGAAGTAAATTCAATCAAAACCCTTTTAACCGGGCTAAAACCAGAAATCTATGCGCGTATGCGAACCGCCGAATTCGCCGATCTAGACACTGCCATTGGCGCAACCATAAAGGCCGAGGCTGAATGTCAGGAGAACACGCTAAGAAATAGATTCGCAGAAGGGTTATCACACTCCGCGCAGTGTACAAATTGTCTTGGGTACGGGCACTCGACGGACGATTGTATTAGCAAATTTCCAGTTAGACAGGTAGCTCAAGTCAGCTGGCAACCCAAATATTGCGATCACTGTCGGAAAGTAGGTCACGCGATTCAGGAATGCCGGAAATTAAATCCCGTGCCGCGATACAACACTGGGTCAAGGCCGTTACAGTACGAGGCAAGACCGCATACGTCATCGCGTAATCCCGCGTCGCGCCCGGTCGAATGTAAATACTGTAAGAACAGGGGACATACTATCGAAGAATGTCGAAAAAGGATGTATAACAATAGGCGAAATTCTACCGAACATCCAAATCCCGAGCAACAACCACCAGGTCCTTCCAAAAATCCAGTACGCCGACAGGCTGTGCTTACATTAAAACCAATGGAGATCGGGCAGGCTCCCAGCATAGCATTGTCAGGTCCAGAATTCAAAAATTCTAAGGCTTTAATGATGATCGATACAGGAGCTGATTTGAGCGTTATCAGACAAAATGCAATCTCACCCGGCACACAGATTCATACAGACGTCGTCTACGACTTAAAAGGAATTACAGAGGGCTGTCTATCCACTATAGGATATATTAAAGTAAAAATATTAGATGCAACAGTAGACATTCACGTAGTTAAAACTCTACCACTCACGCAAGACGGGCTACTAGGAACGGAATTCTTCCGAGAAAATGGAGCAACGATAGATTATTCACGGCTAGGGGTTGTAATAGGGAACGAAATACTTCCATTTAAAGCTGGAGAGATAATAATTCCAGGACGAATGAGGTACCAGATACCCATAAAAATCCTAAACCCAACCTTGAAGACGGGATACGTGCCAAAACTAAACGTACACCCCGATATATTGATGGGAGGCGCCGTAGTCTCCAATCACGATGGCATAGGATACCTTTACGCCATTAATACATCCCCTAAAGATGTAAAAATTGAAATACCTTCCGTAGAAATCGAACCCTATGAGGAAGTAAAATTCGATAATGCAAAGGCATCCCCAGATCACGCTAGACAAGTACTCGAACTGCTCCGTCTCTATCACTTAAATTCAGAAGAGAGGGCTAATATCGAAAGATTAATTGAGCAATATGCAGATAGATTTCATCTCCCCGGAAGCAAATTAGAAGCAACAAACGCCGTAAAACATAGAATAATCACCGAAAACGAAGCACCGGTAAACGTAAAACAGTATCGGTACCCTTAGATACATAAGGATGAAATTAACCGACAAATAAATGAGCTCATACAAAATGCAATAATCGCGCCTTCAACCTCCCCCTACAATTCTCCGCTGTGGGTAGTTACAAAAAAAGAAGATAGTGAAGGAAATAAACGATGGAGGATAGTAATAGACTTCCGCCAATTAAATGAGAAAACGATAGGCGACGCGTATCCATTACCAAATATCGTAGACATACTCGATCAACTCGGCAGCGCAAAATACTTCTCAATATTCGATTTAGCGTCCGGGTTCCACCAAATACCAATGCACCCGGAGGATAAACACAGAACCGCGTTTTCAACACCCTACGGACACTATGAGTTCAATCGAATGCCCTTCGGCCTAAAGAACGCCCCCGCGACGTTCCAGAGGTTAATGGACCAAGTGCTCACTGGACTACAAGGGATAGAATTATTTGTGTACCTCGACGACATAGTAATTTATGCCAGCTCACTCCAAGAACATGCAACTAAATTTACAAAACTAATGAAAAGACTGAGAGAAGCCAATTTATGCCTCCAGCCGGATAAATGCGAATTTCTAAAAAGAGAAGTGTGCTACCTAGGCCACATTATTAGTGAAACAGGGGTTAAACCAGACCCAAAGAAACTAGAAGCAGTCAAATTATTTCCACGACCTAAAACACCAAAAAATATCAGGCAATTCCTAGGGTTAGCTGGGTACTACCGCAGGTTCATTAAGGACTTCTCAAAAATAGCTAAACCGCTATCTGATTTAACGAGAAAGGATCGCCACTTCGAGTGGACACTAAAACAGCAAAGCGCATTCGAGCTACTACGAGATGCATTATGCGAGGAACCAATCTTACAATATCCCAATTTCGATAAACCGTTTATAATCACAACGGATGCATCCGGTTATGCAGTAGGCGCAGTTCTAAGCCAAGGAGAAATCGGGAAGGATTTACCGATAGCGTACGCCTCTAGAATACTAAACGACGCCGAAACGCGATACGCCCCAACGGAACGCGAGTTACTCGCTTTAATTTACGCAGTCCAACATTTTCGCACATATATTTACGGGAGAAATTTCTTCCTAGTCATGGACCACAAGCCACTAGAATGGCTACATAAATTAGCTAACCCTACTTCAAGACTTATGAGATGGAAAATAAAACTCGCCGAATATAATTATAAAATCGTATACAAGCCAGGAAAATATAATACAAATGCAGACGCTCTTTCACGCAATCCGATAACCGCACTGCCGCTGCAGGTGCAAGGCAAAAGAGAGCGCTCCGAAGATACGACACCTCCAGAAATCCCTTATACAAGAACCGCAAAACAACCCAGAGGAGACAGATCATCCTCATCGTCATCATCCGAATTTGACCTCACCCGAATACCGGTAAAAAGGAAGCTAAAAAGAAAACACAGGACCACGACAGCCACGTCGTCAAGCCGACCAGATGAGAAGAGGAGGGGAGTAAAGCCTGGTCTGGAATCAGCAAAAATGGAGATATCCTCCGACAGCTTTGAGGCAAATAAGAACATCCAAGTTTCGGTGGAGGTTCACCCTTCCCCCAATCCAACCGTCTCTGCACCGACCATCCCTCATCAACCGCGTGGACCACAACGAATGGAAGTAGATATAACACAAGAGGATTTAGACCAGATCATGGAAATAAGTGAAAATGTCGAAGTTCCACGGGGGCCTGTTTACCGAGAACCCCCTCGAATAGATTCCAGCGATAGCAGCAGTAGCAAAAAGAATACCTTACCAATGAAAAACAGAAAAGATTCTAGCGGGACACTGACCGGTCCAGTATCGCCGATAACGATAAAGAAGGATACGAATGACAATTATAGAGCAATCACGGGACCACCGCGATACGGAGGAAATAAAATCGGACCACCGCGATACGGAGGAAATAAAATCGGACTACCGCGATACGGAGGAAATAAAATCGGACCGACAAGGATACAACGACGACCACCACCGCGAGCAACACCTAAAATAATCCGACAAGAATTAATCCGAAGTAAAATCAAGGAAATTGGGGACCATTTGTGGATCAGAAGGGAGACATTAGGAATTTTTCTTAACACGCAAGGCGAGCCAATAGACGAAGCAAGTGCTGAAATTATAAGGAGAGAATTCATTAAAATTACCTCACCTCTGCCACTTCGGGCAAAAAGTATAATAGAAATCCTTCAGCCAGGACGAACCATCTTCGGAATGGTACTACCGGATCCATTAAACGATGAAGCTTACTACGTAACGATCAAAGCCCTATATGATAAATTAACGGAGAAAAATATTAGCAAAATATCACTGCCAAAAATCGAAATTAACACATCATGGGAAAGATTAAAACAAATGCTAAATTTAAGATTCCTACAAACCAATATCCATATTACGATTTTCACTGGTACAGTACAATTACCATCAGAACAAGATCGCTTAACAATTATTAAAGAAAACCATGAGTCGCCAATAGGAGGACACAAGGGCGTAACAAAAACCTATAACAGAATCCGAAACTTATACCACTGGCCGAACATGAAGAAGGAAGTAAGACAGTTCATTAAAACATGTATAAGCTGTCAAAAGAAAAAGCTCGTAAGAATTAAAAGTAAAGAACCGATGATAATAACAGACACACCGCTAGACGCTTTTGACAAAATATCCATGGATATCGTGGGACCGCTGCCATCCACTAAATCAGGAAAATCCTACATACTTACCATACAAGATAACTTAACAAAATACTCATTAGCGATACCACTAGTGTCATTTACAAGCGAAGAAATAGCAGAAGCATTTACCATGCAGTTTATATGCCAATACGGGTGCCCAAAAGCCATTCTTACTGATCAAGGAACTTCTTTCGTTAGTTCTCTTATGCAAAAACTTGCAAGGGTTCTTGGTATTAAACAATACAAAGCATCTGCGTTCCACCCACAGTCTAATGGTTCCCTAGAGAGAAGTCACCATGTCCTAGTCGAATATTTAAAACATTACATAACAAAAGAAAAACAATGGGATCAGTGGCTACCGCAAGCAATGTTCTCATACAATACCAGCGTGCACGCAGGGACTAAATATACCCCCTACGAATTAATATATGGAAAAAAGGCAAGACAACCGTCAAGCATAACACCAAACGATTCCCTAGGAACGTATCCAGATTTTGTAGACAGGTTAATGACCAGACTAATTAATATTCGCGAACAGGGACGACAGAACTTGGAAAATTCAAAACACCGCCAAAAATATTATTACGACAAAAAGGTATCCTCCATCAATTACCATCAAGGAGAACAAGTGCTAATTTTAAAACCAAAAAGGAATAAATTTAGCGATGAATATGACGGACCGTACAGGATAATAGAAATTCTGGATCGCAACAATGTAAAGCTAGCAATAGGCCCCCACCGAACCAGAATCGTTCACAAGGATCGAATCAAGAGAGCCTATGTGGCACCGATAAGAGGGAAATTCTAAGAATACCCCCATAGAAGAATCGACCGCGAGACTATAAATTCGGGAACAATCGGCCAGAACTCCATTAGTAATCGAATTCAAACCGAATAATAGCTAAAGGTAAAGTGACAAAATTTTTGCGCACAAATCTCCGCAAGGAAGCCATTCCACGCAAGCCATTCTACACAAGAACGATGGGAAACAGGAAGTAAGTAACCTTCCCCATTCATATTGAATCGCCAGTGCATTTGGAGCATATCCTTACGGGAGTCGAACGACAGGTTATCGTCCGCCAGGGAAGAGTGGCAGTTCCGTCCTTATGAGGAGGAAGAAGAAGGCTTTTTCGAGCGGATGCAGCGGCTGGTATGCCTTCAAGCACAAGTACGAACGTTCACCAACCGGAACGATCTGTATCGGCGGAAGGTATGCGAGGCGTGCTACGAGGGACTCCCCGAGTCCGAAAAGAGATACCACACCCCCGCAAGCGAACACCTCCTGACGTTCCAGCGAAATATAATTAATTATAAATACTGTATGGTGTGTACGGAGCGCATACACCACGTGAGACCAGCCCTGGGATGCCTGGACTGCATCGTGGCCATCGACAATCTGTCCCACGAAAATTGGCGAGCCCTAGAGCTGGGGCTTGCACTAAACGTGCTGGAGTTTGACATAATCGAACGATAACTGTGCAAAGGAGAAAAATTTATAATAAACCAAACTTCTACCTATTCGATTCGCACTAAGATTCTATCGCCTTCACCTCCGAAATCCCAAATCTAAACGAATCCATTAATCTCTATTCAAATTCCATATTACGTTGACCTCCATTCAAAATTTCGTGACAATAACGCGTAAGGAAAATAAGTTAATAAGCTGGATAGTAAACGAATCGCGCATTCCTGAATCGTAATTAGGCCATGTTGTGATTGGGATGATACAAAAGAAACCTTAGGGGACAGATAGACAATCAATGGGAGTTAGGATCATAACATAACACGAAAGGAGAACCGCAATTAGCCGAATAATTTAATCACAGCTTCATTCGTTGTCGAAACTCAATAGCGTGCGGTCGCAGCGTCGTATTCTCGTAATTTCATAATTCTACAACTTAAATCGAGATGCCGAAAAGAGGAGGCAAATGGAGAGCGCTAAAGACAGGAATAAAGCCGTTTCCGTGGAAATTACAAAGAATTACCGTGCCAGAAGTCGATTGGCAATATTATATTACACTTCCAAATTCCGACCCGCGACAGCGCGCATGGAAAACCATATTCTTGTTCGGTACCGGCAACGCATTACCCCCGACGACGGGATTGGCGGCAAACGATAATTCGAACGCGAGAGCGCTCCAACAAATAGAGGGAGAAGTCGAGCGCCAAACCTCCTCTACCTCCGTTGTACAAATTCGAAGCGCGAGCGACTCAAAAGACTCATCTCTCGAGACGAGAGATAAACCGGGCGGCGAGATGTAACGTTCCGCGACGAGTCGCCATTAAAAATTCTTTTTCCTTTGCTTTAAATACTAATTCTTATTACCTTTATACTATATTATATTACGCTTAAGACGTTTGTATTAGCTATAAGACATGAATGCACGTATGGATGGATGCAATCTGGCGGTCAGTGGAAAAACTAAGTGAAGTGAACGCATGCGCAGTGTCATTCAACCGAGCAAGCGAACCGAGTGCAGATCGCGAACGGATCGAGTGCGCATGCGTGAAAATGTACGATCATTCGAACGCCTAGTGAACGCGAGTGTTACGCTTGACTGCGTAAACCAAATACGCAAGCTAATTGGTGCGCGTAGAGCGCGTCGAGTGATTGGAGCGGGCCAAGTTCCACAAATGAGTATAAGTAGAGGCCCGCCAGCAGCAGTCGACGCAGAGCTCCGAGAGATCCTCAAGAAAGGACATCGAGAGACAATCCTAGAGACAATCCAGTATTCGATAGCTTTCTTTCCGAGGCGCTTGAACCGGCACCTCAACAAAATTCACCTTCCTGCGCTCGAGGCCGCTTTGGAACGAGGCACCTTGAGTTCCTTACAATATCCTACCCAATAACATTCTACAACTGAGGCAAACAATTAAAACCTTGGCTACCATCTTAGGCCGCTCGAACAGGCACCTGAGCAACGAGAAATCTACAACCGTGGCCGCTTTGGAACGAGGCACCTTGGCAACAATCCTAGAAAGCGTGGACCAGCTGATAGGCAACTGGAAGCAATCCAATACCGAAGGAAGGAACTCTCTAAATTCTCACTTAACATTAAATCGACCAGAAAAGCGTCAATCCCTCTGTGTTAAACCATAACGACTTAGTGTCGTGACCTTATCCAATACACAAGTTTAACCTATATTTCAATAATCAAAGGCGTCGTAATTCCGATCAGCCACGATTTATGTTCTATATTTCTATTTCGACCAAAGCGTCAATTTATGTTTCTATTTCGACTAAGCGTCAAATTATATTTCTATTTCGACTAAGCGTCAAATTATATTTCGACTAAGCGCCAATTATTATTTCTATTTCGACTAAGCGTCAAATTCTATTTCGACTAAGCGTCAACTATTATTTCTATTTCGACTAAGCGTAAACTATTATTTCTATTTCGACTAAGCGTCAATTATAATTTCATTTCGACTAAAGATCGCCTCATATTCCTTGACCGAACAAACGAGGCGACATTTAAGTTAGTTAATTTGCGTTCTATCACTTACCGACCTAGCGTCGCGAACGAAAAATCAAACAGTATTCTGTGTTACCGACCAACGAGTCATTTTTGTTAATTACATTATAATTTCATGACATTACGTCACACTATAATTTTTGAATAAACTATTTTTGTTATTTACTGTTAAAAGAAGGACTCTCATTCGTGAAATTCATTTCTTTATCGCACGCCACCCGAACCACAGACGAGGTATAGAATAGACCTATCAACCAATGTATTTTTCTGTCACCGGTTTGGGGGGTCCTAGGACCCCCTTAC
Source organism: Andrena haemorrhoa (assembly GCA_910592295.1). Lineage (NCBI taxonomy): Eukaryota > Metazoa > Arthropoda > Insecta > Hymenoptera > Andrenidae > Andrena > Andrena haemorrhoa. The sequence continues at coordinate 29,383,070 of OU342943.1, forward strand.
CATTTTAGTGTCGCATGCAACGTTACCGGTGAAGTCTCGAAACAGAGTGTAAAATTAAATCTTATCGGAAACATTTAAAATTTAAAACGGCCTGAATGTTACGACTAATTTCAAGAAACATGTTGTACAATTCGGTTTACTAATACATTTTGATAGAAGCTTCTGTCCTCGAAGTGACAGAAAATATAACCTATATGCTATACCTGATTTCCTAAAGATAGTGTTGCGGCGTAATAATAATGTTTTGGAAGGATGATAAAAGGTTCACAAATGTAGGCTAAAAGAACGAAACAGCTACTAAACATTTATTGTCATATAGCATATATATAGAGGTTATATTTTCTGTCACTTCGAGGAGGAGACCACATAATAATCACGCGCATCCAGCCTGCGCATTTTCAGTATAGGATTTCGGGAGCGGTTCTGTCCTCGAAGTGACAGAAAATATAACCTATATGCTATACCTGATTTCCTAAAGATAGTGTTGCGGCGTAATAATAATGTTTCGGAAGGATGATAAAAGGTTCACAAATGTAGGCTAAAAGAACGAAACAGCTACTAAACATTTATTGTCATATAGCATATATATAGAGGTTATATTTTCTGTCACTTCGAGGAGGGGACCACATAATAATCACGCGCATCCAGTCTGCGCATTTTCAGTAGCGGATTTCGGGAGCGGTTCTCTGTCCTCGAAGTGATAGAAAATATAACCTATATACTATACCCGATTTCCTAAAGATACTGTTGCAGCGTAATAATAATGTTTTGGAAGGATGATAAAAGGTTCACAAGTGTAGGGTAAAAGAACGAAATAGCTACTAAACATTTATTGTCATGTAGCATATAGGTTATATTTTCTGTCACTTCGAGGAGGGGACCACATAATAATCACGCGCATCCAGCCTGCGCATTTTCCTGGGCGGCCGCATGAAAGTACTTTCCCCACCCTGCATTAGTGGTAGTTGGAACGATATTTTTGAGCCTGGGTACGCGAAAAATTGAGTTGTGGTTCCAAGCAGGAGAAAAGTTATTTCATTAAATTCTTTATATTTAGTGAGATTCTTACTATGGACTATAGCCGTAATTAATTCTTTTATATTTCAAAGAACTGTCTTTAAATGTTTAAATAATTACTTTAAGCCACCCTGACATTCAATTGACTAACCTGCTAAGAAAACTATTAAAAATGTTATATTAAGCGCCTAAGTACATGCTTTTCTGACTTTGTTTCTTTCATAAAATATGGTAGGATCGGATTTTTCGAGTCAGTCTTATAAACGTTTTAGAATTTGCGTTTAAACTATTATCTACAGAGATTTCAATATCAACGTAATTTTTTTTAAATAGAACTATCCTTATTTTTTGTTATGCATTTCAAAACGCGCTCAACGATGTGTATGCAGCGTATGTTTGAACAATAATTTATTCGGATATCTTGATGAACATTGGTGGCAAATGTCAACTAAATTATGGATCAGTATAACAAATGCGGATATTTTAGATTTTTTATTTTTGGCCGTATAATAAATATTATTATATGCGTAGTTTACTCCTATCCTGTGCAAAATCGCATAGGATTTTCCCTTTCTTAATGGCTAGCGCCATCCTTGTCTTTTATGACCCCGTAGTTCTCGGGTGTCGAGCGCTCGTTTGCGAAGGGTCCCTTGCCTTAAGACTAAGTAAAGAAAAACTGGTAGTGGTGGTGATTTTGTATCAGCTCAACCGGGCATTAGGTACTGGTACCTAGCTATAAATGTTTGCAAAGAATAGCGTGAAGCGGCACGCGTTTCAACGGCATTATTGACAGAAGCGCGCTTTTCGTTCAACCCGGGGATCCTTGTAATTCTAATGTTGTATTTATAATTAAAAATAGCCCGATTTGCCTCACCATCGGTTGAGGGTTTTTTGCTGGTGCGCTGTTTCACGCATTCTCGGTTTCTCATATTTTCCTACATTTTTATAAAAAATAGTTTTAAGTAATTGAACGACCCTTTTCTGTAAGGAAAGCGAACATTTTGTTAGCAGCAGGGCCGGCAGTTTTGTGTCGAGAATACGTAATACAGAAGTGCTCGAGTTCGAGAATCCCTGGCCAGTTATACATTTCGTTTACTATTATTAATTTTTCAAATTTTCCTTCCTTATAAAAGTATAATATGCTTAGTTTGAAACAACCGACCCAAATCCGAGACCCCGTTCCGAAGATCAGTAACAATGGTTTATGATGGGTCGGTCAATAGAGTCCAATTTGGGGACTTCCAGCCACAAAAACGTTTTCGGAACGTCGCACAAACGCATATTTAATACGGTATAGACACAACAGATTTTAATTAATGCAAATAATGTATTTAATTTTGTTCTTCATCTAGTACCCCTATTGCTTACCAAGTCCATGTTTACTTAATTTATTTAATAATGATATTAATTATTGCATTGTATTGTGTTCTTTTCTAACTTGTCGAGCTATACATACTATGCGATAATAGAAAATATATTTATTTAATAAAAATATTATATTATTTCTTGCGTTTTACATATTATGCTTTTCTAAAAATGGAAAATTTGAAAAATTAGCAATAGTGAAATCCGAGCACAACGTTGGCAAACTTTATGCTCTGCAACAGGTAGAGGAGTCAAACCTGACCTGCTGTTTTCTTATTCGACAACCTTGCGCTTGGATACGGCGCGGATAGCGACATTTCCTTGTTAGGTCGGTAGCCAAAGAAGTGGTGGGAGAACTGCTGTAATTTCTGAGGATATATAAACCTTCTGCTTTTGTCACCCACCGACCTATTGGTTTTAACGATATGCTTGCGAAGCAATTCGATGGCCACGACATTCTGGGCTTCTCACCGTACGCTCTCTTGAAAGCGGTTGAACGGTAACGCGTATCTTTTTTTACGACCCTGATGGGTTCTTAGGTAAACGCTGTCGAACGACGCGGCTCGGGGGTCATAAACGCTAGACTAGTGGCATAAGGACAAAGTCAGCAATAGGCTATTCAGTAAGGAGTATGCCAATTTCTATCATAGAAGTATCACTAATGGATTACTAGTGTTTTTCTGATGAAAATGACATCAAACATGATATAATTCTGATCATTTTTAATGACTGTAATGGAAAGTACTTGGAGTAAAGTAACTGAAGAAATTAATGGAGAGTACTTGAATTCTACGTGAACTGACACGGAACTCTTATGTGTGCCCAGATCTTAACGTAAGCGATACCTACGCTCGTGTACTTACATCGTAAATATTTGTTATAATTTTTAAATCCATTCAATAGTTAATAAGGACAGAGCCAATCAATTTGTATTGAAACGTAGGAATTTAGGGGCCCAGTCTATTTAGACACACGCGGAGTGCAGAAATTTGAGGGAATGTCAGTAACAGCGTCAATTTTTAATAATTTTCGGCGTACGAAACGTGAAAATATTAGTTAAATGTTCCACTACACGTAAAATACTAACAATCAATTTCATCTTGCAATTTATAGCTTGTATAAGCTCTCAAGATGTGCCATATTTCAGCGCCATATAGGCTCCTGATCCCCGAAATAGGTTTTCAGAGAGAAGTTCCCCTGAGTCGTTCACAAACCGAGTCAAAGCGTAGCTTAGCGAAAGCCCGCCCTCTAAACAAGTCACACGTATACAAGCACGCACACATCTTTCAGCATTTCAACACATTTCAGAGTAGTTCCTGAGTTGGACGCTGTTGTTGAACAGAGGCCGCTAAATTCAGTCCTCAAATTAAGGGTCGGTAACACAGTTTGGGTGGTGACACGAACATCCATAAGGTGATAAGTCTATTCTATACCTCGTCTGTGCCCGAACCAATCCCACTATTCTACAGGTAAACCGCTCTACTTGTGGAACTTCCTGTAACTAACGGCAACGTCTCGTTCGAGAACGTTACACAAGTGTAAACACGTCTCTTTGTTGTTGTCCACGCGAGTACATTGTCGGCCTCGGGCTTCGAGCCGATTTTCTCTGTGCGATTTAAAAGGAATAAAATCTTACGCCAACCTCGTTCTGGCGTCTAAGACAGTATCGGTGTTATTCTTTCCAAAAGGTTTATCGCGTCAGCTAAACAAAATAAACCAGGTACTTGAACACGTGTTTAATCCACCTCGCCACCCGAGCATCCTAATTACAATTAAATCGAGCGTGATCAATTCTTCACAATTGAAGAACATTAGGCTCAACTTTTAAAGGCAGTTCTTCCAAATATAAAAGAATTAATGATAACTACTATTCATTCAGTCGTCTTAGGGCGGTATTATCATCAATCGTTTTTTAGTTTTTAGCATGCGGCATCCTCTACCAGTCTAGTAAATTAGTAAAGGATGCCGGATGCTTAAGACGATCTTCGTCTTCAGCAACGACTGATAATACCGCCCTTACAGACGGGTATACCAAATATATACTCCGCAGTGGAATGTCGGCAAATACGAGTGGTACTCGAGAGCCCTGAATAATCAAGTCCTCGGCCACTTATTTCCGCCACGGTGCTATTTCGCAAGCGAGAAGCTCTCGCCCGATCGCCGCCTGGCGGGGTCGCGTCGTGAACTATGTCAACAGAATCTGCTCGATTTCTGTTGCCTATCTGCCGTTAGATCGCGGTGCGCAAGATCTGCTCGATTCCTGCCATTAAATTATATCAGCAGACTTTCCGTACATTCTGCCGCCATTCTGCTGTCAGATCCTGACATCAGAATCTGCTCGGTATCTGCCGCCTATTTGCCGTCAGATCGCGCTGCGCAGGGTCTGCTCGATTTCTGCCGTTAAATTGTACCAGCAGACTCTCCTTACTTTCTGCCGCCAAACTGCTCGTAGATTGTGTAGGCAGAATCTGCTGTATTTCTGCTGTCTGTCTGCCGTCAGATCGCGGAGCGCAGAGTCTGCTCGATTTCTGCCATTAAATTGTACCAGTAGACTCTCCTTACTTTCTGCCGCCAACCTGCTCGCAGATTGTGTAGGCAGAATCTGCTGCATTTCTGCTGCCTGTCTGCTGTCACATCGCGGAGCGCAGGGTCTGCTCGATTTCTGTCATTAAATTGTACCAGCAGACTTTCCTTACTTTCTGCCGCCAAACTGCTCGCAGGCTATGTAAGCAGAATCTGCTGTATTTCTGCTGCCTATCTGACGTCAGATCGCGGAGCGCAGGGTCTGCTCGATTTCTGCCATCAAATTGTACCAGCAGATTCTCTGCAGTGTCTGCCGCCAAACTGTTCGCAGACTGTGTAAGCAGAATCTGCTGTATTTCTGCTGCCTATCTGACGTCAGATCGCGTTACGCAGAATCTGATCGATTTCTGCCATTAAATTGTATGAGCAGACCCTGCCGCCAATCTGCTCGCAGGTTAAGGCAGCACAATCTGTCAGCTTTCTGCTGTCAGTCTGCTTTCATCATCGAATATAACAAATCCTGTATCAAATCTGTAGTCTTTCTGTCACAAACATTTGTATTCAGGCGTTGAGCAAAATCTACAAAGACGGACGTGGCTGACTGGGTGGTTGCACCACGTGGCGTCCACACAATTCTATTAATTGGCGGCGCTTGAGTTATGAGATGAGATAGAATTGTTCTCTGAGATGCACTATAGGAGTTTACAATGAGTGTATAATTGAGTGTGAGTGCGAGTTAACAATAACTGAAATAACTGCAACGCGTGAAATACGACCGTTACGATTGCGAGACACGAGAAGAAGTCGCGCCGACATGGCTGGCGTTCGCACGTCTTCTCGATTATCCTCGAGCTTCGATACAGCCCGCTGATTGGTATATTGATCGTCGATCGCTCGGAGCTGATTGGCGGCTCGCTCATCGACCAGCGGCGATGTATCGCGGCCCGTGCGGTGCTGCGGTGAGAGTGAGTGTGGCGGAAGCAGGAACTATCACATTCCCAAACAGGTTCACTTGGGACAAAGAAAGATCATCATCAATATTTATAATGAAAAGAAAGCTGTTTCCGGAAAATAAGTACAAAGAACATATCAAATTGGTTCAAAATACATGCGGCGTGGGTAGCGTCGTCGACAGTTTAAAAGAATTTAAAAGGACGGGAAATGTAACTTCACCGTCGAAGAAGCGAGTAAGGCCCGATATAATGCAGAAGATGTCGGAAGAGGAAATTGGAGCAATCCGGAAGCATGTATACGCCTTTTGGGAACGAAGAGAACTACCGACACTTCCGAGAGTGTTGGCGGCGATCCGAAGAGACGAAAATTTGCCGATGATATCGCAGAGTACGTTACATCGCCTCTTGAAGAGAATGAACTTCTAGCACATACAGAGACAACGCAATAGTGCCCTTATCGAGCGGGAAGATATAATTCGTTGGCGCCAAACGTTCATCACGAAAATTCGAGAATTCAGAGCGGCGGGAAGACCCACTTATTACTAGGACGAGACATGGGTAAATGCGGGCGACACACGGATGCGAGTGTGGGTGGACAACACCAGAGCTTCGGCATCAAACGCCAGAGAAAGGGGCCTGACGATTGGCCCACCTACACCGATTGCAAAAGGAAAGCGCCTCACCGTACTCCATATTGGATCGGAGGATGGTTTTGTCGAAAATGGCTTGCTATGTTTTGAATCGAAGACCAAGAGCGCTGATTACCACGACGAGATGAATGCGGCACACCTTTTCCAGTGGTTTCAGCGCACTGTACCATATTTAAAACCAAACGCCGTTATTGTGATGGATAACGCGCCGTACCACTCTGCGAAACAGGAGCGCTGTCCCGCAACGAGCTGGAACAAAACGCAGATAAGAGAGTGGCTTACCAGCAAGGGAATACGAATGCCAGATACAGCACTGAAGTGGCAGTTATTGGACGAGGTTCGCAGAATTAAGCCGAATTACGATAAATATGTGATCGACGAATTCGCGAAGACAACGGGGAGAACTATTCTCTGACTACCGCCTTAACATTGCGACTTGAACCCAATTGAGCTCGCGTGGGCGGTAGTAAAAAGCCACGTAAAAGCCAATAACACAGCCAATTCCACCCTGCCGATGTAAAGCGGCTACTAATACAAGGGGTGGAAAGGTAATACCTGAAATGTGGAAAAATTTTATTCACCACACGACGAGGGAAGAGGATAAACTGTACGACCTGGACCAAGTAATCGACAATATGTGGGATAACGCGGATGATCCTTCATCTGATGAAGATGACTCAGACCACGGCGAAAGTGTACATTCCGATCCGGAACCGGAACCGAATGCGAATTTGGATTTGGAGTCGGATTCAGATTGAAACATCAAGGAAGAAACACACTGCAGGATAGTCCGGTAAGCTGCATTTCATAGAAACAATCCAATCTTTCAACCTATCTTTTTTATGTATACAGGGTGTCCCAAAAATGTCGGAGTTCCTTGAAAGGGGTGACTCAGGGGGTGATTTGAAACAACTTTTTCCTTAGCGAAAATATTGTCCGAAGTTTCGTTTAGGAGATATTAACAAAAACCCCCGACCAATCAGAGCGCGCGCCTTCCGCCCGAGCTCCCGCGGTAGCGTTGGCTACGCGGTAGGCGGCTGCGCTTGTACTACGAACGTACGAACAAGCAAGTCGGCATGCATCGAAGTAAACCGCGTTACACAGACTTTTTTTAAACAGAATCTTAAATAATAACTGTTTGAGGTGAGAGGACAAGAAATACATAAATTTCATTTTCAAATAAGGCATAAACTTAACCCTTAAGTGGCGTCGTGAAGCAGTGTTACATAAATAGAGTTGTGGGTCCAATGGACCCAGGTTTTACAAAAGGAGTTTTACGTCCGCTCGTCAGCACGTGTATTCCCCGACTGCAGGAAGGTACTGGAGTGGAGAGGGCAGTGCGACGTGCGTAACGCTTTTGTTTCCGATTTACAAATGTTAGGTTGGTCCATTGGACCCCACGACGCCACTTAAGGGTTAATGGTAATGTAACAGAAAATGTACGACAAGTGATAGTAATTCGTTATTGAGGTAAAAATCCGTAGATTAATAACGGCCAACATAACTAAAGTTAAAAAATAATATCAGGTGTATGAACAAATTGTTTCCGACTAGCTTTACATAATCAGTACAAAGCTACCGAATTTCTATCGCGGTGATATTCGTAAGCTGCCAGAAAAATGGCGAAAGGTAATTAACAGTAATGAAAATTGTTTCGATGATTGAGATGTTTCATATTTTTTAAATCAAACTGTTATTGTACCTACCCTAAAATCGAACAGAATTTATTTCTGCACCTAATAATCACCAATAAATTAAATAAAACTCTCCCTGTCGGACATTCCTTTCCTTTCTTTTCGGAAAGCTGTGTCACTAAGTAGGTCACTCTACCGATCCTGGTCATCGGTGGACGAAAAGATTTATGGTAGGGTAGCGCACGGTGCTCAGCTGATCGCAGGTATACGACACCACCCGAAGGTAAGGGTCGTAACGTCAAGTGCGTCCGGGTTAATGTATCGAATATTCACTTCACTGCACGGCCACTAACACTGATCACTTAATTTATTTTTCATGGAACGTGTTGTTCCTGCGTTATAAAAATTGTCTATGCACACCTCAGCACGTACGATCAGCTGTCTTTGGACGGCGTGCAAAGTTTGTGGTATTATGTTCGTCACCGCAGCGTGAATTCGCACAACGATGTTCAGAATAATTTTGACGCCAAACGCCGAATCGTACCCTAGCTTGGGGTTTGGATATGCGGGTATTCCCGTGAAAACGCTCGCACAGTAGCACTTGCGTCCCCGTTGTTCCGGGCATACACAATTATGACTTAATTGGTTCCGCCTCGTAGCAGACGTGAAATCAGGATATCGGAAAGGGGAAACAGGAATGGTATGCATTTTCTTCTTTATAGCAACTCGAAGACTTTCTGTTTCTCTTCTCTTCGGACCCTTTCGAACCGAAACACGTGGTGTCTGCTGCCTACCTCGAAGCAATGGGTACATTAGGGCCCTTTACACGGACGTTCCGGCGCGCGATCCGGCGCGCGGTCCGGCGCGCCTCGAGCCGCGTGACACGCCAAAGTACGTGAAGCCGGATCGCGGCGTTCCTTCGCGCGGGCCAGGAGGTCGTACCCGTCACTACTTAGAGACAGCGAGTTCGGGCTCCCATTTCTACGTCGACTTCACATGCTTTTTACACGATCCACCGCAGTAGTGTATTGTGTACTACCTGTTCGATGTATATCATCGATTTGCGAAACGATCGGCAAGACACGATCGCGATATACGTTCGCGAAAAGTATCTCAAATTCCTCGATATACCTGGCTTATAGAGGATATCATAAATGCTGTTACTGTAGGGTACACTGAAACGTCTGTTTTTTGGAAGCTACATTTGGTTGACCTGAAGGTGCTATAAATTCTGGAAATGGTTTATGACTGAGATATAACGACTGTAAAATTTTACAAGGGTACATTAGAAAATGTCCAAATGTTTCCCCGACAATGCGATGGCAAATGAAATTGCAGTTAACACATTCCCTGTTGTGACGATCATAATTATTACTATTGACGGCAATAATCACCATGTCATTGCTTGTTTTAATATAAAAACTAATATTGATAGACGATAAATACACTTAAGATAAATGATGAAGGGATGTAATGTGCAAGATGTTTTGAAGAAAGGGGGTAGTCTTCTGATTGCTCGTGAGGCAGGTAAATTTTTTCACACACGCTCTTGCGTGGCGCGTTCGAAAAGGTTGTGGCGCGCCAGAAAGCACCACAGTCCTGCCCGCGCGCCAGGAAACTCCACAGTCCTGCCCGCGCGCCAACCTCGACTCCAGAAGAGTTTACATAAGAGACAGAAAAGGTAGTTGGAAAAGGAAAACGGCACTTGAAACCAAGGGCCCGGCACGTGCTTCAGGATTTCCGACGGCACGGAAATCCTGGACCGCGTGCCGAGCCGGCAGCCGATCCTGGCAGCCAAGACCCAGAGGCAACGCCGTCGATAAGCCGTGTCTCGATGATGGGTTTCGAGGACCTCGACCCTCGAGACCAGGGGGGCCATACAATGTTACCCCCTAAGACGTGACGAATCGAAAATTCTACATTTCTCACCGGATCTTGACGAAAGTGACGTGAATCGTTTCCTTCTGTTCTCCCGATGAAAATGGTCCAAAAACGACACAAATTGAATTGTAATTAAGGAATATTCATAATAAATTGATTTCCATAACTTTGTTAAAAATAGTTCGATTTATATGAAAGTTGGTAGGCATAATTTTCATTTGAAAAACATGAGAAATCCATCGGTATCACTTCCATATCGATACGATAAAGAATAAAGTATACAGTTTTTCTGAAACAGGTATGAATCCTTGGCCGACCGCAGCGAATCGAGGTCGGCGACCCACAGTCGAGGGTGAAATATTCAGTACAGCGTATTAAGAAATTCTTTATTCTTCATCGTATCGATATGAAAGTAACACTAATGGATTCCTGGCATTCTCCCAATTAAAATTATCACAAATATCATGCAAATCGGACTATTTTTACACAAACAATACAAATTATAAAAGGAGTAGGCATTTCTTAAACGCACTCTCTTATCGTATCGATGTTGTTGAATTTTCTACTTCAGACAACTACAACGGCTGATTTTATGCTATAGTTAGTATTAGTGCGTATGTGAGTTTTGTAAGGCGCTCCATTTTAAGCTGTATAACTCCGGATATAACCACTATTTTTGCATACAATTTTTTTCATATTCCCTAAAGCTTGACAAATGAAGCCACAAAGCTGGAAGTAAATATATTTAATTGTTTGGTTTTAAAAAATTCGCGTTCACTTCCTACCGCTTGTAGCGGTTCGCAGAGGATTGGCTGCCGGCTCGGCACGCGGTCCAGGATTTCCGGCCGCACGGAAATCCTGAAGCGCGTGCCGATCCCTTGGTTTCAAGTGCCGTTTTCCTTTTCCAACTACCTGTTTATCTGTCTATTTATTTATCTGTTTATTTATCTACCTCCTTATCTGTCTCTTATGTAAACTCTTCTGGAGTCGAGGTTGGCGCGAGGGCAGGACCGTGGTGTTTCCTGGCGCGCGGGCAGGACTGTGGTGCTTTCTGGCGCGCCACAACCTTTTCGAACGCGCCACGCAAGAGCGTGTGTGAAAAAATTTACCTGCCTCACGAGCAATCAGAAGACTACCCCCTTTCTTCAAAACATCTTGCACATTACATCCCTTCATCATTTATCTTAAGTGTATTTATCGTCTATCAATATTAGTTTTTATATTAAAACAAGCAATGACATGGTGATTATTGCCGTCAATAGTAATAATTATGATCGTCACAACAGGGAATGTGTTAACTGCAATTTCATTTGCCATCGCATTGTCGGGGAAACATTTGGACATTTTTTAATGTACCCTTGTAAAATTTTACAGTCGTTATAAGTCAGTCATAAACCATTTCCAGAATTTATAGCACCTTCAGGTCAACCAAATGTAGCTTCCAAAAAACAGACGTTTCAGTGTACCCTACAGTAACAGCATTTATGATATCCTCTATAAGCCAGGTATATCGAGGAATTTGAGATACTTTTCGCGAACGTATATCGCGATCGTGTCTTGCCGATCGTTTCGCAAATCGATGATATACATCGAACAGGTAGTACACAATACACTACTGCGGTGGATCGTGTAAAAAGCATGTGAAGTCGACGTAGAAATGGGAGCCCGAACTCGCTGTCTCTAAGTAGTGACGGGTACGACCTCCTGGCCCGCGCGAAGGATCGCCGCGATCCGGCTTCACGTACTTTGGCGTGTCGCGTGGCGTGAGACGCGCCGGACCGCGCGCCGGATCGCGCGCCGGAACGTCCGTGTAAAGGGCCCTATTGGCAGTAAAAGGACGGAGCGCGGGCTTTTGTGAAAGTGTACGACGGTTCGTTCGTTGCACTTCTGCGAAGCACGTGTGTTTCGAAAATGTGCTGGCTTCATTTTACCTAAAGCCTCTTGTCCTGGTGGGAGTTAACTCATAATGGAACGAGAGAAGCTACTTGGGGGTTGAGGAAGTTACTTGGGAAAAATCCTGTCAGTCAGCTAGCAATCACGTCGCAGAAATGTTCACGGCCCAATAATACCTATTACGCGATGTTCTGGGTGTACGCCCGGAACAACGGGGACGCAAGTGCTACTGTGCGAGCGTTTTCACGGGAATACCCGCATATCTAAACCCCAAGCTAGGGTACGATTCGGCGTTTGGCGTCAAAATTATTCTGAACATCGTTGTGCGAATTCACGCTGCGGTGACGAACATAATACCACAAACTTTGCAGGCCGTCCAAAGACAGCTGATCGTACGTGCTGAGGTGTGCATAGACAATTTTTATAACGCAGGAACAACACGTTCCATGAAAAATAAATTAAGTGATCAGTGTTAGTGGCCGTGCAGTGAAGTGAATATTCGGTACATTAACCCGGACGCACTTGACGTTACGACCCTTACCTTCGGGTGGTGTCGTATACCTGCGATCAGCTGAGCACCGGGCGCTACCCTAACATAAATCTTTTCGTCCACCGATGACCAGGATCGGTAGAGTGACCTACTTAGTGACACAGCTTTCCGAAAAGAAAGGAAAGGAATGTCCGAAAGGGTGAGTTTTATTTAATTTATTGGTGATTATTAGGTGCAGAAATAAATTCTGTTCGATTTTAGGGTAGGTACAATAACAGTTTGATTTAAAAAATATGAAACATCTCAATCATCGAAACAATTTTCATTACTGTTAATTACCTTTCGCCATTTTTCTGGCAGCTTACGAATATCACCGCGATAGAAATTCGGTGGCTTTGTACTGATTATGTAAAGCTAGTCGGAAACAATTTGTTCATACACCTGATATTATTTTTTAACTTTAGTTATGTTGGCCGTTATTAATCTACGGATTTTTACCTCAATAACGAATTACTATCACTTGTCGTACATTTTCTGTTACATTACCATTAAGTTTATGCTTTATTTGAAAATGAAATTTATGCATTTCTTGTCCTCTCACCTCAAACAATTATTATTTAAGATTCTGTTTAAAAAAAGTCTTTGTAACGCGGTTTACTTTGATGCATGCCGACTTGCTTATTCGTACGTTCGTAGTACAAGCGCGGCCGCCTACCGCGTAGCCAACGCTACCGCGGGAGCTCGGGCGGAAGGCGCGTGCTCTGATTGGTCGGGGGTTTTTGTTAATATGTCGTAAACGAACCTTCGGACAATATTTTCGCTAAGGAAAAAGTTGTTTCAAATCACCCCCCGAGTCACCCCTTTCAAGGAACTCCGACATGTTTGGGACACCGTGTATATACAGGGTGTCCGCGCGAACACTGGACAGCTGAATATCTCCTAAAGTATTGGACATAAAAAAATAAAAAAAATATGGAATTGCATGGTTCGATGGGGCCAATTTATTAGCCCAGAGGAATTTTTTTTTGGTCGTTATTTTAAAAGATATGATGGTCAAGTTCGGTTCTGTAAATGGAACTATCTTTTCTGAAGACGTGAGTTGATAGTGCGTTCCAAGACAAATTCAACAAGCATTAATGTATACACTTGGTTTCCACTGGTTTTTGAGATATTGCGCTCATCCGAGATAATCCGATTGGTTCTAATACAATCTGCTCCCTATGGTTGAAATTTAGTCTAGCAACTTTCACACCTCCTAACCTAACCAAGCGAACTTGCATCCCTCCCAAAAGAACCGACCATCCGAGCGTAGAAGCAAGTGCGAAATAAAAATAACGGTGCGCTTCTCGATACCGCAGATGTACCTACCTAAGTAGCATTTCTGACGGAAATGAATTGTCCAGCCTTTGGGCCTGGCGTAGACCATTGGCAGGTAGGTATCTGTTTCAACAGGCAAGGCCCCACGTGGCGCCAGCAAGACCGACCCCGGTCCTTGCTACTTCAGCGGGTTTTCTTCCAGTGAAAATCAGTAAATTTGCAAGCACAATATCTCAAAAACCAGTGGAAATCAAGTGTATACATTATTGCTTATTGAATTTGTCTTGGAACGTACTATCAACTCACCTTTTCAAAAAACGTAGTGCCATTTAAAAACCCGAACTTGACCATCGTATCTGTTAAAATAATAATCGAAAAAAATCATCTGCGCTAATAAATTAGCCCCATCGAACCATGCAAGTCCATATTTTTTTAAATTTTTTATCTCCAATACTTTAGGAGATATTCAGCTGTCCAGTCTTCCCGCGGACACCCTGTATATTAGTGCAACAAATGCTGCTTGAAATTTTTAAATATAGTGGTCGGTTAATGAGATATAGGCCACCAAAGTTGACGAAATTTCGTGCTTCTTAGATGGCTTGAAAACGCTAGCATGTTTAATGTATCGGGCAAAGTTCATTTTTAAAAAATTCATATGTAAAACATTTTGCCATTAAGATACGTATTATAAACATACATTTTGCACATGAACAATGCAAAATATCTTTGAACTTACTCTTGTACTTCCTTTCTCAAGATATCCTAAATCTTACTCATATTTTAGTACAACGGAAGGAAAATAGTTATTTTATTCACCGAACTTCACCCAGTGACAAGTTTCTTGACTTAAGGTTATGTACATGTGAAGTATGATATCCAATTGAAAAATCTTGCACATATTTGCACTTTTTTAAGATATTCGCATTTAAAGTGCCTATTAGTATCTATCCACGCTCTCGGTGAACGAACCCTTTCAGGTCTGCACTTTTTGGTTTGTGGGATTTTGTTTCATGGTCCTTCTGTTGTCAAAAATTGCGTTCTCCCAATAGGGTGTTTTACAGAAAAGGTCCTGGAATCATGCCACAAACTGTGTAAACTGTACAGAAAGGGTTACAGTCTTAAGATAACCCCAAAAAAACCAATCAGGATATTTTTCAAAGATTATTGCTCCACTCTGATCCATATATTACGCTTTCTGATGCCATTCCGAAACATAAGAAAAAAAATTCCTCGGAACGTTATCGAAATGGTATGTCACAAGGAAAATGTAAATGAACGCTCAGAGAGCACAAGTACGATATCCGATTCATCAGAATCTGAATAAATGTACCTAGATCTAGATATAGGCAATAATATTTATTACATGAATAAAATAGCATATTCTCATTTCAAACAGCATTTATGATCCTGACTTTGTTTATTATTATTTTCAATAACATATTTGAACTATGTAATCTTCTATAAACGTAGGAATGCCGCATTTTTCATGAAAATCGAAAAAAATAAAATTTTCACAGTAATTAATTTGAAAAATGTTTTAAAATTAAGATCGCCATACTATACTGTATTCCACATTAGAGCATCCAGGTTTCGCGCAGGCACGACCCTCGCGATCGTTGCTACGCCCGACTCCCCACTTAACCGCCTGTTTTTCTCCGTCGCACGACCCTCTCTGTTAACTTTTCGTGCGGGACGTTGTTTACGTTGACAACGGTCAGGTCCCGCGTTTGGGATGTACCAGTTATTCCTTGCAAACCAATCGCGTGCGGTTCAAACAGTGGGTAGTAGTGGGAGCTGCGCAGATCGGTCGCAAATCGGTAGGGGCGTCGGGATGCTCTTACATGGAATACAGTATAAATTCGACATTTTTATTATATAATTCTAGGCGAACATCGCAAAATTATCATACTTTCCGCAAAAATTAATTTAAAGACAAGGTTTATGCCAATGCTATTAGGTCTTCGATATTGAAATTTGCATTTCAGACAAGATATTCGTAATCAGCGAACCGAAGAACAATAGAATACCAATTTTCGTGCAGATTTATCAATTTTTTAATATGCACATCCGCCATATCGGATTCGCCATTTTGTTTTCAAACATTTGAAGTTCAGATTCATAATTACCGCCCCAAAGAATAATAAGATACCAATTTTCGTGCAGTTCTATCAATTTTTTAATATACGCGTTCGCCATATTGGATTCGCCATTTTATTTTCAAAAATTTGAAGTTCAGATTCGTAATCAGTGACCTCAAAAACCACTGAGCACCGATTTCTGATAAAATTGACGTACATTTTGAGGGGTTTGCCGCTTTTTAGCGATTTGGAACCACTGTGAGACAGCGCTCCGTCTCTGACAACGCTAGGAAATCGGTGAACCTGGCATCCGTCGTTTCGCTCGCTCGTTCTGTCACTCGTCTTTGCGGTTGCGGTGGTCAGTATCGGCGCGTAAATGCACTCCCGCCGCGTGCCGTTTCTCGGTGTGTAGGAACGGAAATACACTTCGCCCTACCTGATCGGCCGAGCGCGATTCGCGAGATCGACGCGGAGGCGAAAACGCGATCTCTAGACGGCACGACTCACCGTAGATACTTCCTAAACCGAACTCCAAATCTAACTACCTCCTCAAAGACTCGTGGCTGCGGGCCGCACCTCGCTCAATCGTAATCGATTGGGGGAAACTGCCCCGTTAACACCTGTCGATCGTTCCTTATTTGGAAGTCGCGCTTCCAGCCGACGACGGTCAGGTTGTCCTTACGATCGCTTCGCGGTTCAGAACAACGTGATTGCCACGCACGAGGCGCTTCCGCTGAGCCACCGACGCGGAGGAAAGCGACGCGCGGACAGCAAGCACGGGATGGGCCGAAAGGGCCTATGTAAAATCTCTAATGCTAAAATGTTCGAAGTCTGCCAATCGTCTTGCGATCTGAACTTTCCTTTTCAAATATATAAGTGACTTAAGTTTACGGCTGCAATTTTCAGCTCGCAGAAATAATAAAGAACCAGGCAAAATGAAATGTACAATTGAATCGCGTATTAAAGTATTAATAATATTCATATTATATTATATTATGTTATGTATACTACAGATATATGAAGTAACAAATTACTATACGCAGGTGGGAGAATTTTTTTAGTAGAATAAAGCTCATATGTCGCTCTGACCGTCCTTCTGATTGTGAGTGTTTCTGCTTTTACCAAAACCATGCAGTAGACAATGCGAAATCAAGCAATCTCTAATTGTAAGAAGAAAGTAAAAAATATATAAAAAAAAATATTTGTTAAATGATTTAACTAAGAATGCACTAAAAACTAAAAAATAATTATTTTCTTGTACTACAATTGCGATGGTGATGTGCGACTTTAAATAAAATCATACAAAGTCTGTTAATAACTAATATCGGATCGATGCACCGGTAAACCGTAAGTTCTAATGAGCGTAGCGATGATAGTTAAGGAGTTTTAGCGAGTCTATTTAGCGGTCAAACACAACAACGTTTATTTCAGGTATTTTAGCACAATTCAGTCAAGCGATTAAATATTAGTATTTAGAAAGCGTCTCTATGGTTTTAAGCGTATAATTACACATGTACGAAAGTCACACACAATTAAGCAGTCAATTACACAAGCGATTTGAACAATAATAAAGTAACCTTAATTTTGATTGCCGTAATTCTTAATCGTATAAGCAAGAATAATCGTAAAGGGAACTCCGTCGAAGGGATAATTTAAAGTTACTCGCTCATCCGTAAACTAATTTACTTTATTTTGCGCACACGTATCGTTGTCGCGCGGCACGTTTCAAATTGGCGATTTTTCGAGGTGAACCCGCTATTTACCTCTGGCACCGCGGCACATGGTGGGGGCTACCTCGGCTGTTGGGTTTGCGTTTCGAACCGTAACCGAACATCGATTTCGCACTTGTTTTTGTCCCGCCTAGGTCGGGCGATTTCAACCGTCGCGGCGTGTATACGGAAATCGGCCGTGTATTCTTTTTTTCCTTGACGATTCGCGGAGGTGTAACCTCTCCTCGTGAGGGTTACCGGGGTTGCGGGGGAGGTGCCGCAGTTATGCCGGCTCAGAACGGTAGTCCAAGGGTCGCCGAGTAAATGACTGCGAGTTCGTGGGTATACGAGTTTTATTGTTGCCGCGTGTACAAAAAGTCCCGGCCAGGTCAAGCTGGCTAACAGTGTAACAAACGTGTCGGTGAGCAGGGAGGAAGTGGAGGGGGTGGTCGTACGGTTTCCGTGGCTGTGGTCTCCACCAGCGGTCCTGACCGGGGCGCCTGGGACCCGTTTCGCCAGGTGGGTAAAACCCGCAAGCGAGACGGGGGCGAGGGGTAAGACTCTAGAGCAGAGGAAGTCTGCTCGCAAAATTGATGGGGGATGTCCTCCAGAGCAGAGAAAGTCTGCTCCTAAGATTGACAGGGGATCTCGACCTGCGTCCAAAGGTAAGCGAACTCGCCGGCCTTTGGGAGCCGTGGGTGTGGAGCGGGTCAAAATTACACAAAGATGCGGCTTGTAATACTCAAGAGCTCTTTGGGAGAAATCTAGCCTGTAGCCTATCGCTCGTGGTAGCTTCTGCCTGACGGGCCCGCCGCGCTGGCCTATATGCGCGGGCGCGATAATTTCGCCAGCGAGAGAGCCGCTCGGCGCGCGGCCCTCTCGCGGCCGCGCTCGGTAGCGGCGGGCCGCGCCAGGCGCGCGTGGTGGGGGAAGATCCGCGTCCCACCGATATAACTCGTTACAGAGGTTTAAATTTCGCTTTTCGGTAAGATACGGTCGCTACAATCGTATAAGCAAGAACACCCGCGTGATTTCGCAAAGCAGTGTAGCGAAATCAAGATTCGAAGCAAGTCGAATAAATGCAAGCAATGTGCGTAAGAGAAAGATAACACAGTTCGACAGCCATCTGGACTTGTAACATTCAACAGCCGTTTCTTATAGGTTTTCGTGCGCTGAAAACGAATCCGCAAACCGTTTGTCGCCATCACCCTCAGTTTTTGAGAAATTCGATTTTTAAAAAAAATGCAAATATTCGACTTTGAACATCTTTTATGCCGAAACGGTAATAGTTATTCGGTTGCTCGTTGCGTCAAATTATTCTATGAACCCTCCCGAATACAACGATATAAGTTATTATTGCATTATGAACATTTAAATATGTTTAAATAACGATCGAAGGGAAAAGGACACCCGAAATGCACCCATTTTTGCAGATATATTTCAATTTATGTCTGGGAGAAAATCTGACCATTCCACGCGACGCAGCAGACAGTTTTGCTTCGGAAAGCGTCAACAAAAGTGATAAGTCTCGTTTTGTTTTCAATACAGAAGCGAAATAGATTGGCAAAACACGCGGAGCCGACAGTGGTAGTCAACGGCGGCGCGCCATCCACTGCCGCTCAGCATAATACAATCGCTTAACGCGCGTGACTACCACTGTCGGCTCCGCGTGTTTTGTCAAACTATTTCGCTTCTGTATTGAAAACAAAACGAGACTTACCACTTTTGTTGACGCTTTCCGAAGCAAAACTGTCTGCTGCGTCGCGGGGAATGGTCAGATTTTCTCCCAGACCCTTAGTTTCGGAAATAAATTGAAATATATCTGCAAAAATGGGTGCATTTCGGGTGTCCTTTTCCCTTTGATCGTTATTTAAACATATTTAAATGTTCATAATGCAATAATAACTTATATTGTTGTATTCGGGAGGGTTCATAGAATAATTTGACGCAACGAGCAACCGAATAACTATTACCGTTTCGGCATAAAAGATGTTCAGAGTCGAAAATTTGCAGTTTATTTCAAAATCGAATTTCTTAAAAACTGAGGGTGATGGCGATAAACGGTTTGTGGATTCGTTTTTAGCGCACGAAATCCTATAAGAAACGGCTATTGAATGTTACAAGTCCGAAAAAAAGTCAAAATTTGTCGAACTGTGTAATTACTAAGCGTGATGTCAAGAACAGAGTGGTCGATTCCCAGAAATCACGGTCGATTTCTAGGAAGCACAAGCCTTCCCCTTCCATGGATCGCGAGTCGATGGAAGGGGACGCGATTCGCGCTCCACATGAGTGAGCAGGCCGTGACCACCTGTCTAATTAGTATAAGTAGCCGACAGGTGTCGGTACAATGTCTCTTTTCCGAACATTCTCCCCGGCATTCATCACCCGATGAATCTGAATATAGCCTCGGATTGATACATTGATCGATAGTACTTTAATCGTATTGCAACGGTGGCGCCGCTCATCTCATGTGTAGGCATCCGACAACGCAAGTGACATTTATTGAACGCGATCTATCGTAAGAGAAGCGTGAAGTGAATGCGTTGATTCTGTGATCTGTGCAAGTGGCAAGAAAACTAATTTAGTGACGGGTCTTACGAATGCGGAACGAGCAATCTTTACAGTGACAACGCGTGTTAGACCATCGCTGCCCGGATGCAGGTGAGTTATTCGCGCAAGCGGCCATCGTGCAGGTGACGTTAACTCTGATTTAATTATGCACAGATCACCGACGCGAGGTTGAGGGTGAGGACGGATCCACTTGTTACGTGCTTGGAGCGATTGCAAATACTCGGAGGCCCAACGTTTCCAAAATTGCAATCGCATCTGTTGCAGCAGATGCCAACGAGAAAGCCTAGAAGCGGGGACGTCCTCGATGACGGGATCGGGCAAGCTCAGCAGGGCGTCGCCGATCAAAAAATGGCCAGGAGTCAGTGTAGTCAGGTCGCCAGGGTCGTCGCTCATCGCCTGCAGTGGACGAGAGTTGAGGCAGGCCTCGACCTGATGGAGCAGCGTCGACATCTCCTCGAAGGTGAGGTTTTGATCTCCTATCACCCGCCTTAGGTGATACTTGGTCGACTTGACTGCTGCTTCCCAGAGTCCTCCGAAATGAGGAGCGGCAGGAGGATTGAACCGCCATTCTATTCCCTCTTTCAGCAACGTGGAGTGAATACGGTCGCGTCCGGTGTCAAGATGCGTCAGCATCTCCTTCAGCTCGCGGGCGGCTCCCACGAAATTGGTGCCTCTGTCGCTCTGGATCACCGCGCAGAGACCTCGCCGTGATGTGAAGCGGCGCAGAGCTGCGAGGAAGGCGTCAGTGCTGCAATCAGAAACTAATTCAAGATGGACAGCTCGCGTGCTCAAGCAGACGAACAACGCCACATATCCTTTATGCGTGCGTCGACCCCTTCCCCTGGACACTAGCAGCGATACAGGGCCGGCATAGTCAATTCCCACGTGGAGAAATGGGCGGGCTGGAGTTACATGCGTAGCCGGTAAGTCCCCCATTAGCTGCTGTCCCGTTGACGCTCGCCACCGTAGGCAAGTCGGGCAGCGTTGTATGGCAGTCTTCACCCGTTGTCGTCCTTGCAGCAGCCAGTACCTTTGACGCAATGTGGCCAAAACGAGTTGCGTTCCCCCATGCAGCGTACGTTGATGGGCCTCGTCCACCAGGAGTTCCGTTAGTCTGCCATCCCGGGGTAACAGCACCTGGTGCTTAGCGTCCATTGGCAGCGCAGCATGGCGTAGTCGACCACCAACACGTAGGAGGCCGTGGACGTCTAGGTATGGATTAAGCCGCAGCAGCCGGCTGCGGCTTGGCAGCGGGCGCCCCAATTGCAGTTGTTGGATTTCCGGCTTGAACTCCTGTTGTTGGACAAGGAGCAGCCAGCGGTTCCGAGCTGCATTTATTTCTTCTGGCAGCAGGTTAGCTCCTTGCTTCTTTATGGTGGTCCTCCTTAGCCACCGCAAGCACCAGGCGGTGATTCTAAATAGAGATTGGGCGGATGAGAAGCGTTTTAAAATTATCTCGCCCGTTGCAGGTTCACCCGACGTCACAAGCGCAGCAGTTCGGGCCTCCAAGTCGGTCTCGGGCAGTGAAGGCTGATTGACGGCGGCCCATCCTGCTGTAGTTTTCAGCCAGCTCGGTCCTGTCCACCAAAGTTCGAAATCGGGTAGTTGACTGGGCCGTAGTCCTCTGGAGGCACAGTCGGCTGGATTGTCCGGGCTGGCCACGTGGTGCCACTGAGCACCGAGCAGTGTCCGCTGAATCTCGGACACTCGATTCGCCACGTAGGTCTTCCAATGGGCAGGATGACCTCGAATCCAGGCGAGCGTAATGGTGGAGTCGCTCCACATGTGGGTGGTGACTCCAATCAAGCCCAAGCTCTCGTAGGTAAGTTCCATTAATTTTGTTAGAAGCAGGGCACCGCACAACTCCAATCGGGGTAGCGAAATATTCTTCAACGGTGCCACCTTGGTTTTTGCCGTGATCAGCTGAGTCCGTGCGGTGCCATCGGGGTTCACGACTCTGAGATAGATCGCGGCAGCATAGGCACGTTCCGAGGCATCAGCAAACCCATGCAGTTCCCGAAGCTGAGCTGTAGGCCTCAGTCCGAGCCAGCGAGGGACAGCAATACGGTTCAGCGAAGGCAGTTCAGATAGGAACTGCGTCCAGTATCCGGCTTCTACCGGCGGTAATGGTGAGTCCCAATCTAAGCGTAATAACCAGAGAGATTGCATGAATATTTTGGCATTAATCGTAACCGGTGATACCAAACCCAGGGGATCAAATATCCTTGCAAGTGTTGACAGGACCAAACGTCGCGTTATCCCGCTCCCCGGCATTGAGGGCTGCACGCGAGCACGGAAACAGTCGTCCGCAGGACTCCAATTGACTCCTAGCGCCGTATGGGTCTCGCCCGCCTGCCATTTGAGCTCAGGAATGGCATCTTCGGCTGGTATTTGCGCCATTACGGCGGGTTGACTGGAGGCCCATTTCCTGAGGTTGAATCCGCCCGCCTTGCAAAATAGGCGTAGCTCGTCTTGAAGTTCGATGGCTTCCTGCACCGAGTCCGCTCCTGTCAAGACGTCGTCCATATAGACGTCGCGTTGTAAAATGGCCGCTGCGCGTGGATACCGGTCTTGCTCGTCCAGCGCCAGTTGATGTAGCGTGCGAATCGCCAAGTAGGGGGCACACGCTAGCCCATAAGTGACCGTGTTGAGCTGATATTCCCTTATCTCACTGTCTTTCTTTTCTCGCCAGAGGACTCGCTGGTATCGACGATCGTCAGGGTGGATCAGGATCTGCCGGTACATTTTCTCCACGTCGGCAGTGAGACAGACCCGATGTATCCGCCACCGTAGAAGTAATTGCTGCAGATTGGGCAGTAGATTCGGGCCGACCATCAGCACGTCGTTTAGTGACTGTCCCGACGTTGTGGTAAACGACCCGTTAAATACTACTGTAACTTGGTGGTGGTACTGCTCTCCTTCATCACGCCGTGATGGGGTAGATAGTAAGCTCCCTCTGTGGAAACCCCTTTTAGTTGGGACATGTGCGCGAGTTGCAGGTACTCACGCATGAACTTGTTGTAGGCCTGCGCGAACGATGTTTCCTTCCTGAATTTATTTTCCATCCTTTGCAGCATCCTTTTGGCCCCGTGATGAGACTCGCCGAGTTCCGGCGTCCCATGAAATGGTAGGCGTACCATGTAGCGTCCTGAAGGTAAGCGCTGGTGAGTCGTCCTGAAGTGGTTCTCGCAATCCTCCTTAGTCTGGGTAGGCGGTAGTACAATTTCCTCCTGTTCCCAGAAGCGTCGCACCAAGGGCAGTAAGTCATCCTCGGAACTGCATGACAGGGCTGCGAGACTGCGCCTGTCCTTTGTTGGACTCTCCACGCTTGGTATGGCCGGGCCCGATACGATCCAGCCCAGGGTTGTCTGCTGGGCAATGGGTTCTCCTGGAAGGCCTCTAGCAATGCCCTCAAGCACGACGAGGGCAAAGGCGTCGGCTCCCAGCAGTAGCTCGATAGGTCCTTTGGCATCGAAGTTGGGATCCGCTAACGTGAGTTCCTTTAAATGTTTCCACATAGCAGCACCGCTATTGATATGTGGTTGGTAGGACGTGATCCGCGGCAGTACCAAGGCGGTTATCACGTGTCTGGCTGTGGATTTGAAATGGGCAGTTAGTTCTAATTGTACCTTGCCGCGAATGCGCTCCGGGGCCTGGTTCCCTACACCGACGATACTAATGTTGGCAGATCGCCTCGGAAGCCGTAGTTGCTGAGCCAGTGCTTCGGTAAGAATCGAGACTTCACTACCTTGGTCTATGAGTGCACGCACCAATCTGGATCCACCGTCGGGTTGCCACACTTTCACCCTTGCCGTGGCCAGCAGCACCGTAGGTAAGATACTCGACGTGCAACTCGCGGCGTTAGTTGCGTATGTCTTATCGAGCGTAACTTCGGAACTATCTACATGTATCGTAGTATGGTGCTTCCCATTGCACTTTTGGCATCGTCGATCCGATGGGCAGTCCTTCACTTGATGTCTACCCAGACAGTTATAGCAAAGACTCGCGGCTTGTAACGCGGCCCGTCGCTCGTCGATGGTCTTGGTTTTATACAGTCGGCAATAAAGTATAAAATGGTTGGACTTACAGAGGCTGCATGGTTCCAGTGGGCGCTTGTCCTGGCGCACCTGGTGCACTCTGCTCGTCTTCTGGCTGGCAGCTTGCTTCGAAGAGCGATTCTCATTTCCCTTACGTTCCTCTTCCCAGGCCTCAATGGAATTGACTCTTCCCTCTAGGAAGCCTTGCAGCTCGAGAAAAGTTGGCGGGTTCTTCGTTTCGCCGATGCGGTTTTCCCATTCGCGTCTGGATGACGGATCCATTTTCGAAACAATGAGCTACCTTATTACTAGTCAACGTGACCTTTACAATAGAATCAAGAACGCGTTTGATAATTTGAAAAAGATCGGTGCCAATAACTTCACGAAAACTAACGTGACCGCGCGATTAGCGTCGGTTCGTAAAAATTGGGAAAAGTTCGAGGCGCAACATGACCAATCCGGCTCGAAGGACCAAAAATAATGTTAATAACTAATATCGGATCGATGCACCGGTAAACCGTAAGTTCTAATGAGCGTAGCGATGATAGTTAAGGAGTTTTAGCGAGTCTATTTAGCGGTCAAACACAACAACGTTTATTTCAGGTATTTTAGCACAATTCAGTCAAGCGATTAAATATTAGTATTTAGAAAGCGTCTCTATGGTTTTAAGCGTATAATTACACATGTACGAAAGTCACACACAATTAAGCAGTCAATTACACAAGCGATTTGAACAATAATAAAGTAACCTTAATTTTGATTGCCGTAATTCTTAATCGTATAAGCAAGAATAATCGTATAAGCAAGAACACCCGCGTGATTTCGCAAAGCAGTGTAGCGAAATCAAGATTCGAAGCAAGTCGAATAAATGCAAGCAATGTGCGTAAGAGAAAGATAATTACTAAGCGTGATGTCAAGAACAGAGTGGTCGATTCCCAGAAATCACGGTCGATTTCTAGGAAGCACAAGCCTTCCCCTTCCATGGATCTCGAGTCGATGGAAGGGGACGCGATTCGCGCTCCACATGAGTGAGCAGGCCGTGACCACCTGTCTAATTAGAATAAGTAGCCGACAGGTGTCGGTACAATGTCTCTTTTCCGAACAAAGTCTGTGATTATCTTGTACAATTGATCAAATCAATTGTAAAGAAAAAGGATAATCACTGTTGTGACAGAGCGTGGCGTTGGTTGAAGGTCGTAAATATTCACGATTTTCTGACACATCTCTTGCACTATGATATCGTGCAAGAGCCCAATAATTTGAACTGTTTTTCAAAGGTGAGAAGCAAGGTGATGGGGGTGATTGAGTAAAACACCGCACAATTTAAACACAATACCTACTTAGTCTATATTTTGAACAAAAACTCAACGATGAAAATGTAACTGGAGATGTTCACACATCGTCAAAAACGTATAAGTTATAAGGTATAATTTTAAAGTATTCTGCTCGCAAGCAGAGCTCGATGTATGTCGGTTTGAATCTAATTTGCTTCTGCCCTCGATGGCACGTTCCCTCTCGACCGATGACTCCAGGATCTCTCGCAGGGGTGGAGTCTTAAGGCTACGGTGATAACAAAACTAAACTATTGATGAAGTTATAACAGAGAGGTGGTAAGTTAAAAACTGTGTATTGGTGGAGGCGTGTTAATATCGAGGATGGTTGTGAGGCGTGAGAAAGGGAACTTCCAAATCTCGGAACTGTTCTGGAAAAGATTTCTCGAAACATCAGCGTCTAATTTATGACTTCAAGACGATGCATTGGCGACAGTCTAAACAAGTCGACGCGAGACCACCCAAGTGGCATTCTTACCGTCTGGAAACCTCGGTTCCGGCATCGGTGATGACTCGAGCCTCGATAATAAATGGCTGGACAACAGCCCTAAGCTTAAGCTGACGAAAAACAGACGCGTATCCTCTAAGGCCGCGTCCAGATCTGAACAGAACAGCGAACAGAACTTATATTTCTAGCGATTTTTGCCAGTTTAGTCTCGCGCTCGCGACAGCTAAAGATTGAAGGACAGAGAGTGTTTAGAGTAGTGCAGACCAAAGGTTTGCCTGCCATATGACACCGAGGCAGGGACCTCGGGACCCTCGACCAAAGGAAAGTCAGGCTCGCCGAGATGTTCGGGCTGTTCCCAGTCGATGTCGGTAAAGTCCCGAACCATCAAAGGAATGGCTCATCCACATAGGGAAACAATTATAGTGGTGCATCCCTATCCCTCACACCAACCGTGAATTGTTGTTGTCCTTGCCATTGGGGGTGTCAAGTAGTTTGAAGAAGTAAGACAAATTGGTGATAAACGAAGAGTGTCCCACAGACCTTCCGAAGCGTACCTACGCCTACGGTTCGAATTGTCTACGGGACTCTCAAAATAGTTTCACCGTTCGCATGAGCACCATGTCCGCAGATCAAGCAGCCGCTGCGTATATCTGCATGTATTACATTTATAAAAAAAGAAACAGAGACAGCAACAACGGTGGTGGCAGAGACGATTATTTTCAAATAAAGAAATTTACAGGGTGTACACGGTATACGTAGCAATATTTTAGGGAGTGGTAGGGAAGGTCCAATGGAACATAAAAGTCCTATGACATAGTGTCCGATCTATCACCATATTACAGTAATAATGCCCTAAAGTTCGCACCATGCGTTTGAAACGGATAGTAGCTCGCGTATGTTGGTGAGACCAACACATTCAAACAGAGTGTTGACCTCTGATCTTTCATGTAATTCCCAAAGTGGTGTGTTTTTCGGAAGGAAAAACTCTTAAGAGTGATCCTCTAGCGATTCGACTCAAGGAGATGCCGCATGGTATCCCGTGGCGAAGACAACACCCCGCGATGCCTCACCGCATATTTACGGCTTTCGACCCTCGAAGGAGTTTGAATAGGATTAAGAACCAAACTCTTCCAGCTCCGCATTTCTCATCAGATCTCTGCGCAAACGACGGCAATCGATACCTTTCGTCATCTTTTAGTTGTCATTTAAAGTGAATGACGAGTAAAAGATAAATCGAGGAAAATCATGTCAAACGTAAAACAACGAATATACATTTCTTTTTAAAACAGAATGGAAAATAATAATTATTTGAAGTGAGAGGACAAGAAATACGTAACTTTCGTTTTCAAATATCGCATAAACGAAAAAGTAATGTAACAGAAAATGAACAAAACGTGATCGTAATTCGTTATTATGATAAAAATCCGTAGTTCAATAACGGCCAACACTGTTGCTGATAATGATAATGAAAATACGTCTGTTTCAAAAACCCCGAAGAAAAATTTAGGTACGGAAATTTAGAGAATTATCGCCGCAAATAAGCCATAGCCTGCGTCAAATTAAAGAGGGATCCCTTATCTCTCGAGTATAAACACGCGTTGAACTATCAAAACAAAAGCACTCGCTGACTTATTCCGTACAAGACGTGACAACCTTGAGCCTTGTGGAGGAGATATTGCTGTGAAGAGGTGGAAACTTCGCCAGAACATAATCTCCTCCCTACATCTCACGTTCTCTCGCACGGAATACGTCAACGCGTGCTTTTGTTTTTAAATTGGAGCGCTTGTTTATACTCCAGAGATAAGGGATCCATCTTTAATTTGAGGGAAGAACGAAGCAGGAGGGCCCACGCGCTGTCAGCGGACTACCCCTTTTTTTCTGTGTCCGAATGCGAGGTGCATTGATGGCGAATAATACTTTTTTTATTGCCACATTGCTGTCCCAAAAAATAATTAAGCTAACAGGCTAAAGCGATTCGTCAGGGTCACGGTTTATAACCGTATTGTCCCACGAGTCGGCGAACGACAACGTGCCACCACTGCGCGCCTGGCCTAAGAACACGTGTAGAGTTTTCGTTCACTTGTTTCTTATTCTCTAGCTGACGACCCTAAGGGCCTCCGCCACTCCAAACAGATCCTCAATGGGACCGCTACTGTAAGGGGCCCGTATTTACTCGGTTACTGGGTCATCTTGAACAGCTCACAACGGGCGGTCTTAGTGCTACGGCTCATCTGTGTGCGTGTAGCGACGATCATTTCCACAAACATCTCCGATGTTTAAACCTTTATAACAGCTAAACTATAGGAGATGCAACAAAATGTATTCAGACCATTTTACTCTACTGGTGGTCTCCAATGTATTTGCAAAATTATGGAATCCTGCGACTATTAGTTTAGCGTATAGACATGTTAACTTTGAGCCATTATTACTGTAAAATGGAGACCGATCGAACACTATGTCATAGGACTTTTATGTTCCATTGGACCTCCCCTACCATCCCCTAAAATATTGCTACGTATACCTACCGTTTACACCCTGTATAGTGGTACCGCGTTATTATCAGACTTACAGTTTCAAACTACTGGTGGGCTTTTCAAAAATTTTACGCGAATCTGTCCGAGTGACTTTGAATTGATTTTAAATTTAATTGGAAACGACATTTAAAAAAAAAACACGGAATTCCGGAAATGCATTTTCGCGGAAGAAATGTTGGCAATTACATTGCGATTTCTGGCTACTGGAGATTCTTTCACTAGCCTTTAATACTTATTTAAGTATTTTTCAATACCTTCGAACACACTCTACAATATAGGTAGGTACCTACTACATAAAGAACAACCATCATTGGACTTCGTACAATTGAATATTATGAAATACTCAAATGTGGAAACATTTAAGTAATTATTCCCATTCTAAGTAGTTGCCATATTTCAATTCTCTACATTTGTTCAACCAAATTCAGTTTCTTGGAGGCTTTCCAAACATTCGACAAATACAATAAATTTCGAGCGTTTATGATCAATTTGTCTTGCTCCTTTTAACTACTTAACATTTTCAATGACAAAGACGACAGTGGCTAGTGAGCAATTCCTTTGATGGTTCGGGATTTTACCGACATCGGCTGGGAACAGCCCGAACATCTCGGCGAGCCTGACTTTCCTTTGGTCGAGGGTCCCGAGGTCTGCACTACTCTAAACATTGTCTGTCCTTCAATCTTTAGCTGTTGCGAGCCACGAGACTCCGTCTAAACTGGCGAAAATCGCTAGAAATATACGTTCCACACGTAGGAACGCGGCATCAGGGAGTCTCAAGTGATGTTCTGTTCGCTGTTCTGTTCAGATCTGGACGCGGCCTAACCTAAACACGACGATGTGCCGATGGCCCTTTCTGGCCTCGATAGTTTGATCCCTTACAGTTTCTCTTCTCAACAATCACAGTTTGTATGATTTTATTTAAAGTCTCATATCACCATCGAAATTGAAGTACAAGAAAATAATTATTTTTTAGTTTTTAGTGCATTTTTAGTAAAATCGTTTAACATAACATTTTTTTATATATTTTTTATTTACTAGTTTTTAGTGTTTGTGGATTTTTTATTTTTTTCTCATTTTTAGCGTCTGTGGATTTCTAGAATTTTTTTATATTTTTCTACTGCCTAGTGTTCGTGGATTTTTTACCTTTCTTTTTATATTTTTTACTTTTTTTTTAAATTGTATTGTCATTCAAAGTACACACACCTGCAAAGTTTCGAGACAATTGGATTAGTGGAAGTGGGTAAAAATTGAGTTACCAGATTTGAATCATTCCCCAACCAAACAAACACCAAACATACAGAGGATCAAAGATAAGTAAAATCATTTAAAAAGAGGGAATATTAAGATATAGAAGTACGTATTAGCACAGGAAACGCTGTGATACTTACGTACTTGGTTAATTATAAATGATGCGTAGAAGTTCTGAGTATCAGACTTGAGCATTATTATAAAAATGGTTCGAGTACATATTTACCTGAAACAATTATCCAAATGAATTCCCTATTGTCAAATAATAATTCGTTATTCGTGATAAATTATTCTATTATATTACTGGAGTAATTGACAATCATGTAATAGAATTATTTATTCACACAACTTTTGCAAAATTATTCTTTTATTATTGTGACGAAATAAAAACTTATTTGTTATTCAACATCCGCATCGAATGGTCCCCACTCTGCGAAGTACCTACCTGGTTGACCAAGTCCCCACCATTCTTCGCTACTCACCCTACATTTTTGTGTAGATTCTTAATTTCCAAGCAGGTACTGATACACCTCTATGGTCGAACACGGCATGGAGCATTCAGTATTATTTCGGCGGCGATAGTGAGAAGAGCTGTCTGGAGAAGTACTTTGCTCGAAATAATTAGAGGATTATCTACGCAATTGTGGTAGTTTGACTTTTGAAAACTACTGATAATACAGAAATTTCCACGTCAGTAGTAGTACTACGATATTATATGTATAGTATTTCCTCAATTTTTTAAAATTCATTTACTCTTCAGATCCAGGTATTGGATTCGTCCGTCAAAAAAGGAGTCCTCTCAGTATTTCACTGCAACTCATTGTTAGTGTGTCCAAGTCAAAGTTTGGGTGACGTTATAGGAGTGAAATTCACAACTTAGTGTTTGCACAATTTAAACAAATTATCATTGAACATGCATCTACTAGTGTTTCCAGTAAGTGTGCACATGTGGTGTTGATATTTAAATAACGCGCGCCAGAATTCGGGGTCCTAAATTACTGGAGCAGAGGTGCAGATTGCGAAATGGCAGGAAACCTCGATTTCTTCCGGAAAATGTAAGTTACATGCTTCAGCTTGAACTAGGAATTTTTGACAGTCTATGCATTTTGTTGTAATTAATACTTAGAAAATAATATGTGAATGAAGATAATATTAGTAGTTTTGTAAAACACATTTTTTGTAAATGTCTAATAGTGAGGACAGCAAAAATATTAAAATATTAATGATGTAAATATTATTGTATTTATAATACTTTAGTAGGTTTCTTGCGATAAATTCTAAACTGTGAGCCGGCTTTCGAGGATACTGTTGCCGTGACATAATTTTCAACCAATTGCACAATATGCAAAATTACAATTGCAAGAAGCAATTTACATGTGATTGCATATAAAAATGTTCGAATTACTACCATTATATTTTTTCGTTTTTTTTTGACGGATTTGATATTTGGTTGAGGAAGAACTTCAAGAATAGTGTGCTATTATCATAAACAATGAGATATTCAAGTTTGTGTATACCTCACTTCGTTTGTTAATATTATGAAATTATTATTTATGGTTCAATTGAGAATCAAATTCTGAATGCACTTCTTGAAAAATATTATTCATCCATTTTATCACTCTTATCGCGAATAAATGATATTAAGATTACATCAGGTAAAGCTCACTGAATATTCGAAATTTGAATTCAATAAAACTCGTTTTATCGAATCGAGTCACGTGCCTGAAATATTCGAATACTACAAATTCATTGAACAACTTTCAGAAGTTAATTAGTTAATTAAAACAAATTGAATTCTTTTTATGCCATTCGAAGGGCTAGAACAAACTGAATTTATTTACGTACTCTGGTGATAAGGTTATTTTAGTTACTTGAACAAATTCTAAGAGGCTACTTAAATAATCGAAATATACGAATATCATGTTTGATTTAAATAATTTAAACGAGTTTAGTTGCTTTTTTCTTCCATGAATTCGAATAACTCCACCACCAGGACCCTTTATATGACATTTAAATAGTGCCACGTATAATTTTTGTACATTATTTACTTATCTATTTGTTTCAATAGTAGCGTTAACACTTCTGCTGGATGTAAAAGTAAGTAATACACGAAAGTCAATCACGAATAATGTAAAACTTTATATCTACGGCTATAGCTTTGAATAATATCGATTGAAAGAAAATGAATATACATATAATCACAGAAGTTTAATTTATTGTAACAAAAGTTTCCTTATTTACATGATCTAGTTGTGAAGTTCATATCGTTAAATCCAGGAGTTAATATTCTGGGTTTAACAACTGGCAGGATCTAACAAAATTGTTACGTAATTCAGCTATTAAATATTTTCAAAAGATATAGTAACTTACACTGAAATAATAAATGTTAAAGGCACTTCTTTACAAATTTCGTCAAACTTAAAATCATTCCTGTAATAGACTTTTTCAAT
This sequence comes from Andrena haemorrhoa, assembly GCA_910592295.1. NCBI lineage: Eukaryota > Metazoa > Arthropoda > Insecta > Hymenoptera > Andrenidae > Andrena > Andrena haemorrhoa. The sequence goes on from OU342943.1 coordinate 29,415,199, forward strand.
TGGATAATAGTTGCAAAGATGTACCAGAAAATAGTTCTCGTAGAGAAGGCGCACAAGTACCCTTGTTGGGTGCTACCTATAGTACCTATGACAAACGTTCTGTGATTCTAAAATTCTACTAAAAACATGTCGATTAAATGAATGTTTATTTTTATGTACATATTCCGGACCTCAATTGTAAAAATTCTACAAAATGTTTGGTAACATTTCACGTGGAATATAGTGTAACAAAATATGATAACCGTGTGGGATATCTTATAAAATTTCTTATCAATAATATTTCAAGAGTTGTTTTCGTTTATCAAAATTGTTACGCCAATAACTTTTGAGCGATCATATAATTAACTGTTCAAACAATCAGTGACGAAATCAACAAAATCCCAAACTAAAATACCGGGCCTAAAATGCAAGAGAGAATTCTTAACTGTTTTTTTTTTATAAAAAATGCGACGACTTAAATTATTTGATAAAACTTACAACAGATTTTGAACTAAAACAATGATTGTAATTATTTTTAATAGTAAGCTGTTGTTCTTTCGTATTATACGACAGTAGATCGCAGAATTAGAGAAGATAAACAGTTATAATTATTTACACAATAATAATACGAATTATGATTGAAACGGTAATAATCGGAGTTACTCAAAGTATAATAATATAAAAATAATAAAAAAACTGTACCTGTAAGGATGTAATATTTTAAAAATTGTAACAGGGACGCTGCCAAGAGTGCCAAACCCTTATACATTACAAACAGTAGAAAACAGTGGCATAAATCATCAAAAATATTTCTCCCAGTTCTAACCTTGTATGTCCTTGAACATTATCACCTAAAGGGGATTACATATCTTCTATTCTTTTATTAATGAAAAATCTAAGTCCTCGTCAGAATTAGAAGTTGTATGTACAGTACGTAAATATTGTACAGGGAAAATTGGCCGACGCTTTCGTATTATATATAAAATATAACGATCCTTTTTTTCTGTCCCACTGTCTACCAACATCAATCACTCACAAGGGAAATCCCAATATAATCTAAATGAGTACACGCACAAGGAAAATTCAAGCCTAACCTGATTAAATTAATCATCTGAAAGGAATGTGTTTGGAGAATAATTTTCACCAACATTAATCTTCTGGAATTCGTAAAAAAGAGCAACCAACCATGCTCCAATCATTAAATTTTTTGTCACTCCTGTTGCCATCATTTTGAGCGTTTGCAAAATTGTTGCATCATATCATTCCCGTTGACGTGCCATCACTGGCTGAAATTTATTCCACTGGTTCCTTTTCGTCATGGTGTTGTTCTACCTCCATTATAATGAAGATTTCGTCGTTCTTCAAAGACGAATCCATCGAAGTTTTACCGTGGCAGAGCCGCCTTATCCAGGTGGTCTACAAGATCGTTTGCTGGATCGGACTGGCTTGAACTGGATTGGGGCTGTTGGATCTCGAGATGTCCGGGTTGGTTTACTCGATCATAGAAGGAAACATACTCGCAAATTGATTCACGCATATTCGCGGAATAAGTATGTACGAAGAACCCGCTGTCTGGGCGCAATATTTCTTAAATTCCTCTTGTCCATTAAATCTGCAAGTTTTGAAAGGCTATTTCACAGTTTAACATTTACATAAGCAATGAACGTAGTGATGGTGTGGTATTCCGCGTAGTTACGAAGACAAACTTCTCTTGAGTTCGAGACATACCTACTGTGTGTGAGTTTGATTTAGATTAGGAAATTCTTATATGGTGGAGTAAAAGTATGTGTTTTTTGGAATACATTTTTATGACAAGCTGTATGCCTTCTGGAGTCTGGGCGAGTTAAATTTTTCAGCCAATTTTCATTCCTTAGCAGATGTTACTTATATTTTACTTAGAAATTGTTACTTATGTTTTACGGGAAATTTTTTTAGTTTTGCAGAAAATGAATGCCACATTTAAGTGTCAATGTTCAATGCAAACAATAATAATAACAACTCCCAAAACCTTTTACTGTATAGAATATTAGCAGTTTTAGAATGGAAATGTATTTATACTATAACGACCGCCATGGCAGTCTCAGCCTAGACATGGTGTAAATTAGTTCTAGATTGAATAGGTTCATGCTAGTTTCAAGCTATGCTTGAGATGGATCTGTGAGTTAAAATACTTGAAACGCGTGCCATTGCATTATTTCATGTTTAACAAACTATTAATTAAACTGATTGAACAGTGACTCAGAGGGCAATTGTGTTCTTCAATTACATCGCTCGTCATGTTATCATCTAAATTTCTGTTTACAAGCACTTGCCATAAATAAACCTCGGTTTTAAGCCAGTATAAATATCATAAGTTGTCCTTCCACGAAAATGTTTGCAACAATTCTAACATAAATTTCAAAAAGTTTCAATCTCAGATATCAGATAATCGATATTGTTGTTTCTTACTATTCCTCAAAATTAAAATATAAGTTTAAAATATTTGATTTTGGTAATATTTATTTATGTTGAGGTGCATCATTAAATTTTATGTAGAGAGTACATACTATTGCATAATGTAATAGAAGGATTCATATTCTTTGCATGAACGATTTTCCACGATTGTTTAATACGAACTCACACGATGGAAAATCGATTTGCAGCTGACGTAAACAATATAAGAAAATAAATCAAGTCCCAACATATGATAAACCATCATGGGTGGTCGGACAATCGATTCCACGAATTCTGTCTGACTGTAATGGCTTCAATTCATTCTTTTACTGCAATATTTGCAAAATGAAAGCTAATGTCATTTTTAGAATACAATTGACCGTGATTCGTTTGGCATTTATTAAAATTGTATTATTTATCCCATATTAATTTACTTATAAAGTAGAATTTTCATTTAGGTATCTCATTTATTTTTCTATTTTGTCTAAACAAAGTAATTTGTCTACGCAACTAATTTAGCTAATTTTATTACTTACATACATACTAGAAAGCTTTCAACATGATTTAATTGTTAGAATATTCGAAAACTAATTCTTGAAATGAAAATTTTACAAACAACAACTTGTGTAACACCCATATGTGAATTTACAATATTTTTATTTTAAATATACAATAACTATCACAAATGAACAATACCTCCTGAATGAAAGAAATATTTTTTTTCCATTACTAATTCCATTATCCAAATGCCATATGCCAAAATACACTTATACATTATACCATAATTCTCCCGTCGCAACGAGGAATTTTTTAATACGTTCACTTTTACAATAAACTGAAGATAAATAAATTTAACTTCAAATACTATCAGTAAGGATATCGATAGTAAAGCCTCAGAGTGTCATTATAAAATATAATTATAAAGGTCAGAATAATAACAGCTTATACAGTCATGGTCAAAATAAGGTTAATACTGTGAATGATAACATAAATAAGATCCGTTAGAAAGTTCCATTAGAAAGAATTACATCTCACAATTTATATTCCATAGAATATAGATTGGTGGTTGCTCAGAACAGACCAGTGATACCAACATAATATGTAAAGACTAATTGTAAGTAGTATCTATATACTAAGGGGACAAGCCCGTATAAACGGCTTATTTTTGTATCAATTCTTAGAAATTTTTTGCAAAGACACCAATGCGCTAATCCTTTCGAAACTTTAAGGGCACTTTATTTAACATTATAACAAATAAAAAAATGTTTTATAGCACTAAAATTATAATAAATACAAAAGGAATAGAGCAGCATCTGAAATATGGTAGTTATGTGAAACAAACCAATAAATTTTTTTTTAATTTATGCGCCAATTGTAAGAATATAAACAACAAATGGTGTAAAAAAATTGCATATTTTAAAAATGGCGGAACTTCAAACAATTAGATGTGATTTTCGCAAAAATCGTGTTTTATTTGTTTAAAAACAGCAGTTAACATTAATAATTTGGTTAAACCTTCTGGTTCATATTCTGAGGAATCTTATAAAATAAGAGTGTGCAAAATTTAAAGTTGATTGGTCAAATAGTTTTTGACTTAACCCCGGCACCAATTTTGAAAACGTGGTTTCGAGAAAAATGCGTTTAAAATGCGTTTTAGATATGCTCGGCGCTCGGACGCGCGCTAGCTCGACAGGCTATAGGTACTATAGTATCGATACGGAGTTGAATTTCGGCCTATAACTTTGAGAATATATTTTTGAAACGTTTGAAAGGCGGGTTATGGAAATTGTATTTTCAATTTTTCGGTTGATTTATACGATCTTCTCCCCTTAAGTTTGTCATACAGGTATGTAGAAATATGAGTGCGAAATTTCTTTTCACCACCACTGTTTCACGCCTTTGGCATCGCATTATATGTTATTTTACTTGCTACTACTACTAAAGACGTATTATTATTATTAGATCGGTGCAAAATTCGTTTGCTTTATTAAACCAAAGTCTTTATTAGGACTGAAAATATAATACGTGGTTTTTTAATCAAAGTATTTTCCTCGGGAATCTATTTCCTTTTGCCACTTGTCTGATAAAAGTGGATGTAGGATGTAGGTGTAGTAAAAAGACATTTCCGTACACCTGAAATTCAACTGTGCGGTGCACGAACGAACTTTTGCAATGGCCTAATATTTTAAAGTTTGACTAAAGCGAAATTCGAACTCAACAGCTGAAATTCCACAAAAGTTACTTTCTGACCCCGGACTGTACCCATATATTAATAGTTTGCTAAAAAGTCAAACAATAAGAGGCCTTACCTTTTTACGATTTTAAAGACAGCCACGCGAGCACATTGCCGATATGCATTCGATTTTCTTGAAACATTCTCGAAGACAGCGTAAGGATTCCCCCCAATGCAATGAACCTCTAACGGCGATGAAGTAATTTCTTGCATGCATCAAGGCATGCTCGTACACACGAAGAACGCGGCGAGTCCGTCTTTTATGAAGGGACAGGCCAGCTCGGTATACGAATTCCCGTTGCTTTATTTAGAATCCCCTCGAAAACGCATAAAACGCATATAACGCGTGGCCATGTGTACGTAGAAACTTTAAACGCGTAACCGAGCATAAAGCTGAAGAGGCTTAAACATTTATCTGCACTTCCTGTCCCCGTTGCAATCGTGCGTGAACCGAACCCTCCTAAGGTGGTTCGTAAGACAAATTTTTGTCGATGCAGAGCGTTCAGCTAAAGCACCCTGTAAAACAAAAGCAAGATGGTTGGTCTGTGGAGAAGTTATCGCTGACACTGAAACGAGGGGAATGTGATGCCCCATAATAAAGCAGAACCATTCTCTTGTGTTTACTAATTCTTGAATTGATGTGATAGTTGTTCGTCGACTTTTCATTGAAATGAGTAAATTATTATTAAATGTTTAGGAAATTGGATCGATTTAGAATAAACTGGATTTTTTAATCTTTTTCGCATATTTCGGTATATGCCCCCCCTCAAATGTTTAAAAAATAGTTCTCGAAAATAAAAATTCCATTTTTTTGTTCGCCTTCATAAATAAAAAGTGTTCTAGAAGCATTTAAACATTCAAAATTTGAGGAAAAATGTTTTTTTTTTAGTTTTTCGCACTTTTCTCGAAAACCGTTTATCGCACGAGAAAAAGTGATAGAATATAAAAGATGCTCCTTGTCCGGATCTACAACTTTTGTTTGACATATTTTTTTATTTAATCAATAATTTGGAGGATATAATATAAAATCGATTTCGCGAGCTGTTAAATAATGATTTAAATATTTAAGGGCACAGGGGCACCCTTTCCCGTTATCCGATCGAGCTCAAACTTTATCCGGATTTTTTTTTAATTATTTGAAATTATTCTGGAGGGTGCCCCGAAGAAAATCTAGAAAAAAATGTTTACCACCCTAGTCTTCATATACCTACCTTTTTTTCTCGGAAACTACTGTATCGATTTTCATTACTTTTTAAATCTGTTCAGGAATGAATTGACTACATTTTGATCGTCGGATTTAACACAATATGTACAATTATTTCTGAGCTTTTGAAGACGTAGAAAATACAAGATTTACAAAAACCAGTATTATATATGTAAAATTCATACAATGCTTAATGAGGGAAAATCTTCGATCAAAATGAAATCGATCATATGAGGAAAATATATAAAAAAATTTAGAATATGTTCACTCAGTAGATACTGAGAAAAAGAAATCGAAACATATGTATGCAGATAGTTTTACTCTTGTTTTACCAACTGTATCTCCCTACCCTTAAGTTGCTCAGGCCTTTCTGTGCGAACCGCTTCTACTGTGAAAGTTTTGTACAAAGCGAACTTCGAGCTTGATTTGTTTTCAAGTAAATATTTAGGGACAGTCGGACAATACTTCGATGTTTTTCAGAAAATATCGACGTGATAACTCGCTAAACCGTGCACAGGGTACAAATCCCTCGACATGAGAACATGTGGCGATGCCACTCAAAGTGTTAACTAGAAAGAATTGTTTTAAAATCTGTGTAATGTAGAATGGGGGATTTCCTAGAATTGACATATGATACCAACGTGCTAAGTAAAGTCTAGTATTCAAGTGATACAGGTATGTTAAAATGACCATTTTTTAATTTTTTGTGGTGACCACCGTAAGTTTCCGTGAACATAAATCTGATTTCATTTTATTTTTGTTGTATTTCCTGACTTTTACAAGAGGTGCTCGAAATGTTTATTCTTGCCAACATGCTTTTATCAAGGCAAAGAGCTGAACTGATTCATAATAATTATCAGATAACGTTTAAAGAACAGTCAACAAGATCGTATGTTTGATAAATAAAGTCAGTTTTGAAATAATGTTGAAGGTTAACATAAGTAGGTATAGCGAGAAGTGAAAAAAGTACGTCGTTTTTGTTGTGTTATTCGAAGTAAACTAGGGTAGATGTACCGTTTGTGGCCATTGCACTATTTTTGGCCATGTGCATAATTATCTGATTTTTAAATTGCTTGCAGATCATTATTATGTGGAGAATTTCACATCACATTTTTTTTGTTTAGTATACCGCCAGAAATATAAGGTTACATTTTATTGCTTACAGGGAAAAATATTATATTTTTTAAGAAGTGGCCAAAACTGGTACAATACACCTTAAAGTGGCCGCAAATGGTGCATCTACCCTACAGTTTAACGGTGTATCAAATGAATACGTTAAGATTGTATCTTCCTTTAGTAATGTGTGCAAACCATTGTTTTTTTCCTGAATGATAATATTTTCTAACCTGTACATCGACGACACTATAGAAGTACTATTGGGGCAAAAAGTCCCTTACTTATATTATTTTTTTATTTATATTTATATTTTTTGTTAAAGAAGTTATGCGAAAATACTAAAACGAGTTATTTTGTTGAAGCAAACCAATTAGTAAAGTCATGAATTATCTATCTTTTTTTTCCTGTTTGCTTTATTATGATAATTTGAGTTAAAGATATAAGGGCAAAGTGCTTAAAAGAGAGTTGAATCTCTGTCCTGTATTTTCATTCCTTTGATGCCGTAGTATTTCCTTTTAATATTATATACAAAAAATTCGTTTTATAAATATTCTTTGACTTGAAAAAAGTTTTTTACTTATTTTGTTTTTTATTACACGAAAATCTGGTTAGAAGATATTAGGGACTTTTTACCCCAAGCAATGGCAATTTTTATCCCGTGTATGGGGCAAAAAGTACATTCTAAATTGACACACATTTCGTGATATAACTCAACAAAAAATAACAGTATCAACCAACAATTTTGTAAAACAAAATTTTGTTATAACAAAATTTTACATTTCTTTCAGACACACCCTACCTATTGGATGTTAGGGATACCTATTGATGGCATTGAGGAGCAATGGGGTCCACATGAAATTAGGTGGAGTTTAAGCGATCATTCTGTTGATTTCGAGTTTGTTTAAAAATTACAGGCTGTAAAATTTTGATTTCTTTTACAATTGTCACAGAATAGCGCTCTATCAATGAACTTTTCTCTCTAAATCTATCAATCGCACGAAATTAGTTCTTCATCCACTTTAATCAAGAAAGATTGCCTTTGCTGAATAAATTTGTTTTTAGACCAAACATTTTTTCGTGCTCAATTTATCCCGGGACTAACTTTAATGTTTAATTTACATGGAAGGAATCATTTTGAATCGAATCTTCGTATCCATGTCCAAGACTGTCGATGTATGTTTTATTGAGGCTATCAAAGCGGTGTTTGTTTCACAATTAAATGTAACTCGAGATTAGAGAAGTATCCTTTGTTTAGAAAAGTGAGGTCGCCTTGGATGAAATTTGGAATAAAATGGATTACATATAGAATTTCCTTGTAATTACACTGTGATAAAATTGTTTGACAGTAATTAATTCTCATGACATTTACGATATATTTTCATTATGAGACTATTAAGTCGCAAGGAGATTTTTCTTACTCGTGTAGTAGATACTCTTATTAATGCTATCGGCAACGCAATCTTTTCTCTTTAAAGATAAACATACATGTACGTATAAAACAGCCAATATATTTGTATCTCCCTGAAAACATGTTAGTTCACTTTTTTGCACTCCACAAATAATAATACGAAATCAATACTATACAGGTATTGGCAGCGAGTAACCTCTCCTTCAGAAATCAATCCTTTCTTCTTATGTTTCTCGCCTAGGCACTTCGCCATTATAGCATCTGTTAACAGCACCAGAAAAACAAATAAAAAGGTGGAAACTACGAAATTGCAAGTGATTACTTTAGTTCGCGCTTCTCGTGCAAACATGAAAGCAAAAACAGTGTTCACATGCCCTTTTCCTCTTGGTGAAACAAATGAACTACTAGAATTATGAGAAATGTTATTACCTACGTGTTAAAAATTATTAAAGAAAACTGAAAATTGTTCTTCTTTTGTTCACTTACCCAAGGGGGACAGAATTTGTACTTATTACATTTAAGACTTTAAAACAATTGACTTAGCAAACTGCGAGCGGTTACCTTAAACAACACAAAAGCATCATTCTCGAAAACAAGGCATTATGTAAAAAAAATTATTCCACGCTTTCTACATTTTCTGTATATTTTATCAAGCTTTCAGTTGTTCATTAAGTAAGAAACTTCTTAAACATAAAATTACCTTCATATCAAGCCTGCAATCCTCTCGATGTCAAATTACAATTTTAATCAAAAATTTACCAAGAAATTTACAAATAAATTTACCGACAATTTGCCAAGACAGAATATGAAATATACATCCAATGAAAATGATATACCCAACAAATAATTATTTCTCAAAACACTCCATATAAAACAAATTCTTGTCGTTCTATCAAGCACTACAGGGCAATGGCGCAATTTTTGACAGATTAACCTCGTGTAACGTTGATGAGTCAATCGCAGGCCTGATAGTTGACAAACACCGGATTCCACGGACTTAGGTACTATTTTAAGCTGATCTATTTTAATAAGTATTCGCTAGTCACCACAGTTCCTTCACCGAGTAATTCCATTTATTGGCAACGCATCAGAACATCCGCATTTCCGGGCTTCATCGGAACTCAATTTTTGGCGCGTCCCGCATTTCCCGTATATTACGAATCGGACTAATCGAACGCATATTTTTGGCACTTCCGAGTTTCCGTCGTTCGTATCGTGCGCAGCGGATTCCCAAAATGCAATGTCGATTGAGTGGCATCATGAATAACTTTGTCTCATCCAGATTATTCCATAAAACATGATTCAATCGCAGACATGAGATCATTCCATAAGTAGGAACGTACATAGTTAGAATTTGTCTGCACATATGGTGAGTAAGGATGGGTGGTACAATCGGGCATAGGATGATTCTTTGTGCAAAAATAAATTGAAAATGAACTATAAATTATTTTGGAATGAGCCTTCCTTTTCGAGAAAATCGACTTTGAAAACTCATCAATTTGAAACACAGAAATTTGACAAAAAAATCAGTTAAATGTATTAATAGATACAGTACTTGCAACTGCGAAGGAAGTAAGTACGTTCTTGTCTATAAATAAGTCAAAACAGTTGAAAGTGAATCTGATTTTTAATGAGGTGCACGCGTGCTCGACGAATTTTCAAAGTTGATTTTTTTAAAACGAAGGTTCATACAAAACAGTTTTAGTCTCCTTCTTCGATTTGCTTTTGACCACACCTTTTCACCCACCCTGCAGATAGAAGATATACATAGTAGAAGAGACACTGATAAAATGATTAATCATCTTGTAGATTCCTTCACATTTTACATTCTCCTATTTATTCTTTAAGCCTTCAAGTTTATTTCTGCAAAAACCCGTTTCGTTTATTTGGGATAAATCACGCAATGTAAGTATGGGTTGTTAGTATTATTTATTACTTGCTTGAATTGTTCCGATAATAGAGACATACTTATAAAAAATGAGTAATTGTGTCGTCATGAAACACTAATTACTGTTTCCACACGTAACAGTTTCTTGGTGTTAGAAGCGATAACAAATGTATGTTCTTTCTACTAATACTAGGCTCGATTGAACTCTTGCAATTAACCACGTTGCTCCGGCTTCTTATAACATAGGTACAATCTTGTTGGAAGCAGCAAGATTTTCCAGCGTTTTTGTTTGAACGGAAAATTACCAGTTCATTCTAACGTTGATCTAGCACGGGCTAATTCAACTCTTTCATTATATTTCCGCACATCGCGTCACGTGTAAAATGCGAAATGACGCGTCGTTATATAAGGCGTTTGAGAATTTATCGAGGCGCTCGAAAAATATCAACCTTTTTCTGCACGGCCATGAGCTCGTGAAGAAGTCAACTGCGAAGATTCCGTCCTCCATGGCCGTAGTTGCTTTAAAACGTCTCGAGATCACCCGTGACACCGTACAGAACGTGTTCTGCAAACGCTCTAATTTTATGCACGACATTTCAATTGATTTCGTTGAATTTGCGTCGCTTATTATCGCGCACACGTGTTCTTTACGTTAAGAATGAAACAAACGCTATGTAGATACTTTCGAGTCGAAGCGTTAGATTAGGTTACGGTGTACCCTTGGGATGTAGCTACAAACATAATGTTAATAATATATAATAAAGATAGCATCAATGAAGTACAATGAACGAGGATTTCGCTTAATAAGGTCCCTAAATGACACTCATGATTTTTTCACACGAGACACTTTTCTAATACGCAACTGATATTTTACGTAGGTACTATATTCGCACATTTACTATCTCTCTTGAATCAGCAGTCTCATTACCAACTGACAAGGGAACACCGCGAACCCGGACTCACCGATTGGAACGCAACTTTGTGGGTTTTTAGAGTGACTCAAAACAAGAACAACAGTGTGTTTCATTTGGGCCCTATCGCCCTTTAAGGGGACCGTCCGGTCAAAACGCTCGAAAAATAGGTGATCTTTGTGATTTTTTTCCAAAAAAGTATACAACTTGCAGTAAAAAACCTTTATGGTCTTTCTTTATTAGTTCTTCAAGAATATAAAAACTTTTTTTTCACTTTCCTATAATGGTTCTAATTTTACGTGGCGCTCAGTGCACTGCTGCAATAAAAGAGGCGTAAACGGTAGACAGTAGAACTCGACGTAGGATTGTCTGAAATCAAAAAACCAAAGATATTCTTATAGGTTATTTCAATCGCTATCGCATCAGCCTTTGAGAAGGCAAATAAAGCAAAGTGGCGATGTTTGGTACACGTTTTAACGCAAACATGCGAAAAAGGGGGTAATTCTGCGCCTAAAAATGTTAACAACGAAGAACTATGACCTCTAAAATTGATGGTCAAAGGCTGATGCGATAGTGAATTCAATGACAAAGAAAATGCCACCAAGTTTTTTGGAATCGGTTAAGAATTCCTTTTGTTATGCTGTCTACCGTTCGGAAACATCATGTTTCGAGAAAAACGCGTTTAAAGTTTTACGCGAGTGCCAAGTGGCCGAGTTTTACCCACGCATTTACCGCTACTCAAATGCCCATAACTTCGGGAATTTTACGAATTTCAAAAAATCCTTTTAAACACGTATTCTTAAAAGGTTGAACTTTAGAAATATGAAATAAAAAAATTTATTTTTAGACCGGACGGTCCCCTTAAGGGGGTGAAAACTGACCTCAAAGTCAAATTGGTACTTCCACTTTTTCGCGTATGACTCTCAAAGTGCAACAGACAGAAAAAAATGTTTCAAACAGAAGTTTAATGGTGCAAAAAGCACTACAAACTTCCGTTAACAAAATTTTGAAGAGTTAAAAAAAATATATAACTAGCGAAAAAAACTCTTTTTAACATTTTGTTAACGGAAGTTTGTAGCGCTTATTGCGCCATTAAACTTTTGTTTGAAACATTTTTTCTGTCTGTTGTACTTTGAGAGTTATGCGCGAAAAAGTGGAAGTGCCAATTTGACTTTGAGGTTAGTTTTCACCACCTTAAAGGGCGTTAGGGCCCAAATGAAACACACCGTTGCTCTTGTTTTTAGTCACTCTAAAAACCCACAAAGTTACGTTCTAATTGGTGAGTCCGGGTTCGCGGTGTTCCCTTGTGAGTGTGTTTGTAATATTATAAAGTCATACCGTAAGTAATGCAGTTTTTTCAGTATATACTACAGATAATTACATGATTCCTACAAAATTTGTATAGTTTTGTGGAATCCAGCGCATAGTAGTAATAGTTTTACTCTGTTGGGAGGGATTAATGAGATGAAACTTTGTTTCTTTAAAGTTAATTACAGAACCTTTAGTCCTACAAGGACTTTTGTTGTAGATCGTTAAATTCGCCTTTAAGGGGGTATTCTGGTCTGACGAGGCGTTTTCGTCGCGTTATTTCGGAATTTTTTTTACAAAGAACCCATCAATTTTATTATTATTTAGTTTATTGCTACATGTTTATTGATGTTTGAACTATCTTTACAAATTTTGTCAATGGAAAAGAATTAAAATCAAACGCAGTTGACTGTTTTAAAGTAATGGTGAAAAAAAATACATGGTGTCACGGTGTCCATGATTGGGCTCGTTCTAGTGATCTATAACAAAAAATGAAAAGAGATTCTATATCTGTATGCCTGTGGCTATCGTCCCTACCAGAATTATGATAAAATATTTTGTTTTTAAACTTTCACAGACCTTTAAAGTTGAAAAATTGTGCGAAAATCGAAACTTAATTTTCAAACCGCCGCCATTTGCTTAATTTTCAATATTTTTTTATCATTCTGGTAGGGACGAAAGCCACAGGCATACAGATATAGAATCTCTTTTCATTTTTTGTTATAGATCACTAGAACGAGCCCAATCATGGACACCGTGACACCATGTTTTTTTTTTCACCATTACTTTAAAACAGTCAACTGCGTTTGATTTTAATTCTTTTCCATTGACAAAATTTGTAAAGATAGTTCAAACATCAATAAACATGTAGCAATAAACTAAATAATAATAAACTTGATGGGTTCTTTGTAAAAAAAATTCCGAAATAACGCGACGAAAACGCCTCGTCAGACCAGAATACCCCCTTAAAGGAACCGACACATAAAATATAGCATTACATTTACGAAAGCAAAATTGACATTCGTGTCTCATTAATCCCTCCCAACAGAATAAAACAATCGTTACTATACGCTGTTTCCCACAAAACTATGCAACTTCCATAGGAAACATTTTCATGAAATTTTAAAAATAGAAGAAATGTTTCAGGTGATGAAGTTAGATGAAACACCCGGTATTACTTCCTGTTGCTTATCAATCAATGACATATATTTTATTTTCCCTAATTCTCTACAATTCCCCACACCTTTTTATTATGTTGTCTATTCCCCCCTTTTTAACACCATTATTCTCTAAGAGACATAAAGAACACAATTTGCATGTAAAAATATTATTAAAATTTTTAACACGTTGTTGTTAAGTTATTAAAACATTAATAGTGTTGAATTATTGTGTGTACGTTGTTACAGGAGGCATTAACCACTCTCTACCTGCTTCAGTGCTAACAAAAACAGACGTATAACAATAAAAAAAAATTCCATTCAAACTTCCTTTCATGATTGCAGTAATTACACCGAATCACGTCCTGAGGATGAATTACGGATAATTGCAATGGCAAATATGTTTAATAAGCGCGAACCTCGTCGGAAATCTCGACAAGAAACGCGATACGCGATGTATATCGTTCGTAAGAAAAAAAATGACTGAAAAACGAAGTGAAGTTACTCTTCTTCTTCTTCTTATTATTATTATGATTATTAATATTATTATCATTAATGTTATTATTATTATTATTTAGTCCACTGGCAAATACCGTTCAGTTTGCAATAAACAATTCATAAAGATAACAAGGAAACAGTGTGAAAGAAAAGAATATTGGTGACTTGGAGCCGATAACGGACTAGTCCGTATCAGTTTTATCCGGTAAAATAATCAAGCATGGCTCGCGACGTCTCTCAATGTCCAGTAATATATTCGCGGCGACCAATGAAGCCAGCAATTGCCTTTTAATTGGTGACGTGTGTCGCGACAATTGAACTCATGAAGTTCGAAATAAGTTCGTCCCTTAACGAGGACAATAATTTGTGATTCGTAATTTAACACTGTCTGAGCTGCTGGCTCGTATTGTTAGTGCGTTTAAATTGAGGGACATTATGCAGAATCCTTTGGTTGAAGTGTATGCACAAATGGCATTTGGAATTTGGGGAAGGTTTCAATGGATCATGAAGTTTTGGTGAAAATATAGTATCACCAGCATGATTAGGTAAACACTATTGTCATTTACAAAACGCACGAAGTAGGTATGTAGGTATGTACCTTATTCGTATGTTCGTCTGTTGTCATATTGTCATTTTCTTATTTCCGCTACGCCATCTGGTGGCTAAAATTAAAGCAGTCTAATCGGGTTAGCTGTCACATGTAATTAGCAGTATTGGGAATTTCGACTGTTTGATGATCGATTTTGTTAAATTGAACAGACTGTGACAAAAACATTATTGCACTATATCAATACTTGTGTGATACCAGTCCTGTAACGCGATTGACCCGATTACAGAGCTTACTTTGGTCGATGGCGCTCTCACAGTATTTCCCAATAGGTAATTGGACATGAAAACGACAAGCGAGTAGGTATACGACTTTCCTTCTTCACTGCTTAATGAAAATGATTTACTACTTTTGCGAAAATAGAAAGATGGAAGTTTTTTCATAGCAACGGCCAAATTTTTTAAAATCTAGCAATACTAGCATCGTGTGGTACTCACATGGACGATAAAAAGATGAAATCCTCCTTTATAATTAAGAGAAAATGGTTTGCTACCGTTCTTAAAGAAATGGAAGACTTAATCCCAACGGCCGAATTTTTTAATATCTAAATAATTCTAGAACCACGTGTGAATTATGTGGAAGGTAGGACAATCGAATGAAACGTTAAGAAATAAAAGTTTTGAGAACGTATGTATGTACAGGGTCATCATTTGATCTTGCAACCCGCGCTCGCGCGAACAGGTAAAATGGCAACAGCGCCTCACGAAGGCATTCTACTACAACCATGCACCGGCCCGACGTTCGGAGAGCTCCCAGCGACCGTTGGACAGCAGTGATGCCCGAGCTTCGAAAATTTTAGGATGGTCTCTTTCAATTTAACGTCGCAAAGAGCTATTGGGAATTACCCGGCCCAGGTAATCGAGCCGCGCGCTCCTCTTTTATGATCGGTTTACCACTCGCACCCCAGAGTACTGTAATATGGTTTAAAAACAATGTCGACTGGTCTCGTACCCGTCTTAATTCCAAAAATGTTGGCTACGACAGGGTTGACCGCGGCGCTATACCCCTATACTGAGAGATTTTTCGCCCCCTGCGTGTAAAAGCCACAATAATGGCGGATCGTTCCAAAAAATGACATTCACGAAAGCCGGAATAGGCATGGCGTTAAATAGTTAAAAGTTTAAAGCATTCAGACACAAGAATTCTAGAAAAAAATTTAAATACCGTTACAATCAAAGACACATCCCATTAGTTAGCCGTTACGTCTGATTTATACATATACTGCATTAAGGATAAAATTATAAAAAATAAAACCAGAACAATAGTTTCATTGACTAAATATTTAATTTCTCAGTTCATGAAAGTAATGATACAGAAACAAGTAGCCTATTGTTTACCAAGACCATGAATTTTAACAAGAGCATTAAATACTGTATCAATTAAACAGTTTGCAAAAGCTTTTCACAACAATTATGGTTAAAAAATTAATAAATGAAAAATTAAGTAAACGTAAAATATGTTAAATTATCCATCATTAAGAGGGAATAATTTTTCCTCATTTTTCGCCGAAAATTATAGTTCAAAAGTTATACGAAAAAGGCCCTAAATGCTTCAACCTGGGCCGGGAAATTCCGAATAGCTCTTTGCAACGTTAATTTGAAAGAGACCATCCTAAAATTCTCGAAGCTCGGGCATCACTGCTGTCCAGCAATCGCTGGCAGCGCTGCGAACGCCGCACAGTGGTTCCAAAGTGCCTTTTTGTGGACAAAATTCTGTATCTCCGTTAATTCTCAACCGATTTTTTATTTTTTTTTTGCTCGGTTTGTCGGGGATTAAATTTGTTACAATATCAAATACCTGAATTGCGACCAAAACGTGTTTTTTCCTATCTTTTTTTCTGACAAAGTTGGATGAAAACTTTAGTAGAACAATCTTTGGGGCTAATTTGATAAAATTTTTCTTATCTAAGTAGTTTTTTTTAATCTTTAATTGGTACTTGGCAATAGCGAAAACATAAACCAGGCGATTTGTTGACACGTCAGAATATTTGAAATACAACTTTACTGTGGCTGAAAATTTGGAATGTCCACCGAGTTTACTGCAACCAGAACTGTCTAAAATATCAATTTATGCGTTCAGAATGTGAAAACCGTGATTTATTTTTTACGTTTTTATTATTGTTTATTAGTAAATAAAACTTTATCGAATCTTTCCCAACCACATCTTTTGCATTTGGAAGCAAATTTAATCCCCGACAAAACGAGCAAAAAAAGATAAAAATTGGTTAAGAATTCACTGAGGTACGAAATTTTGTCCACAAAGAGGCACTTTGAGCGCTATCGCCAACTAAATAAAACCGGATTGACACCGCAGTGGCAAATAGCGGTAGCTAATTCTATTCGGGATTTGTTTATTACATTGCTACCCACCTTCCAAATGCAAAGGATGTGGTTCGGAAAGATTCGATAAAGTTTTATTTACTAATAAACAATAATAAAAACGTAAAAAAATAAATCAGGGTTTTAACTTTCTGCAATATTTCTGAACGGTACAAGGTTCTATAATCATACATTACATTGATATTTTAGACAGTTCTGGTTGTAGTAAACTCGGTAGACATTCCAAATTTTCAGCCACTGTAAAGTTGTATTTCAAACATTCTGACGTGTCAACAAATCGCCTGTTTTATGTTTCCACTATTGCCAAGTACCAATTAAAGAAAGTCGACCGAAATTGACATCGACAATTCATTTAATCATCTGGGAAAAATCGAAATCGTAAAAATAGGCCCAGTTTCTCATTTTTTACGTAGAGTCTGCACTTTTACGAAGAAAACAAGCTGTTACTGAAGAAAATCTATAGATAAATACCGAAGCTATAGACAATTGTGTGAAAACACTAAAATTTCATTTTTTCACGGTTTTTGTGTTTTTTCAATTCTATTGTGTTATTTCAATTTTAATTCATTCTGTACATTTTTCAAGTATTTTCTTAATGTGTTTGTTTCAGAAATAGTGAAAATCCACTAAAAACAAAAAATAATTATTTTCTTGTACTACAATTTCGATGGTGTTTTTTCACTTTAAATAAAATCGTGGAGCATTTTTAATACAATCATTTAACATAAATTTGTTTATATATTTCTACACGTAGTTCATTTTCTATTGTATGGCATTCATTTTTGTTTCCAACAGGCGTAAACATGTCCCTGAAGATCCATTTCTTGTATTTCCACTTGAACTTTTTCCCGGAAAATCTTAGTGACGTAAGTAAATTACGCGGACGGAGAGAGATTCCATCAGAATATGAAGGGTATTGAGCGGCGATATCATGGATTTTGGGATGACACAATTATGGGAGATTATATTTGGTTCCTCATAAGAGAAACGAATGCTAAAACGAACGAAGACAAGAAAAGAGCCAGAACTATTTCTAAAACACACATATGTATATTAACAAAACACTTGAAAAAATGTACAGAATGAATTAAAATTGAAATAGTACAATAAAATTGAAAAAAACACAAGAACCGAGAAAAAATGAAATTTTAGTGTTTTCACACAATTGTCTATAGCTTCGGTATTTATCCATAGATTTTCTTCAGTAACAGCTTGTTTTCTTCGTAAAAATGGAGACTCTACGTAAAAGATGAGAAACTGGGCCTATTTTTGCGATTTCGATTTTGTCCAGATGATTAAATGAATTGTCGATGTCAATTTCGGTCGAAAAGAATGACTTTTTTCACATATTCCCATCGATTTCACCCGAACTACTGAACCGATTTGGAAATTTTGTAAGGAACATTTGTTGGTAATTCAATTATCTTTAATTTGAGATAATTTCCGACCATATCGGTTATTTGCAACACGAGATATGCGCAATTATGTGGGATCACCTCTTTGACAGGCAGGTAAAAAGTTCTCCTATCGATATCTCGAAACCGTATCCATAGAAAAAATTGTAGACCACATTTTCGGCATCAGCGGGCCATTTTCTATATGAAAAAAATAGTGGTATCTGTTGCGCAAAATGGCTGTAAACTAGTGTAATTAGAGATGTGATCTAAAGCACTTCCAATAGCTTCGTATCTGTCTGGAATATCAGGCGACTAATTGTAAGTCGAATCACTTCGAACATGATTTGAACCTTAAAATTCTTGAAAATCTTGATAATACTTGTGTCTTCATAGGTTTTGAGTCTTTAAAGTCTGGATACGTCATGAAGCTTTTGAAAGTCTTGAAAGTCTTGATGGTCACGAAAGTCTTGATGGTCTTGGAAGTCTTGCTTGATAGTTTGGATAGGTTTTGAAAGCTTGTTGAGTAGGTACGCAACATCTTACAGACTTTCTTATTACTTTTGTTCAAGCAGTGTCATTGACATAAAATATTAATGAATGTCTGGAAAGTTCGAGTTATCATAAATAGGTATGTTTATCATAGGTATATACGTTATTCGTTTTTATAGCATACATTACATATTACGAATGTTGATATGTTGGGAATGGGAGAAAGAAAATGAAATAAAATAGAAAACCGTATCCCAATGATTGGAACAAAATTTGTGAAAACCTAAGTTTATTGCTTATACATATTACTTATTTAATAACAAAATCGCATTTAAAGTTAATAGGTATAGTATTGTATGTAATGTAATATAATATATGTAATATAAAGTAGTAATTATATTTAAAGATTCAAGATCTGTCAATACTCAAGACTTACCAAGACTTTCAATCGTTTCAAGCTTCGAATCATGTTCGAAGTGTTTCGAATTTTTCGTCATATTGTATATAGATTCGAAGCGATTCGAAGTGGTTCAGATCACATCACTAGTGCCACCAGCAATCACGCGCCTTGCTGAGTTTGGGGGCCTCCGACGCTCGAAACCATACAATGTTGTGCACTAAGCAGTGGCGAAAAAATTTGCATAATGTAAAATTAGCTTCGGTAAAAATAGTCCGATTTAGATGATATTTGGTACGATTTTCACCGGAAAAACATAAGGAATCCATTGGTGCCACTGCCATATCGATTCGATGAAGAATAAACAATTTCTGAATACAGTAGTACATTTCACGTTCGACCGCGCGGTTGTCGTTTTATCTTCGCCGAGTCGCTTAGACTCTTAATTCTTTATTCTGCTCATACTACACAGAGTAAACTTTCAACAAACAGAGCTCCACAAACAGTTGAAATCAAATATATGGACGAGATTTTCTTCAGTAGTGGTATCAGATACATACTTCAAACAAGAAACTTCTTCAATTACTTTGAGCTTTGTGTCACATTTTTTGTAATGAATGAAACAAAAGAATTTTCCGCCCATTTTCAGTCACAGCAATTATAGCACAATAATGGAGCACGTCGAACTTACAGATTCCATAAAGGAGTAGTTAACTATTTAAGTGGTAATAATCAAGGCTGGGCACTTTACTGTTCGTCATGCTTGCTCGCGAGAAGCACCCAGCCAATTACAAAAATCATGATGATCTCGCAGAGAAATCGGTTCTTACCAGAAATATGTGGTTATTTTCATTTGCATCAAGTAGGTACTACATTATTCTTACGCGTCTTGGGTTTAATTGTATTACTTAGAAGGCGACATATCGAACCCGTACACGACGATTCGGTTGAAACTTTTCTGAGAAGTAGATTTAAGAAAAATATTCGATACTTAGGCGTTTTTTATTGGTAATCGTCCGTACGGAAGGGATGCAAACAGCCCTAAAAAAGGCCATTATTATCTTTCCGCTTCAAAATGCTGCCACCCGTTTCGAATGTATGATGATTCATTGCTTGGACCTTCACTTTTACCGGCAAGACTGGCTTTGTTTCTAAACTTTTTAAGGAGACCCTATTGTCAAAACGCTCGATAAATAGTTGATTTTCATGAATTTTTCACAAGAAGAGGGTACAACATATCCTAAAAAATGTTTTCGGCTTTTATTAATACACTTGTTAAGGTACAAAAATATATTTGATTCATGTTTTCCGTCTTGATGCATTTTCTAGGTGGCGTTTAGTGCAACGCGGCCAGAAAGAGATGCCTAAGCGAAAACGATAACCAGGATCATGCGAAATCAAAAATCGAAAAAATTCTTAAAATTTATATCAATGGCTATCGCATTATCCTCTGTCACGACGAAAAATGCCAAAGCTACGATGATTGGTGCATATTTGAACAAAATAGTGCAAAAGGGGGTAATTTTACGTACAAATGTGTAGATAAAAAAGAACCTGTGTTTCAAAAAATTATGTTAGAGGATTAAATGACGAATCAAATGCCTCAAGGTATTTTTGAATCGGTTCATTAGATCTTCTGAAATCGTGTTTACCGTTTAGGCATATGTTTTTAGCAGCGCTACTCTAATTGTAAGCGCCACCTAGAAAATGCATCAAGATTGAAAAGATGAATAAATATTTGTTTGCCCCCTAGCGAGTGTATTAAGAAGACTAGGCAGTCGTTTTCCGTGAAAGAAGCACCTTCTTTTTAATGTGTTTGCAAAAAAATGAAAGCAAATCCAGATGTACCCTTTTACCCAATGTTTATTATTATCATATAGATTGCAAAAAAGGTGGTATACAATATAAATGTGCTCTAGAAATAGCGCTGCTGACTGGTAAACCTTTTAACGTTCTTCTGTAGTTTTGCCGTAATATTGGTCTTAAATAACCTCCTCCTTTTTGAAGTCGGTTAAAAATAACGCAATCCAATTTCACGACGTGATGCTTCTTTGTTAAATTCGCTGTTTTCCGCGGAACCAATAAAAACTAAAATTAAAATAAAATTATAAAATTGGTGGCTGAAAAGCAGCGATTATTTCTAGAAAAGTGTGCTACTAAAAATCCACGAATTTTTCATTTTTTTGCGATAATCTCGAAATTTTACGGACCATGTCAGAGATTTCGCGGGAAATGGCACATGTTTTGCACATCCTGTATTTTTTTCAAGTCGATCTGAACCTCCGTTCATTCGCAACTAGCCGAAAACCAAGAAAAAAAATTATTCGAGAAAAACGCGTTTAAAGTTTCTGGGCAAACACCTTTTGAGCTGCCAAATCTACAGGGTGTCCCACGGTAGACTGGACAGCAGGATATCTCCTAACATATGGGAGATAAACAAATAAATAAATATGTAATTGCATGGTTCGATGGGGCCAATTTATTAGCGCAGACGATTTTTTTTCGATTATTATTTTAAAAGATACGATGGTCAAGTACGGTTTTTTAAATGCAACTATTTTTTTTGAAGAGGTGAGTTGATAGTGCGTTCCAAGACAAATTCAATAAGCATTAATGTAAACACTTGATTTCCACTGGTTTTTGAGATATCACACTTGCAAATTTACTGATTTTCACTGGAAGAAAACCCGCTGAAATAGCAAGGATCGGGGTCGGTCTTGCTGGAGCCACGGGGGGCCTTGCCTGTTGAAACAGATACCTACCTACCAAAGGTCTGCGCTAGGCCCAAAGGCTGGACAATTCTTTTGCGTCAGAAATGCTACTTACGTAGGTACATCTGCGGTATCAAGAAACGCACCGTTACTTTTATTTCGCACTTGCTTCTACGCTTGGATGGCCGGTTCTTTTGGGAGGGATGCAAGTTCGATTGGTTAGATTAGGAGGTGTGAAAGTTGCTAGACTAAATTTCAACCATAAGGAGCAGATTGTATTAGAACCAATCGGATTTGCATCAATATCAAAACAAAGCATACGTTGACTTATTCCGTGCGAGAGAAGGTGGGCATTCGGGAGGAGGTATTGCTGTGAAGAGGGCCTTTTCAAGAGAGCAGCCGTTTGTGAGGGACCATGCAATTTCATTTTTTTTATTTTTTATCTCCCATATGTTAGGAGATATCCTACTGTCCAGTCTACCGTGGAACACCCTGTAGAATTTTGCGATTTTTAATATATATCAAGCGGAATTTTATTCAGAAAAGATAGTACTTTCGGAAAATGCAATAAAACAATCGATTTTTCGACTCCCTAGTCCCTTTAAGGGAGCATCAGAGTGTTGAAATCTCGAATAATCAATTTTTTTTATTATTATTAATTCTCAAAGTGTCATCCTTTGTGAACATTTCCTACAAAGTTTCATGAGGAAATTCGAATAATTATAGAAATCATAGCGTAGAACGTAATGGAGTGCACCGGCGAGAAACGGCCTCGCATAGCGGTATTGGCATAGGGGACGAAATTACATTTTGAAACAGAGTGTAAGGTCAGGTGGGGTAGAATGTAACAAAAAAATTTATAATGATTGTAGACAACAGAATGTATAATAAATCAACTTTTCTTTTGGATTTAAACAATCAACAGTCTGGTCCTTCAAATCAGAATTATAAGATGTTAACAATTATCCTTAAAAGCTAATCAATTTGACACTTTTCCGAGGTCACAAAATTGTTACAGTGTGCCTCAGATCTGGGGTAGTGTTTCACAGCCTTAGGGGAACAATATCAGAGAATAGGACACGCTATAACAAATGTACAAAAATATCAAAATACTAATAAAATACAAATAAAGCATTAACTCACATTATATCTTTTCAAAATATTATCTGGAAATGACTAAGAATGTGCATGACGTTTTGTCTTATTTGCCATTTTAGGAAATGTCAATATAAGTTCTGTATCATCCATTGTAACAGTTCTAGACCCCGTTCCAGCGGAGAGTAAGATATGATCTACCTTTCCATTTTTACGCAAGTGACTGATGGCATATTCATGTTACACTGTGCCCCCTACAGCATAAACAATAAAATATCAACTGGAATTTAATAGGGTATGAATACCGGCAAACTTTATTGATATATCAAGCAACAAATATGTGTAGTTTGTTTACAAAATATTATTACTTGCCATTATTGTATGTTGGAATAGAAACTAAAATCTTTTACTTGAATTCGTCACGTTTAAACACAAAACAAACTATTTTGGTAGGTATTATCACGGGAAAGGTACGATGCCGTTAAATGACAACTGAATCAAGATGATGGCAGGTGCGTCTGTCAAAAACGTAGAATAACGCAATAAAGATGTTACAAAGAAACAGAAATACTTTCACTGTTCTACTGTGCCCCGTGTTACAATCAACCCCACCTGAACCTACATCATAACTCTTGAACGAATGAATATTTTCACTTGAAACATTAACTGCAGTAGTCGTGTAGAATTGCTTTCTCTACAGTGTGGAACTTGCGCATTAGCAATAGATGTTTGCAACACATTTTATAATTGATTAAATACCATTTTTTCTGTAAAAATGTGGGGAAAAAATTGATTCGTATCTAACTTTCACAATTTTTGTTAAAATTCCGCACTATAGTTTTTAGGGTAGAAATTACTCACCCCAAAGCATTTTGCTATTAGATGATTGGTTCGCTTGGGGCTATGTATACTAATGTACAGTGCGTGAAGGGATGGGATCAAATTCAATACGTACTCACCGAGTACAATTTGAACCCGAGTCAATTGCAATACAAAAGTTTCACTTCGATTACTACTCATAAGAGGTGACGTTTTATTCTATGTGCTTCCAAAGTACTTGGATTAGGGGACAGTCCTACAGTACCGGCCATTCCAAGTTTTTGTACTATAACTTGGGCTATTGTTGGTAAAAATCAAATTTCAAAAATGTAATTTGAAGTACAAATCGTGCTTAATAAAAAGGAATAAATCGTTTTTCTTACAGTTTATCATAAAGATTAATAATTCGCTGGAATAAAAAAGTTGTAACTCGCAGCGAACGAAAAATTGTCGTCCAGTACCGGCCAACTACTTAGCTAGCAGATTTTAAGGTGTAACTAATTAATAATGTTAGTAAAAACATTTAAAAATGCAATAGAACATTGGTTAGGCACGTCTACAAATGTCACAGGTAAAATGATCGATATTTTCTTGGTCTGTACAGTGCACCCAGTGACTTGCTCATCAAAACCCAGTTTACGTTTACTTTAGTTTAGTTTAGTCTAATTTTTTTTCTCGAAACCTAATGAAGGTTTATTTCTTACATAATTTTGTTTACATGTGTATGTGCGGATGTGTGGAAGGTTGGATTACGTGATTTACCTTATCCATACATTAGTTTTTTAACTTGTATAGTTACATGTCTCCCGATTGATCTAGATGCGCAAGTTGCATTCTTCCAGGAACCATGCATACACGCCTTAATGTGTGGTTTAGGAATTAGCGTTTCCATGCTGAGGGCAAGGTGAAGCTTTATTGTTTCCAGGTTTTTAATTAGTTTTGCTCTTTGAGAGTCGTAAAGTTTGCATTGCAAAACTACATGCTTTATATCTCCACTTTCCTGATTACATTTACATTTTGAGTTGCTTATAATATTTACGCGTAGCGAGAGTGTCAGCTAGGTTATAATGATTGGCTCTAATTCGGTTTATTGTTACGATAAATTCTCTGGATCATTTTTTACTCGAGTACCATGGTGGCTGATTGTTACAGTAATAGTGTAAGAAGTATTTTTTCCCTTTGGTAAGACCTTGCTCTTTAACCATGTTTTCGGCGTGAAGTTGGACTCTTTTTTTGTACGCTTCGTAGGTATCTTTGTGGTCTTTATTGCTTATTGTTAGTGCCATGTCCACTGCATAGTTCAGGACAGCATATTCCGCTGCACACACCGAAGCTAAACTGAAACTAAACTCGGCACAGAACTCAAAGAATCGGAAAATCCTAACATGGTCCGAAAAAGAACTAAAAGAAAAAAATAATGCATTTGAAATATATACAGATGGTAGAAAAATTTCGGGCAATAAATACGTCGGAATAGCATGTACCTAATTTTGTTTTATAGTAGCATTTTCAAAAACGCATTCACATCGTTCTGCGTCCATTTTCCTTTTTTCTGTTTAATTCCGGACATTTTTCTGCAGAAAAACAAAGAAGAAAAACCTAAGCACTTTGATTATAGGAAAAAATTAGAAAAAAATTGACTGGTACTGTACCACTATAAGGTGGCCGGTACTGCACGACAAGCACGCAAAAAAGTTTTAGGTTTGATGCGTATTATACGAAGCAAATTGCAAAACCGACGCATCTATGTGTACCTAATTATCTCAAAATAATGTACGTAATATGACAGAATTATTCAATTAATTGAAAAATAAGAAATCAGGTATGAAAAATAACTTTTGTTGTACGGAAAATTCGAAGCTTCGAATAACGAATAAACATAAAGTATCTTTTATTCGAGTTTATCCAGTTATTATTTTTGCCCATCTGTAATCTCCAGCTGCCTCGCCGTGATCATTCAAGCCTCCCTGACGACAAAATAGTAATAGGGGAAATACGGCAACAGCGAGATACGAAGCTCGACATGTATCGGCAACTATGTATTTCCTACAGTTATCGGCTAGCTTGGATTTGAACCAATGCTGTTGCTGTGTGGCTCGAATATACCATCAACACCTCTGACGAGGAAGCCTTGAAGTCTCATTTATCGAGCTGTCCTCAGTACACGATTCATAAATTCATTATTATTTCAACGTACTGTGCTTATTAGCGTTCATACGCACCAGATCCGCTTGCACGGATGTCTACTGGAGGCAACTATATCCGCAAAAATTTTCTTCTTGCCGATTCCAGGACGAAAGTTGGTTGAAACGGTTTGTTTACTACATCGCGTATACGTACACGCTTTTCCTAGCTTGTGTGAGCGTACGCACACATTCAAGGCCCAGTGAGACGGCAGCCTTAACACTTTCAATGGCAAGGACGATAGTATCTCGGAAGCCATTTCTTTGATGCTACAGGACTTTACCGACATCGGCTGGGAACACCCCTAACATCGCGGTGAGCCTGACTTTCCTTCGGTCGAAGGTCCCGAGGTCCCTTCCTCGGTGTCCTATAGCAGGCAAACCTTTGGTCTGCACTACTCTAAACACTCTCTGTCCTACAATCTTTAGTTATCGCGAGCCACGAGACTTTGACTAAACTGGCGAAGACCGCTAGAAATATTCGTCCCACACGTAGGAATGTGGCACTAGGGAGTCTCAAATGGTGTTCGGTTCGGGATTCGGTTCAGATCTGGACGCGGCCTAATGTTTCTCAAAGTACTTATAGACAGTTCGAACCTATCTCTTCGAGGTTCGACTCTACTTACAAGTATTGTTTTTCTGTTTCGCAGTACTCATGAACTGTTCGAAACTATCCAGTCACATTCGAACCTACTTCTAATATAATTCATCCCATCACTGTATAATTTATTTATTTATTTATTGTACACGGACTGTAGCTGCACGCTACGCCGGACCACCATTAACGTGAAATAACTGCAATAATTTTCAACATTACGGCAATTTTTTTACTTTACTTGTAAAACCGTGCACCAATAACTGTGAAAAGTACCAGTATAGTGATTCTTGGGTATCTAAATCTAAGTAATTCAACCGACCAGAAGCCGTCGATTTTAATGGTTTAATAGTCCTGAACCCCCCTAATAAAAGCCAAAAACATTTGTTGGGATATTATGTTATAACCCCTGCTTGTATAAAATTCTCTAGAAATCACCTATTTTTCGAGCGTTTAGAACGAAGGGTCCTCTTAAACATCGCTTTGCCAGTACGGTTAGAAAAAGTTTCGCTACTTTATCGCCAACGTATGTGGTTCCAATTAACTACATTGTAGATGGCTATCCGTCTACCCATTATGCAAGACATGTTAGCGATCACGATAATGAAAGATGGATAAGTGGGAAGGACACGTTGCTTGACCTGTGAGGTCGCCAGATTTTACACCGCTAGACTTTTAATTGTGGGGAACTATGAAAGCGATAGTGTATCGTACAAGACGCAATTCACCAACTTTTTTCCTATGTAGCGTGATAATAGAGTGTTTACGGATCTAAATATGTGTATATAACATTTTTTCCTTATTTCTACTCAGAGAACATTTTGGTGAAGTTTGATCGATTAGCTTTGGAACACTCTGTATATGTAAGATATTGGTATGAGGACCACCAGCTATTTGTCTATTGCTCAGCAGCTGGATTTTGGCAAAATAGGAGGACCACCGGCTATTTGTCTATTGCCCGGCATCTGGATTTTGGGCAAAATAGCGGAACCACCAGCTATTCGTCTATTGCTCAGCAGCTGGATTTTGGCCAAATAGGAGGACCACCAGTTATAGTATTGTCTCGTTAGCGGCTCGATTTTGTGTACACGTTATGGACTTTTCGCTATCCCCACCACTTATGTCTCACTCGTGTCCGGCGAAGGTGAGAGCGAGATGGTACGAGAGAGAGTCAGGGGCATTGAAAGCGAGCGAAGACGGTAGGAGACAGACGACGCGTTGATGTTTTGTCTCGCTCCCTCCTTCTGATGCCTGACACTCCGTCCTTTGCGTCTCGTGCCGACGCTAACTGCTCGCGACCATTGCGCACGCCCGTCGCGCACGCAAAGCGTTTCTCTCACTCCACCCTTCGGCCAGAAAGAAGCGAGAAACGTTGGCACGGAATTAGGGCTCTGATCACGATATGGGCTCAACGCCGGTCCCGACCAGCGAGCCGCTAACGAGACAATACTGTATTCGTCTATTGCTCAGCAGCTGGATTTTGGCTAAATAGGAGGACCACCAGCTACTACTCTATTGCTCACCAGCTGGATTTTGGCAAAAATAGGAGTTCCACCAGCAATTCGTCTATTGCTCAGCAGCTGGATTTTGAAGAAAAAAAGGAGGACCACCAGCTATTCGTCTATTGCTTAGCAGCTGGGGTGAGGGCATAACTGGAGGACCACCAGCTATTATGATATGGTCTGCATTTCGGTACAAAAAGTTCTATCGCATAATAAAGGAGATCATATAGCAGACAAACTGCTTCATCAGGATTCGTATCTTTCAAGATTTCGTCCCAAATAATTGAATTAAAGTAGTTGCACATTGCGGAATAATCGCCATGTTTAAAATCATACGTATGAGAAACATTGTTACCTACAGTCGCATGGCGCGACGGATGCACATAAAATTGCATGTTCAAGGCGGGATGGTATGAATCACATTTGAGCAAAGGATCATCAGATGGGGATATAACAACATCAGTGTTGCTACAGAAAATTAAATGAAGGATAGAGTCTAAAAAGTTGCAAACGTGATTCATTTGGACTAAGCCGCAGAGACTGAGGTTGTTCACCAAATATTCCAGGGCTGATGTTACATTTTGGTTGCAACCAGGTGCAAGCAGAGGGAGATGATCACTCCATTTAACTCGAGGCAGGTTAAAATCACCCAGTACTAATACATAATCACTGGGATACTGGTCAACAACCCTTACAACACTGTTGGAAAAATCGAGGTACAGAGAAGGTGGTGACGTGGGTGGGATATATGCTGCTGTAAAAATAGCCGTTGAAGACATAAAATATATTCTGACGTGCAGATGTTCAACATGAGAGATTTCCGCATCAATAACAGAGCTGCGTAACGAATTTTTGACAGCAATAAGAACACCGCCGCCTCTAGAGAACGTGCTCCAGAGTGAGGATCTATCACAAGGGTAAACATTAAATTGAGAGAGGCCAAGCTCAGCTGTCGAAATTCCAGCATGGAGCCATGTTTCGACAAGAATTATAACGACATACGACTGGAGCGAACAAGCAATAGAACGACACAAATCCTGTATCTTAGTCCGAAGACCTCTCACGTTTTGATAGTACACTAACGGGGAGTAGTCGCGTTTTTTGGATTATGAGAAAGCGATACTATTTTTGGTACACCACGGATATATCTTATTGTCTTAGTACTATCATTCATCCCACGCAGTTGAGTCCTTAAATTGTCCAAGAAACCACGCTGTTTTGTGGTTTGGTCTTGCGAGATTTTGGCAGGCCCCAGGTATTTATGTTTATTCTTCAGTATAGACAACGGTGTATCTGGAGATTTAAATGTGACACACACACTGGTCTGGGGTTGTCATCAGTGTTTCTCTTGCCAAACCGTCTGATGGTGATATCGGCATTATAGGAAACCGGCAGGATGATGTCCAGAATATCTTTGATTGAGGTCGTGTCTGATTGTGAAGCATTTTCCCTTAAGTTAAAGAAGATCAGGTTGTGCGATCTACTATTCCTCTCCATAATTTCCTCAATTATATTTTCTTCCAGACGACTCATATTCGATTCAATAGTGTTTACTCTAGCATTGATATCGTTAATATTGTTCAGAGTGCTGTTAAGGGCCTCAATACTTAACTGGAAGGCCATTAGATCATTTTCCAGCTTCTTCAACTTTAAATCTAGAATTCCGCTGATATTGTCCAAAAGGCTCGCGTTTGCGTTGGTCGAAGGTGACAATGGAGTGGCAGCGGTTCTCGGCTCGCTGCAGCTGAGGAGAATACCTGCTTGCCAAGGATGTGCACTGCGGACAAGACATGTTGTGCCTGGGTGCGATGAAATTCCACAAGTGGGACATGTAACAGGATTAGCGACCGGAGCCGCACAGCCTTTACATTGTACCTTTTTCGAAGATCCCATGATGTAAGGTAAAATGGTAGAGAATGACGGCCACTGACAAATCCTAGTCACCACACTCCAACGTGAGATGTAAATATACACTAACACACAGGAGTCACGATATCAACAGAGTCGATCGAACACCGAAGAGCAATCGGAGCAAGATTTAAAGCAGTAGAACGGTGAATAAGTATTGTCTATAACGATAACAACATCAATAATAATAATAAACATAGAATTGTGGGATCAGGAACCCCCTTAACATAAGAGAAGGAACGGAATGACTTAGAGAGGTACAGTCGGCGTAGCCGTGGTGGCTAACGCTGCTGATCAGTACGCGGGCGGTTCGGGTTCGGTTCCCGGCGCCGTGGCTCCCTTTTTCCGTTTCCTACAGAATGAATAATACATCGATCGAAATATTCCGTACTTTAATCATCTTCCACAAACGAATTTTTTACCATTGTGTTTACCGAGCTGCTTTGAAATCAGCCTCGACAGGCTGAGAATGCACGTGAAATCATAACGTTGGGGGTCCTGCGCCAGTAGCAGGTTCGCGTATCTATCTCGCTTGTCCTCGGTCAAACGCAGAGGCGCACAGCTTCCGTCGGACCACGTGTATTCGTTTACAGACAAGTCGTTTAACATCTCGAAGTGCACTACCTAATCCATCGTCACGGGAAGAGTCATATCGTCAGTGCAAAGCACCGCCGACTAGTGTAGATACGACGTCACACTTTCCATATGCGTAGGAGCAGGTTACAAACTGGCGACGACGGTCCACAAGAAGCACGCATTGTCTCTGCTCTGTACATTCACCACCGCTATTTTGAGGACGACGCGCGACGTGTCCCATGTTGATTACCACTCCGGTTGAAATACGGCCTATAAACGCAGATTCCACGTCTTCCCATATAACTTTGAGTGCCATCGATCGGCTCGCAACCCCGCACCCTACTACCGAAATCCTTTCCCGCACGATCGCGCGCAATGTCGTTATTTGCGCGATCAGCGACACCAAGCGTTGATTCGCGGCCACGGACACTCCTGCGCTGGATTGGTACTCTGATGAGCTGCACACACGCGGCGCATTGATCCGACCAGGCTCGGAATTCCGGAACAGTGCCTAAAAGCTCAGACATCTGGGACAAAACCCTGTACGTATCCATGAACACCTCCATGTTTACTTCTTCGCAAATAGTTTTGTCTACCAGACACGCACGATTAGACACGATTGGGTGATGCGGTTCTTCCATGCGATGCGGTCCGCGTCCGGATATCGGAAACACAACGGCAACATGATGCGCTTTGAGTGTCGTCGCACAATCGGGGTCGGGTGCTGTTTGAGATTCACCTAGTTCATCTCAACGCCACACTCACGCTCATGGCAGCACCTTGCGGAAGCACGATTGCAACGCAGATCAACGATCGATCCACCACTCAGAGACGCGGATCGAGCGCGATCCGCCAATCAGCGTGGATCGATCAGCCAATCAGCGCGCCTCATCGATGTTCCAGCGGACCCGACGCGACGCGCGGACGGAAGTCCTGCCATTATTCACTAACGGTTTATCAAGTAGTGCGCACGTGCGGTATTGCCAAGAAAGTGTAAAACGTTGTAATCTCACTCAATCTCACTCATCCTCTGCTCAATAGCACACCACTCAATTGCGACGCAAGAGGTTTTAATAAACATAAATATCAAGTGCCTGTAATTTTCGCCCCTTCACCGTCGACTCCCAGCCTCACTTTTCCAGCGTGCTCAACCCTGAATCGCGTTTCGGTTAAATTCGATACAGGTGCTCATCCAAAAATCTTGCTAATTCACGATACAAAACAAGTCCCCGGTAATAGTCAATATTCGAGGGCACAACACTTTGTACACTTCGACCGTGCCGTTCTCAATGTCCTGTAGAAGCGTTAACGGTGTACACACGACCGCGGTAAAGTACTTCAGTTGCTTGTGATGCACATCCTTATCACCAACGATACAGTACAATGTGAATTTACTCGCAGTACTATATCGCGCGGTATGACGTAGCAATTGACGATGCTGATGCGACATTTGCATTAATCCGTGTCGAAAGATGCTGATCCACGACGTCTCGGATAATGACGGTGGGCTTGACGCTTCGCGGATCTTATGCTTCGCGATCGTAAGCGTTTGGTCGTCCAACTGCAGCACCGTGGATGAAGGGCTCGCGTTACCATCATAATCATCATCGGAAGACGATGACGCAAGCATTATGGGAGTCCTGACAGTGGTATACTGTAAATCAAATGGCCACGGGTCAATATCTAACTCTTTTCACCCTGACACGGTCGCTGTACCGCTTCCACTTACCTACTATAAACACACGGCATCGCGCGGTGCAGTGCCGTGCTTACTCCATGGGATACCGTGACGATTGACTCACAGCCTCTTCGATATGAAATACTTGGAACTCTACGGTGATTAGGGTGGGGCTACGTAATTTACATATTCAAAACTAGGTCTCGAATAATTATATTATCGTTCCACGTCAGAGGGAGTCCAATTACAGCATCCGCGCTCGACATGTTCAATCCTAACGCGCGCCATGATTCTTTATCGCTCTATGTTTACATCATTGCACGTGCGCTGTATCGGTCTCACGATTCAAATATAAACACACGGCATGATGTGCGTGCACGTAGCTGCCAAAACGCGTTCAATTATTATCTTCCTCAGAAATGATGGACCACCCTCTTCCGTACATCGAAGACGCGAATGTCCATGAATCGGTCGCAGTCGCGCCTGTGCACCGATGCCCGTACGCGTACGGTGGTTGCGCGGCGGCGACGTGGGCCCAAAGTACCTTAACCTTCCGGTACTCGCGCGTGTGCACGGAGTGCACGGAGGTCAGTATTCGGCAGAAAAAAACGTTTTACCGTGATCTATTCTACCCAGCATCCCTATGTATTCTTCTAGCGGACATTTTTGCATAATTCTACGTACTTGTCAGGTTCAAATTCAATTTGGAAGTTTCTCCGATTGAATGAAAACGAAAGTATGCCACGTATCCTGCCGGCGAGCGCGCCCGTGTACTCACAAGTTTCCCAGTTGTCCGCATCCGATTGATTTGGTTTTTGGATATGTTTTAGAGGACCGAAAAATAAGATATATGTATTTTTTTATTTTGGCCTATTTGCATGTTCAGGGGGTGGAACCACCCCTCAAAGATTTTCAGGTTTTCGCCTCCCATTGATTTGGTTTTTGGATATGTTTTTGAGGACCGAAAAATAAGATATACATGTTTTTTTATTTTGCCCTGTTTGCATGTGTAGGGGGTGAAACCACCCCTCAAAGTTCATAAGAATTTAACCTTCCAGTACTCGGGCGTATGCACGGAGTGCACGAAGGTCAGTTTTTGGTTGAGAAAATCGTTTTACCGTGATCTATTCTACCCAGCAACCCTATGTATTCTTCGAACAATCGGAGACGAACACCTGAAAACCTTTGAGGGGTAGTTCCCCTAAACATGCAAACAGGGCAAAATAAAAAAACACGTATGTCTTATTTTTCGGTCCTCTAAAACATATCTAAAAAACAGAACAATCGGAGACGAACACCTGAAAACTTTTTGAGGGGTGATTTCACCCCCGAAACATGCAAACAGGGCAAAATAAAAAACACGTATATCTTATTTTTCGGTCCTCTAAAACATATCTAAAAACCAGAACAATTGGAGACACGGAGTGCACGACGCGAGTGCTCGTGTAAAATTTTTAGGCGCGAGTACCGGAAGGTTAAACATCCAATAGGTGGCGCCAAGATGAAATGCGCGCGACTTTTGAAATCCACCCTCCCTCCCCTGTGACGTCATCCCCCTCACCAGCGAACTCGGTACCCCCTCGCCAATACTTCGTCCATAACTCTCATAGCCTACCTTCTAGAGCTGCTTCGAGACTCGAAACAATCGAGCCGAGACCCGAACGGATTCGGGTAGCTCGATTTTTTCGAGTAGCTTGAATGTGTTTCGGGTAGCTCGATTTTTTCGGGTAACTCGAATGTTTCGAGGCGCCCGAATATGTTTTAGGTATTATGTATAATATATATTATACATCTAACTTAATTTATATTCGGTGCCTACAAAATGTTCCAGCTACATCAAGCTGTCACATTGCACCATACAGTCGACTACCTAAAATATATTCGGGCGGCTCGAAACATTCGAGTTACCCGCAAAAATCGAGCTACCCGAAACACATTCAAGCTGCTCGAAAAAATCGAGCTACCCGAAACCGTTCGGGTTACCCGCAGCCGTTCGGGTCTCGGCTCGGCTCGAAAAACCGAGTCCCGCTCGGTCCGAACTTCAAGCTACTCGAATGTTTCGAGTCTGGAAACAGCTCTACTACCTACTCATAGATGTAAATTAGGAGGTGTAAGATTCAAACTGAAGTTGTAGCGGTTTGACACAGTTGTGAAGAAGTTGAGTAATTATTATTTTTATGTTCCACTCCTGCTCAGATTTTCAGAATGTGTGACTTTTTTGTCCTAATTCTTCTGACGGCCGCTAGATCGGCGCTCAAGGAGGAAGGCTGATATTTTGCGCATAATACGACAAAAAGCTGTACTACTACAATTACATAAATGCATGCGTTCATTGATTTCTTATCACGCGTCTCTCGCGACGGACAGAGGAACTACACAGAAACCGGCACACAAATTACACCATGACTGGAATCATAGAGTATATAGATATGGAGGAAGCATGTAATGGGCAAAAATCTAGACGGCGGTAGAAAGAGAAACATATACATTGGAGACACCCTCTCTCTTTCTAACATTACAAAAAATACGCTGCCGCCCCTAGCGCTAGAAAGAGAGAGTGTCCCCAATGTATACGTTTTTCTTTCTACCGCTATCTACATTTTCGCCCCTTGCATGCTTCCCCCATGTTTATATGCTCTAAGGCTGGAATAGACACGTCCAGCAATTTTGTTGAGTAGCGAGTTGTTTAGTAATTTACCATTGTTAAACGATTTTATTCAGCTTCAATCCTCTGTTTGTTTGAATGTTAGTTTAGTTCAAATTTAGAAACTCAATTTTAACCTGCTTCCTATCCAATAGACTTTAAACTTTGCAGGCGTACGTAGTTTTGATGAGACTACAAATTTAAAAAAAAAACTCACCCGCAAGGGGATGAATAAAGTGCATCCTCTAAAATAAACAAGCATAACCACAGACCCAAACGACTTGAGATCAGTCAATAACCACAAATCCAATCAATTCAATCGACATGAAATCAGCCTATAACCACAAATCAAAACTTAGATACTAAAAAGTAAATAATTTAAAAAATATATATATATAAACAAAAATTTAAGTTAAACCATTTTATTTAAATTGATTAAAAATGCACTAAAAAATAATTTAAGTAAAATCGGGGGGGGGCAAGATTTTTTACTAAACTACTCTACTACATTTTAGTGTCCACACACGGTAAATTACTAAATTAATCGTTACTCGACTAAATTACGGGACGTGGCTTATCCAGCCTTAAGATAAAGTATATTCTATCGAAATGTAGTTTTGTCTGATTTTTTAAACTATTAACATTATGTATACCTCAACTTGTGGGTCCAATGTGTAAAAGACATTGAGCTCTAAACAAACTGGAGAGTGAACAGCAGTGAGAAGAAGTAGAGGCAACAGCGGTCCGAGGGAAATAGAAGATAACGGGTGAACCTATCCTTTTTCCTATTATCCCTAACACTCAGTACTATCTGTGTTATGTATGTATGCTGTGCGCGGTAACTTCACTCACATGCACTATACATCCATAGCTTGTTGTAAGACAGACAGGTTCACCCGTTATCTTCCCTCTTTCTCGGATCGGCCGTCATTGCTCTGTTCACTCTCCAGTTAGTATAGAGCTCAATTGCAAAAGATACCACAATGGTGAATTTAAGTTCATATAAACATACGCCAGGTGTAATCTTATTTCAGAGTTGCATCTTCTGTGAGTTTCCAACACTTAATTCCGCGAGCAAAGATAACATAGGTAGATATGAGTTTGCTAAGTACCTACTATCTGTAAAATTTGCAGAACTTGTAAATTGTGCAGTTCTTATCTCGTGTTCAGTCAAGCATATGCATTTCTATAGTAAGTCGGTGCTGTTATATGTATAACGCGATGGTTTACGTGTGAAGTGAAAATGATGGATTAAAGCAGTAAAATGGCATACATGCTTCTCCTCTACAGACAGTTTTTCGCCCTTCGAACTTGAATACATTCGATTATTTATTACTTGTAGAAACCTCTGAAATGCATATATTATGCAACCCACTGTGGCGGGTCGTCAATATTATATAATAATATTGTGATGCTTCATTATTCTGTTGAATGAAGTTGCCAGCAAATCTCAATTATTAGTAGTAACTGAAGTTTTTGAACTGATCAAACAGTCGATGAAATGACATTTCAAGCTTCTATTCAAGCTAGAAGTGGACATTATGGGCATTTCCGTTGAAGGTAGGCAAGTACACATTAATAAAATTAAAGGATCACCTCTAGGAACCCGAAAAATGGGGGCAAGTTCACATCGTCATAACTCCGGCAAAAATAGTCGTATCGATATTTTGAAAATATCGTTTGAAAGTGTGGAATCTCTACTATCAGCTGCATTTGTCAGATTTTAGCTGTATTGCTTTTCGGTAATGTTATAGCAGTACTTAATATCGAGCACTCGATTATAAAGAGCACTTGGTCAATTTTAAAAAAAATTCTTCAAATTGCGAAAGTTCCACGGGAAGTATGACATTTTTTAAGTAAATTGCATTTACACCAGTCGAAAGCGGCCATTTTCCTGTGTAAAAAGAGAGAAATCAATTTCTTGTGCAATTTTTTTTGGCCGAGTTATTCAACTTCGAAACAAAAATCGTTTTCTTTTTACTTTAGCTGCTTCTAGCAAGCGAATGAAGAAGCTGTTCATGAAAAAAGCAATAGAATGATCAGTCTTTCCTCTTTAAGACGCATCTTTAACTATTTCGATTCAGTTAAAATTTCGGTCTACCATCTTACAGCTCTTTGAAATATAGTGTCGTAAAAACAGAAACCTTGTACTGTCTGAATTCCTGGTATCGGTATACCTGACTCTTGAGGGGTCTTGTTTCATGCATGGGCATACATTATTGTATTCATAAAACGATATCATTTGTGCAGACAAAATAAATAAACGGTGGTAGTCTCGTCCAACCCTATTTCACCGTACGGATTAACTCAGATTGAACAATGTCACCACGCTTTTTATTGGCTTTTAGAGATTTGGCAAACAAATGTTGTCGAAACGTTCTTTAAGAAATAATAAATTATTAATCGTAAAGAGCGAATGAATTTTCGCCTGGGTCTGAGTCCACTATTGTCCCGACGCACGCGAGAAAGATGCCACAAATATAGTAATTAAAAAGTATTATCCACCGTCAATACGCCTCGTGGAGTAACACAGGAAGAAAAGGGGTAGCCCGCTGTTGACGCGTGGTCCTCCTTAAAAATTCAAACAGATCCCTTATCTCTCGAGTATAAACACGCTCTCCAATATCAAAACAAAAGCACGCGTTAACGTATTCCGTGCGAGGGAAGGTGGGCATTGGGAAGAAGGTATTGCTGTGAAGAGGGCCTCTTTAAGAGAGTAGCCGTTTGGAAGGGATGCAAATCCGATTGGTCCTAATACAATCTGCTCCCTATGGTTGACATTTGGTCTAGCAACTTTTATATCTCCAAACCTAAACAATCGAACTTGCATCCCTCCCAAAAGAACCGGCCATCCGAGCGTAGAAGGAAGTGCGAAATAAAAGACTATTGAAGGTGAAAATTAAGTCATATTTTCCTACTTCTCCTTGCGTACAAACTAGTAACAAGTAATTTTTATGACGTTTTGAAACATTAACGGTACGTATCTCGATACCACAAATGTACCTAGGGTAAATCAACCAGTAATTGACCGCATACCAGTGAATGACCATTAGGCAATGAAATGTCACTTATAAATTTAAAAATTATTATATGTTTATAAATGGAGTGTAGTTGGACTTTTAATATCCCATATTTTTAGTTACGCGTATTAAACAAACATTAATAAGTACAACGCTTAATAAAAGTATGCGGTCATTTACTGAGCTTCTCATTCAACAATTCGGTCATTCACTGGTTGGTTTACCCTACCTATAGTTGAATTAACGAAAGAAGGCGCCTGGGCGGCCCGTAGGCCGGCGCGCGTGGCTCTGGAAAGACCCAATGCCTGCTCCGTACTACGTGCGACGTTGCCACGTTGTATAATAGATCGGACGTCTCTTTCTATCTTCATGCCCAACTGTGTCTCTCTCACTCGCTCGATAAAATAGATTCCTTCATCTACAAGTCGCTCCACGCTAAATCGATCAGTTTTAGAGATTTTTATCAGAATGCAATATGTATTTTGTGAATCACGTGAAGTTATGGAAAGGTTTGAGTCATTGTTTAACAGGTTTTGAACTCGGTTACAAAATATATGACTTTGAATTGTGCAATTTCTGTCTATGTTCGTGAAAACATGCTGTACTTACGAATTTCTATCTCGGAAACTATCAACAGCATTGCGGTAATTTTCTTTTATTTTAATCGAGAAGAATTAATCTTTCAGAATAAAGTTTCGAAATTGTAAAACTATCTTTCAATTCATTTCCGCCAGGAATTCGATCCATTAAACATGGCTTAAAGGTAATTCGTTCCTTTAAAGATGGCTTAAAAGTATTACTCTAGGACAGGCTTGGGAATTAAGTGAACGTAGCGGCCGATTATCAGAGGCA
Organism: Andrena haemorrhoa; assembly: GCA_910592295.1. Taxonomy (NCBI): domain Eukaryota; kingdom Metazoa; phylum Arthropoda; class Insecta; order Hymenoptera; family Andrenidae; genus Andrena; species Andrena haemorrhoa. Next base: position 29,454,146 of record OU342943.1, read on the forward strand.
ACGCCTCCTTTCTCCCGCCGCGCGTCTTGGCCCCCGCGGCGACCAAGCAGCTAGGAGCTCCTCAGGCCCGTGCCACGTGAACCGCGCGTGGCGTATTTGGGCGACATTGTATCAATAGGTTTCCACATCGTCCCAGAGAGCACGATTGTCGATGCGTTTTTGTTTTGTCAACGCGCCACGCGGCGGTTCACGGGGTACGGGCCTGAGGCGCTCCACGCTGCTAGGCCGCCGCGGGGGCCAAGACGCGCGGCGGGAGAAAGTAGGCGTTGCCTCTGAAAATCGGCCGCTGCGTTCACTTAATTCCCAAGCCTGCTCTAGGATAACACCATTAAAATTAACGCCGCAATTATATAATTGGCTCGTGCTCAGTTATTACGGGCAGCTGACCGCACTTTCCAGATTAAAATAAAAAAAGAATGAATTCAATACGATAAAGAGTTTCCGAGATCAAAATTCACAAGTACAGCTCGGTTTCATGAAAATAGGCAAAAATTGAACAAATTCAAAACCAGCAAAGTGATGACTGATATCCCTTCTGATATAATATTTCAGTTTGAACAAAATCCCTGACATCGAGTGCAAAAAGTGATCGATTTGCCATGGAATGACGCTAAATAGAATAAGAATCCTATGAGCCTGCATTCCTCGAATGGTCCGCCATTCATTCTGCATGCCGCGTACCGCAATAGCCAATAAGATTCGACACTCTGTCAAATCTCTCTAGGAAGGACGTTAGGTTCGCCCTCTGGAAGAGGATAGCAAAATACATCCGACAAGGACAATGATTACTCTAGGCCCACAGCTAAGTAGTCGAAAGTCATTGGCCAAGGCATAGGAAGCCGCGTAGGGGAAGCACCAATCGCGAGCCTGGAGTAGTGGCAACGTCGCAAATTCTGGCCCCGGTCCCAAGGCGCCTTCTTTCGTTAATTCAACTGCAGGGTGATTCTCTCGGTGCGCCTGACCAAAGAGATACCGCCTAGTACCCCGTGGCAAGGTCAACCCCCCGTGGTGCCTCTCCTAATTTTCTGGATTTCGACCCTCGAAGGGGTTGGAGTACCTATTAAGAAGTGCGAAATGTCCCGTTTCCGCATTTCTCATCAGATCTCTGCGAAAACGGTGCCAATCGATTCCTTATGTTTCGCCGATGAAACTAACACCAAGAACGACGCAATTCGGAGCATAATGAAGGAAATTACATGAAAAATTGATTTGCATAAGTTCAAGGTGACTTCGTTGAAAATAGTCCGATTTACATGACATTTGGTATGGTTTTCATCGGAGAAACACAAGGAATCCATCGCTGTTACTTCCATATCGATACGATAAAGAATTACTTTATTTCTGAAACAGGTATGAATCCTCGGCCAACCGCAGCAAATTGAGGTCGACGCCCCGCAGTCCAGAGTGAAAATGTGAAATATTCATTTCAGCGTATTAAGAAATTTTTTATTCTTTATCGTATCGATATGGAAGTCACACCAATAGCTTCCTGGCGTTCTCCCGATTAAAATCATACCAAATGTAATACAAATCGGACTACTTTTACATAAGGAATACAAATTGCTTGTATAAAAATAGCCCGAATCTGACCATTCCACGCGATGCAGCAGACATTTTTCCTCCGGAAAACATTAACAGAAATGATAAAACACCTTTTGTTTTCAATACAGAAACGAAAGAGTTTGGCACAAGGCGCTAGAGGCGCCGAATAGCGCTGCACTGTCCGCGGAGAACGTTTTGCTAAACTCTTTCGTGTATGTATTGTAAACAAAAGGTATTTTACCATTTCTGATGATGTTTTCCGGGGGAAAAACGTCTGCTGCATCGCGTGGAAAGGCCTGATTTTCTCCCAGACAATTAGTTTTGGAAATAAATTGAAAGATAACTGCAAAAATGGGTGCATTTCGGGTGCCCTTTTCCCTTTGATCGTTGTTTAAACATATTTAAGTGTTCATAATGCAATAATAACTTATATGCTTGTATTCGGAAGGGTTCATAGAATAATTTGGCGTAACGAGCAACCGAATAACTATTACCGTTTCGGCATAAAAGATGTTCAAAGTCGGAAATTTGCAGTTTTTTTCAAAATCGAATTTCTCAAAAACTGAGGGTGATGACGACAGACGGTTTGCGGATTCGTTTTCAGCGCACGAAAACCTGTAAGAAACGGGTATTGAATGTTACAAGTCCAGATGGCTGTCGAACTGTGTAATCAAAAAAAAATAGTCTCGGCTAATAAATTTGCCTCCTCGAACCATGCAATTCCATATAATTTTTTTTTCTCCAACACGTTAGAAGATATCCAGCTGTTCAGTAATCCCGCGGACACTCTGTATAAACGAAATAAGTAGTACTACAATTTCCACCAAGGTGTAGTACCAGAAACTAAGAATGCATAAACCAAACCAATAGTTGAAGATTTGAAATACATATTGAATGTGATAGATATAATACCGAATACTTTCAAAATTACATTCAACATAAAAGTGTTGTTCTTTGTATCCCGAAGCTAAGTTACTATTAGTAGAAAAAATAAAATCATCGTTGGAAAAAGACTGAATAAGAATTACAGAGTTGCTGTCTGAGAGTTTCTTCGTTTAGTGTTGGCTCTTCCTCTTAGAATTAGTTAATTTTCAGGTACCTCGAGGGTACTCATTGTTAAGATGTTATTAAATGTTTGCGCGATCTCCTGTACGAATATTTGCAGTTCCCGATCACAAACTGAAACGCTCGTTATTTACCGAATAAACACATAGTGTGGAGATATACGCGAATACGTTGCCGAATAGTTTGTCGAATGCGGAATGTGTGTATCCGCCTTTACATCTCTATAAGTATCATGCTTTCTGCTAATCTTATATCTACCTTCCTATTTACAGGTGCACACTCATTCCTTGTTTCCCATTCTTGCTCATCTCCACCTACATTTTAATCTTTTATTCATATAAACACTTTTACCGCTTTTCATGTGTATTACTAAGTTACTTGTAAAGCTTACTCTAGCCTTTTGTTTATTCGTTCTTCTGCTCGCTCTGTTATGCCTAGTTGTAACCTACTGCTGGACTATTTCACATTAAATCGATTATTTTTTGCCTTGGACGTCAAGGATTTTGATGAAATTCGGATGTAATGTAGTTCCCGTAAAATTAGGAGGAGGTTAAGTCATCATTTTGCTGGTATCAAATTTGTTTAAAAAATACAGGCGGCCAAAGTTCATAACTATTGGCCATTTTCATGAAAACGCTCTCTATGAATGAAATTTTCTTTCTAAAACTTTTTATAGTAATCCAGAAAGATTGGCCTTTCTGAATATTTGGAGACCGAAAATATTGTTTTTACGTGTTGAATTCATCCCCGGTGTGTGTGATGTAAATTTAATTTATATGGAAACATTTCTTTTCATATATAACAAAATCAATTTTGAACCTGAATCATACATTGTAGGGGAGAGTAAGGTAAAATGGAACGCTTAACTTTGGGGGGTGATAACATAAAATCGGAAGGAATAATAGACAGGGGACTTTAACAGGGGTCTTAAGTGGAACTCAGACTATAAGAAAATCAAAGCCTTTGTTAAGAAAAATATTTGGCAAAGGAAAATGAGATTTACCGGAGGTATTGAAATCTTCGCCTCGCTCAAGTGGTAGGGTAAAGCGGAACACCCACTTGAAGACCATGTAAACGTACAAAATCTCTATTTTTATTATTTAAAAAGTATTCGTTTATGTTAAAAACTATAAATATATGTTTTAGGTATCACTATTACAAATAAAATATAACAAAAATATATATTATACACATAAGAAAAAATATTTTACCAGTTAACATAAAAATGACTAAACATAATCAAATACACATGGATTTTTACATAAATAATGAATATCAACACGTGAATGGAGAAGTTTTTAGTTTTTAGTGTATTACAAATAAAATCGTTTAACTTAAAACATTTTTTTGTATATTTCTGTATTATTTTTATTGTCCAAGTTTTGATTTGTGATTATATGCTGATTTCGTGCCGCTTGAATTGATTTGATTCGTGGTTACAGGCTGATTTCAAGTCGTTTGGATTTGTGGTTATGGGTTATATTTATTGATGACTGGGTAATTTGTTAACCCCTCTCATTTTTTTCGTAATTTTGTATTGTCATCATAACTACGCACGCCTGCAAAGGTTCAAGACAATTTGATTGGTGCAAGTGCAAAAGTGTTCGTGTTAAGCGGTAATTTAGTAAACACTTAATATTTACACTTCACCGGGAGGTAAAGAACTGGGTAAAACGTCAAAATGTGGCGTAAGGACTATAGAATCCAATGGTGTTCTTGCCGTTATAAATTTTCTAAATCCCAGTGAAGAAAAATGGTCGAAATTACAACACAATATCGAAACTTCGATACTGGAAATGTTTACAACACTGTTAATCGAAAAGTAACATGTGCATGGTCTGTCACAAAATGCTGTGAGGACCGTTTGGTCCCATGTCACGCGATACCAACTCATTCGCAGCTCTCATCTAAGAGAAACATTGATGTTCCGTTTTACCCACTCGTTCCGTTTTACCCAACTCTCCCCTACGCGATGCAGTAAAGTCATCACTATTACTATTATTACACTATCTTCTGTATACACCATATATACCAGATATACTAAATATAAGTACTACAGTATATTATCTTTTCTAGTATCGATGAGGTAAAGCATCAGGCATTCTGTAACTGAAAATACCGTCCATTCTGCACCCTGATACAACAAAATGGCGGTATAATGGGATACCCTTGTTTGAAACAATACACGTGCCCGAAGCATATGACACATTCATTTTTTCTTAATTTCTCATCTAAAATTCATAATAATATCTCACTTAAAATTAATACCTACCCTTTCACTCGATTGCGCATTTAACATAAAACAACACTTTTGCCTAAACAATAGTATTTCACCCAAATAATCGGACGTACTCATCCTGAAACAATGGGCATGCGCCAAACATATACATATATAACACATTCCTTTACTCTAACACATTTTCTGATCTAAATTGTACTACAAATCACCCCATACTTGTCCCCTATTCAAATTTCTCTTCACCCAAACAACACCCACCCACCCCACGCTTTCAACACCACTTCCTGCAGTCTCAAACCGTAACAGCACCCTCGACAAGAAATCCTGTTCAAAAACACTCGACCCCCACACTCCTCGCCTCAAATCCGACTTCAGCCCCGTTACGAATTCGACCTTCGTACTCCCTTCATTCCCCTTAGTCATTCCCACTCTGGCGGAATCTTCAGGACCTGGCGTCGATTCCCTGTAAATTGATAAATCGATTCACGGGGTCTTGGGTCTTTGACACGCGCCAGTAAACACGCCTATCCGCCGCGTTATTCTTTAGCGTTACGTTTAGCCAACGGACGAAAGCGGGCGCGTCTACGCGGAGATGACGTACGCGGGCCGCACGAGCGCACGCGCCACCCGCGTGTGTACTTAAGTGGGTGTGCACGCGTGTGTTTGAAAGAGTTTCACGGAGAAAGGGAAGCACGACGCATGCTTCTTTCCTTAATGTCGGGCAGCCTGAAGGATCCGAGTGGTGCACGGTGTTCAGTGGCTCGCGTTGGATTCATGGTGATTGTTCTGACCGGCTCGTGGATCGTTTGCGATCTGTGAATCACGGGTGGACCGCGTACCGAAGTTGTCCCAACTGCCAACCACGGCACCCCGTGTGAGTGAGGACTCCGTTTTAACCCGCGCTGCTTATGGCATAGTGAAAACTCGCCCCCTTTTCCAAGAACGTTTTCTTTTTTACTTATTTTTCTTGGCCCTCTGACACTAGTTCTTTTTAACCGCGTAGAGAACATTTCGTGAGTACAACTTTTATGCATGGTGTTTTTGCACGTTTGAATAAGGAATTGGGCGTGTAATGAGGGAAGACAGAGGTGCACAATGTTCATCGTTCGAAACGGTTGTGCTTCGAACGAAAAACGAAGAGGGGAATTTTTTATTCTTCTTGCGTGTTGAAGTTTTGACTCTTGCGTATGATGTTGGTCAATGCTGGTACGTGATATCTGATGGTCGTTGAGATCGCTGCATGCTGATTATACGCGTCTGACTGAGGGGGTGAGGAAGGACACTGCTTCGTTAAGGTTGTTTCTATGTTTTGGTATTCAAGTCGAGACTTTGGCTTTTCATTGAATACTTGTTACTTTACGATAGGATTTTCTGCATGGTGCCACTGCACGTTGAATGGTAATTTCATGTAAGACGTTTGAAAAATTGTCACTATATTGACTACCTTTAAGGAAACTGTTCTGAACAGAAAACAAAGTAGCTCTTTGTAAAAATGACACTATGAAATTTGATTTATAATATTCGTGCGTTGCTGCCGCTAAGTGTTTTGCATTCTGACTAAAAGTTGTTCCGAATAAAGAAATAGCGATTTAATCGTGTGTATGGACTTCCTGTTTTTGTTATTCAATTTGCTTTTAAAATGAGTTTTGAGAATAGATTAAGTAAGAAGAACATAATTTGTGAGGGATGCATTTTGTAACTATGAATTTGAAAAAATATGTTGTCTTTATGTTTCAACTCTTTGGAATTAGCTGCAATGATAATGCAACGAAAGAAATTTATTAAATAGTTACTGTGTTTTCGTTGAAGTGACATTTCATCACATTATGCTAATGTTTCATTTTAATTGAAGGATAAGATAACGAATGTGTTGTAAATAACAATCAACTTGTTATAAACATAAAGACATACACTACATAAAGTATAAAAAACATTAGTCCTAGAATGCCTGTTTAAATATTTTTGAATATGTTTCATGGTGCATTACAAACATGATTTTACTCCCTGTACCTTATTATGAAAAGAGAATATCTCTTTGCAATTTATGATAATTATGATTTTTTCTCCCTTTGAGCGATATTCGATTAACATGGAAAACGAAGATATAGTAAATGCTTATATTTAACTTTGAATTTCAAAACTAGTAAAAATGTGGCAGGTATAAAGGATCAGTCAATATACGATGTACATTTCAAGAATAGTTATAAATCTGGATCAAACACCTTTAAATAAGTTTTTCGCACGAAAATTTCTATATTGTGCATTTAAAAACATAAGTCAACGTTGCCAATTTGAAGCACCCTTCTTTTGCCATTTAATAACTGTACTGAACATGTTCATTAATTCTTCTAAGTCGAAAGTGTATGGTTACATATTTTTTAAAACGTATCATTAAACTTAATTTTGCAATTGTTCATCTACAAACTTTTCGTGACCAAAGCATTTCTACATACAGAAATTTTACATTTAACAAAATCCAAAAGATCTGTCATATACAGACCACGTGATAGAAGTGAGCAAAAAGTTTGGGGTTCATTGGAAATTTAATAATTTGCACAAATCAGTGATATTTTTATTACGATACAATTTCTATCTTATATTTTGACTAATTAACATATTTGATTAATTATTTGATAAACGGATATCATTCAGTTTTATTTGAATAACAAGGTCTTTTTAGCTTACACACTATTGGTTTCTTGCACCTTTTAAAATATACGTACAACTACGTACTGCATCCAAAAATAAAGAGATTCTTCTGAGAAAAATGAATCGACATGGTACAATTAGGATTTATCATATAACACTTGGTTTCTGCTACCACAATTTCGATATTCAGTTGTAGACGTGCGTTATTATTCTGCTTAGCAAGTTTTTTGTAGACTAGTGAAAGGAGAAAAAACAGGGAAAGTAAAGCTACACTATTTTCTAATTTTTATTTTTTAAAGATTTCACGTGATTTACAGACTATTTCGAATTTTGTAACAAATTTGAAGATATAAAGGTGGACGTAATTTTTTTTTTAAACAAAAGGATATATTTTTTAATATCTAGCATTGAAGCACCTATCCCAGGCTTATGTCAGAGGACAATAGCAAATTCAGAATTTTTGTAAAATCATCATGACCTTTATATTATTAATACTTCTTATTGTCGAATGCTTCCATTATGTAAGTAAATGCAACTGTGATTCCTCAGTCTAATTAAGATAGAAATATTCTAAAAAGGCTGATTTTATAAGTATCCTTTGACATACACAATGGCACGTGACGCTATAACATTCAAGGTCACTCGAGGTCAGAAACGGAAGACAATAAAGGGGACCTGCTAGATACTAAAACAGGGTTCCAACAAAGCTTTGAGGCCTTATCAGTTGTTTAACTTCGTGTCCAATATGTACAAGGTGTTCATTAAGTCTTTCCCTTCTAACCTCGTCTCATCTTCACCACTGCACCTACGTGATCACGTAAATGCATATAATTTGAAAAAACGTGTAGTAATTAATAATGGTTTTAGCGTAAAACAATGTGAATGGTGTTGTAACTTAGGTTGTAAAAGGTTGTTCTTAAATTTTCGCAAACTCGCAGAAACTTATCGTTAAATCTCCATATTTCATAAGAAAAATCACGAATTTCATTGTCAGATCACCATCATCTGACTTTTAATCGCTTAAACAATTTTTGTTACTGCCAGTTGAAAAGATTTGTGTTATTTTTTAGTTGGGAAAGTATCAGCTTCGATTCTAAAGCATTGCATTCATAATCCAGTACTAGCTATGTACTGTATTGATCTTCAAAAATAATTTTCTCAAAAATGATGTTTTGGACAAGAAGGGTATTTGTATGAGTTTAGTTTAATTTCGTACATATTATGTGAGTTTACCATAATTTTTGGAGCACCCTGTATAGGTTGATTCATCCTAGCTCCATCAGCTTCATCCACCAGAATCAACTATATACATACTGTCCATTTGTTCCTGATCGATACTCCTTTCGTTCTTCCTATTTGTACTTGAGCTGAAGCCTGACACTCAGGATGTGCAAACATTGACATTCATAGTGGCAATCCAGTGTATATGAATAATTATATAAAACGTTCTAATGCAAGAACTTCGTGTTTTTAATAGAACAAAATTCTGCCAGAAGGAATGAGAACCTACACTAGTATCATGAAACTTAAACAATCATAATATATTATTTTACAAAAAGGGAAATTAGAACAGTTGAAGATTTAGTCATACAATTTTACGAATCAAGTATAATGAAAAATTACATAATTGTGCTGATATAAGGTTTTGCAAAAGACTGCGTTTTCAAAATATGTTAAAGATGTAAGTTACAACATCCATAATTTCATGGATTATAATTTATTCAGCAATTGTTCACAATTATTCCTCTTACGTTAAAGATCCCATGGAAATGGCGGAATGGCATTCTTGATATTTGGAAGTTCTTGCAATTTCAATGAGGAAGACACTGTTATATCTTTGAAAAAAAAATTATTAAACAGACTACGTATTATTTCGTTACTAGTCATTACAACATTACACGGTTCACTGAAGAATCCATCTGGCAAGGATGCACTATCAATGCAAAAGACATTTCTAAACAACACTTTAGTTCATAATATTAATATTATTCACCTTATTAGGTTTGAAGGTAATATTTTCTTTCTGAATTGGTACAATAATGGCGGTACGAATGTGATGACATTTTTCGAACTTAATGATAACCGTTATTGATTTCTATGTTTTCCCAATTCTGAAATTTTGTCCATTGCCAAAGATAGGCTACGAATTCATATATGCATAACTTAAACAATAAACATTTAAAAGGAAAATTAAAACTAATCAAAGCAAGAGCGCCTACAACCATCAATTCATTTTATAATACTAATTTTTATACACAAAGGAGCAAACGACTAATAAAGATTAGACTACTACTCATAAGACCCTAAAAATGTTTCATACTACGAAAAATACCTAAATGGTTCATTACCTTAAAAATAATAAACAAGTAACCACAATGTACATTTCTACAAGACGTAAAAAAATTGTTTCTCGCAATGTTTACAAGGGATTCCACACGCTAAGATCAATGTCGATTTCATAGTAACATGTACTATAAAATTGTCCTTGTTCTCGAAATTCAAGGTCAAATTTTTTCCATTTTGACATGTTTTATCTGTAGAAGGGATAACAAATGTCAATGGTACCATTTGTTTTATTTTCTATTTAGAACATTCTTCCTTTGACACTTTTAACCCTCTCAATAGATGAAATACGTTGGAATAAAAATACTATGACCTTGAATTTCGGAATCAAAGCCAGTGTTGCAGTATATTTTTTTAACAAACCTCCAGATCTCCATTGATCTGAATATGTAGGTACAGTCATCTGCGAAAATCATCGCCAATAATTTGTTTACACCTGGTACAGCTCAAAAACTAAACTGCATTTATCCGACAATCTCTTTTTAAAGAATCCCAAATGAAGGCCTCCGTTTTCCAGAAAGATTGGTGTTTGAGAATCAGCAAAGGTTTCCCTCTCATTTTTAATTTGCTACACAGTTGCTTTCGAGCGAACTATTTTTAACCATCGTGCGTGCAGCCGATCTGATCTTGACGGTGGTAATAATCACCGTATACTTTACGACTGAAAACTCCAGTCAGAAAGTTTGCGCAATGTCAATTGTGCTATCTTATCTCCGAATCGATAGTCCCGATAATAGATTATCTCGTGTCAATTGCTCCTGCAATTAATTGGCCTTCCCACAACTGAGCAACAACAAGTGTTCGCTGCAGTGAATTTGCGTCTACAGTCTCTTGGATTTTATATAAGATAATGCATTTTAGGGATTGTTCGATCAAACATGGAGCTAGTGGAATGAAAATTCTAAGAAACTTGTATGAAATGTGATAAAAGTGAGGTTGTTCGGGCCATTAAATGATTTAACGAACTTGAGAAAAGTAAAAGTAAGGAAAGAGTAGATATAGTTTTTATGACATGTCCGTATGTTATGAAACACCATGTGTAGTATTGTGATCAGGATTCGACCAGTCGAAATGTCTTAAATTGTGCTGTGAATGAAGGTAGTCAGCTCGACAGAAACGAAGCTTGCACAAACAGAATTTCACAGAGTTCTATAAGTGAGGTGGATTGTCAACAAATTGATTTAATCGAGGAAGAAGAGCGCAATGTTATGATTGATTGCCTACCACTTACTCTTTTAAATAAGCGCATTTCATTGAAGATCGACGATACAGTGAATTATATTACAAGCACTTGTTATTAAAGGGTGCATCAAAATATTTTCTTGGAGGTGAATAAAAGTCTGTTTATCTAATGATAGTCACTGGTCTATATCTTGAGATTTCTTCATTCATCTACGACTGCTTCCATTCTGGCATTTGTAAACAGAGGTTAATTGCGTCTGCTACTTCAGAAATTTGCTAATATTGTTTAAACAACATTATATATGATTTGTAATATTTAAATGAGAATGGCGTAGAGTTGATTTGTTAAAGGAATATTTGAAATCGAAGTAGATTTTAGTTTCTTCCCCTTTTTTTTAAAAAGTAGTACTTACATGTTGAGAATAGGAAAGCATAATTAATATACCATTTGAGCTATGCTTTATTAGCTAATACAAATTACAAGTGTTAAGGTCTTCTTCCTTGAAGATACCTGCGTATTTCAAAAAATTGCACACAGTCCGATTCAACTGTTTACAAAATACTCTCAAAATTGTTGGAGCGTAATTTTCAAAATGTAGGGCTACACAAATTTAACATATACACAGATACTAACTTACTTAGTTCCTTATTAAAAACATTCTACGAAAATATTTCAATCTTTTAGTTATTTCATTATTGCCACTAAATTTTAAATTGACTACACTTATAACAGACCTGCATTTCAAATTTAAATTAAAATTCATCATCAGATTCAGATTCGCAAATTATTGTCATCTCTCCGGAGATTCGCAAGATAAATTCACGAAGAAGCGCATGGATTTCACACTTACAGATTTTCGACCATTTATCAGTCAAGTCTGAATCTGCATATTTCACAATTTACTCATAACCAAGTAAAGATTGATTTATGATTCAATTCGTCCGTTTAATTCGTTCCTAATTCATCGTCAAAGTTCCGCGGAAATGGGACATTGGCGACCGCTCGACTCTAAAGTGACAATGGCCCGCTACCTTAGAATAACAAACAATGGTCACAAATAATCACAATAGTGAAAGATAAAATACCAAGAATTCTTACAAAGGCAGGCAAAGGTATTTAAAATGAACACATCCAACGAGAATTCAGTTGCAAAACCTGTGCTTTTTATCACGAATGTTATCGTTACACGTGTTTTATCAGTCTTGCACAGATCTGATTGAATTTGCATGGCACTGAAGGACAAGCAAATGTAAGTACTAACCTTTGAGAAATTATACAAAATTTACATGCGATGCAAAGGCTGCAGAAAAGATATCTGAAAAATTTCTTTGATACAAACCCATGATTTAAACCCTTGAGTGACGGTACCGAATTTAACAATTTCTCTACGCGGACGGCGCACAGTGGGGTATTTGGCTCCGAAACCTGGACACAAATCGATTTAAAAAATTGTGCGTAAACCGTAAAATTTTTGGTGCTCAAGGCAGTTGAATATCTGAGGAACAATGTATGAATATTGTTTTTTTTTCATTTGTTGCACTCATGAAGCAACAGGCTTCGTCGAAAGTTAAGAGATTTTAGAGCTCGCAATTTGCCCGGATTTAAGTTTTGTAGGGTTAATTTAGGTAGAAATGACAATCAAGAGCTGCTGCGTTTCACGCAGACCTGTTTAAATTGTGTACACATATTTATTAACTCAGCGCTGTCCAGCGTAGGGGCCCCTCACGCGCCTGCTTCCCCTTCCAATCTTTCTTTCCCGCAGCGTGCCTTCCGTTGTCAAGGAGACCGCGCAACGCTACGAAGGCTCCCATAACGGGCTAGCCAGGCTAGCGGCTGGTCTGTCATGGTCGCCTCTTTAGCGTCGCGCGGTATCCCTGACAACGCGGACGAGAGTGGGAGAACCCCAAGCTCACGCGTGAGCAACCTTGGACAGCGCTGTATTAACTGAATAAAATGAAAGAAAAATTAAAATATAACATATAAGTACGTAAAAAACACTTTGAATACTCCCGCGTGTAGTCTCTAATGGCACTCTTTCAAGTGAATGCAGGCAGAAAGTAGATGACTTACAATTAGTAAAAGATTTATCAACAGTATAGATTATCATCAGAGACTATACGGTAATCTATTGAAATATTTCTTTACGCACTTGTATGTTATATTTTAGTTTTTTTTTCATTTTATTTAGTTAAAGTTTTGTTTTGTATAGTTTATACTTAGTGTGTGTTATATATATATTTATCCTGCCTTTGTTAGGTTCATTAGTTAAGTTCATATTTAAGTGCTCTTTTGATTTTACTTTAATATTAAATTTCATTTTACTTATACTTGGTAAGTACGCTTAAACATTTGTGACATGAGCTAGATATTTTCCGCTATTGTTATTCAGATGTTAATTATTTGAAGAGAATATATATACGTATAGGTATTAAAATGTCAGCAAATTGTTCGTTGCGAACTGCGGGTCTATCTGGAATTAAACTGATGACGCGAGAAAATATAAAATTTCATATTGTATGAAATCAGTACCAAAAAAGAGATGCCATGATGCAATTCCTAAATGAAACAATAGATTTACTTCTTACTCCTGAGCTCACAATTTGTGTAAACGAAGAATTTCTGTAAAAACATTAAAAAATGTATTTTTTTTTAAAAATGACTGTATCTCTGTAAAAAAAACATCCTTTTTTATGAGGTTCGACTTATCGTAAAGGTAAATGATCATACTTCCCGATAGTATACATAAAAATTACAAAAAATATTGTTTGCACTCTGTAGCACTCGACAAACATCAAGAAACTTTTACAGTTTGGCACCCTCCTCTTTAAGGGCGGATTTTGCCCCATAGATATTGATTTCAATAAAATTGATTCAGTGAGTCGAAAAGTAGAGAGTTCAAACTTTAAAATGGTTTTTGTTTCATCAACTTTGGATGAATTTTAGCAAAGTTATGGGAGTTTGAATATTTTAATATAGCCATGTCTGGGTTTCGGGGCCGAATACCCCACTGTGCGGCGGGCGCGTCACGCAACTTGCGTGCCACTATTCTCTCTAAGCGGACGGCGGCAGTGATACATATAGCCAGTACTGTTTTTACTATGTGCCATTACTATGCGTGCGACGTAGTCCTTGTCTGTGTTCCAAAATTATACTGAGATTGATTATTAAAATTAAAATTAAATTTATAAAGAGAAAAAAGATTTATAAAAAGAAAAGTACAGAAAATATAAGAAAAAAGTATATGAAGAATTAGGGTCCATGTAAAGTATGGAGATCGGCGGTATATGAAGAATTAGGGTACATTCGACGCATGCAGGTCGGCGCTGAGGGATTAAAAAAGACTTGCTTATAAGGATGACGTGGTCAATTGATGTGGTTGTAAATCTTATGAAGGCAATGATAGTTAGAATACTTTGAAAACCCAAATTAATTAATTTGGTAACTAGTTGGGTTAACCTTCACTCTGTGTACAAATAGTTTAACCTTAACCGTGTACGGGAGTGTAATTACAACCCACGCATTTTCAATGCAAAATGTACAGAAAAAACACTTTGGCTGCGTAAGTATTTGTGAAATTTTAATTTTTAAGAACATACGTGTAAAAAGCATTAAAACACTCAATTTAAAATACAACATATAAAATGTTATGTATAAATAAAGAAAAAATAAGTTTTTCTTATCAAATTGTGTATGAAACATCACAGATAGCATTCCTGAGAATACTTTGGACAGTTTCCATTTGGCAACTCGTTATTTACGTTTTTATTAGCTCGGGGTGTGTTTGCACCCCTGTACACAGAGCGAAAATTAAATTCTGAAAAATTACTGCAAAATGTTCAGGTTTACATTCATTTTCACGACCAGCGGCGAGAAAGATTCATTAGCAAAATTGACAGGAAAAATATCTCGAAAATTTATTTGCTTTGGCGATAGGCATTGAAACGCGTTATATATTCCAAGGTAAGCATGAATGGCATCCAGTGATAGTGTGGATTGCACTTGCTGAAATATTAAAATCTATTAACAGGATTATCAAAATCACTAAATTGCAACTGATGGACTGTTTACAATAACTTAAACCTATTGCGGATTATTAATGATACAAGATCAACAGATCTGTCAAGTCTTACAATTAACTAGTTAAATAAATGTTGCTCAATAGAGATGTTTAAACTTCTGTCCCTAAAACGTAAATGACGATCATTACACAGAGAAAAATATATGTAATCATTTATGATGTAAATGCATAACATTTTTTAAAACATTTTTTCCACATTATAAAATAAAAGTAGCTTTTCATTAAAAAGCACTCGAGTGACCTTGAAATGTTATGGTTATTTACAGGCTAGACCTATATACATATTACATAGATATTTTGCATATGAACATTTTTTTCGTTAATATACCCTGAATTTAAATGAATTTAATAATAGGTACTACATGTTTCATGAAAAATTCCGCGCATGAACGAAAATTTTAAATTTCTGTTAGCTTAAATCTTTTATTACCATAATACAAACGAATCGTGGTTGCGATCCATTTATATGGACAAAATATACCGTGCACTACGCCATTTCGTATTTCATTAATTTGCCAATCGTTGCGAACTAAAATAGAACTAAACTGCCAGCTGACGTGAAACAAGGCGCAACGAAATGAAGATAATGTGTCACCGAATAATGAATAGCCCACGTTGCTTGCGTTTCAAGTACGAATACATACTTTTAAACGTAATTAACCAGCAGTTTGAAACTCCGCATTCCTTCGAACAAATAACATGTCTAACAATTGAATAGCAAGATTCTGCACTATGTTCAATTTTTAATTATGGTTTTCTATTTAGAGGACGAAATTTGTTTTCTAGTAATTATTTATTATACTATTGCTGACCAAGTAAAGGAACAATTTACATTAAATGTAATTACAGAATTATTTTACATTAAATTACAGTAAATTTACATTAAATTTACAGAAAATTTTATAAATTCACTTAATCAACGAGGAAGAGCTGTAATACGATAAAACAATGTTGCGTTAAGTTATTGTGTGCTCAACGATTATCTGGATAGAAATTTTATAATATTTCTAAATTTTATAATCGGCCTGAGGGCCGTTTGACCATGCTTACCCTGCTAGACCCTTTAACTTTACAAAATTAAAATATTTATTGATTAATTATAATAATAAACGAAATAGAGTAAAATTTATAACCAATTATGCGGTGTTGCCATTGTGGCAGAAATAGAAAACGTTTTGGCTGGTGCATTCTTCATGTGATCAATCCTTACATTCAGTACATTGCACCCATTTTTTATTTGGTTTGCTTGTGCTGTGCTATAGGATGCCATGACGCAATCGCCCCCAACCAGGTTTTTGAACTTAAATTGGAAACTTTTATTAACGAGACACTTAAAAGTGATAACTAACGACCAGTACTACTTTAAAAATGGCCAGATTAAATATTAAAAAATAGAAAAAACACGTACTTGCAAAGGGAGTATTTATATTACAATTTTAAATCAGTAAGGAAAAGTTACTTTAGCGTATCGAAATGTTATTTTCTTCACTATGCATGTCTATTGCGTATCTATACTGCTAGGATGTGGGTGTGTGTATTCCAAATGTCATTCTTCATCATATATACAAAATTTGTGTTAATATCTATCATATGTTTTGAGATATTTAACATGTTACAATCGCCCCCCTGTTACTATCGCTTCCGGTCTACTATCTACCCTATATTTTTGTTCAGTACAACAATTTGTAGCACCAATATGCCACATACAAAAATGCTATTTATTTGATAACTCGTGACAAAAATACTATACTATAGGAACAGTTTTTATATTCAACAGATGGAAAATGAAACCTAGAAACTTTTCATTTGTTTCACTTCAAAATTTGTATTCTCAGTTTAATTCTCAAATGTTAAATACATAAAATACTTTTATCTTCAAAATATTCGCGTAAAAAGAACAAAAATATGCAACAATTTATCAGAATTAGGGTTAGCAAATTTTAAAAAGTACAATGTTGGACAGTTACAAACTAAAAAAAGCAGCAGAGTATATATTTTATTTTATGGGAAATGGTTTTATATGTATACAGTTTCTCGCAAAGCTATCCTATCACGCCTATATAATATATTTTACATTTTTAATGAATGTTAGCGATCAAATAATCAATTCTAATTCCCATTAGTATAAACTTCGATTAATATACATTAAATTACAAGACATACGTTGAAAAAATTATACATATTTATTTACAGAAATATTGTTACTCATAAAAGTGACCAAAAAATGGGCATAAATATATTTGTCCAAATTCAGTATTTGCTTTATATAAATTTAATTACAATAAATTAATATTTTTTTCAGATCCCTGCAATCATACCTATTATAAGTTTTAATCTATTATACAGGGTCAGCATTTTATCTTGCAACACGCGCTTGCGCGAACAGGCAAAATGGCAATAGCGCCTCACGGACGCATTCCACTATAACCATGCACCGGCGCGGCGTTCGAAGAACTGCCAGTGATCGCTGTACAGCGGAGATCTCCGAGCTTCGAAAATTGTAGGATAGTCTCTTCCAAATTAACGTCCCAAAAAGCTACTCGAAATTTCCCGGCCCGAGATGAAGAATTTGGGTCCTTTTTCGTATAACCTTTGAACTATAAAAGATATCGGAATGCAATTTGCGCTCCTAACCGCTTCGCGACCGCGGACGAGATAACCCGCAATATTATGTCGTTTGTACGATGCCCCGGACGAGTTATCCGACGACATTATGTCGTTCATACGACGTCTTGGACGAGGTATCCCGCGTGTTTACCAAGGTAGGAGTTCTAATTTCAAGAAAAATCAATTTACAAAACATCTTAGCGAATAATAAATGAAACACATGTTATTTTTTGTAAATCGATTTTTCTTCAAATTAGAACTCCTATCTTGGTAAATCAACACGCGTGGTAACTCTCTATAATATAATGTTGCGGGATAACTCGTTCGTGGTATCGTACCACAGGTACCGTGTCGCGGGATATCTCGTCCGTGGTAGCGAAGCGGTTACTGATAGATAATTTAACATATATTACGTTTACTTAATTTTTCTTTTATCAATTTTTTAACCATAATTGTAGTGAAAAGCTTTTGCGAACTCTTTATTTAATACTGTGTTTAATGCTCTTTTTAAATTTCATGGAGTTGATACACAATAGGTTAGTAGTTTCTGTATTATGACTTTCATAAATTGAGAAATTAAATTTTTATTCAATTATGTGTTAGTTCTACTGACCTCAGAATCTATTGTTCTGGTTTTCGTTTTTATAATTTTATCCTTAATGCAGTGCATGCATAGATTGGACGTAAGGGGTAACTAATGGGACATGTCTTTGATTGTAGCGGTGGTTGAATTTTTTTCTAGAATTGTTGTGTCTGAATGTTTTAAAGTTTTAGCTACTCAACGCCACGCCTATACCGGCATCCGTTAATGTCATTTTTTGGAACGATGCGCCATTATTGTGGGTTTTACACGCAGGTGGCGAAAAATCTCTCCGTACAGGGGTACAGTGCTGCGGTCAACCCTGTCGTAGCTAAAACTTTGAAATTGAGACGGGTACGAGACCAGTCGACATTGATTTCAAACCTCATTACAGTAATCTGGGGTACGAGTGTAGACCGATCATAAAAGCGGAGCGCGCGGCTCGATTACCTGAGCTGGGTGATTCCCAATAGCTCTTTGCGATGTTAATTTGAAAGAGACCATCCTAAAATTCTCGAAACTCGGGCATCACTGCTGTCCAGCGGTCGCTGGCAGCTCTTCGAACGCCCGCGCCGGGTCGGTGCATGGTTGTAGTGGAATGCGTCCGTGAGGCGCTGTCACCATCTCACCCGTTCGCGCGAGCGCGGGTTGCAAGATAAAATGATGACCCTGTACATAGATTAAACTATGTATATATGTTTCTTATGAATTTCCCGTGTATCGTGTTACATATTTCTACCAAAATTTTGTTGCAGTATTTCTTTCGTAGAAGATACTTACGATTTCACTAAAAGTATATTAATCAGAATTGCTACTAACACGAATTACAATTATTAATTCTAACTTCAACATTGATTAAATGTGTAAAATGTGTTATACTTATACCTACATTAATATCTTCTCTACAATGACAAATCATTGTTAACACTTTGTCTGCGGGTCCCGGAACATGTTTACATTTTTCCATTTATAACATACATAGATTATGTACTGACATTGCTTAATAACACATTGTCGTTGATACTGTTGAATTTTTATTTGAATTTTAATATATTATTGGCTCAATCAGAGCTATCAATGCGCGTAATTGAAATAACAATAGGGATCAGAAGGGATTCCGCAGTTCGGTTAGAGAACACGTGGTTTGAGAAACTGCAAACGAGTATATATGTATATCAGCGCTGTCCAGCGTAGGGGCCCCTCACGCGTCTGCTTCCCCTTCCAACCTTCCTTTCGAGCAGCGTAACTTGTCGTCAAGGAAACCTTGCGGCGCTGAAAAGGAGACCGTGACATTTCCGTAGACAAGGAAGCTCAGCCGCCACGCGAGACGCCGACGTTCATTGTTAAGATACATCCAGACGCTGATGCAAGAGTCATGAAACACTGCATGCATCAGTGTAAAGGAACTGTGTGGGCGATCTTTGTTTTGATCGGATTACACACTTAACAAGGTTTTAATCAAGTCCTTGATTCTCTTTATCATAATCGCTACCTGTTTCATCTATCTACGGCAGGCCTGCCCTTTAGGGTGCAAATACCTCCTCAAGTTGTGGGATCCGGGCAACAGCCGAGCGCAGAACTGTTACCTTGCTAACCGTTTTGTGGGTTTTGGGACAACAGCAAGAGTGTGTGTACGCCCATACGCGCGAGGCTCAGTTACACAGGGTGTCCCACGGTAGACTGGACAGCAGGATAACTCCTAACATATGGGAGATAAACAAATAAAAAAATATGTAATTGCATGGTTCGATGGGGCCAATTTATTAGCGCAGACGATTTTTTTTTCGATTATTATTTTAAAAGATACGATGGTCAAGTTCGGTTTTTTAAATGCAACTATTTTTTTTTAAGAGGTGAGTTGAGAGTGCGTTCCAAGACAAATTCAATAAGCATTAATGTAAACACTTGATTTCCACTGGTATTTGAGATATTGCGCTTGCAAATTTACTAATTTTCACTGGAAGAAAACCCGATGAAATAGCAAGGACCGGGGTCGGTCTTGCTGGCGCCACGGGGGGCCTTGCCTGTTGAAACAGATACCTACCTGCCAAAGGTCTACGCCAGGCCCAAAGGCTGGACAATTCTTTTCCGTCAGAAATCCTACTTATGGAGGTACATCTGCGGTATCAAGAAGCGGGTGCAATATCCATTATAGCGTATTAAGAAATTCTTTTCTTCATCGTATCGAAGGGGAAGTGACGCCAATGGATTCCTTATGTTTTTCTGATGAAAATCATACCAAATATCATGCAAATCGAACTACTTTGACACAAGCTGTTTGTATTCCTTATGTAAAAGTTGTCCGATTTACACGACATTTGTAATGATTTTCATCGGAAAGGCACTCGAACCACTTCGAGGGTCGAAAGCCATAAAAATCGGGTGGTAATTACTGCGCGCATTGGTGGTGCGGAGAATTCCCTAGAATGCTTTCACTTCCGTTGCAGCGAGCATGCAGCAAACGCAGAAACTTAGAAGAGAAGTAGTTACTGCGTGCATGCGTATTTGTTTCTACAATCTTTGATTTTTTGAATTTCTCTATTGGAAATATTCGGCTGATACAATTTAATGAAAAGTAATAAAAACAATTAATTCTCTAAGGATTACAACTGCCACTTTTCTACGTTATTATTTTGAAGCAACTTCTCATGGTTTTTTTTAATACAAATGTATTACAATTAATTTAATACAATTATATTTATATTTATATTATAATTATGTATTACAATTAATTTAATACAATTATATAGGTACTTATTACCTACCGAAAATGTTCTTCGAATATTGTTCTCAAATATCCCAGAATGACACGTTTTACATAATCTGTCAATTTTTAGGCAAATATAATCTCTCCGAGCGTTTTGTTTACAATTAATGATATGTATAATATTTGCGATTCTAAAAGTCAAGTTAATATCATCTTCATTTTCGCTTTCATCAGACGAATCACAGCTGCTGATTTCATTATCTCACTATCATTTAATAGTATCGAGGTTGTTATAAATAACGTTTCTTTGTCCATTGTAGCATCCATTTTGATTCTGCATGAAACGAAGGAGAAAGCGTTCCGTTTTCAAGAACGCATGAACCGCAGTACCTAACGAAACGGAACGATATGAATGCGCGCAGCGACCGCGCTGCGATCTATGCACTCACTGCGTGAATCGGAACGCACCCTTCGTATGCATGTTCCGAATTATATTAGAGGGCTCGCAATTTAAACATACCTATCTGTGACGCTGTACGGTTGTAAGACTGACCAAAATTCGAGATACAATATTAAAAAACACACAGATACTATATTAAAGAAATTCGTTAATAAATACTTAAGGAATTTAGATTTAAAGCTCGCAGATAAAGTGTTGAGTAAGAATTGTTAGTAATTTAAGGTTGACTGGTGTCAATCCTAATTAGGCTACAGGCATTGTTCACACTGCAAGAGAAAGAATCAAACCACCCATTCCGCTAAAGAAGCTTTAGATAAACTGAATACGTCGCTGAATCGTAGGGTTAAGTTCCCCACCAAATGAACAAACTTGAGTTCGCCGTGACGTTTATTCGAGCTGACAGAGCTCCGAAGGCAATTTCTTGGAAACGCAGCCCACCAGTAGAGTCAATATTCTCGTGGGCGACGTGCATGTCCGCTACGGCAATGAATGAAACCGAAGTTTGGCCAGCTGTCAAGCGTAACGAGTTCTGGGATCAGGGCCAAGTAGTTTCAGCGGAATTTCGCGCGTGCCACAAGCTGGCGCCACCAGCGTGCGCGCGCGCCCGCATGGCTCTACGTTCTGCGACTTCTACGTAATATCTGAGGGGTGCAAAACCTCGAACATATTCTTTGCCAGTGTTCATTAACAGAATCCCGGAGAAATAGTGGTCGAACAAATTTACACCAGCTTAGTTGATAACTTCCCTTATTTACAAATTCTCAACTTATTTGATCCTATGTTTCTGAATTGAAAATAGCCAAGAAACTTTTACTCTTTTACAATTGTTCTATTTAAGGAGTACAAATACTCACATTTTGTAGGTTTAAATGTACAGGTACTCAAAACTGTATCCGCTCACAGCATATGGATAACATATTTTACATATTTAATCAATGCTAATGTTAATAGGATATCTCATTCCACTTCGTGTTATGTAAACCTTGATTAATATACCTACTTTTAGTTAGTCTTATAAAAGAAGGAAGCAAGGTAAGCGCGAATTTCACAAAAGACTATGTAGTTCCATCTATGCATAATTGATTTAAACTTACATATAACAAGATTGCATATATATATGTCAGAAAAATATCATTATACTTAAGATTGAATGAATTAAATATGGAGTTTTTGCGGGATACCTTTGTGCACATCATTTGCTACTTCTACGGATTACAATACTTTTTAAGTAAAATGTTAATAATTTTTCAATTTAATCAAGATTTATATTAATGTGAATTTGAATTGGTAATTCTAACTTTAATGTTGATTAAATATGTAACATATCTATCTTTGTATATAAAAGACAAAGTCCTGACCGACCGACCGACCGACTTATTGACTGATTAACTCATCAACGCCCAGCCCAAACCGTTTGACCTAGAAACGTGAAATTTGGAAGGTACATTATTTTCATGGCGTAGGCACCCACTAAGGAAGGATTTTTGGAAATTTCATTCCCAAGGGGGTGAAAAGGGGTAAAATATATTTTTTGTGCTCCCTAATATCTCTTAAGCCCGATTAGATATCAACTTGGTTCTTACTCACAAAGATTAGCCACATAAATGTCTAAAAATTTTCAGCATTTTTCCCTAACCAAACCCTGAGAGGGTGAAACCGGGTGAAATGAATTGTCATGGATTCCTCAAAATCTCTTAGGCCCAATTAGATATCAACTTGATTTTTACTTCGAAAGGTTACCCACATAAATGCCTAAAAACCAATTTCAGCATTTTGCCCTAATCAATCCCTAAGGGGATGGTAAAAAGGGGTGATATGTGTTTTCATGGAGTCCTTAATATCTCTTAGGCCTGAAGCGAAGGGCGGGGTATTTTGCTAGTATTACATATGGAGTAGGCAGATACGTTTGTGAGTAACTGTTATTTTTTATAGTATGTGCTATATAACCTTAATCTTAAAATACTCTGTACTTGTAATGTTATGATTGTCAATACACATATAAGTGAATTCCGAGAAGTAGATTCAAATTCTGATCCGATGGTCATGTTTGTTCCATTCTTTTTAATAAATTCATTTCCACAGAATATGGAGGCAGAGAAATTCGGTGGCAATGGCTACTTCCCTCGAACTTCATGACAACGAATCGGCCTTTCTTCGAAAATCTATTTTCCCGTCAGTCATTCCGCGCACGCGCCTCGACTTTTCCCCTCTTACTGGATAGTCAAAAATACGCGAAGGTTAAAAACGCGAAACTATAAACAATCGCGAGTATTTCTTGTTCGTTCGTCGTTTGCCTTGAAGGACAGTGTATAATCACTGATTTCGTTCAAATTATGAATGTATTAGGTCGGTGCAACAGTTCGGTTGCTGTATTGATCAAAGTCTTTGTTAAAAGTAAGAACATATTAAACGTTTTTTTAATCAATGTATTTTCCTTGGCTATCCAGCCATTCCTTGGCTACACCATAACATAGGTAATTTTTTGTAGAAAGAAGTATGCAATATATGGTTGTAAAAGTTTGTGTACTTTATTCTAGCACAAATGTAGAGCATAAAACTTTTTTTAATTTCATATTTGTCCTTCTGCTGCATTTGATATGCAGCGCATGCTGCATCGTTGTAAAAATAAAAGCTCAGGACTATCGCCATCATATCTCCAGACAGGATCATTTAAAATAAGAAAAACAAAGAAATTCTTTAAATGTACATGTGTGGCCACCGCCTTACCCAATTTCATTATCAAAAAATAATTAGACGATGATTTTTATGTTCAAACGAAAGAGTCCCGAAAAATTGATCTTTTCCTTACGAATCTGTCCGAAGACAAATTGAGTGGTTGAAAATTCATTAAGGGGAAAGACCACTGTAACGGTTTTCGGGAATTTATTTCAACCAAACAACGCATGTAAATCAATGTATTGCTTAGAATAGTTAATAAGAAGAGTAAGAAATTTTTTTTTTCAATCAATTCATAAATCCATTTTCTGGATACTCTTCGTCAAAATTTGCGCTGCGGCAAAATCGGGCTTGTCGCGTTGACAGTGCCCAGGCCATACGGTTAATCCGAATTCAAAAAGACAAAAATATTTAGAAACTAGAAGCTTTCCTCTATTACGTGACGTTCAAAAAAATCCGAAATCGCAAAAAATCACAAAATGGCGGACCACTGAAAAAAAATTATGTTTTCGGTGTACAAAATTGGGGAAATGTTGCTAAAAAAATATAAGGAGGTCGTTAATTAAAAAAAACTGATCGTCAGGTAATAGAGACGGGTTTTTCGTATAATAAATGTCCTTGCTCATGTCAATTGGACGTATAGTTTTCTCTGTAGACTGTCAACGCGGTTGAGAAATGTCGTTCTGAGGAATACGCGTTCAATGTTCCGCGTGGCTCACAGTGGGACAAAACGACCCGACGGCGATCAAAAATCTATAACTTTGGTTCTGGTCTAGATATTTTAATGAAATTCGGCTCAATTTAACCGCAAATTTGCGGCCTTTAAGTTGTATTAATATAAGTGATATTAACCCTCGGAGGCCCGTGTTAGGCCCGTATATTTAGACCCATGTTTTCGAAAAGTGGGGCTACTGGCCATTTACAATTCACATTTTATTAACATCCTTACTAGTAACTGTATTATATTGTGGTAAACCCCGTTTTTTAACATTTGCTATAGTTTTCATGTGATCGGTGCTCAAATTTTGCCAAAATCGCAAAAGTTAAGAGCTTATCAAAAACTTTAATGTTTCTCATAGTTTTTATTCACAATTCTGAAAATTTTTCTTTGAAAGGTGCAATTTAAGTTAGTTACAAAGTTAATTACATAGCTACATATTCTATTAAGGCCATACATTTGGGTAAAATGTTAACAAACTTTTTATACAATTTTAAAAAATTGCAACCATTTGCAATGGGTGAAATTGATATTATGTGAAAGAATGAACCCTTCTCTCTTAGAAACAAAAAGAATTAGGTGCTACTTTGTGCTACTTTCGAAGAAAATGGTAATTGAATTAAAATCTACCTTACCTGCCCATTAGAGTTTTCTGTGCTGTCGCATGACTCCGGCTATACAAGATATTTGCGTCACACATCTAACAAGTTAATCATTTCTTCCGGATATATCTTAATTGCGTCTTTCTTTTTTCTTACTCTTCGAAACGATGAGATGTAAGGGTCCGAAGATATCAAGAGCATATTCATCAGGTCTTTATTCTGTGCACTTCGAGAAATTTTTCGACTGTTATGGTAACGGTAATATTTATATTCTTTATTTTGCGTTTCCTGCGCTTCTTCTGACAGCTCGCCAATGGGCAGTAAGTGGTGAAGAATGATATTTTTTCCATGCCTTAAAACCTTGTGTACTGTGGCTGTTAATTTTCGCCAAGGATAATTCTGCGTTAACAATTTTTCTGTTTCTTCTGCATATATACCGAATTTTTCAGCATTCACAGGACGACCTAGGCAGTCCTAAATTTTTGTAAAATTTCTACATCTATTCGAGTAATTGACCCTTACATCTCATCGTTTCGAAGTGTAAGAAAAAAGAAAGGCGCAATTAAGATATATCCGGAAGAAATGATTAACTTGTTAGATGTGTGACGCAAATATCTTGTATAGCCGGAGTCATGAGACAGCACAGAAAACTCTAATGGGCAGGTAAGGTAGATTTTAATTCAATTACCATTTTCTTCGAAAGTAGCACAAAGTAGCACCTAATTCTTTTTGTTTCTAAGAGAGAAGGGTTCATTCTTTCACATAATATCAATTTCACCCATTGCAAATGGTTGCAATTTTTTAAAATTGTATAAAAAGTTTGTTAACATTTTACCCAAATGTATGGCCTTAATAGAATATATAGCTATGTAATTAACTTTGTAACTAACTTAAATTGCACCTTTCAAAGAAAAATTTTCAGAATTGTGAATAAAAACTATGAGAAACATTAAAGTTTTTGATAAGCTCTTAACTTTTGCGATTTTGGCAAAATTTGAGCACCGATCACATGAAAACTATAGCAAATGTTAAAAAACGGGGTTTACCACAATATAATACAGTAACTAGTAAGGATGTTAATAAAATGTGAATTGTAAATGGCCAGTAGCCCCACTTTTCGAAAACATGGGTCTAAATATACGGGCCTAACACGGGCCTCCGAGGGTTAATATCACTTATATTAATACAACTTAAAGGCCGCAAATTTGCGGTTAAATTGAGCCGAATTTCATTAAAATATCTAGATCAGAACCAAAGTTATAGATTTTTGATCGCCGTCGGGTCGTTTTGTCCCACTGTGATGGCGCGCTTGACACCGCTCCACGGAAAATGCCATAACTCCGTCAATTTTGCGAATTTCTTCATAAAATTTGGAGAGAACATTCTTGAAACGTACATCTTTCAGAAAATGTGGAAATGAAAAAATCGATTTTTCCGATTTTTTACAGTGGTCTGCCCCCTTAAAGTGGATAAGGCGGAACAGAGTGTAATTACAAATAGAATCCCGTTTGAATTTTTAGATTCGGTCCAGAATTTCATTTTTTACAGTGGCGATAGTGCGCGAATACGTGTTTGACGCCGAGCGCGTTCGTCTAGCGACGGGGACTTGTCCGCGAGATGTGTTTATTCGATTAAAACAAAAATTGATTCCTTTTTTAGTACAATAAATGTAGGTATTATTCATTAAAAGACAAATTACATTTCTACCTATTATACTTCGGCCAGAAGGAATTTTCAAGGAACACCTATTTTTAAGGTCGTCACTGTTTTGGCCCCGCTTAACTGCCCGCAAAATCTATACCGTTAGGAAGTTCTTTGTTTAATTTTACCCCATCGTTCTTGAGATAAGGGATGGAAATATGTAAAAAAAGTTTTTGATGTTTTGACCGGTAAGTAAGTGCCGTAAAATGCATACGATATGTGCTCAAAATATTCTAAGAAAATCTAGTTCAAAGTTCCGTCTTCTCCACATCTTGTAAATATATGGATGGATCTACAGGGTGTCCCACAATTGAGAATTGAAAAGTTCTTTACCGTTGGTTCGAGGCTTCGTTCTCGAGATATTAACACTCGAATATTGGCGGTGAAACTTCCGGTCCGTGCAGTTTAGATCTGGAACCATGAGGTATACAGGATGCTCAGAAAGTTTTGGACCGAATTGATTTGACCCAATTTGATGGAGTCAAATAAGTGAATAAGGTTTATATAAACCCCTGCTCGGAAATGCTTTTCTGTATACCTATATAGGCAGTTATAAGAAATGAAAGTTCGTTAAGCTAATATGTACAATGTATGCTGGTAGAATATTGAATATTAGATATTGTAACGGAATATTGCTTGTAGAATGTATTTATGACAATCCGTAATCTGCTGACAATATTCGAAAATATCTGCCATTTGATAATCAAGTCTGGCTAACGCTTAAAATTTTCCGGGAATTTCAGGGGTCATTCTACTTTGATCGGTCGAAAAATTAAGATATTTTTAAAGATTTTTTCTTAGTAAATACAACATATAATGAAATAAATGTTTTTGGTATTTATTAAGCTTCTCTTATGTTATACAAAAAAATATAAATAATTTTTTTACCTTGTCTATGACCTTGTTTAGCGGTTTAAGGGGTCATTTAACTTTACTACGCGCTATCGCCCGTAGCACAATTAATAATTTCTGTCGAAAAAAAACGTGATTTTTTCAGGGAATAACCGAGAAAACATTCTTTTGGTGGTTTTATCAACTTCTTTTTCAAACCGACGCCATGTTGTTACGCTTCAACACAAATTGTTAAGAGGGTATTACACTCTACTTAGGCACTCGTTTTTGAAGGTGATATTTGGAAATTAATTCTGAGAAACCTATCCCACCTACAGGGCAGGGGTTTCACATACATATTTATATAGTAGTGTTTGAACTATCAACACAAATTTTTGCAATGCATTATATTGAAAATTGTACAAGTTTCACGTCGAAGCGCATGACATCAAACACCGGCCCCATGGGGCGCACGAATTGCGGCCGTCCTAGTCATCTGAAACGAAAGAACCAAAGATTGTTTTAATCTATATGAGTGTAGTTAGCGCCCCTAGCAGTCCTAACCAAGTCCGAACATCGTTACCGAAATCGCAGCTGCTTAAAAATAATTGATGTTTGAGTTTCTCGACTTTTTTTTAACTAAAACAAGGAGTGCGGGGGGGGGGGTTGTATTGTAACTATGGATATAATTTTGCTCGGGGTATAGGTACACATTCACTTTGAATGTGTGTTAAATTTTTTAACTCAATCGGTCCAGTAGTTTTTGAGAAAAATGAGCGTCCGCGTTTTGCGAAGCTTCGCAAAAATAAAGCAAAATATTCAATAAATTATTTATACTCACTGAGTATTACCTCACAAACCTAACATATTTCTTATCCGGTATATGTAGATTTTGCATAAGTAAGTTTCACCTCTGTAGTGTTTAGTGTAAAATACACGTTTTTTTCAGAACGACGAAACACGTCACTTAGCAAACTAATCCTTCTAGCTTCCCCCAAAAAATTCATTTCGTTTGAACCAATTCTAAAAATGTTATGCGATTTTAAAAGTTGTAAACTTCCTTTTGTCATCAACATTTTCAGGAAATCTGCTTGTCACAATTTTAACTTTTTCCGAGCAGAAAAAATGTTCATGTTTAACTAGAACTTTTTTCTACTTTCAAGAAAATAAAAGTTTCTTATTTACACAAAAATTTGTGGAATAAAAGTTTTAGTTAATACACTGCATTTTAATTTAGTTAATACACTGCAGTCATCAAATTACAGTTATTTCATAATTAATTAAACATTTTAACAGTTTCATTCGACCCTTAGTAAAAACAGTTTTACGTTGATATACATTAATGATATTGGAGAGGCTAAAAAGTTTTCTCCTATTTTTTAAACAAATTTAAAGACAAGTCTTGTGTGTAAAATTTTCAATATATTTATTTAACTGGATTTTGGTTTCGGTGTACATATTCAGTATCTCTCCGGTCTCCTGACTCCACTTTCAAAATTTTCGTGCATGAATCTGGAGACAATTGCAGTCGTATATTACAACTGAAGTGCCATATGAAGAAGAACCAGAAGAGCTTTTGGCTAACTTAATATTTCATGTACTTCCAATGACTGTATTGCACTCCATTCCATATAAAAGCGGACTTACACTCCTACAGATTTGCGACCGATCTGCGCAGTTTCCACGGATCTGACACACGCGATTGGTCGTAGCACTATCCCTGCCGGTTTCCTACCAATCAACAGTACATCCCTGCGCGGAACGAGTCCGCTCTGAAGTGGAATGCAGTGTAGGGTAGATGTGCTAGTACATGAACACGTACCAGTGAATGAACATTTTATATTAAAATGAGTAAAATAAGCAACTAATTAATTAGACAGTTGTTAAAATAAGCAACTAATTAATTAGAGACTTCTTTTAATTTCTTGCTTCATATCCAAACAATTTTTGCACCACGTGGAATCAATCGCGCTGCAAATATAATTTTATAAAAGTGTTCATTCATTAGCCTTAAGTGTTCATTTATTGGTGCGTTTACCCTAGTCATTTCAATGTAAAAGCAATTCATTCCGGAACCACTAAAATCGGATACTGGCTTGTTTGGACATATACCAAGAATTTTAACTGAACGCATCATGTTCAACTGACGGAAATGCGATTACTCACGGAATTCCGACAATTTGGCAAACTGTCATGAGAAATCGTTGGAGCAATGAATAGTTGGAAACAAATTGATCTTCTTAGAATGAAGTTAATAAATAGTGCCGATGAGCTGTTCCCATAAGAACATATCACGAGTAGAAGATAAAATGAAAAATAAATTTCAGAAACTTCATGTCTAAATAAGCAAATAACATAAGCTAAATAAAGCAACTATTAAATTAAGTAATAAAGTAACTGGTAAATAAAGATAATAAAATAAAGATTAAAAAGAAAGGAATAAAATAAAATTAACTACTGAAAAAAATAAGTAATCAACAAATTAAGACCATAAATTCTGCTTGTTACTATAATTATTTCAAATTGTAACTATTTACGAAATATTTCAACGAAAGGGGATTTGCATAATTAGGAAATTGTTTAAATCCATTTATGAATTTACATAGTGTCGCAGAATAAGGATTCAAACCTTCAAGATAATTAAACCGAACAGTACTCCCTACATTCAGCAAAACAATGCCTGTAGGGAAACTCAAAATAGTTTCGTTGCATAACAGTAAGCAATCCTAACGAATGTAAAATATTCTTTTAAGTGTGAATTGATGTATTTAGAACATTCTGCGAAACCTTTCGTATTACATAACACTTCACATGTATGAACTTCCTACTTTGCACCCACTGAATCATCGTAAAAATGTTCCCACTCTTCACATCCTGAAGAAATTCAAAATTCCTGAAACTATATTCTTACAACTTCTTAAAAAACTAACCGGTTTTAAAATTAGTTCAATCTACACAGGTGATCAACCAAGTAAAAGAAAGTAAAAGAATGTCGTATAACCATTCTGTCGAAAAAGTATAGGTAATAGAATAAATACATTTTGGATAATTCTAAAGTGTTTAGTCCTATAAAGCTAGTTTGTTTAAAATTTATACAAATTTATATCGTGAAGTACACGTTATTGACACCATGTTTATGAAGAACTTTTTAACGTCATTTCGCATTCTGAATGACCACCCTTAAAGGGGTTACACACGGATCAATTTTTTCCCCACGTTTTTTTCGGTAGGGAAAAAATTGATTCGTGTGTAACTTTTACAATTTTTGTTTAAATTCGCCTACCAAACTTTTACACGATAACTATTAGTGTAGAAATTAGTCACCCCAAGGCATTTTGCTTTTAGATGATTGGTTCACCTGGGACTATGTACACCGATTGCAGCTGCGCGCTACGGGGGACCATCTTTAGCGTCAAATAACTTGAATAATTTTCAACATTCTGGCAATTTTTTTATTTTACATTACTTGTAAAAACGTATATAAAAAACTGTGAAAAATTCCGGTATGGTGATTATTTGATATCTAAGCAATCCAACCGACAAGAAACAGTCGATTTTAGTCGTCCAATAGTCCTATACCCCCTTAAGAAACCCACCTGTTTTTAAGACATTTTGTGCAACGTAAACACTGCTGCGTTTCTGTGAAGAACACACATAAGAGACCACCTAAATGACTTTGAAATTAATTCCAAATAATTATAATACAAGTGTTCTGTTTATTCTTACAGATTCAATAAGACACGGTTAACCGTAGTTAAAGCTATGGATGATGAGATAATTGCTGGAAACCAAAACAATAAAAGATCAATGACACTAAACGTCAGTGGATTGTGGGATGTTGTTCCACGATTGGATCATTACAGGTGCGTATATCATTACGTTACGAAATATTACTATTGAAACTGATCGTACAAACGGAAGTTGGTGATTCTACACGAGAAAATAAATCGAAGGAAACGTAAAAAACTCCTACGAAACTTTGCTTTCGAGAAAAATAACTTTTTTATTTGTGGGGTTGTCGAATATATCATGTATAGTGATGATATAGCAAGCATGGAACATTTGCGATAAAAAATTACTATAGCATTAGAAAAATTAACCTATAGAGGGCCGGGATTTTTTCATTGAAATTGTAAATTTTATTAACTTAAAATTTAAGCATATGTGTATACCACCAAAATCGCCTACAAACTTTCCAGTGGTAAACTCTGGGGTCGCGAAATATACCTCAGTTCATTATGCCTGGCTAATCCAGATGAATGTGTCGATTTTCACAAAATTTTTTTTATAAAATCAGTATCTAAATCAGGCCTGTCCAGCTTCTGCTCTTGCCCTCGAAGAGCAGCCGCGGGTGGGTGCGAGCGAAGGCAAGAGCGACGGCAAGAACGCCAGCCGTAAAAGGGTGAGGATAGTGACGTAATGTGAGTAACTACCTAGGGCTGGGCTTTACAGCGGCTTGGTCCCGACCTGCTCTCGCAGGTAGCCACCAAGAAGACCTTTCGCTCTTGGGGCCGCTCGCGGCCTCTCGAGAGCGAAGAGCAACTCGCGGTTGCACGCACGAGCAAAACCCTGGACAGGCCTGATCTAAATTATGTGATCTAAAGCTAGTAATCACTAAATGATGAAATATGTAAAAAATGAAGTGAATGCCTACTTAAATGTCGATCCGCCCCACTGTGTGCCGCTTCGTTGGCTTCGAGCAACCCCTTCCACGCAGCACATAGAAGACGCTATGGAGGCTAGAGTCCTCGGACCGCCCACCTGGCCTTCGCTGACCTACACAGTGCCAAAAACGCATATCCTAAAGCGTATTATTTAAATAAAAATTAAAAATAAGTACAAAACAGGTCAAACGTAAAACAATTTATCGATTTTTATATATACAATATATATTCTATATACAATGTACATATTATAATCTTTATGTTCCCAACAACTATGGAACAGTCTTAATAATTCCTCAGTAACATCATGTCTACTTTTCTGACAACCATTGCGGTCAATTCTCCCGTCATGACAGATTTTCTCGTGTAGCATTTGTTCTTAACGTGTTGGAAAGTGCGCAAAAGATATACGAACAACCAGTAATAGACGTTCTCGAAGTTACAAAACAGAGATATGAGACAATTTTTCTATTTAGTCATCGAGTTTAAAATCTTTGTAATTTCATTCGATTTAAGTTCTATCAAATATACATAAGCCACCAAGACAAATTAAACTTGTCACGTCCAGAATTGCCGGAACATTCTGGACGAGATGGGAGTTCTTGCCCCGTCGCCTCCGACGCACCGTAAACCCTAAGGCCGGCCCGGCAACGCCACTATGTAGTAACTGTGCGGGGCGGGTGGATCGGCGTTGGAGGATCGAGGAGGAAAAGAAGAGGTGTGTTTCGTCTTGGGATCGTCAGCCAGACTCATCAGTAGGGCTATAGCTGACGACCCCTGCCCTAGACACACACGGGGACACAGAGGATATGATTTGGAACTTGTATATATATGAAATGAGACTGGAATTAGGACTAGCGGGAAGATTAGAGACCTCTGGTGGCGCTCGTCGACACTAAGTCGCGATACCGTGGTGGGGCCGGGACGTCACAAACTCAAACGCAGAATTTGTCGTAGCTGTGAATAGACTAATAAATGAGAGTGTCAGGAATAATAAGAATGACGCTGCTTTAGTTTTGATGAATGATATAGTTTATTACGTGGCTTTCTGGTATGTTTCAGAATATTCAGTAGTTAAAGTGATGATTTGACTGTATAAAATTATATTTCGAGTTCTGTTGTTTCACGTATGCTATGGAAAGTGGAAATGCGATTTTTAAGAGTTATTGCCAAAGAACCTTGCTATTATTTTATAAATATTCGAGGTAGTTACAACATATTTTATTAAATAATTAGTTGTTAATAATAATTTTCACATAGAATAAAAATCATGTTATAGGCCACAATTCTTGCATACACGAGATGAATCATAAAACTCGTTAATCTTAAATTACTCGTAAAATATTCGTTTCATTAATTCTTTATCCGGGCGAAAATTGTATGGTATTAAGGGGGCCGTCTCATTTTTGTTATGGTCCGAATCGATCGAAGCGTCCCCAGTAAACAAACGGACTCTAATGAAACTACTGCGATCGATAAAAAGAATTTGTACAGAGGTGACATCTCCAGGTACTCTATGTGGACGAATTTTTGACGCATAGTTGCCACATCTGATTTCTCTCTGTCTCTGCCGCACTGTTGCCACAGTTCCTTCTATCGAGAAGTCTTGAATGAATATGGCACGAGAGCTGCGTCTAGCGTCGGAGCCTCGCTGAATGTAAAAGAGGATAGCAATAATGAAAAATAGAGAGGTTCGGTAGTGAAGTTAGGAAACATGTCAATGGAACAATACTAATTTGCAAATCATTATTTTTTTATTTATACGTAAAAGGATGTAATATCTTGAATAATCAATATGCAATTTCAAAGCATACAATTTGAATAAGGTACATGACCGAAGTGTAACAAGCCGATCGTAATGAAATTTACAAATGCTATAATTCTTCTAAAAACATGACACTTTCTGTTTTATCTAGCTATACATCAACTTATCTTTTTTTATCTCCAAGATTTGTCTGTTGTTTAAATACAAATTTAATAACGTAATCATTATTCAGCTTCGATCCTCTGTCTGTTTGTTTGTTTGTGTGTATGTATGTTTGTATGGTTCAAATCTGGTAACTCAAATCTAACCCACTTCCAACTATCCAATTGTCTTGAAACTTTGCAGGCGTGCATAGATAAAGACAATATAATATTTAAAAAAAGAAATTGACCCCTAGGGGGTCAGAAAATTACCCATCATTAATAAATGGAACCCATAACCACAAATCCAAACAACTTGAAATCAGCCACTGGCGTTCTTTAAGAAAACGACAAAAAGCAGCTGCGTTTGGGACACTAGTCGCATCGCGATTACTGAAAATACACAATTTATCGAGAAATCATCCGTTACGTATGTACCAGAGTTGGGCAAAATGTAATCTAATTACAAATTGCAAATTACGATTAAACTGTAATTGTGTAATTGATTACATATTATTTTCTATAATCGTTCATTTAGAATAATTTAGATAGTTGACAAAACCGAATAGTCAACTACCTCCATGAACGATTACAGAAAAGAATGTGTAATCAATTACACAATTACAGTTTAATCGTAATTTGCAATTTGTAATTAGATTACATTTTGACCAACTCTGGTATGTACGAATAGTAAAACTAAAACTTTGCAGGCGTTCGTAGTATATCACAATCGAAATTGCAGTACAAGAAAATAATTATTTTTTAGTGACTTTAGCAAAAAAAATTGTTCAATGATTAGTGTCATGAGTTTTATTCAGAATTAAAAGTGATCCATTTTGTTTGGAATGGACAATGTCATATATACGGTTCATTCCACGCCAAGCGGATCATTTTGCACACTTAATGTCTGAGATTTTGTCCAAATTGAAACCCGTTGTAGTGCATGTGAAAATAAGAGGGGTTCAAGTTGTCAGATTTTGCACATTCAAAATTGTTTTATAAACATAGACCTTCAAAGTACCCAACTTACATCGATTTTTTGAAAACTATCTTTCGAATTTGGCAAAATCATTATTTAAATCCTCCTTATTTTCACATGGGCTCTAACATATTTCAATTTGAACAAAATCCCCAGAACGACGGTCAGGAAATAGCCGTTGTGGAACAATATATATATTTACTCATAAGAAAATATATTGTTTATGTGTTATTTGTTTTGATAAAATGTAAAACTTCCACATTCGCTATCGTATCGACATGAACGTTTCAGTAACATACTCCTGAGATTTTCCAGATGAAAATAAATATAAATCGGATTATTTTTAGATCAGAAATGTTACATTTACATTTAATTATCTCGTACAGTTCTAGAAATAATCTGATTTATACCGTGTTTGAACTCTGGCATTTTAATCTGGAAAATCTCAGCAGTATGTTATTGAATACTGAAAACGACACGTTTTACATTTTATTAATACATAATCCACCGCAAGCAACACTGTATGCCTCTCGAACCGAAATCAGAAGCTGCCGTCGAACAGCCCAAGTTCTCAGCTCGAAGAGAGATAGCGTCGGTTCGTATAGACACGCTGCCGAAAGTTGTTTGAAGCCTTCGAATAAAAGTCGAATAAACTACGGATCAATGTGAAACCTTACTCGACGGTTCGAATAAACAAATTATTCTTCTTCGGTTCATAACGGATAAACATAAAGTATCTTTTATTTAAGTTTATCCAGTATTATCTTTGCCCATCTCTGAATCTCCAGCCGCTTCGCGGTGATTCATTCAAGCCTTCCTGACGGCAAAATAGTGATAGGGGAAATGCGGCAACAGCGCGTTCCGACTCTCGATACGTATCGGCAACTATGTCTTTCCTACATTTATCGGCTAGCTTGGACTTCCACCGGATCTGATGGTACATGGCGCGAATATACCATCAACGCCGGTGGCGGAAAATCCTTGAAGCCTCATTCTGTCATTTCTCGAGTCTGTCTCAGTACACGATTCATAAATTCATTATTATTTCAACGTACGATGCTTATTGACGTTCAAACGCACCAGACCACCCTGCACAGATGTCTACTGGAGGCAACTATACCCGCAAAAACTTCCTTCTGGCCGATTCCAGGACGAAAGTTATAATTTATGATTTGTTTACTATACGCGTATATGTACACGCTTAACTTAGATTGTGTGAACGTACGCACACACCTCAACGCCCAGTGAGACGGCCCCCTTAAGGGGCCGTTGAGGTGTGTGCGTACGTTCACACAAGCTAAGTTAAGCGTGTACATATACGCGTATAGTAAACAAATCATAAATTACAACTTTCGTCCTGGAATCGGCCAGAAGGAAGTTTTTGCGGGTATAGTTGCCTCCAGTAGACATCTGTGCAGGGTGGTCTGGTGCGTTTGAACGTCAATAAGCATCGTACGTTGAAATAATAATGAATTTATGAATCGTGTACTGAGACAGACTCGAGAAATGACAGAATGAGGCTTCAAGGATTCTCCGTCACCAGCGCTGATGGTATATTCGCGCCATGTACCATCAGAAACGGTGGAAGTGCAAGCTAGCCGATAAATGTAGGAAAGACATAGTTGCCGATACGTATTGAAAGTCGTATCGCGCTGTTGCCGCATATCCCCTATCACTATTTTGCCATCAGGGAGGTGTTGGAATAGAATTACTCATTTTTAAAAAGGTGTTTCCGCGTCCGCATCAGATCGCAAAGTGTCAGGAATCAGTAATGTCGAGGCGACTTGATACTGACGCAAGAGTCATGAAACTTGCATGATGATGCATGCATGAGTGTTTCACTGCAACATGCATCAGCGTCTGGATGTACCTTAAGGGGGTAGACACAGAAATGGTAATATCCATAGACACGCGGCTGCCTGGTGCACGAGAGGCAGCTGTTTGCAATTTCCGTATTCTATTCTGAATAAGGAAATAATTTCTCGGCTGTTGCGTTGACTTGTAAAAATTTAAACGGAAAGTCTGCTGGTACTGCAAACGTAGAAAATTCATTGTACATTTTAATTACTTGAAATGTGATTATGCTATAATATTCTACGTCGGCAGTAAGAAATTATAAGTGAAACGGACAAATAGATGAGGGGATGTCCCCAGAAAATGAAATTTATTAGGTTAGACATCTTTTTATTAGCAAAACACTGAAACAGATCCTGAAGGTTATACGCTTATTATAAGATAATTAAACGTCCTATGCAAAAAGCAGTTATGAACAAACACTATGTATACAATTGTGTTGGATGTTGAATTGGACTAGTGAAAATGCGCAGGCTGGATGCGGGTGATTATTATGTGTTCCGCTCCTCGAAGTGACAGAAAATATAACTTATGTATGTATATGTTAAATGACAACAAATGTTTAGTGGCTATTACGTTCTTTTACGCTACATTTGTGAACTTTTTATCATCCTTCCAAAACATTATTATTACGCCGCAACAGTATCTTTAGCAAATCAGGTACAGCATATAGGTTATACTTTCTGTGACCATCTGTCACTTCGAGGACAGAAAATCCGCTCATGAAATCCGCTACTGAAAAGGCGCAGGCTGGATGTTCGTGATTATTATTTGGTCGGTTCCTCAAAGTGACAGAAAATATAACCTAAAGATACTGGGGCGGCGCAATAATAATGTTTTGGAAGAATGATAAAAGGTTCACAAATGTAGCATAAAAAAACGAAATAGCCACTAAACATTTATTGTCATATAGCATATACATAGGTTATACTTTCTGTCACTTCGAGGAGCGGACCACATAATAATCACGCGCATCCAGCCTGTGCATTTTCAGTAGTTCGGTCGGCGTCATGGAGGGGGTACTTCCTTCAGCCTGAATTTGCGGTAGTTGGAACGATATTTCTGATTTCTGAGCCCAGAGTACATACGTACGATACGCATCAAAACCGGCTTCCTTTCGGAAGTTTGGCAACGTTGCATGTCACTACACTTTTCGGAGTAACATTTGGGATTTTGGTGAAACTTGGATAGGTGTAATACATTTAGTGTTATATAAACGTATTTCAAAGGATTTTTCAAAATTTTCAAAATTTGTGGAAATTGACTTGTTTTCATTAAATTGTAACTGTTGAACAAAGAGACAGATAAGAATGAGCTTTTGGGTGCTTACAGTAGGGAAATAAGAGTACCTAATAAAAATTATGACATTGAAAAAGAAACAAATTTTAGACCATTTATTTTGAAATTGTTCCCAACAAATGCAATTTTATACTAGCAGGGCAATATTTAAAAATTTGAAAAAAAAAATGAGGATATAGGCCTACTTGTGCTGTTTACGGACACGTTTTCAGAAACGCGGGGATTTTAAAATTGGTCGCATGAAAATTAATTGAATGTGACGCTGTGTCGCCCAGCATCCGCTCGACAAATTCAACCATATTTTATAGTACGACTTTCAAGGCCGCGCAAGGTTAGGAATGAAAGAAATAGATAGTTCAATATTGTAGTACGCACGGCTCAGCCAGTCGAGCCGGTGAAAAATTAAAAAGGAGACAGTGTTACACGTATTCAGTAAATTCTGTCGCATCGTCCCTCGGTCCGAAATTTAATTTTTACGATGTAGGTATAGGTATTCAGCGAACAGTATTCTCCGATGCTCGCGATTACTTTGTCGCTGTCAATGGGTTGTAAAAGAGAAGGATAGAACGAGGGTCGTAGCAGCCGAGAAATAAAGCCAGCGCCTCGGTCTGCTAACACAGATACACAAAGTTGCCAGCAACATTATGCAGGACCACTTATTTAGCGGAAAGGGAACACCTACAGGAGTGTGGTAACGTGTGCATGAAGACGTCGCTGACGCACACATTACCGCTACGCTCTAAACAAAAATGTTTTCTTATTTTACAATATAGGTATTCACTGATTGAAATTAGAATAAGTCACATGTTATTTTAAGTTTTTTTTTCGTAACCTCGTCTGCGTTTTAAATATTAACTAAGGACTATTTAACTTAGCAGATAGGACCGTAAAGAATTACAAAAAAATCAGGGAGTCAAGTGTTGACTGATTTGGACACTTTTCCTTGTTATATGTTTGATACAATAGTCGGAAGAATAAAAAAGAAAAATAATAGGAGAAATAATTACTCGTAACTTCCACATTCTGAAAATATGGTATCAGTAAATCAATATTTCCAGTATTAGTAAAAAGTTCCAATCTCTCCCTTTCCCTTTTATTTGAAATAATGTGGCCATATAATTATAACATAAATTTGACAGCGATTTCAAGTGATGTATGTGTTACGGTAAAAGCGTTAATTTAGTAAATGTTTACAGTTCCTAACAGTTCTTAGTCAATGTATGCCTAAAATGCATATAACCTAACCTACAATCTTACGAAAATGCATACATGACTGTATCACGCTTTTACCAAAGAGAAGGTATAACAAGAGGCGACACTCTGACGAAGAAACCAGTTTTAGAGAGAGACAAATGACACAACCAATTTAAATGGTCATTCGGAGTGTCGCCTCTTTCATTCGGTAAGGACAAAGAGAAGGTATAACAAGAGACGAAGAAACCAATTTTAGAGAGAGACGAAATGACATAACCAATTTAAATGGTTATTCGGGAGTGTCGCCTCTTGTTATACCTTCTCTTTGCTTTTACTGTGGCACATGTATTCAGCTAAAGCCGGGTCCAGACCTGAATGAGTATACGCTGAGCAGACTGAGCGCGCACGAATGACGCATGCGGAGGGGTCGAATCTGTTGTCTGAAATTGTGTCTTTCTTCACCAACTTCTGTGCTTATCTTAGCCCACTCCGCAGTCGTAACGATGGTGTCATAGTTAGCTAAATAA
The DNA here is from genome assembly GCA_910592295.1 of Andrena haemorrhoa. NCBI lineage: Eukaryota > Metazoa > Arthropoda > Insecta > Hymenoptera > Andrenidae > Andrena > Andrena haemorrhoa. The sequence continues at coordinate 29,494,549 of OU342943.1, forward strand.
ACGTACAGCTCAACCCTCCGAGTCATCCTGTTTACTAATACAGAGTGATTCTCCAGCGACGCCTGTCAAAGAGTTGCCACCTGGTACCCCGTGGCGAGGACATCCCCCCGCAGTACCTCACCGAATTGTATGGGTTTCGATCCTTCAAACGGTTGGAATACCATTAAAAAGTCAGAAATGTCCAAGAGTTCCGCATTTCTCATCAGATCTTTGCGAAAACGACGTCAATTGATTCCTTATGTTTCGCCGATGAAACTAACACCAAGAATGACGTAATTCGGACCATAATTATGGAATTTCAGAAAAAATTTATTTATATCATTTCAAATTGAATTCGTTAAAAATAGTCAGATTTACATGAAATTTGGAATGATTTTCATCGGAAAAACGTAAGGAATTCATCGGTGTCACTTCCACATCGATACGATAAAGAATAGGGAATTATTTTATTTCTGAAACAGGTAGGAATACGTTGGCTGTATGAATTAAGAACAATGCAAAGGTGTAGTGAAGAAAAGAAAGACAAATTATTCAGTAAAATAGAGCTTTAACGTCCATCATATGGTAATTGCATTATTATTATTGAAAATGTAATTTTTTAATTTTTGATTATCTGTTTATGACAATATTAGCAATGGATTAAATTCATTCACATATGTAGATCCATCCTTCATGATTAAACAAAAAGACGCAAGTCGATACCTTCAATAATTTAGGTCATTAAAATTAATTTCTGTAGGCGGGTTTCGTAAAAATCACGGAAAGCAGGTAACTTTGAAGATTTGTATTTTTAAACAATTTCGAATCTGCAAAAATGAGCACTTAACCCGTCCTAATTTCATATGGGCTACCATATAGTTCAATATCATGTAGTATATCTCATTTGCTTCTATCATCCACGCTGAACGCAATACACTCCAAACTCCCTTTGATGTGCGGAAGAAAACTGACAACGGTCGGCTCAGACCATGTGCCTTCGCCGGTATTCGCGAGTGGTGTCGAATGCCCCGAGTCACCACGAATGACACGTCCACACTTGCATATGCGTTCACGCTCACCCTTTCTGATGTAGAAGCATGCGGTCCTGGCTACCGTTTCACCCGTCCACATCAGAATATTCGTGCGCGCTGAGCCTGCTCAGCGTATACTCATTCAGGTCTGGACCCGGCTTAACGCTTCAGTTTTGCTATGATTCCACGTTGGCAGTCTTCCTGAGTAGGCGCCATCTCGTATGCACTAGCTGAACTAAATTTGTCACGTGACTTGCTCTGTATTATCGCCAATATGGCGGAACTCGTATTTGGGAATACAGTCACGAAATTACGTTGTTTGTCCTTATATGAGCAGATTTTGGGCTGGGTGAGGTCTCATTTGAAAGAGGAAGGTTCAATGCAGCCCGCTCTGGTCATCGTTTGAGTCACAAAACTCGTTTAGTGACCTACAAATACTTGGAATCTGCGAGTGTATTTTGTCGATTTTTTCTCTACTTTGGACACTCATATTTTTAGATATCAACATAATCTCATTGAACCATGACCAGAGCGGGCTGCATTGACCCTTTATCTTTCGAATGAGACCTCACCCAGCCCAAAATCTGCTCATATAAGGACAAACAACGTAATTTCCCAAACCCATGTTTTGGGCCAGATTATGCCGGTATACAACGCGCTGCATTACCCGTGTCTACCCCCTTAAGAAGGCTGCCATGACGGGGTAGCCGGGCTAGCGGCTGGTCTGTCATGGTCGCCTTTAGCGTCACGCGGTATCCCTGACAACGCGGACGAGAGTGGGAGAACCCCAAGCTCCCGCGGGAGCGACCTTGGATAGCGCTGCTGACCTACCTCCAGTACTTAGTCCATCCCTCCATATTGGTTTTAAGCAATAAGAAGTGCTTTTACGTTATATTACACGCAACAGAAACGAAACCGTTACATATTCTGCGTTTGTCAACATTTTGGTATTTTTCACTAAAATTGCAAAAATTGAAGGCCGGGTTCAGAACAGAAGATATTAACTGATCGAGCTGAAATTTTACACATGTATGTATTCTTGTCACGGGTGGACAAGTTTTCCGCACTACTACGATGCGGTCCGACGAAAAAGTGTTTCCGCTACACCCTAATGGGTACCCTGGTCATTAGACAACGTAGGGACTTTTGGTTATTGACATAAGAATTAATACAAAATTATATTTTCAAATATTTATTGAAAGATTTATCTCATTTCAAATGTCCCAACTGTCTTCCAAATCCTACATACCTACATATATTCTAATTTATCGAATTAAAAAATGAATCACAATTCCAAAACATATCAAAGTCAAGTATACAGTTTTACTGTTTTATTATTCTGCGTTTATAATTAATTTGATACCCAGTGACTTACATAACCGTTACAGATAACGACAATTCTACGAAACAATACAAGTAAGATCGAATAGCGGAGGCTGCTATTGCATTCCTTAATTTTCGTTGTTTGCAAGATTTCTTTGTAATTTTTTAAAGTTAAAGTTCAAATCGCCACGGTTTAATGTCATTCGATTAAGCTGAACCTTTACACATCACTATATTAGATCAAATGAAACAAAATTAGGGAGGCCCCACGGAGAATTTGAATTTTTATTACTTAGTAAATAAGTGGCACCCTAATAGACTCGAAAACTGAAATTGAAAAATTTACAAAAAGTGTTGAAAAAGTGTTAAAAAAATTAATTAATTTTGTTTTGGAAAAGCTCAATGCAATACAGTTTTCTACATTTTGCTTTTTGACGAAGACATAAAGACCATTGTCGGTATTTTATACGAGATTTCTGAAATGTTTCAATTGAACTCGAAAAAGTATTAAACGTTAACTAAGGAAGGGTGTAAGGCATGTGGGGTAAAAAGTGAATAGTTATTGACAATGAGTTAGGTACGTATGTAAACAAAATATATACTACGCAAAAAATTAAAAAAATGCTGAAACGTCAGTGAAAGTTATCACACGGCAAGTCTGTCTTGAATCATCAATAATTCAAACGATTACAATTAGAGCTGTTTCGAGACTCGAAACATTCGAGTAGCTTGAAGTTCGCACCGAGCGGGACTCCGTTTTTCGAGCCGAGCCGAGACCCGAACGGTTTCGGGTAACCCGAATGTTTCGGGTAGCTCGATTTTTTCGAGCAGCTTGAATGTGTTTCGGGTAGCTCGATTTTTTCGGGTAACTCGAATGTTTCGAGCCGCCCGAATATATTTTAGGTAGTCGACTGTATGGTGCAGTGTGACAGTTTGATGTAGCTGGAACATTTTGTAGGCACCGAATATAAATTTAGATGTATAATATATATTATACATAATACCTAAAATATATTCGGGCGGCTCAAAACATTCGAGTTACCCGAAAAAATCGAGCTACCCGAAACACATTCAAGCTGCTCGAAAAAATCGAGCTACCCGAATCCGTTCGGGTCTCGGCTCGGCTCGGATATTCGAGCCGAGCCAGGCTCGGCTCGATTGTTTCGAGTCTCGAAGCAGCTCTAATTACAATAGGTGATTTACTAATGAAATTATGTGTTGTGTTTATTAGAACAGCTGAGCTGTTCTTTAAATAAGAATAAAAAATTACCTTTGTGAGAAAACTGTATAACTGTGTTTATACAAATTGTACAATTTCGGATACGCTATTGCGAATGCATTAAAATGAGTTACGGTAGAGTAGATTATATCACCTTTTTCTAAAAATATTAGAAGTTTGAAACTTTATTTAGCCATGTTCACCATGTATTCAACTATCTTATTAGGGGAAACTTGGACAAAACCGGGTACCTGGGTAAAACCGGGTACCTGGGTAAAACCGGGACGTACTATTATTTTTTAAACTGCCTTAAATTTTCCCGCGTCGTTGCAACGATATATTGTCGCGATGTGCATTATTTCGTCAACAAAAAATGATCGTGTTACAAGCGTTCTTACTAAGATTATATCGTCTTGTGTGTTTTTGAAGGCTCTGATCCAATTTTCGATCATTAAGAAACTTCAAACACTTTTGCCAGTGTTCAGGTATATACTTTTTGGTGTGAATTATGTTAATTGTTGCATATTGCAATGTAAATAATTAAAGGGTTTGTTTTTACTTCGCAATGGTATTGTTGATAATTCGTAATATTTACAAAATTGTATGCTGGGCCAAAACCGTACGGGGTAAAACCGGGTACCCGGTTTTGAATAAAATGTGTATAACAAAGGAACGAAAAAGTGGAAGTTATCAAAACTAAAACTAATTCTGAATAATGGACAACAACTGAAAAGAAAGAAACCCACAAAATTAAACAAAATACCGAAGGATAATGATATTAGTGGTAATGAAAACGGTGAAGACATTTGCATTTATGTCCAAGAATCATATAGTTCATTGAAATTGAATGAAAGTTGGGTGCAGTTTAAAGCTTGTTCTAACTGGTTGAGGGACTGAAGAATTGGATGAGTTTCACTGTTATAAGTGCTAGTATCTAGTATTGTACCCGGTTTTACTCAGGCCAATGGGATAAAATCGTAAAAACGGATCACATTTTAAATCATTATTTTCTTGTATTTTTCCTTTTATTTAAAAAATTGGATATGTACTATTATTTAAAAAATTCTAATGAATCCCAATTGCACTTTAACATCCCGATTTTTCCCCGGTCTCCCCTATGATTTTAAACCTTTTAAGAATACTGTTAAGTTAAACTGATAGATGATTCAAAAGATATTAAAGAAATTTAAATGACATTTTGCAAAAGACTTTCAGTTATAAAAAATGAAGTCTCTGAGAATTAAAAGACGGAATTCAATCGAATTTGACAAAAGAACGTTGTCTAGTTCTACTAAAACCTTCAAAAAGTATACGAAGAATATTATATAAATATCTAACCTCTTTAATTAATTCTTATATACCAATGCTGTTATAAACTATATGGATTTATTTAATTTGCGTTCATTACCTCATTCAAGACATTAAACTGAGTCTAATAAATGCATTAAATCAATTGAAACTTACAATCAATTTCTACTCTACATTTTTCAAATGTTAAATTAATGACAGATTAATAAGTCATATCGCAACTTGGAAATGAACCGTGTAAAGTTTGCATATAATTAGCAATTAAAGCTCGTATGTTAGAAAGCTTGAGCGGCACTTGATTAACTCAATATTTCGACATCGAGGACATTAACGATCTCTCCCATCTCATTCATCAATTTCTCCTAATTTAATTAACTCTATTACCCTCACCAATACTATTACACTAAGTCACAGGGACGTCTCTGTTTGCAGATTGAGTCGCCGTGCTAAGAGGCCATCGTTGAGCACCCTGCACGAAGGAAATCTTATAAAGGTAAGATTGCCACACCCTGTGGACATTCGTCGTACCACCCTTGCCCCTTCTAATATCGTCGAATGCATTAAAAAGCATCGTTTAGTAGCCAAGGCCCGTGTTTACGGCTTAAAATAACTTTTCATCGGCTTAGTAGTTCGATGCAAGCGTAAGGATGTCGAATCTTATGCCATGCCGCCATTGCAGTCAAAGACTTAGGCTATCATATTGCCCTAAATTACTTATTGAAAGTGATTTATAACAACAATATAACATTGTAACAAGAATTGATTTAAGTAGTACGTGGAAAAGTGGGTTCGTTCCTTTGTGTAGAATTTCTAATCAACGTTTGAATGATTAGTTCAAAGTCTCGACCTTGGAAGATTTCTAAATGATACAATGAGAGATATTGTTAGTTTATTACAATATTTGGTTATGAGATGCGGTAGTTGCGATTTAACGGGAGAAAACACCATTATACGTGCAGGAATAGGTACTGATACTACATAACAATGGAAGTTCTCCACGTGGTCCACCAATATTTAACGAGCTTTAAACGAGATTTTCCAGAATGATAGAGCTTGAGGTGCTGAAGCTTTTGCTATGCCCATAATTTTGAGTGCAAACGATTAATAGTTTACGAGATATTTAATGTTAAAGTATGACGTGTTCTTATATAGTGTAGTATAAAGACTCTCTCTAATGATGGCTCGGTACGTTGTATGTAAATTATCCGTTTAATGTTTAGAAATAACGTAAAAGCGTTATTAGCAAAATACATAAGTGTAAGTGTCTCCTGTACCGCGTCTACGCCCACGCGGACCGCTAACTTTGCACACTACGTCACTGACAATGAGCCATCGCTCATGAGAATCCTTATGCTAAACTGTTATATCAACTAGAGATGCAGATTTCACGTGTACGACGGGTACACGTGTAGTTAATACATCCGTGTTTCACGTGTATTAACATTTATCCATATTTTATTAGGGGACATTCCATGCGAACTCGGACAGATTTTTGAGTAAGTTTTCCAAAATTGCTGAAATTTGAATATGTTGTAGTCTTTAGTGATATTATTATTATTATTATTATTTCGTCTTTATTACTCGTAAAACATGGTATAGTACATAAAGAGAAAGTAAAGGCGAGTAAAGGCGAGGCCGCAGTAGAAACTGTTAATAGGCCTAACCGTAATTAAACATACCTCAAAGGATTTTTGAAAATTTTGAAAAATTCTCCTTTTTTTCAGATTTTTAAAATCGCGCCCGATGTTAAAAACCTGCATTTGTTTAAAATAATTGCACAAAAAAAGTTCAAAATTTTTTTAAACTGAAATAATTTTTTCTATAAACTTCAATGTCTTCTCTATAAGCACCGTAAAGCTCATCTCCATCCGTTTCCTACTACCATAGCTATGATTTTTTGAAAAAAAGTTAGTACTTAACTTCAAATAGCTGTAAAATTTACATTTTTCCAAATTTTCAAAAATCCTTTAAGGTATGTTTAAATATCACTAAAAACTACAACATATTCAAATTTCAGCAATTTTGGAAAACTTACTTCAAAATCTGTCCGAGTTCGCATGGAATGTCCCTAGGCGTCATTATTTATATATAACTAAATACCCGAATGTTTAGGTTTTACGCAAATAATTTGCGATAGATAGGTACAGACATAATTTACTAGGTTGCAGGTGAAAATAAAAAACATCATGATTTTGGTTAATTAAGTTCAATCTATTAATCGTTTGTTTTGATGTAAGAAGGCTAAGTTGTTAATACTTTCAGGGAGTAAACAGTTTCTTTTTTTTGCTACAATACTTCCAGCACATGAAAAACATCGTTCTGACATCGCCGAGGTTGCTGAAATCGTTAAATATTGTTTGGCAACTTTGGAAATCCCCCGGGTATTTATTTGTTCTAGCCTTTCACCAGTCAAATGGGTCCCGATAAAAAGCTTCAAAAAAGTAAAAAAATTACGCCAAGTACATGAAATCAAACAAATCATAAAAAATAGAAGATAGTAATAATTACAAAATACAAAAAAATGTGAAATCAAAATGAGCTGCAAGTACATAAAGGTGCTTTTCCAAAAAAATATGGCCGGGCCTGGAAATCAAATACTTGGCGTAGCGCGGCAAGGTATTATTCTCAGATGATCAACATCCACACGTTCCCTCGCGCAGGCTTTCAGATAATTTGTCAATTTAAAACTCTGACAATATATAAGTACACTTTCATTATTTTGTGTTTTTAAATAATTCTATGATCATTCAGCGACACCAATGTCCTGCCTTTGACAGGCGTTCAGGTAATAATTTATCAATTTAAACAAAACTTTGACACTTTCTTTAGTTTCCGGTTTATAAATAATTCTTATTCATCGACACCTTGGTCTTGCCTGGCCACGCCAAATATTTGACTTCCAGGCCCGGCCATCTTTTTTTGTCTTTTATTGTGTTACACAGTGTCGCCTTTGCACGCTGCGGGAAAGCACCTTTATGTACTTGCAGTTCAGTTTGATTTCACATCTTTTTTTTTATTTTGTAATCATTATTATCTTCTATTGTTTGTGATTATTTGATTTCATGTACTTGGCGTAATTTTTTTACTTTTTTAAAGTTTTTATGGGGATCTCCCCTAGTAGCATTTTTGTTGGTCAACGGTTGCCAACAGTTGGGAATCAGTTGGGATATAGTTAGTGTTTTTGCCTACAAATTCCCAACATAGGGCCACGGCAAAAAAGTTACGACAGTTTGCCAACGAATATTCAATGTTGGGCCTACAATTATTATCGTTGGTGAATTAACAAAAAGTTACGACAGTTTGCCTACGAATATTTAATGTTGGGCCTACAATTATTATGGTTGGTTAATTAACAAAAAGTTACGACAGTTTGTCTACGAATATTCAATGTTGGGCCTACAATTATTATGGTTGGTTAATTAACAAACAATTTACAACGATGATTAAATGTTGTCTTACAAACGTCAGAAAATTTGCTACATCCAAAAACTTGTTATTATATTCCAAGTTGTGATTTTTCTTTTCTTATTTACAAACACGTACTGAGGTCGTCTGTCTTAAGACGAATGTGAAATTTTAAGGAATGAGTCGAATGATGATATTTTGTCGAATATTTCGCGTCACTGTGCAGTTTTTATAAACAATTAATACTCTTTATGTAACTAGAAATTAAAAGTGTTTGCAAGGAAGTGTGTTGGGTAGTTGCGAACAGCGGCTGCTTCGCAATCGGAAAGCCCGTGTTCGATTCCTACTCACGGCAAAATTTTTTTTTTACCTAAACCAGACCAGGCAGTCCCTATAAATAGTTGGGAAACAGTAGGGAAGCCTATCTTGGCCATCTGTTGTTGGCCCAGCCTGAAAAAAAAGTGCCAAATCTAACTGTTGGCCAACTAATATTATGTGCGTGGCCCAACTGTATGCCAACCCAAAATGCTACTAGGGTCACTTCTTTTTACAAAGATAATTGGCATAGGGAATGACTTCAGATAATTTTTAATATTATAAATTACAAAGGTTCATCATCAACAGCAATGAACGGTCTTATCACGGGACGGAATTAAGGATAAATTCCACGCAAGTTTAACAACTACGAAAACAAACCATGTGCACCGCATTGCCGATCTATATATATATATTATATGTATAGTATAAGAAACAGTGATTAAATTATCGAAGGTCTCCAAGTATCAAAATAACTGAATAAGTATACATATAAGGGAGAGTGGAGGAATTGCGGGTGCAGGGTAAACCCGAACACCGCGGTATTTGCTGAATTCGCTTGTCCTGTGCTTCCGCGATATTTTTACATTATGTAATTAGCTATGTTTAGTATTAAGGAAACTGTCACGACGGAAGGCTGCGCGCAACTGCAAAGATAATGGTCATGAAATGTTTTTTCATAGCTTTTCTTATAATTTTACGCTCCAGTATTTTGAGGCTATAGTGCATTAAAACTAGGGGAGACCGGGGCAAATCGGCCACTGGGGTAAATCGGCCACGGGAAGTTTTACCCAGTAGAAGTTAAAATAAAAACTCGTGTTTGCTTTTGTAAACGTCTCTCTATGTGTCTACAGTACCAACGGAATTTGATAGCATTTGAGATTATGTTGCACTTTGTAGAAGGCAAAATACGTTTTCGGCAGTGATAAAAAATTTTCGTGACTTGTGGAAAATTGATCTTTATTCTGTAATATTGGTGTTCTGAAGTTTGAGGTGAGTATTTATTGATTAAAATAGCGGTACCGATTACGCTTCCGATGATAGTTTGAGTTATTTTGGAAAATCTCTATTGTGTTGAGTGATTGAAGTTAGAGTTTACGTCTGGGGCAAAACGGCCACGTAACACCCGGGGCAAATCGGCCACTCACTGATGATGCCGAACCATAGTAAATAAGTAGTTTTATTAACTTTTGTGGTAAAAATATTCTTCGATGCAGCGTCGTCAGTGGATCCGACCTTCAACAATGGAAAACAGTTGACGGTTTCGGGACGAGGAGAGGAATTGCGTGGCCTGGACAGAAGCACGGCTACGCAGTGCAGTTCGATCTTTGGAAAAAGAAAGTTACATATATCCGTGCGTTTAAATATTGATTGAAGCGATTGTAGCTTGAATAGTTACGAAGAGAAATAAATATCTTCTACATTTTTCAACAACATGGTCCGTAATTACAATCGCAAGAAACCTCCAATCGACACCGAGAAGATCAAATCAGCAGTTTTGGCTGTGAAAAAGAGCAGTATGAAAATTTCGACTGCGTCAAAAATGTTCGATGTACCGAGAACAACGTTGCGACGGTGGCTAAAAGGGACTACTGATGAACAAATCGAGAAAAACGAAGTTATTGGACGACATAAAGGACGGAATACGATCTTCAACACAGCACAAGAAGTTACCTTGGCAAAGTACTTGACTCATTGTAATGACATGTACTTCGGACTTTCAGCTAAGGAGTTTCGCTGTTTGGCTTACGACTTTTCTCGGAAATTACAACTGACTGTACCGCCGTCATGGGAAGCAGTGAATATGGCCGGAGAAGAGTGGCTGAAGTATTTTTTGAAAAGACACCCAAATTTATCGATCAGAAAACCCGAACCAACTAGTTTGGCCCGGGCGACTAGTTTTAATCGAACAAACGTATCAGCGTTTTTTGAGAATTTGAAGACTGTTTTGGATCGACATCGCTTAGGGCCATTCAAAATATGGAACATGGACGAAACAGGGGTAACTACCGTCCACAGACCTGACAGAGTCATTGCGCGGCGCGGGGTGAAGCAAGTTGGGCGCGTAGCCTCAGGCGAGCGGGGTACTCTTGTCACCATGGCCTTGGCAGTGTCAGCAGAAGGACGTGCATTACCACCCTTTTTCATCTTCCCCCGGAAAAAATTCAAGGATTATTTCCTGAATGGTGGACCACCAAGCTGTGAAGGCACAGCTAACCCTAGCGGCTGGATGAATGCGCTACATTTTCTTGAATTTCTAAATTTCTTTCAACGGCATGTGTGTGCATCTGTGGAAAATCCGATTTTACTCATTCTCGACAACCATGAATCTCATTTGTCGATTGATGCACTAGATTTCTGCAAAAAGAACGGCATAGTTGTGCTGACAATGCCACCACATTGTTCGCACAAACTCCAGCCGCTCGATCGAACTGTTTTTGGTCCCTTTAAGAGAGCAATGAATTCACATTGCGATAGCTGGATGACAGCAAATCCGGGAAAAGCCATGACCATTTACGACATTCCCAGCATCGTGACGAAAGCATTGCCGCTGGCCGCTACAAGCCAAAACATCATTTCTGGCTTCGAATGCACTGGGATCGCTCCTTTCAATCCAGACATATTTCAAGACTTTGAATTTTTACCAAGTAGCATAACAGATAGAGAGGACCCAAACACTGTCGAGCTTGCGCCCGATGAAAATGATGAGACTCAGCTACCGTCACTTGCACATTCCGAAACGGTTGAGAGAGGGAACGAGTCAGTTGCTTCATCGTCTTCACGTTTTGAGGACGAGGGCAACATTTCTACAGTTTCGAACGATGAGAGTAGACGCAGTAGAGCATCCACTGAGCCCGAAAACCTCGAAGTTTTAAACTCTACGCTTGAAAGTATACGACCTTTGCCAAAAGCGGGACCAAGGAAGCAAACGCGCAGAGGGCGAAAACGTCGAAAAACTGCAATAGTGACGGATTCACCAGAAATGAAACAATTGGCGACGGAGCAAGCCGCGTCCAAACAAAAAAAAAAATAGCACAAACTACTCCACGGGTGAGAGGATTGGGAAAATCATCTGCTACTCTGAATTCGGCTCCAAAGAAAAGAGGTCGTCCAAGAAAAGTTGTTACGACCACCAATGTGGAATTGGAATCTCAGCCTTTGACGAAGACAGGGTGTTCAAATGGACGTACGTTGCGTAAACGCAGGAGCCAAAAGAAGCAACTGCCCTCGGAAACTGAAGAAGACTGAAAAATGCAACAATACTTAAACCGCAGTATGTGTGCGTTAAAAACGTGAACATCTCAACTTTTCAGACAGTTTTTGACTCTATTGTAATTTGTAATTGAGAAATAAACGATTCATTTTCATTTATAACTAAAAATTAATCACCATCCAGCCCGAATAAAAGGTGGCCGTTTTGCCCCGAAGGAGTGGCCGATTTACCCTGGCATTTTTCGAAACGGCGATTTTACACTATATTACAAATTCTCTGGAATGACTTTAGAAAAGGGGATTAATGAAAATTTGTTGTAGTACTTATGAACTATAGGGATTACTCTATCGGATAGTATAATTCACATAATTGAAAAACTAAATTTTTTTTGTTAAATTTATCAATGAAAAAAAAGTGGCCGATTTGCCCCGGTCTCCCCTATACTACCCAACAAAGTATAATTTGTTCGTAGTTCAGTTACTTAATTCTAAATAAAGTCACGGGATCACTTTGTATATATACATGTCCGTATTTGTTTTATTTGAAATTACTTAAATTCTGTCCATTTGGGGTAATTACGAACAGCGTGTTTGGGGCTATTACTCCTAACCCTTCGAAGCTTTTTATGTGTCCAGTACTCTGGAATTATATTCGGAAGAATATACGTACATACTCGTTGAAAGATCTTGAGATACCCGTGAAAGAGCTTAAAGATAAAAGACTTTCAACTCAAACAAGAAGAAAGACTCTGTCAGACCCACAGCATGGAAGAAAACCAGTGTTCAGTAAAGATCGAGAGAACTTTAAGCAACCGTTCGCATTTACCCCGCTAGCTACGAGTAATCGCGGACAGAAAGAGTTTTGTTTTTCTTTCAGAAAATAATTTGTTTATTAAAGTATCTATAATTCATTGTGTTGCCTTTGTTGATAATTAACCAAAGTTCAATTTTCCATAAAGTAAATCTGATTAGAGTAAATACTTTTCTTTCAATTTAACTTTTCCCTTAGGTGTTCGTAATTCCCCTGCTCTCCCCTATACGAAATCCTTCCTGCAAAATGATGCGTACCTACATACATAGCTTGGCAGAGGTCAACGCTTCGCTTATCTACATACAGTATTGTCTCGTTAGTGGCTCGATTTGGTGTACACGTTACGGACTTTTCGCTATCCCCACCACTTCTGCCTCACTCTTGTCCGGCGAAGGTGAGAGCGAGATGGAACGAGAGAGAGTCAGGGGCACTGGAAGCGAGCGAAGACGGTAGGAGACAGACGACGTGTTGATGTTTTGTCTCGCTCCCTCCTTCTGATGCTTGACACTCCGTCCTTTGCTCGCACAGAAGCGGTCTCGTGCCGACGCTAGCTGCTCGCGACCATTGCGCACGCCCGTCGCGCACGCAAAGCGTTTCTCTCACTCCCCCCTTCGGCCAGAAAGAAGCGAGAAACGTTGGCACGGAATTAGGGCTCTGCTCATGATATGGGCTCAACGCCGGTCCCGACCAGCGAGCCGCTAACGAGACAATACTGTATACATAAAATCCTTAGTTTAGTTACAAATAAAAAACAGTTTGATGATATACAAACATGTCAACAAATTTCGGCAACTTACTTTGTATTTGAGACTGCATTTCGGTTGCAATTCAATGGTACAACGATACATATTTGTAAAAACACGTGGCATCTCAAATTTTGACAACTTAAAATTTGGAGTAGATTGCGTAGTAAAGATAGCGATTGACGAACGAAACATGTGTTAGTTTCTTTGGCTGAAGGTGTGCGTGTAACGCGTATACGTATTATGTCGACAAAGTTTGGTTGAAGAATAAGAAGAATCAGAAGAAAAATCTTACCATTTCCGACTGATCCATGAGACGATATTACCATATCTCTGTCATGCATGGACCGATTTTATTGAATTTGATCTTATGCGAAAGCTTATACATATGTGGTTTATACCAGAAAAATGCCTTTAAATTTAGAAAATAATGCAGGCGTGATGAGATATTAATGAATAAGTTTCATAAATTTAAGGTTGGATTAGCCGGATTACGAGTAAAAGATACGCGACAGCGACAGTCGACATATACAGGGTGTCGAAACATGTACTTGGCGTCGAGATGCTACTGCGTCTCTAGATCGTTTAAAATGGGCAAGCTCGAGTGACTGCTTGGCCGTAAAAAGCAGTGAGATCTAATCTGCGGCCAAGTTCAACTTGGCCATAATGCATTCTAACCTTAGAGCATATAAACATGGAGGAAGTATGCAATGGGCGAAAATGTAGACAGCGGTACAAAGAGAAAGATATACATTGGGGACCTTAGAGCATATATACATGGAGGTCTCATTGCCTAAGTTTGACTGCCTCGAAACTGTCGGCAATATCACGCGAGAGAGAAAGACATGTGCGAACTGGTGCGAGAGAGAGAAGTATAGAGGGCCCCCTCGACCGTAATGCGCAAGCGCCGATATCGTGCGAGAGAGAGTGACATCGTGCGAGCGAGAGAAGTATAGAGAACCCCATCTACCGTAATGCGCATGCACCGATATAGTGAAATTTGCTGCAAGCGGTATGGTTTGAAGTGATACGAATAATAGGAAGCCGATTTATCTCGGTTACCGCACAACACACAATATCGGTTTGGCATTCTTTAATTTCAACTGGATACATATAACCGTTTTTCAAAAGGCAAAGTACGAGCGTAAACAACAATAAATAATCATAGTAACCGCGGATCGTCGCCGGCGATATCGGTGCATGCGCATTACGGTCGATGGGGGTCCTCTATACTTCTCTCGCTCGCACGATGTCATTCTCTCTCGCACGATATCGGCGCATGCGCATTACGGTCGATGGGGTCCTCTATACTTCTCTCGCTCGCACATGTCTTTCTCTCTCGCACCATGTTCCCGACAGTTTCAAGCTCTCAATGAGACCTCCATGTATACAGGGTGTCCGCGGGAAGACTGGACAGCTGAATATCTCCTAAAGTATTGGAGATAAACAATTTTAAAAAATATGGACTTGCATGGTTCGATGGGGCTAATTTATTAGCGCAGACGAATTTTTTTTCGATTATTATTTTAAAAGATACGAAGGTCAAGATCGGTTTTTTAAATGGCACTACGTTTTCTGAAGAGGTGAGTTGATAGTGCGTTCCAAGACAAATTCAATAAGCATTAATGTATACACTTGATTTCTACTGGTTTTTGAGATATTGCGCTTGCAAATTTACTGATTTTCACTGGAAGAAAACCCGTTGAAGTAGCAAGAACCGGGGTCGGTCTTGCTGGCGCCACGGGGGGCCCTGCTTGTTGAAATAGATACCTACCTGCCAAAGGTCTACTTCAGGCCCAAAGGCTGGACAATTCTTTTCCGTCAGAAATGCTACTTAGGTAGGTGCATCTGCGGTATCGAGAAGCGCACCGTTACTTTTATTTCGCACTTGCTTCTACGCTCGGATGGCCGGTTCTTTTGGGAGGGATGCAAATCCGATTGGTTCTAATACAATCTGCTCCCTATGGTTGAAATTTAGTCTAGCAACTTTCACACCTCCTAACCTAACCAATCGAACTTGCATTAAACAAAATAAGCTTTAATAGGACGGAGGTGAATGAAATGGTAGAAGAAATGGTAGGAAAAGTAAATAGTGCAGTACGGAAAGAAGTAAAAATAAAAAAATTGAAATTAGGCAGCTTTAAGTGGTGAAATTCGAATTGCACAAAACAGAAAAGAGAAGCCAGGAAAGCATTGAGGAACTGGAGAAGGGGTAAAGGAGAGAAAGAAGACTACCAGAAGAAAAGAAGGGAGTACAAAAAAGTGTGCAAAGAAAGGAGAAGGGAATTACAAGCAAATACAGAAAATGAGATAATGCAATTATAGGGAGAAAATCAAATATGGGAATACATAAATAAACAAAGAAAGAAAAGAATAGGAATCTCCAACAAAATAGATTTAAAAGAATGGATCATTTTAAAACATTGCTAGAAGGCGACGACTGTAAAAAAGAAGTAGAAGAGTTGGAAGAAATAGATAACACCGAAGAAGAAGAGGAAGAGGAAATAACAGAAGCAGAAGTAAAAGAACAAATCAGGAAATTAAAAAAGGAGAAAGCAGCAGGGGAAGGCAAAATGGAAAATGAAGCTTGGATTTACGGTAACGTGAAAATAGTAAAGAGGTTCACAGATATTTTCAATAAAGTGTGGAAGGGAGAAGGATTCCCAGAGAGGTGGAAAGAAGGGGTAATTGTACCAATATTCAAAAAAGGAGATAGAGAAAAGGTGAGCAACTACCGGGGGATAACGATCCTAAACACAGCGTACAAAATATATGCTTTGGTTCTGGAAAAAAGATTAAAAGAGGAATTGGAAAAGAACCACATAATACCAGAAACGCAAGCAGGATTCAGGAGCGGTAGGTCGACAACAGATAACATTTTTATTCTGAACTATGTAGCTAACAGAGAAATACAGAAAAAAGGGGGAAAGCTGTATACCTTTTTCGCGGACCTAAGCGCCGCATTCGACAAAGTGGATAGAGTAAAACTTCAGAACATCATGAAGAGAAAGGAAATAAGCAATCGCTTGAGGATGAGAATCGGAGAAATTTACAAAGAAACAAGAAATACTATAAAAGCAAACGGAGAAATGTGATCCAAATTCTGGACAACAAAAGGGGTAAGACAGGGATGCCCACTGAGTCGAACGTTATTTACAATATATGTAGCGGATTTGGAGGAAACCATGAGGAAAAACCAAGCTGGAGGAGTTACAGTAGGGTCATTCCACGCCAAATCGATCACTTTTTTCCATCGATGTCCCGGATTTTTTTTAAACTTGAATATGTTGTAGTCCTCGTGGAATTAGGGGGGGGGGGGTTACGTAATCATTTTGTCCATTTCGAGTTTGTTTAAAAAATACAGAGCCTTGAATTTTTCGATTTTTGCCTATTTTCGTGAAAATGGGTTGTACTTATGAATTTTTATCTCGGAAAGTATTTGTCGGATTTAGTTGATTCTTACGGCATTTTCATGTGGAAGGATCGGCCTTCCCGAATAATTTTTTTCCAGATCGAAAAATTAATTTTGCAACATTGAAAATTATAAACCAATTTTTATTTTGCAAAATCGGGATCGAGGTGGCGATTTTAAAAATCCGAAGGAAATACTATCGTATTCCTCGAAGTTTTTTCTATAAAATAAGCCTATCTCCAAGATGGTGCGGCTCCTATTAACGTCGCAGTGGTGTGGTAAATACAGCAGTTCGCGCCGGATAAGGTAAGCGGACCGATGCACAGTGGTCGAAAATGACACAGTCGGCGTCAAAAATCAATTCCCACGCCAAATCGAAAGGAAAATCAACGACCCTTGGTATACTGGGGTATTAGGTATCGCTGATTACGAATCCGTTGCAGGTTTTTTGAAAAATAAGATGGCGGATCCAATATGGCCGCTCAAAGTTGACAAAAACTGGAAAAATACGAATCCTACGAACGAAACACGTTGTTCATTCAAAACCTCAGCTATAACTATATATTTTATGAATCTATAAATGTGAACACACTCTATAGAATGATATTCTAATGAATAGTTGTTAAAAAATTATTGTTAACAATAAGAAAAACAACATTATTTACTAATTTTATCATTTCCGCGACAAGTACTGCAAATACGTGATTAATCTAACCATTAAATATTTATCGGAGACGAAAATAAAGATTATTGACATAAAAAATGTTAGTATAATTGTTTATTAATAATTTGTTTAAACAATTTTTTAACAAAGTGACTGAAATCCATTTCATACAATCAAATTGATCATATTTGGTTGTAACATTAATATAAAGAATTAATAACAATTAATTATTATTAAACAATTTGTTAACATAATAGATTTCAGTAATATTCAACAAGATAAGTGCAATTTGGAAGGTACATTGTTTTTATGACGTAGGTACCCACTAAGTAAGGATTCTTGGAAATTTCATCCCCAAGGGGGTGAAAAAGGGTAAAATTTATTTTCTCGGACTCCTTAATATGTCTTAGGTCCGATTAGATATCACCTCTTTTATATCTGCCTTTTGTAGCAATTTTTTATATAATTTCGGTAAAGTAACCTCCGTATAACGAATATTTATATATGTAGGTATATGTTCGTTCACACGATTCAAAACTTAAGACGCCCCAATTCAATGCACACTTACTTAGTACCAGGGATTGAAACGGTTCTGAAAATAACTGTTTCAAACAGTTATATATCGGTTCTGACTGAAACAGTTATGAAGAACCGATATTCTGGATAACTGTTATAAGGAACCGAAATTTCTGACTATATCGATTTCGGTTACGGTTCTAGAACCGATATTATATCGGTTATAACGGTTCTAGAACCGTTATTTTTTCGGTTCGATATCGGTTATAACGGTTCTAGAACCGTTATTTTTTCGGTTCTATATCGGTGCTAAAACGGTTCTGGAATTGATTCTCGCATCCATTTAACAGGAATTGAAATAAGTAGATATTACGCTTACAGATTACTGTATATTAAGAATTTATTTTGAAAAGATATTTCTAATTCAATAATCTAAAATTTTGTTACGGTTTAAGCGTATTACTAATATATTATTAATCAGGTTTCCGTTCATTCTCGAGCGATGCGGAGATAAAATAAATTTCAATGCCGAAAATAAACGCTCCACGTTTACTTGCGTTGGTGGTACAGCTAAAAGTACTTCCGCTAATTTATATAATTCGGATGTATTTTTCTTATTCCAGTACGACAAAATATCAGTGGACGATTTTAATCGCGGTGCTTTCAGGAAGTCGTCTAACTTATTTTCAATCGAACAGTGCGACGTACTACTTAGGAGCATTCCTCCGCATCCGCACCACATGATTACTTTGAAACAAACGCAAGCTTTCGCACTTTCACAGTCAAGCGGTTTCCGCCACGGAGTAATAAACAGCTACACATCAAAACATTGCCGTAGATACGCTACTGAGGTGATGGCTAAAGCAAGAATAGACGTCTGCGTTCAAATTGCGTTGACAAAATAAATCCATGCACAGCCATCGGAGAGTTAAAACATATAACAATTTCGTAGGAACAATATAAGAATCAATTTACGAACCGAAATAAACCAACTCCAGAACCGTTTTAGAACCGATATAGAACCGTAACCGAAATCGATATAGTCAGAAATTTCGGTTCCTTATAACAGTTATCCAGAATATCGGTTCTTCACAACTGTTTCAAGAACCGAAACCGATATCATAACTGTTTTAAACCCCTGGTTGAATACGGTAAAAATGTGAAATTGGTTTTTAGGCATTTGTGTTGCTAGGCTTAAACCAAGTATCGATATCGAATCGGACCGAAGAGCTTTTGAGGGATCCGTGAAAACAAATTATACCCCTTTTCACCCCCTTAGGGGTTGATTAGGGCAAAGTCCTGAAATTGAGTTTTAGGTATTTGTGTGGGCAACCGTTGTAAGTGAAAACCAAGGTGATATCTAATCGGACCTAAAGGGTATTAAGGAGTCCGAGAAAATAAATTTTACCCCTTTTTACCCCCTTGGGGATGAAATTTCCAAGAATCCTTACTTAGTGGGTACCAACGCCATAAAAACAATGTACCTTCCAAATTGCACTTATCTTGTTGAATATTACTGAAATCTATTATGTTAACAAATTGTTTAATAACAATTAATTGTTATTAATTCTTTATATTAATGTTACAACCAAATATGATCAATTTGATTGTATGAAATGGATTTCAGTCACTTTGTTAAAAAATTGTTTAAACAAATTATTAATAAACAATTATACTAACATTTTTTTATGTCAATAATCTTTATTTTCGTCTCCGATAAATATTTAATGATTAGATTAATCACGTATTTGCAGTATTTGTCGCGGAAATAATAAAATTAGTAAATAATGTTGTTTTTTTTCTTGTTAACAATTATTTTTTAACAACTATTCATTAGAATATCATTCTATAGAATGTGATGCACATTTTTGGAATTCATAAAATATATAGTTATAGCTGTTGGTTTTGAATGAACAACGTGTTTCGTTGGAAACCACGGGAAGGTGGTGGGCTGCTTCCACCAAGAGAAGGATAAGGATGGGTCAAGAAGGATGGCATGGATAAGGATCATTTCGAAGGGGATGGGCTGGGGGATTGAGGGTTGCGAATAAGAAATCGGCCGAAACTATTTCATTGTGCTGAACACAGTATCGTTTTCGTCGGACGAAAAAGTTTTACATAAAATTTTGTTTTGTGATAATGGCGCAAAACTATGGAAGCTTCTAGTGCCAGTGATAGCAAGTGCTGCAGCAAAGCGAGCTTCTAAGCTAGCAGCATGTTTTTTGTTCATCCTGTTTTACAGAATCAAAGGTAATGTTTGGAAAAGATGTTCTTGCCCATTTATACAAAGCTAGGGGTGTAAGAATTTGATTATCCACTGGTCTTTGAAAGCTAGTGCACTTTGCAAGTCTTTTCACGGCACCTCCAATCCTGTCACATGGTCCTTTACCGTGTGCCGTTGCAAAAAAATGCCACTCAGCAGCAACACCGAAATCGCTAATGTGATGTGTCAAATTTATGAAATTTTTTGCAAAATACAAATTTGTTTATAATTTTCAATGTTGCAAAATTAATTTTTCGATCTGGAAAAAAATTATTCAGGAAGGCCGATCCTTCCACATGAAAATGCCGTAAGAATCAACTAAATCCGACAAATACTTCCCGAGATAAAAATTCATAAGTACAACCCATTTTCACGAAAATAGGCAAAAATCGAAAAATTCAAGGCCCTATATTTTTCAAACAAACTCGAAATGGACAAAATGATTACTTAAATCACTCCTAATTCCACGAGGACTACAACATATTCAAGTTTTAAAAAAATCCGAGACATTGATGGAAAAAAGTGATCGATTTGGCGTGGAATGACCCAGTAGGAAAAGAAAAAATCTGGACTCTTGCATATACGGACGATATAGTGTTACTAGCAAATGAACCAAAGCATCTTAAGGACATGATACGAAGATTCGGAAAATACCTTGAAAGGAAAGGGTTGCAACTGAACGCAGAGAAATCAAAGGTGCTGATTTTCCATTCTGGAAGAGGAAAGAAGAAGAGAGAGGAATGGAGCTGGCAGGGACTCAGTATGGAAGAAGTAAAGGAGTTTAAATACTTAGGGTATAATTTCCAGAAAAATGGAGGCAGGGAGAGGCATATAAGGGAAGTCATAAAGAAAGGAAGAATAGCAATGGCGCAGATATGAGAAATAGGACAAAGAATGTTCAAGAACAATTTTGAGAGAAGAATGAGAATATGTATTCAGAAGCATAGTGAAAAGTATCCTGCTGTACGCGGCAGAAATTTGGAAATGGATGGAAGCAGAAAAGGTAGAGAAAATACAGAAGAAATACATAAGGTGGACTTTAGGTTTGGACTTCAATACACCAGCATATCTAATTTTGGAGGAAACAAAAACGGACAAAGTAAGGATAGAAGCGGGGAAAAGAGCAATAAAATATGAGGAGAAAACGAAACGGCTGAATAAGAATAAAATAGTACAAGAATGCTGGAGGGTAATAGACTCGAAGCAAGCAGAGAAAAAGTCGAAATGGGAGGAAATGTGAGACGCATACTACAGGCAGAGGAAGTGAATTTGTTGAGGAACTAACGCAAAGAGACAGAGCAGAGCAGTAATGGCAATACGACAGAATACTAGGAGGCAGATACAACGAACATTACACAGAAATCAGGGATAACCAGGGTGCAAATTACCTAAACGGAAACTACAGAGGCAGATACCAAAGCATGATCGAAAGGTTCAGGCCGCGGTCACACAAGCGTTTTTTCTGACGCCGTAGCGTAACATTGCAATCCGTAGCACTAGCCACACGAGCGCCGCGCATCAAATTTAACGTCCGTGCAACGTCGGCGACGGATGACAAACGCTACGACGCGACGGATGACAAACGCTACGACGCGACGTCCGTCGACCGCTCGGCACGGACGGTGTTGCATTGTATCTAGAAACGCGGTAGCGCCTCGACGCCAAGTACATGAAAGACACCCGGTATATGTGTCGATGTCGCTTCGTGTATCTTTACTCGTCGCAGAGGCATTCCAACCTAACTTTTTATTTATTTCAGTAATATCTCATCACGCCTGCTTTCACTAATATCTCATCACGCCTGCGATATATTCTAAATTTAATGGCATTTTTCTTATGTAAACCGCATGTGAGCTTTCGAATAAGACCAAATTCAATGCAATCGGTCCACCCATGACAGAGATATCGTAATATTTTTCTTCTTCTTCTTCTTCTGATTCTCCAGTCAAAATTTTCGTCGACATAATACGTATATACGCGTTATACGCACACCTTCAGCCAAAACGATACTAACCATGTTTCGTTCGTCGATTCGTCGACTCTCGGGTCCATTCGGCAGGGATCGTCGTCCGTCATTCTACACAACCTATATATACTATTGAATTTTATAACCTATACCCTATGTACTATTGAACAACTTGCAGTTTTATATAACGACTGGTGTAAATTCTTTGAAATTTAATTTTCTATGCACGTGAGCACCTCCAGGAGGTGATTCTAAACATGACTGTGCTGTGAGGTGGAATTCTGGATAAAAATAGAGGTTCATTGATGTCAAATTTATTTGTCTAACCTCAATTTTCAGTTTCACATAATGACCAACGTAAATTCTTTGAAATTTAATATTCTGCGAACGTGGGAACCTCCAGGAGATGATTCCAATCGTTAATGTACTTTGCAGTTAAAATCTGACTGAAAGTGGAAGGTTCCGTGAAGTCAAATTTGCTTGTCGAACCTCAATTTTCAGTTTCATGTAACGACTACTGTAAATTCTTTGAAATATAATATTCTGTGCACGCGGGCATCTCCAGGAGGTGATTCTAAACGTGACTGTGCTATGTAGTGGAATTCTGGATGAAAATAGAGGTTCAATATGTCAAATTTGTTTGTCGAACCTCTATTTCAGTTTCTTATAACGACTGGTGTAAATTCTTTGAAATTTAATATTCTGTGCACGCGGGAACCTCCAGGAGGTGATTCAAAACGTGACTGTGCTCTATAGTGGAATTCTGGCAGAAAATAGAGGTTCAGTGATGTCAAATTTGATTGTCGAACCTCAATTTTCAGTTTCATATAACGACTGGTGCAAATTCTTTGAAATGTAATACTCTGTGCACGCGGGAACGTCCAGGAGGAGCCTGTAAACTCGTTTAGGCATTGTTGTCGATTTTTGTTAATAATTGAAGCCAAAGCAACATTGAATTTACCCTTATAATGCAATTGAGATTCAGTATACGTTCATATATGTAGAATTTATCCTTAATTCTGTCCTGTCATAAAGTCTTATCACAGTATTTCAGTATGAACAGTCGTTCATGGCCGTTAATGATGATACAAATTATCTTTGCATAGGGAAGAAAAAAGCAGTGAGATCCCCCAAAAAACTTAAAAAAAGTAAAAAAATTACGCCAAGTACATGAATTATTATCATTGTAAAAAGATGTGAGTTCCCCATAAAAAACTTCAAAAAGTAAAAAAATAAGGCAAGTACGTGAATTATTATTATCATTGTAAAAAGAAGTGAGATCCCCATAAAAACTTAAAAAAAGTAAAAAAATAAGGCAAGTACGTGAAATCAAATAAATCACAGAAAATAGAAGTTAATACTAATTACAAAATAAAAAAGATGTGAAATCAAAATGAGCTGCAAGTACATAAAGGTGCTTTCCAACTGCGCTTAAGATGACACAACTACATATGCACAGCTAAAATGCAGCGTTCATAGCTTCCATTACTCATATCGTGGACATTTTAATGAACCCATCAAAAAGAATTCCATTTAAAAACATTGTCGTAAATTAATAGCTTTACAAAATTAATGATATACAAAAATTGCGCCAATTATAACAATGGCTATTTATGTAGGAAAATGTGGGTGAATAAATGTTTCCTAACAGATTGATCGTAACTGAGATTTATTACGATGTCGTACGAACTTTGCTAGTCGTATAATACGTCGACTCAACCAGACTACCGAGTACCAAGTGCCGATCTCACCGGCGGCGCCGGCCGAAGCCTCCCGACGAACTTCGGGTTAACTCGCTGGCTTGTTGCCAGGCACGTGCCCGCGTACGTTTGAATGTGGCGAGCCGCCACATGTCTCCCCTTTTTAGAAAGGGTGTGTGGTGTACAAAACTACTTGCTAATTAAGTAAAAGTGAATATTTACAGATATTTACAAATATTTACAACAAATGGTAGAACGTAAGAAAAAGAATATTTACAAAGATAAAAATAATGTACTGAATTCACCAATCCCGAAACGGAACGAGGAACGCAAAAGTAGTGGAACTAGAACTAAGATTTAAAACGTACGCGTTTCTTGGACGATGCCCTTTTTGCATCCGCGCGTGTAATGACGGTTTCAGTAACGGGAAACTCCTCACGGACGACGTATGCCGGCTTGAGCCGGTCTATTGACACAGGCGTATTGTTGTTCCTAAGGTTGACCATGAAGAACTTCTCGCTCCTAGTGACCACCTCGTAAGGGCCCTCGTAAGGCGAAGAAAACGAGGGTCCGATTTGGCCCTTTTTGATAAATACATGAGTGGCAGTTTTTAAATCTTTAAACATGAAAACTGAATGTTTTCCGTGACGCGACGTCTTTTCGGGCGCAAGATCCCGGAAATGATCTCGAAGAGACTTGACGAGAGCCGGAGCCGCGGTGTCTTGTGCTGACGGGGCAAGGAATTCCCCCGGCAAACGAATCGCCTCACCGTAGACCAACTCCGCTGGTGTCGCTCCGATGTCTTCTTTCCACGCCGCTCGCAGACCCAAAAGGACCGCGGGTAAGGCGTCAGCCCAGGTCTCCCCATGGCACAGCAAGGCCGCCTTGAGCTGGCGGTGCAACCTCTCGACGAGGCCATTCGCCTGAGGATGGTAAGGCGTCGTCTTGAGATGTTTGACGCCAAGCAACTGGTTAAGACATCTAAACAAATCCGACTCGAATTGTCCTCCTCGGTCGGACGTAACTCGGAGGGGAACCCCGTACCGGGCAATCCAACTGAAGAGTAACGCGCGTGCCACAGTTTCGCTACTCGCGTTCTCGAGTGGTACAGCTTCTGGAAAACGCGTGAAACGGTCGATTATAGTCAGACACTGACGAAACCCTCTCGACAGAGGCAGAGTCACCAGGTCCACATGGATATGTTGAAAACGTTGAGTAGGCTGAATGAAATCAGCTATCGGGGCTTTGTTGTGACGAATCGTTTTGTTCCGCTGACAGTGGACACAAAACTTCGCCCACTCACGGCACGTCTTGTTCATCCCAGGCCACACGAATCGACATGCCACCAGCTTCAACGATGCACGCTGTCCAGGGTGCGCCAGCGAATGCAAGGAGTCGAACACGGGCCTCCTCCATCGCTGTGGGACATATGGACGTACTGAATCCGACGAAACGTCGCAAAACAGTGATAAATCCGGTTCCCGGAAATAGATCCTCTTGAGTTGGAGACCAGTACTTCCACTCTTCAAGAGATCAGAGAGCTCCCGATCATCCTTCTGAGCCTCGGCTAAATCCTGCAACGAGACTGCTGGAGAAATTGCGTTGACACGCGAGAGTGTATCGGCGACAATGTTTTCAGAACCCGAGATGTGTCTAATATCAGACGTGAATTGACCAATGTAGTCGAGACGCCTGAACTGCCAAGGCGAAGCCCTTTCTGGACGCTGCTTGAAAGCATGAACAAGAGGTTTGTGGTCCGTATGAATGATTACGTGACGCCCCTCAAAGATATGTTTAAAATATCTAACAGCTTCGTAGATTGCATGGAGCTCCCGGTCGTACGTGGAGAGTTTTAACGCGTTTGGTGCCAACTTTCGGCTGAAAAACGCGAGTGGTTGCCACACGCCCTCAGAACGCTGCTGCA